>CM077475.1:12026731-12643238 GCA_039654755.1 Calcarius lapponicus | reverse complement strand
TTCGCCTGCGCGGCGCCCGGCTGCACCAAGCGCTTCACCACCGTGTACAACCTGCGGGCGCACAGCCGCGCCCACGAGCAGGAGGCGGCGCACAAGTGCGAGGCGTGCGGGCAGCGCTTCCCCAGCGCCGCCCGCCTCGCCGCCCACCGCCGCCGCAGCCACCTGGAGCCCGAGCGGCCCTTCCGCTGCGACTTCCCCGGTAAGCCGCCTCCGGGGCTGGGCTCCCTTCCCTCCCCTTCCACAAACTGGGATCATCCCTGCCCTGAGGCCCTGCGGCGCTCGGCTCACTTCTTCTGCTCCCGCATCTCCTTGCCCTTCGTGGTACCCCAGAATGCCGAGGAATGTTCTCCTCCAAACCACCTCAGTTACCAAAGGAAAAGTTTGGGAGCTGGAGGATGCTGTGCCTTTCCTCCTGTCGCTTTGTGCTGGTGCAGAGAAACACCGCAAGACACGGCGCCAGCGTTCAGTGCGCCTTAACCCAGGCTATACTTGATTGCCCACCTTGGCAAAACAATTGTAATTCCTGGGAATAATGTGTAGGAATTCACTGTTTGGCTTTTTTTTTTCCCTTTTCCCCGATGTAATATCCTGAAAAACGATCCTGAAAGTACCTCGCTGAAAGCTGGGAGGGAGAAAAGAGTGCAGTTTTGTGACTGAGTTTTGTCAAGCAGATGTGCTATTTCCCTTTTCTCCCCAGGCTGTGAGCGAACGTTTATCACAGTGAGTGCATTATTCTCCCACAATCGAGCCCACTTCAGAGAGCAAGAGCAGTTCTCCTGCTCATTCCCTGGCTGTAACAAGCAGTATGACAAGGCCTGCCGACTGAAAATCCACATGAGGAGTCACACAGGTATTCACAGGGATGATTTGTACAGTACATGGAGCATAGCATGTGGAAAGTGGATTGCAGCATGCTGGAAAAACTGAAAGTCAGGAAGGGTGACATTAGTTATTTGGAGTCAGAGAAAGCATTTGATTCTTGGCCTTCTGAGGGTAGGAGCCTGCTGAATTAAGTTGTCATATGCAAAGTAGTAAAGCATACATGCAAAGCTGGGGCTTTCGTTACATATGCGAAGCTGTGGCTTCTGTCATTGTGCATTCTGTCCAGAAAAAGCTATCCCAGCTCTCTTCCCAAGGTCATAGATGTTCAAAACCTTGCATAAATTTTATTCTTGATACAAACAAACAGCTGGAAAAGTCTCAGAGCATGTGGAATGTATGTACCAAGGTTTGGAACAGTAAGAAGGTAAATTTCAGCTCTGGCAAGCACGTCTGACTTGCAAGGACCACTGCAAAGCTGAAATACAGCCTTGTCATGTTACTGGTGTGTTCTCTCTTTTCCTGGTTTCATGGTTTTACACTTTTGAGGTTTTTTTTTCAAGTGTCACTTGAAGTTCATAGGTGTGGTGGAAACCAAATCACACTTCACAGTCTTGTAATCAAGACACAGTGGCAGACCATGAAAACAGGAGAAAACATTTCAGTTCTGTTTCTTTTTTGAGTAATGCTATTACTGACTGTTGAAGCACCTTCAGGATATGAGGTGGATTGATAAATACTTGTGCTCTCTGATGCAACAGCATGGAGTTAAAGCCCAGATTGTAAGAGGGGCAAGGGACATGATAGTGCTCTGCAGTGCATTGCAGGAGGGGCTGGTTGAGTTGTCTTGTCTTAAATTAATTCAACTTAAGCAGGTTTTAATATTTTCTAGCAGCAGTATGTGTTTTGTATTAGATTATTAATGTAACATATTTTATTCAAGGTGAAAGACCTTTTATCTGTGATTTCGAAGGCTGTGGCTGGTCTTTTACCAGTATGTCCAAGCTTCTGAGGCATAAAAGGTAAAGGAAGCTTTTTTTGTGATTATACTGTCCTAAGCCACTGGCTGCTTGTCTTTGTTTCTCTTCCAGTAGCTAAGCAGTAGTGGATTTAATCATGCCAATGACAATTTCCTTCCCTTGTAGGAAACACGAAGATGACAGGAGATTCATGTGCCCAGTGGAAGGCTGTGGGAAGTCCTTCACGAGAGCAGAACACTTGAAAGGCCACAGTATAACTCACCTTGGTACAAAACCATTTGAGTGTCCAGTAGAAGGTATTGCTCCCCTCTGATATGTGTTTCCTGGTAATTGGTGTGTATTTTTGTCTAAAGGTTATGTGTGCTTGGTACAGGACTGGAACAATTAAGAGTGAGTCTTGGAGTTTGAAGAGGCAGAAGTCTTGAACAAATGATCATTCCCAGAGTTGGGAATGACAGAGCAAGCTCTGTTTCATGCTGTAGTTTGACCACCCTCACCAGTCCAGAAGCAAAGATTTTTGAGTGTGATCTGGATTATTCAGCTCTTTAAAGTAAAGCAGCTCTGCTTGATTGTTTCTCATTTTCATGGTGTTTCCAGAAGTTGTCATGAAGAATTTCAGATGCCATGGTGTGAAAAGGTTGTGCTTTACATTGAATGAAGAGTTTCATGTTGTCAGAAACAGGTTGTTAAACTGTCCTACCCTTTGACAGTTTTACTTTCTTGTGGTTCCTTTGAGTGTATGCACAGCTGCTGCAAAATAGCAAGTAGAGGATATTCTGATTTGTTAAGACATTAAATATGAATGTTAAATAGAAACTTCATTAAATTTGAAACTTCAAAGCTTTATGTATATTCTTGTAGGCTGTTGTGCAAAATTCTCAGCACGAAGTAGTCTGTATATTCACTCCAAAAAACATCTGCAGGATGTGGACTCATTAAAGTCGCGGTGCCCTGTTTCCAGCTGTAATAAACTGTTCACTTCCAAACACAGCATGAAAACACACATGGTCAAGCAGCATAACTTCAGCCCAGGTAAAGAGTTTGTCTCTGGCTATCACAGGGTGCAGTGGAAAAATTAAGTGCTTTATTAAGGAAAATGTGTAATTTACTCATGTTGAAATCTGAGTTCCATTGATATGAATGACAGAATCTTTTCTGAGACTGAAGTTGGTTTCACGCTCCTCTAAAATTCAGTGGGATCTCTGTGTATCAGAAAGTGATACTTGAGGATGACCTCTGAAATTGTGAGAAATTGCAGCATTTTTCAGTGAAGCAGAGCTTGTCCTTTTCCATGCCATCTGTAAAATATGAATAAGGACTAAAAAGATTTCTCTTTTCACTCCTTTCTCTCCTCTACAACCTGTACTTAGCCTGCACTGCCTTAGTGTTATTTTTTGGCAAGTGCTTTTATAAGCACACTTCTCAGTAAAAGAATGAACTTATTTTGGTAGGCTGCTTTTCCCTAAATCTGCGTTCAGGGAAGGTGGGAAGTATTTTAGTAGGCTAAGAATATAGAATTTGATAGAATTTTAAGCTTCCTTTTCTTCCTGTTGTCTGTGGAAGCTCTGTCTTATAACCAAACCCTTCTCTTCCAGATCTCCTAACACAGCTGGAAGCAACCTGCTCCCTCACCCCTAGCAGTGAGCTCACTAGTCCAGGGCAGAGTGATCTCAGCAACATGGACCTCGTCTCCCTGTTTTCCAACGTGTCCAGTAACAATTCTGGGATTGCAGCGGACATGGCGCTGGTGAACTCTGGGATCGTCACCATCGATGTGGCCTCGGTGGGCTCGACACTGGGGGGGAGCCTGCCTGTCAGTAACAGCTCCCTAAGCCAGGCAGTGGATCCCTTGATCCTGGTGACAAGCAGTGACATGCCCCAGAGCCTGGACAGTTCTCTCCTGCTGGGAACCAATGCAACGGTTCTACAGCAAAGCACTTTAAATTTGGATGATGTACAGACTGTCAATGCCGAAGCCTTGGGTTCGCTGGCGTCTCTGTCGGTGAGGAATTCCAGTCAGGATGTGCACGGGCTGACATGCAGCAATAATTTAACAATGGACACAGCCACTTTGACTCCTTCCAGCAGCCTCGGCAGCACCAACGTGCCTGAGTTACTGACACCAGTTAAAGCTGAACGGAATTTGCTCCCCAGCTCGGATGTGGTTGGTCAGCAGGAGGGCAGCAAAGTCGTGACACAGTTTGTGTTCTCCAACCCCCCAGGCAGTTACAGTGCACAGAAGGAAATGGATCTTGGCACAGTGACTGGCAGCTCGTTTTTGGTATGGAGTAACTGTATTCACTTCACCCCCTAAATGAGACAGCCTGACTTTGGGGATATCCCTGGCTGCTCACACCTTATTGGGAGACCTTTCAGATTTTGCAGATCATGCATTTTATCTCTCTTTTGATGAAAGATGTAGAATGATGTATTGAGTAGTGTGTTTTCGCAGGTAGATTCAGTGTGGTGACAAGTTCTAAGAAATGCTGAAATTCTGGTGGGGACAGTTCAGGAAGAACCTTTCAAAATAAGCAGCTCCCATCTGAAATGGAATTTCCAAGAACACCCAACAATAAGCGTTACACATGTTACTTGTTCATTTCATTCCAGGGAAGGATTTTGGCTGTAACAGTAACTGCAACATTTTCATTCCAGTCTGCATTCCTCTTTTAAGTACTTTTCCCTTTCTGTTTCACTGTGTTATTGGAGACTTAATTTTTTGTTTATGTTATGAAGTATGTGTTTACACTCTTAAAATCTGAGCACTTACAAGTGTGGAGCTAACTTCTTCTTGTGTTGAGCTCCAGATATTGAGAAGATACAGGGAATTTATTGAAACTCTAATCAGAAGATCAGGGGAAACTAGAATTCAGTGTTTGCAGCATAGAAGATAACTGCATCTGAGAACTCATTAGGGTATGTTTTCATTTTCTTGTTTTGTTCTTAATTCCAAAAACCTTGCATCTCTGGGCTTTTTTTTTTCCTTTAACTAGGAGAGCAGTGGGTCTGCGAGAACAGATTACAGAGCCATTCAGCTGGCCAAGAAAAAGAAACAAAAGGGGAATGGCAGCAGTACAGGTGAGAAGCCCTTAGTTCTGTTACATTTACTGAATAAAAATATTTAGTAATTTTGGCAGTGAAGTGGGAGCACGTTTTGAGTAACATTCTTAAATGTCCTGTCCTGTTTATTGATAGCTAAAATAATTATGCATGTGGTGTACCATCTGTTACTCAGGATAATCACATTCTGTGGAATATCACATTCACAGGAAGTTTACAAAGAAAGCTGTGCCCTATTTTTCATGATGATTAACAAGACACTAGCTGTCCATCTCTTCATCTGCTTCTTATTAAAACTAAAAATTATGTTACTTTGCTTTCTGTTGTTTATGCTTTTGGTCTTATCTAGGGGGTTCTTTTACTCAGTACAGGCAATGGAAATTTCACCTAGATTTTGCTTTTGTGTTTTACTTAGTAACAGTGAAGGAATTTATTTTTTGATTATCTAGATATACTCAAACCTCTCTTTAGCCTTGTAGAGTGTTCTTGTGCAGAGTGAGTTTAGGTCATGATTCCAGATGTGTCCTCTTAGTTTGATTCAGAGCCATTTGATGTGAATAATAACCATTCCTTTGTCAGAGCAAATGTGGTCCATGGTTCCCTGGACTTGCACAAGCTCAGGTGTTTGAGATGTGTCTACCTTTGGGGCTGGGGTGGAATATTATAGATTTATGATACATCGATATCATATATATAGAGTGATGCATGGACTTGCTGTCTCTTAGATCTTCCTCCTCTGAAAATCAAGGCAAAAGTTTTTGAGGCAAGACTAATTCTGATTTGAGAGCTGTTTTGTTTGTGTATTTGTAAAATGCATATGTGCATACATTCTGTCTGGTTCAGCAAATCGTCCCATGGAAGGACAAGTGCTTTATGAAGCTAGCTCTAAGGGGCCTTATATTATCAAACATGTGCATGTATCATCAAACATGTCTTTTGGACATTAGTTTAAAAAATATGATTGCACTTCGTGTGACTCCTAAAATCACCTCAGAAAATTCCTTTTTCTGTTCCTGTTCAAGACTCCCACTTTTCACCAGCTGTTGCCTTAATGGTATGCTTTGCCTCTCAAAGAGGTCTAGAGAGTCTTGTATTTCTGATTGGTTTAACTAGATTGAGTGAATACTGTAGAGGGAAGTTCAGGGTTTAAATATAGGTTATCCAAGCCCTTCATTTATTACAGATTTTTTTAAAAAATCCAAACAAAAACCTGAACTGACAGGACTCTATTCTTATGTTTGTTTTGGTTAGGGTTTTGGTTTTCAGCTTGTGATATAGCAGCTGGTTCATCCTGCTTTAAACTGAAAAGAAGCTTAAGGTTGTGAAAGTTGTACTTGTATAGCCTGTTCTAATCTTCCTGTAAATAATGATCTTCACAATGTTTTTTTTACAGTTTAGAAAAATCCTGTGCATGACATCTCAGGAAATGAGTTGCAGAATGAAAAATAGAAAATACAATCCTACTTCCTAATTCCTTTCTATAACACCACAAACATGCTGATATTTCTGTGCTACCACAGAGGAGGGCCCTAAGCTTAGCAGTTTGTGATTTTTTTAATGGTGTTCAGGTAAAAAGGTGCTCAGTCAGCAGCTGGAGTTCAGCAGCTGAGTGCTCTCTGCCTTTTAGCAGTTGTCAGATGGTGCTTAACTATATTGCACTGCTGTGGGCATTTGCTGTGTGGTATAAACAGCTGCAAAAAGTTGAAAAATACTAGTAGAAAACTCTAGCAAATTCATCTAAATATTAAAATTGCTTTCTTTTAGGGGCATCTGGTTCTGGTCAGAGGAAAAACAAGGGTGGTAAAGTAAGCCCAACCAACTTTTCTTCCACTACTCCTGGCAATCGACTGGGTGGTAACATAGTTCTGCCAAATGGAGGGCTGACAATAAGGGACCCTGCCACTGGAGCCCAGTATGTGCAAATTCAGCTTCTCCAGGTAAGACCTGATGAGAAGAAAACGTGCTCAGCTTCTCTGTTATCCAGACTTGCATTTATGGAAGAATTGGAGTGTTTGTGAACTCAGGTCCTACTCCTGCCCCTGGATGGATTCTTGAGCCCTGCAGTGTTCTTACATTATTCTACCTTTTATTTATAAAGTAAATGAGATGGACATGAAAATGTTCCTGCAAAAAGAAGTTTCAGCCTAAACTGTTATTTCTCTTATCTGTTGAAATAAAGCTTAGAATTTAAAAAAACCAAAACCCATTAATTGGTGGGGGCTGATTAGTGGAGCATGGCAGGTAATAGGTTTTTTGCCAGGTGTAGCTGTGTAGTATTCAGAGAAAGGGTAAGTTCCTTCTCCTTCATTGCTAACAGCTCTGTTGTGGAGAGACCTGTGGGCTGAGTTCTCCATTGATCTATTTTTGATGGGTGTACACATTTGTAACTTTCATATTAAGTATCAGCTTCATGAAAACATGTGAAACTTGTTGCATGTTTCTGTGTTAGATTTGTTGAACGAAGAACCCTTCCTTCCTCTTCAGATCTTGCCAGTGTTGCAAGTTGATGAGGACAGGATAATAGGTTGTACACTGAGCAAGGTTCAGATTTAAGTTGTAGGGCCTTTCTAGTACAGTGCCATTACTTTATCAGATATTTGAAGGTTGTGAGACTGAGTGAAATTTGCCATATTGTGGTGAGATACCTGGGGGTTGTGTAACTTGATAATTTTTCTGCATTCTCAGGATGATTCCCCAGGAGAGGGAGATCTTCCCTTTCAGCTGAGCTCTCAGTCTTCCTCTTCACATTCTCAGCTTACAGTGGATTTACCTGTTTACATACTTCAGGTACAGCATGTCAAGCCACTGGGTTTTATTGCCTTGCTTGAATGTAAAGACAGTTTACTGTGAGCACTCTCATGTTCTGCCTGATGAAAATACTTTGTTTTCCATTGGGAGTTGAATTCCATTCACAAGGAATAGTAATTAAGAGAGCTGCACTGCACAGTGTATCTTGTGTCTGTTACCAACCTTTGACACATCAGAAGTGGTTGGTTTTTTTTTCCTCTGTTACTGAGTAATGAATAACTAAAACTTCTTTTTTCTGAAATGCCCCGCCCTTGTTTTCCTGATCCCATCCTGCAGATACTAGGTGGGTCAAGAAAGAGGATCAGAATTGGAATGTTGCAGGCTACAGAAAGGTGGGGTGGGAAGTGGGAAATAGAATCTTGAGCCTAGATTTTGGAGTGGTGCCCTTATGGGAGTGTCACTTAGGTTTAGAAGCCTGCTTAGGGACCTCATTTTTGATAAACTCTGCAATGGATAGAAAATAAATCTTTTTTGTTGAGGAGGGGCACTTTCCTCAAAACCTGTAAGTACAAGACAAGTGGGACTGAATGGGACATGGTACAGAGTTAAAGGAGGAAAAAGTGATTTTAAATCTATTCCCATTATTAATGCACATCTGAAGTGTTCCATAGAAAAACTGTGGCAACACTGTTTGGGTGGATCCCTGAAATGGAAGAGCTTTGGGTTTCCTCTGGGCCATTCCAAGCATTTCTCTGGTGTTGAATAAATGTAAGATAATCTTGCTGATAAGCACTGAAACCATCTAGAGGTGAAAGTAGTTCATGCTGTCTGTTTGCTTTAACAGGAACCACACAATTCCACCGAAGATGATGCAGGTTCTGATAACTCTCAGTTCACTGGAAGCACAATAAATTTACAGGATCTGGAATGACGATTATTAAGAGCAGTTACTTGAAAACAAATTGGGCAATCATGACAGAGTGACATTACTGTGTGGGTCTTTTTCCAAGGAAAATACGAAAAGTAGGAGAACTGAAGTATGGTTGCACTCTTTGTGATTTGCTTAAGACAGTTGCAGCTGAAAGATTTTTCTTTAAAAATGTAAATCCCACTTGATGTGCCTGTGTAAGATACCCTGTCTGCCTGGTGGTTGGGAGGCTGAGGCAGACTGCTGTACAGTGTTGTTTCAGGGAGAAGTACTTTATTACACTTCAAACTGAGGTAATATTTACTGTTTTCACAGGAAAGCAAGTATTCTACAGCTAACAAATGCAAATTTATAATCCTGCCTGCGACAGTTAAAATTTTCCTTCCACTGGTCTCCTCCTGAAGCCAGTGGCATCAAGGAATTAAGAGCTAAATTTTGCAAGTGTTTTCCACACACAAAGAAAAGGATTGTTTCGGCCCCTGTGTTTGGCAGAAAACAGAATAAAGTATCACATGTAACAAAATTAATGTTCTATGCCATGAAAACGAGATGCTCTAAAATCTTTGTTTTAGAAAGCTAGATTCTAAATGTTAACTTAGCTGTGAATCAGTTTGTAGCTCATGTTGAGTTTCTCCCTTTCCTTGCTCCTGCATCCCAAATACTTTGCTGAATTCTTCCAGCAAAACTTGAAAAAGAAAACTGCAATAGAACTGTACTCACTGTAAGTGATTTGCTAAGAGTCCAACAGCATCTGAGAGAGGTTTGTTTTATCTTTGTGTTCCCTTTTTTGGGAGGAATGTTGACCGTCATGTAAATTTAAGCACCTTGATTTTTATCTCATCTATAAACCGCTGCCAAGTTACCTGTGAACTGGTCACTACCTTTTTATTTAGGGTTGTTTGGTGTTTTTGTTTTGTTAATTGAACACTGTTAACACGTGTTCTTTATTGCTATCCCAGAGTGTCAGATGCACCTGGAGCTGGTTTACAAAATATGCAGTTGTCAGAGTATTTTATGAGGGGGAAAGAGTTGTTACCCAGGAAGATTTGCCCCTGAAAAACTGCAGTTTCTCTTGGGGGTGGGGGGAGAGGTTGTATGTACTCTACTTACCTGGATTGCAGACACCTAAATAAGTATAGGGTTGTATAGGGAAAAAAAAAACCACCTTTGGTTATGTTTTAAGGTAGTAATTTAATTGTTTCCTATGGTGATGTTCTGAATGCCTGTAAAAGTATGTATAGGAGTTTGATAAAAGACTGTTTGTACTTTTTTTTTATTCTCAGTGAGGTGTGTGTATGCACGTATGTGTATTTTCTTTTTTTTTACAAAATAAGATATGTCACAGAGGAGAACGTTGTGATCTTTTTAATCTTGCACATATTTATTTATTTTACAGTTATACTGATGTTAAATTCACATGAGGTCGTTCAGAAATGCTTTTACTTCCTGTGCCTTTTGAACTATGTATGTGTCCATATAAATGCTTTTTTGATTGCAGACTTGGGGAGGAAAAAAAGCATACAGGTTGCAGTGAACTTCAGCTCCAGATTTTTAGGCAGTATTACATCTCTGGTTGAACCAGCTTTATTTTTCTATCTTTAGCCTAACTGAGCATTGAGGTCTCTCTGTTCCTCTCACTCTGAGTTTACAGCTTACATCCAGGGAAAGTCTGAACCCTCTCAGGCTGGGTTTTCAAACCAATTGGTAGGTGACATCTCCTGGTGGCTGTGGCTGCAGCAGAGTCCCCTCCTGTGAGGTGGAAGGATTGAGGAGGAATTGTGCTGAGGGGTCACCGTGCTCTCCCTGGAAGCTGAGACACCTCGAGCTCCCAATGCCTGCATTATTCTGTTCTCAAGGACCATACCAGTTTGTAATCCATTTAAAATGGCCAAGGAACACTCCATCTTTTTATGGGACTTACAACCAAATCTTTCTACTTCTGAAAATGTACCTCACTCAGCTTTGTAAGTGAATGTAAAGTGCTAACCTCTTGAGGGCAGAAACTTGGATCACTTGGCTAGGGCTCCGTTGCTGGCAATGGATACCTGAAGAACTGCTGGTGCAAAAGGGTTAATAAAGCTTTTTTTTTTATGGTCACTTTGTCATTGGGTACTGTTCTTTGCATGGATGCATCTGACACAAAGCTAATTACTGGCAGCTTGATTTCTGCGGAGAGCTTGTGGTTTTCCTTCAGTTGTGTATTCTCTACCATAGTTAGGGTAGAATCTATAATGGCTTTGGATTGGAGCATGGTCCTCTGTTTTTACAGTCCTTCAGAAGACCTGTGATTATCATAAATGTCTGTGAGGTACCTGCCTTGGCTGTGCCTTAACAGAGATTGTCACCTAGGACTTCATAGATCTCACTGCTCAGGTTTGTATGGAGAGTGCTATTGGCATCAAAAACTGAATGAGAAACTGATGCTTAGCAGGAGTTTGAGAAGCAAAATGAGAGAATTTTTATTTATTTTCTTGGGCAAAATACCAAAGGAGGGGAAGAGGGGTTGCAAACTTTCCCTGGAATCTTAGCAGGAGAAGAAGGAAATTTCATGGGACAGTTAAGTTCAGCTGAGCAGAGACTGACAGATTGTAGAGCTAGAAAAGACTTCTAGAACAGCATCAGCCCTGTAAGCTGTGGTTAAGGCTGTGCCATCAGGAGAAATAATACAATTGTTCTTCCTTATCTATTTCCTTGGCTGTTCTTCCTGGCAGATGGGTTGGAAGGCAAGGCCATTTTCTTGTTCTGCAGAGGAGGAAGAGGCACTGCATCAGCGCTTGGCAGCTAAAGCTGCTCTGTGCTGCCAGCCTGGGAGGGGCTGTGGCCCTTGCCCTGTGCCCCAGGCAGGCTGCAGGGTGTCTGCTGAGTGAGCTTTCTGTATTGGGAGGTGAATGTGAAGCACCTGAAGGCTGTGTGTGTGCTCCTGCTTCAGCTTCTACAACTCACTGCTGTACCTACAACTGCTTTCTGACTAAAGCCTCGTTAGTCCTGTGCCAGGAAGAGGATGGAAATTGAAAATCCAAAGAAATTTTCTCTATTTTCTCTTGGCTAAAGGGGCTGGGACTCATGGCCCCTGCTCTCAAGTCACCTGTGCTGTCACTGTGACAGAACCAGGGCCTCCTCATGGCTGTGTTGCCCTGGGGAAGGTGCAGCAGCAGCCATGGCAGGAGCTCTGCATGAGCCTCTGAAGGGGCCAGAGCTGAGTTTGGGAGGATGTGGAACATGTCAGAAAAGGCGTGGTTTGATGTGGCTGAGCTGATCTAGGGCCTTGCTGCTGTTATCAGCAGTGTCCTGCTGCTGTCCAGCTCTTCATTTGCCAATTTTCATGCTTGGTTTAATACAACCAAGGTAATGAATTGAAATGAGCTTACTGAGAACTGGCAAGTAGTGGAGGGGGTCATGTGGTTGAGAGAAGGATGGTGGAAGGACACTGACCTGGAATCATGTGCACTGTGACTGACTTCCCCGCAGTGGCTTAAGTTACATCACTCCTGTAAATTGGGCTACACCTGGCTGTAGGTGCCATCCCCACACTGCTGTGGAGGCCCCTTAAGAATACTTTTCTTAAACACTTGATATTCAGGTACCCCCAGCTTCTCCAAAGTGAGCTGTTGAGGTGAGGTGTTTCCACAGACCCCTGCACTTACCTTTTTTTCTTCAGGCACCTGTGATCTTTCCATGTCCCTTTTTAATCCTTCATCCTGCTGCTGCCTTGCTTGTTTCTGCTTTTCCTCTCTGAGCCTTTTGAAGAGAGGGAATAAAGGATGGGTTAAATGCAGCTTGCAGCTGCACCAGCTGTGCTTTTGACACACAGCATCACCATCTAACATAACATTTTACATCACGCCTTCCATCCGACCATTGGAGCGCAGGGGTTGGGGCACACCTGCTGCTGGGGCTGGTTGCTGTGAAGGGTAAGAGGGAAGCACTGCCTGCAGCTGGTACTGCTCCTTCTGCAGTGTTGGGATGAAAATGAAGTGCTGGAACAGGAATGGGCTCAATCTATGGAACACTGGTGCAGAGAAACTGCAGTCTTAACCACGTAAACTTGAGGAAAATGTTTAATGCTCTTAGTAGGGTTTCTTGTGTTTTGGTTTTGTTGGTGTTGTTTTTGTTTTGGTTTTTTTTTTGTTGTTGTTTGTTTTGTTTTTTGGGGTTTTTTTTGTTTGTTTGGGTTTTTTTGGGTTTTTAAAATATTTTATTTTATATATACAATAAAATATATTTATTTTATTTTATTTTGGGGTGTGTGATATCTTTCCTTAATTATTCTCAATCCCCAGCATAGAATAAATGTTTTTCATACTTATTTTGCAATTTAAGAGTGCAAACTTTTCACAGAACATCACGAAGAATCACCATACCTTTTCTACTACACAGCTGAATAACAATGCAGAGAAAGAGAATAAGCAGAACCAAAATGTCACTGTCTGGCTTTAGATCCTCATGTTAATCTGTCTGATTCACTTGAGGAGGGCCAGATGCAGCCATCAGTTCAGTTATCTTTGTTATTTGTGAAGTGAAATTTTGTGTAACTGGGCCTACAGGAACGTGTCTCATCTTGGGACTTACACTGACTTTGTTTATTGCTACTTATTACTGTTAAATCTAGTAACACAAACTTTAAAGTTTTGTAGAAGAAACATTTCAAAGCTGGAGTTGTTGACAAATGCCCTTATGTACATATTAAAGTCTGACAAAATATCAGGGCAAGGCAGGCTGTGTTAACTTGAAGTTTAATTTTCTATTTATTCAGTTTAAATTTTGTTACTGTAAATTGTTTTCTTAAAATTATGATTCTCATAATAGAATCTGGTTTTGTTTGTGGGTTTAGGGTTTTCTTTTTTATTCTTCTAGATTTTTCTACTGTAGTTTGCAGGTCTTTTCTAATGTAGCTGTGGGCTGCAGTTCACTGAGGATGGGAGGCAAGTACTGTGAAAGTAGAACCCTTACTGAAGTAAAATTGGATGGATTGCTTTAATGGAATTTCAGATTGCTGCTACAGTTTTGGCAGGGGGGAGGGGGGTTTGGGTTGATTTGGCTCTTTCAGCTGTCAACACTTAAAATAGAGACATTTTCCAGAAGAGGATCTTGTCTTACCTTGCCCTCTGTTCCCTTCTTATGTCTTTCACAGCCTTTTCTATCTTTGCTGGTGGGATTCTCTCCACACTGTCCAGTAAATCGTTGAGCTGTTTTTCTATGACCTTTAACATCTCTACTGTTGGCAGGTTTGCCTCATTGTCTCCAGTGCACTGGAAATAGACTTCCTGCACCTTCTTGTTCAGGCTTGTGAGCATTTTGTCCTGGAGGTGACAGGAGATATGGTGAGTGCCACAGCTGGGTTCTGCCAAGTGGAACCATAATATCCCTCCAAAACCAAGAGAAATCTGTGAGGGAAACACTTTAATCTCCTCAATAAGACTCAATTGCTTGTTTCCTGGTTGGCCAAGGGCAATGGCAGGAACAGATGGCTGAACTGAGCCATTCTCCTGTTGGTCTCATCCTCCCAGCTTGGCTGTGACCTGGGTCAGCAGGTGTCAGCTCCCACCTGGAGCAGGCAGGTTTGCCCCAGTTTACTGCCTCAGCAATGCCCCAAACCAGCCTTTCCATTGCTGGGAAACAGCACTGGTCCCTCCTCAGTGCCCCGCTGTGTGCTCAGTGTGCTCTGTGCACACCCCTGTGTGCTCTGCTCCCAGGATGGATGTGGCTGGGGGAGAGGAACCACTGTGCTCATGTGGACTCCCCTTGCCTGGATCCCAGAGTGTACCTGGTCATCACCTTCATCTTCTCCAGGGGAAAAGAGCTGAACTTTGAGCTTCAGCTCGGCTATTTTCTCCTCGTTCTTGGCCACGGAGGCTCGGAGGGTGTTCACCTGCTCTTTCAGCGCTGCCAGCTCCTTCTCCCTGGAGGGCAGAGAGAGAGAGGAGCTGTTTGGGAAGGGCACCTCTGGAACACACGGCTCTGCTCTCCGCAGCCTGGGCTGGTCCCTCTGCTGCCGGCAGATGGAGGTAACACTTCAGCCTTTGCTGGGAACTTGCACCCACAGCCCTGGAAACACGGGGAACTTCGGGGTTTTTTTTCATGGAAAAGCAGTTACTGTGCTGGTGTAGGGGAGGGAGAAGTAGCATTGCAAAACATTCAAGGTTTTCTGGTAAGTCAAAGGGGGATCCAGATTACCTTTAAAACTTCCACAAGGAGATAAGCTGCATTTTAAATAGGAATATATATGTCTACCTGCCATTGACACTGTAGGTTACAATGACACTTGGGTTCCCTACTGCCTTCCTCTAGGAGGGTTTTGCACTGAGTCAGCTTTGGTGCTGCTCTGGATCACTCCAGGAACTGCCTTATTTCTTTCTTTGGTCTTCCTTCATGAGAATTACACTAACATTGACTCCAGGATGCTCAATGCATCATTTCCTGGCCTGAGCCTTGAGGACTAAGGAATTAGTCCCAAGTCTTATCTCCTAAATTAAGCACATATGGGACATTTTCCTAGGAGCTCACAAGGAAGACCGTGCTGTGTGAACAGCCTTATGTGTGTCTGACAGTGAGGTGTCTGTGGGGGCAGAGGGGTCACTTCTGTCTGGAAGCTGGACCACAGGGACCCTTCCTTCCCCTGCAGGGCCACACTTACATGCTTTCACGTGTGGTGATGAAAGTCTGTTCGACCTTGTTCCGGCTCTCTGCAATATCCTGGGAGTTCAGGGCAAAGGATAAGTTCTCATCCAGCATCTCCACGAAAGTATTAAGCAATTGTTCAGGATCAGTGAAGTAGAGTTCAGGCTCCTAGATAGGAAAACGTGTGATGAGTCTTTTCCCTGCTCTAGATTCTGTTCCACTGAACTATGTGGAGGTTGGTCTGCACCAGCCCTGGCTATTCAAATGTTCTTCCATCTAGAGAGGTCCATGTTTATCCATGTGCAAACATACGTGGACATCCTTCCTGCTATGTGTGTAGCTCTACTCTGCCTCAACAGCTCACTCCCAAAATAAATTGCATTTTGGGGGGTAACAAGTATTGCAAACATCTGTGAAAGGGAAAACCTCAATTTCAGACATAAGCCAGTAACTGCACTAATTTAAAAATCTTTCATTTTAGGATGTCATATCTCACTGGAGGATGGCAAGCTTAGAGATGATGGTAGGGTTTTGGAAACTGAAGGAGGAAAGTTAAACTAAGGTATTTCTAATATGTGTCACCAAAGTGTGAACATTCAGGAATGTATAAACATACATTTATAATTGTAACTACAGTAACTCCTCAAAACTGTAACTAATGGTTAGAAGGTGAGGAAAATTAGTAACATTGATAAGTGACGCAGGACAAACAGAAAATGCAAATATTTCGACATAAGACTTCTGACCTCATCTTCGTCCGAGCTGATTTCACTCTCTGCATCCTCCAGTGAACTTCTGAAAAAGCATTTTGTGTGTTAGGCCCTTAGAGAAATGACAGCTCAGAGGGGATCCTGTTAGTGACATAAGAACATTGTAATTGTTCACTGTCCCTGTTTACTCCTCTGCACGTTCCCACCTTTGCCTCCTGTGGGTTATTTAGGGGTCAGTAGGGCCTAGGAGCCATACAAGCAAGCAGCACAGGAGCTACTTCTGTCCATGAGCCTTTTGTGCTGCCCTGGGCTGTGCTGGCCAGTGGGGCTGCAATGACACATGAACCTGAGCTGAGGGTGTTGATCCAAATGCCTTTAAACTCACTGGGAGTGAGTGTAACTCACTCATTCGTTTAATGCTTCTTCCTCTGCACAAGAGATGGCTGAGGGAGCAGTGATTCTTTGCTGCGGTTGGCAGCTCAGTCTGCTCATCACTTGCACTTGTACCTGTGCCATGAAGGGTTAAAAACATCTGTTTGTATCATCTTGGTGACAGCCCCGCTTGGGGCAGGCTCTCAGCAGAGGATCTGAGGATGGAGCTCACTTGGAGCAGGCCCATGGGCACCGACTTGCACACCTGACAGCTTTCTGTGCTATCTGAGTTTGTTGCAATGAGCCCCAGATCCTGGAATGCCCAGCCAGGGTGAGCAGCAGGATTCCCCTGTGCTGGTTCCCAGGCAGCTGAGTGCTCCTTTCAGTCCTTCAGTCTGTTGTTTGCACCATGTGGTACTTACAGGTCTCTTGATAGAAGAGGCTTCAGGAAGTGTTTAAGCTGTGGCCTGACATCACGTGCCCTGAAATCCAAACTCTCTGAGAACAGCAGGGAACTCGGAATATCCGTGAAAGTGACACTGTGGGCAGTGCCACTGGGGCCCTGGTCTGGAGACAAGAGGAGGAGCCCACTTAGAGCCAGGGGCTGTCCCAGGCAGGAGCAGCAGCTCTCTGCTGGCACTCACCCTGCTCTGCGCTGGAGGGATGTGAAGCACTTCCTTCATTCCTAGGTTCTGTTTCCTTATCCTTTTCTTTTTTGTGCCTTTTTCTGTGCTCCTCCTGCCACTCTTTTGGAGACAGCTGGTAGAGGATGTCCCTGTACATCTTGTACTCCTGCAGGGTGTCCTCAAATCTGGAGATGTCACTGGGTTGAGAGAAGTGGACAAAGGTTGTTAGCAGGGAGGGAAGCTTCTGTTTGAGCAGGTTCTTTCTCATTCTTGATATTCATTTTCATCCAGAGAAGGGGAGAGAGGGCACATTTTTTCATGGACATGCAAAGGCAAAAGGGAACCTGCCCTCTGTGGTTTCTCACATGGAAACTGAGAATCAGTCATATTCCCTGGTCATATTTCTTGCTATGGTGCTGAGCTTGCTAATTTTTACTTGAAAAGGAATGAAAAAATTTCCAAGCTCAACTCATAATGGTAATTATACTTTCTTCTTTGTCTTTCCCTAGGTCCCCATTGAAATGCATTGCTTAGTTTTGTTTGGGTTTTAATCCAATGCTAGGCTTTTAATTTTGGGGTTGGAATATCTATACTTTTAAAAAAATGTAATTAGAAAACTAGATTAGTTGTCTTAGAGACAAAGCCAGCATCTGGAAAACAAAAGTCAAAATATTTTGACTCTTAAAATGGAACATTTTTAGAAATCTATCCCCTGCAAGGACTGTGAAGCTGTAGCACTGTAGAGGCTGTTAAAGGTGAGGCAAGAGTAATGAGCAATCTTACCTTTGGATTTTCTTTATTTCAGTTGTGAGTCCCTGGATCTCTGTTATTTTCTTTGTCTTTGCTGAGGTTTCTCTTTTGGCTCTAGGAAAGGATGCACAAACAAGTCATTAAATAATTTAGTAGTGAGTAGTGAATTGAGGTGCCTATGCAATGGTGAAAAAGATGTGATATGAGCCCTAGAAATCTGTGTAATAGATGTGTCCCAGGAGATGCTTGGCTCCTGCCTGAAGACCCTCTTATTCTTGGCAAAGTATTGAATCCCAGTGTTCAGGCCTCCCTCATCTGGCTGCTGCTGAGCATCAGTTGCAGCTGTGCCCTTGTGAGACCTGCAGTGGGTCAAAGTGCTCAATTTGCCTCACTGAGGGGCTGGGCAGGGGCATCTCCCTCCAGTAAAGGGTGTTGTGAGAAGAATGGAAGTGGTGGAGCCCCCAGCAGGCTCCTTGCTGCCCCCAGAGCAAGGGCTTTTGCAGGGAGGGTATTCCCTGGATGCTGTTCTCCTTCCTCTCTTTTATTGAATGTGTGGGAAGAAAGTGCCACCAGAACTGTAACTCTGGGGAGCTCAGAGTGTTCAGCCAAACCCTGCAGGGAGGTCAAGCAGCAAATTCCTGTGCCCAGAATGAAACAGCACAGTGGTGGTTCCTGCAGTGCTCCTTACTTTCTCAGTGCTTCAACGGAGTTGTTGTGGTTCTCCTTCAGGAAGGCATCAAACATGGCAGCGTCCTTCTCCATCCTTCTCTCAGCCTTTTCCAGCTTTCTTTCCTCATCCTTTGTTATGCTCTCCATCTTTTCAATCTCCCCTCTCTTTACTGCAATGGTATGCTGAAATGAGCCCCAAAGGCAACACAGTCACGTCAGCTGGGTGGTTTTAAAGGTACATTGGTTTAGCTTTGCACCTGCTTTCCAAAATTCCCTGATAGTTGTGGGCAGAGAGGGAAAGGATTTCAAACTCAGGTGTGTGACTTAGTGCAAGCCAGGTAGATGGAGGCCAGGGGTTATTTCAGAAGGAACATAGCAAATAAGCAGTGAATCTAAAAAGACAGAGTTCAGAAGTCCCAGCACTGCATTAACTCCTGGCTGACAAAGATTGATTCAGTTGTGTTACAGCTCAATAATAGAGATGACTAATGGGAATGTTTGAGCACAGTTACTCCATTCCCTCGTGTTGAGTTCAGAATGGCTCCCAGACACATGTATAGGACAGCAGGAGCCAAAGATCAGTGTAACTGTGCATCTCACAAATGGGATGCTTCCATGGTGGCTACTGAATGATGGGAATGACCTACATTGCTTTATTTCTTGGCTGGGAATTACTGGGCTACAGATTGTGAGTGGCTGTAAGGTAGGACTTGGACAGTCAGTTCATGAGCTCTGATGTGTGCCACCCTGGAAAGATCTCCAGGCATTGATCTCGGGAGAATAAACATCAAAACAAAGCAACACAGGGAAGAGTAATTAAATGAACAGAAAGTAACAGACTCAAAGTCATGTACCTCAAGAAAAAAGATCTGTTTTCTGTCCTGTAGGTAGCCATGGAAGGTCTCCCTGTCGAATTTATAATCTGAAATTAGAATATAAAGTTGCTTAGACTAGAGAGGGGGAAATATGGCCAAGGCAAAACAATGAATACGTAGGCTGCCATGAGCATGGATCTGGCTGGCACTAGAGTCAGCAATACTGATTGTTATATTATAGTTATAACTTTGTTTAGGATCAGTTTCATATGGATTTTCCTGGAGTAAAACCAGGGAGAATGGAGTGGACAATCTGGTCCTGTCCTCTAGACACCAATGGCAAATCTACTCCTCATGTCAGAGGCAGAAAATCTAAGCCTGTATCCATTAAAATCCAACCATAGGTTGCCTTAGTAGAAAGGTTTCCACCCCACAAGGTCCTGCAACCCCTCAGCTGGCTACAGCTCATTGCTGCAAGGCTGCTGGAACCCAGTGAGGGGGTGGCCCAGGCTCTGAATGCAAATCCCTGAGCTGGAGATGGCTCAGCCATGCAGGGCTTGGCAAGACACAGCACAAAACCGCCTGCATGGCCTCCCCAGAGTCAGCCTGAGCCAGCTGCCCTGCCCATCCCCTCTTTGGCCTTTGCTCTGGGCTGTTACCCAGCTGAGCTGCAAAGACAGAGCCTGTTCTCCACCTTTTTTCATGGCTAACTTCCGTGAAAGCATCTCCTGAAGATATTTCAGTCTCTCTTCACATGTCGCCTCTTTTCTGCTCTCCTCTTCTTCCTCCCTTTTCAAAGCTTTCCTCAACCCACTTTTTGCCTTCATTTTAGTGGAGTAAGTAGTTTTCTCGTGGACTTTCATAGTCCTCCTCTTTTCACGTTCCTGTGAAAAGTCAGATATATGACTGTTTGATCCTGTGCTCTGTTTGCTGTAGTTTTTAAAGACATGAGTAAGTTACTGACAGCCTGGAAACTTGTAGTGGTGATACCCTGCTGATGCATATTTGCCTAGTTAATCTGACTAATCCAAATAATATTCTCTCTTGAGGCAACTGAAACCCTAAATTTCTTAGCACCTGTTGTCATTATTTTGTTGATTTGTATTCTGCATCCATCCACCAGCTGTGCCAGTTTGTATCCACTCAGTGTCCTCATTTTTCCTTCTTGGGTTATTGCTGTGAGCAAATGGAAATTTTCTGAGATTCATCCTTGGAGTCCCCTGGTTAAAGGGGGACAGCCCACACTTAACCAACTCAGTCCAACTTCTAGAAGGACATTTAAACCATTAAGTTCAGATTGAGAAGATCTATTCAAACCCACTCCAGAACCTTCTGGAGGGTAAAAGGTGTTCCTGCTCAGTGCTTTCACGTGGACTGAAGTGTAATTCAGTGCTGTCTGCACAGTTTGGGCCTGGTTTATGGTGAGGACATCACTCAGCAGACATCCTTAGTGCACTGCTTCCTTAGCTCTTCCCCAAAATTGTCTAGCACCCTTCAACCCAAGCAAAAAACAGACTGTCAGTCCCCAGTGTGAGGTGAGGAGGCCTTCCTTTAGACCTCCTGCTTCCTTTCACACTATGCCAGGCTGTGCAACAATCAGACCTCCCAGAGATCACAGAATCCCAGAAAGGTTTGGGTTGGGACTTTAGGGATAATTTAATTTCAACACCCTGCCATGAACAGGGACACCCCACTAGATCAGGTTGCTCAAAACCTCATCCAGCCTGGCCTGAACTCTCCCAGGGATGGGACATCCCCAACACCTTTGAGCAACCTGTGCCAGTGTCACCACCCTCACAGTAAAGAATTTCTTCCTAACATCTAATCTGAATCTCTCCTCTTTTAGTTTAATCCTCTCTCTCTTGTTCTATCACGATCTGCTTGTGTGAAAAGTTGCTTTTTTTTTTTTTTATAAGAACCTTTTGAGTATTGAGAGATTACAATCAGGTCTCCCTGGAGCATTCTCTTCTCCAGGCTGAACAACCCCAGCTTTCCCATGAAGAGGTCTTTGATCTCTCATGTGCTGAATTTTAGCATTCTGTTGGGTGGGTGCCTGCCTTAGCAATTGCTTGTTATACAGTTTAGCCTAAAGCATGTGTACATACCTCCTGTGCCTTCTTAATTTCCTTGTCTCTCATTGAGAAAAGTTCAGTATCTGTTGGGACCTTAAATGGATTTTTCATTGGGGTTTTTTCATCCTCTTTTGCGCTTTCTGGAAAAAACAAACAAATAAACAAAAATCCCAAACCAAATAGAAAAAAAAACAGGATGAGGATGTAGAAGATGTGAAGCTGAATATCTGGACCCAGTGCAAAGGGAGTGGGATGTGCTGTGTCACACCTGGAGTGCTCCCAGCTGCAGATGTCAAACAATGCTGGAGCAGGGAGCTGGATAGGGCTTCTGGGAAGCCAGTGACAAAACTGAGACCTCTGTATGGTTTATGTCACTTGGCCACATCTGATGATCAACAACAGCATTTCAGACAGGGATTTTTCTGTCTGTAACTGTTTTACCCATTTCATCTATTTTAGGGCAGAAGAACCTGACTTCGGGCCTCTCCTCTGAGCTGACAAGGAAACATTGCTGGAGCATTGTGTCCTTACCTGACACAAGGTGGGTTTCCATTTCAAGTTTGGAAGAGAGACTTTTAGATGTTGATGTTGTATGTCAGGATGGTGTCTTTGACCCTGGCCCAAAGAAAATCATAAATCAGTCAGATGGGATCTGCCAGTAATTGATGTGATAAGTTTTACAGCAGTGACAGGCCTAGGGGCTTTCTGTATCTTAACCACTGAGTCTTTAGTGTCTGTAGCAATTAACAAAAAGCTCCATTAAACTGGAAAACACAAATGTTCTGACCTCCAGAAGGAGATGTTCACCCTTGCCTTATGTGAAAGCTGTGCAAGTCCTCCTTATACATAAACTGATGGGAAAGCAACAACAAAACAAGTTTGGAGACAGCAAACAACCCAAGTCCCTTGTCTCTTTTTCCACCCAGTCACCAGTTCTGATCCACACCCATGCTTTTTCATCCTCCTGTCACTAGTTCACAAGCTACATTTTTACTCACTAAAGCTCTTCCCAGTAATTGCTTCAGCATTGTGGATTTCTTGCAATAAGCATGAATGATTGTTGGACAGCACAGACACACTTTGCAGAACTCTGTTGCCTTTCATTTTAGGTTGGCAAACTGCTGAAGGTTATTTTTTTGTTTCTCTGACTCTGGTCTTTTTGTAGTTTTGCTATGGATCCTAAGGGACAAGCCATAGTGGGAATGATCTCACTTACAAAGAACAGATAGAGCATTGTTAAAGCTATCCTTTAATCACCAAAGGCAGCAAGCTGGGCTTAGTGAGGTATTAGTCCAGTTGATGCAATTCTGCTGCTGGCACCATTCCTGACCTGCACTGCTATAAGATGCTGTAGAAAATATCCTCTTCTGCTTGCACTAGTTTTAGGGCTATTTTAGAGCTTCAGTTTTTGCTCTGAAGAGCCTCCAGTTTTTATGTACTTTGAGCTAAACTCATCTGGCCTAATTTCCATGTCTGTCCTTGGTGCTTTGTGTATTTTCTGCAGCTGCCCAATTAGTACTTTATTCTTTGGAGGTGTCAAACTTTCACTGCTGATGAGACACAGAGGCTGGGGTAGAATTTAGGCTTTTGAATGAATATATCCCAAGTATTTTCTCTCTCCTTTTCAGTTCTTGAAGTACATTTGCCAAGAACTTCCTTGACTGTTACTTAGAGTTCAAACCTCTCTGACCTTTGCTTAATGTAAGGGGATATTTTTCTCTAGGGTCTCTCATCTATGTCCTGGAACAGCATCACCTCTGCTGCTGATGTGAGTTTTGGAGAAAGCCCCATCAGGGCAGGCAGTCAAATGCCTAAATTCAGTTTGTGAACCTCACAGAGCAGTTGCAGCAAACACCTGGAGCTTCAGCCCTCAGTGCACACCTTGATTTCTGTAATCTAAAGCTTTTATCACAATAATTTTCTTTTTCCTGTGGTTGATTTGAATTCCTCCTCCAGGTAATGAATCTGAGAAGCAGGACTAGACAGTGGCATATGGAAAATAATTGTCAGTGCAACCCTCAGAAATAAAAAGTGTTTTATGATAGAATTTTAGCTAAGTATAGGAAGCTGTATCTATGATTAACTTATAAATATTAATTTTATTAAGATATTTTTTGTTTGAGGTTGCTGGGTTTTTTTATAGGTTGTTTGCACAGCACTTTGGAAATAATGCCAGAAGCTACAGAAGCTCTAGCTCTGCTAATTTATAATTATTAAGCTCAATAATGCAAATTAAAAAAACCTTCATTGCTAGAATAATTTGGCATATATTTCACTGCCTCTGACGTTATATTCCAGTAGCTGTGTACCAGTAGCACGTGAATCAATAGATAAGGCATTCAGGATTTAAATTCGCTGAAACCTTTACTTAGTGCTTTCCCCTAGCATCAGGCTCCTGAGTAAAAAAAGAAAAATAAAAAAAAAACCCCAAAACAACCCAGAAAAAGAAACAAAACCCCAAACCAACAAAACACAATCCCCACGAAACAAAACAAAAAGCCAAAGTAACTATGCAGACGGATCTCAAACCTAGTGCAATAAATCCATCCACCGTGCTCCCTGAGCGGAGGATGTCACACATCTGTCCCCAGCAGATTCTCTGCACACCCTTCCTCGCCCGCTGTTCTGCGGTGTCTCACCCAGGGTGTCACCCAGGAGTGTCCCTCTCACCCTGGGGTGTCACCCAAGGGTGTCCCTCTCACCCTGGGGTGTTCCTCTCACCCAAGGGCGTCCCTCTCACCCTTGGGTGACTCACACAGAGGTGTCACCCAGTGGTGTCACGCAGGGGTGTCTCACCCAATGGTGTCTCTCTGACCCAGAGCTGTCACCCAGGGGTGTCCCTCTCACCCAGCGGTGTCACCCAGCGGTGTCCCCTTCCCACAGGGGTGTCTCTCCCACCCAGCGGTGTCACCCAGCAGTGTCCCTCTAACCCAGGGCTGTCACCCAGGGGTGTCTCTCTCACCCAGTGGTATCCTTCTCACCCAGGAGTGTCCCTCTCACCCAGCAGTGTCACCCAGCGGTGTCCCTTTCCCACAGGGGTGTCTCTCCCACCCAGAGCTGTCACCCAGCTGTGTCCCTGTCACCCAGGGGTGTCACCTCCCTCTCACCCAGGGCTGTCACCCAGCGGTGTCCGTCTCACCTAGGGCTGTCCCCTGCTCGGCCCGGGCTGTGGCGCTCGGAGCGGGGCCGGGGCAGGGCAGCCGCCGCTGTTTGCGCTGCCATGGAAACGCGCGCTCCCGCCGCTCGGCGCCGCGGGCACGGGAGCGCGCACGGCGCCGCGGGGCTCGGCTGGGCTGGGCTCGGCTGGGCTGGGCTCGGCTGGGCTCGGCTCGGCTCGGCTCGGCTGGGCTCGGCTGGGCTGGGCTCGGCTGGGCTCGGCTCGGCTCGGCTCGGCTCGGCTCGGCTCGGCTCGGCTCGGCTCGGCTCGGCTCGGCTCGGCTCGGCCGGGCTCGGCTCGGCTCGGCTCGGTGCCTGGAGGGATCCAGGGACAGCTCCCCGCAGCCCGGGCTCCCCAGACCCCGTCCAACCCCGGCGGGATGCGGGACGCGGGATGCGGGCGGCTGTCCCATGCGGTTCTGAATCTCCCTTTGAAAGGCAGAAAACTGCTCGGCTGTGAGAGGTCTCCCTGCCTGGCTGGGTTCTCTGTTCGTTCATTCCCCCTTATTTCAGGCCTGGGAATTGGGTATTTAACCCAAGCAGAGCAGAGGGTTAAGGAAATGGGAGCTGGGGCTCCTGTTTGTGGAATGAGCATAATCTGTCGTTTCCTAATCTCTGCCTTGGTCTGTCTTTTTGCAAAGTGTGAACAGCTACAGTTTGGAGAGTGTGGGATGGGTGAACAAAGTGCCATTTACTGAAAGCTGCCAAAGTCAAAAATGCTGTAGAACCCCCAGCACCACCTTCTGAAATACCATGTATTTCTATAGAGGGTTTGATAAAATATTAGTTGGTAAAAAGCAATGTTGGATCTTTTCCTCTGTGTTTAAGGATCTTTTCCTCTGTGTTTTCATAGAGGAAAAGATCCTTAAATCCCCTTATTTAACCTTTCCCGTTTCTGAGAAGACCAAATTGGTTCCAAATGGATCGTGTTCCTCTTTAGACCCTTTAGAATCTCTATTAATACAATTTCAGTTTTCAGAAATAGCAGTTTCTTTCATTTACTGACAGATTTCCAAGCAGCTTTCTCTGTCTGAATAACTCATGCAATAAATAGCATTAATTTCTGTAAGTGCAAACTCCCATTTGATTGTTAGAATTCTTTTCTGTAATTGATGATTATCAAGAGACTGGATTCAGGCAACAGAAGAAAAATGCTTGTACAGAAAGAAATTTTTTCTGCACATGAATGCTTTGATTTCTAGCAGTGATGCAGAAAACCATAGTGCTATCTTTAGTATATTTTGAGATACTTTCCAAATGCATTGAGGAGTATGTATAAAAAATGACATTACAGATTAAGTTATATTACAAAAATTTTTTAAAAAAAATTCAGGAGTAAATTGTACTAAAGATGCACATTTTCTAAAGGCTTAATATGAAATGGTCTTTGTTCAGTTTATTACAGAATTGTGAACTTGTCACAGTGGAAACATCACAGAAACAGGTAACAGAAACTGAAGACATTTAAGCAGCTCTGGCTCTGTCTGGCGCAATCTCTCTATCAATGAATTAAACATTTGTAGATCCATTGCTATGTTCTGAGCTATCCTTGCTAACCAGTTATTTCCCCAAAGCAGAACAGAGATTATTTAAAAACAGAAATGTATTTTGTGAATTCTTGGAAATGTGCAAGCTCTTCAGATCTTGGTTCATTATTGGTTCACATGCCATGAGCTACTTAGGCTTTGCATTTCCTTGAGGGCAGAGAAGTTTTTAAGGCCAGAAGGACATCTGGGGTCTATTCTTAGCCACCATTAAGTTGGTTAATGAATGGAATAAATAGCATCTGCAACATCATGGGAAAATCTGCCTGTGAGGAGCAGGCTGTGCAGCTGACCATGCAGCTCCTCAGGGGCAAGGGTGCTTCAGGGCACCCAGCTTTTGGGATTAGGAAATGTTTGGTGCCCAGCTGAGAAAGCCAGGCAGTTGGCATGGTAAGAGTGGCAGTGCTTATCTTCCAGCAGAATGTCTGAGATTTGGGGATTTGGGATTTTGTTAGGACGCAGGATTGGGATTTCAGGATGTTGGGATTTCTTTGCTCCCTTCATTTTGTCGTGAAGGGGCTGCTTGTCTTCCCCATTCGTCCCCCTGTTGGTACACAGGGATGCTGATCCCCTCCACAGAGGAGTTAATTAGTGTTGGCAAAACATTTTGAAATGGGTGATTGAGAAATGGATGATTGAGAGGTGAAAGCTGAATCAGTACCTGCATAAAGAAATCTCCCTCTGTATGGGAAACTCCCTGTGTACCCAAGGATGCTGCACAGTCATCTCCCCATTTCCTGGAGTCTCCTCCAGGGGTCTCATTTATTGCAGAATTCCACTTCAGTCTGTGCGATGTGAGCCCCAGTGTTCTGTTTCCAGTGGGCTGTGCAGCTGCAGAGCCCAGAGCCTCTCAGCAGAAGGAAGGGGAAGGTGGAGCCCATTCCCATGGTCAGAGACAAGGAAGGAGGAGGTATCCTCCAGTGAGTGCCCACAAGCCACGACCTACAAGAGCTCTGTGGAAGGTGGTGCAGGCAGCTCTCTGCGTTAGTAGGGTCTGCTGTGGGTCTCTCTGGGACACTGCTCTCCTGCCTTTCTCCTGCCAGTGGGCAAGCAGATGGCTGTGGAGATCCCACAGGGGATATATGGCTGCTCTCACACTTCTTTTGACTACTGTGCGCACTCCTGAGCTTGGTAGAGAGGCTGAAAGGGGGTGAAAGAGGGATCAGGTAGTTCTCCATTTGTACTTTATTCACAGAATAAACCCCTGCATCAGCACCACAGCTCAATGAAAGATGCTGGAAGAAGCAGCACTGGAGACCATGTCCATGCCATCTGATCCCAGCATGTCTGTGTTTCACCATGGTCCATCTCCCTTCCCAGCACCAGACCACTGTGAAGGCCACAGGTGCTGCACGGGCACAGCAGATCCAGGGCCTCTCAACAGCAGCAGGGACCTCTCCTCTCTCCTTAGCTCACAGGGCACAGGGAGGTGCTGGCCTGATGGAAAAAGGATTACCATGGCTTGGGGTGGAGCCACCCCAAAGCAGAGGAGCAGCACTGGCAGGAAATAAAGCAGGAGATGTCCCAGGAGCATCAGCAAAGCTCTGGTACCCGAGAGCTGTGGCTCCATGGGGTACAACCATGGAACCTGAGACTGAAACTTCACTGCTGCTTGCCCCCTGCTCCTTCCAGCTGAAGCTTACTGGCAGGAAGGATCTTACTTGTCTCAAAGGAAAATCTTCCAGCTGGAAAGATGTCCTGGTCACCTTTCCTTGGCCAGAGCCAGCCACGAGATGGCAGCAGCCTTGTGTCGCCGGGCTGGGGTTTGGCTCCTTCCCACGTTTCCCACTCCGGCTCCTCCGTGCCCCTTTCCCATCACAGATGAGGTCCCCAGGTCTGACAGGCACCAAGAAACCTTCTTCCATCCTCTGGGTTGAAGGAGAAGTGGCCCCGAGGAAGGCTCTGAAAGAAGATCTGTGAGCTGAGCTCCAGATTGCAAACAAGCTGATGGAGCAGAACCACCCTGTGTCCTGATCCCCAGCCCCCAGGGCGCTCATGGGATGTCTCATCCCGAGTGAATGTGCACAATTCTTTCAAGAGCTCAGGTTTCAACCTAATGGATCAAAATTGCTGAAGTTTCTGAGGGGCCATATGGAAATTAAGTCCCTGTCATTCTTCCTTTCACTGCAGCTACTCGGGTGCTGTGTGATGACTTGGACAACGAGCAGCAGGTGCTCAGTGATTTGTATTTCACACTTGCTCTTGCTGAGGATGCAGGCTCCTTCCTGCTGAAGAGAAAATGTTCTGCAGTCTTCAGCCTGGGATCCTGGCCAGAGCTGGGACAGTTTCTTTTGCAATGCAAAGCTAATTCTGGTGTGTGCTGAGACATCTGCACACAGATAAGGTGCGTGCTTTGCTCTGGCTCCCAGCTAACACAGCCAAGGCCATGGAGAATTGGTTGGGTTTTGCTCCCTGGCGTGTGGCTCAGGCAGTGTGGGACTGCTTGGGGGTGCTGTGGCAGAGCCTCCTGCAGATGCAGGGGAAGATGAGAGAATCTCAGGGTCAGGCTGTTGGAGAGGAACCCCTGGAGGTCTCTTGTCCGGCCTCCTACTCAAAGCAGGGATAACTTCCAAGTCATACCAGCCTGCCCAAGGCCTTGCCCAGCTCTTTGGAAAAATCTCTAAGTGTGGAGATTTTGTGAAGTGTCTCTGGAAAATGGAGGCTGAGGTCAGGGAGGCTGAGCCTGGGTTCAGTGGGTGACCCCCCTGGTTTGCTCTGGTAAGGATATAAATAAACAATATGGTTGCAATTTCGAGGCCAGTTCTGAATAACCACGTAGACCTGGTCCCCAGATGAAAACTGTAACTAGTTCCAGACTTCCCTCTGAGCTCAGTCCTTTTGGGAACTAGAGATTGCATTTGGCCCACTGTGCAAAAGAGAGCCACAAAGCTGCAGCCAAGGAGACTTTCTGAAACTGGACTATAAATCCACATTATTTGCACGGACAAATGACCCAGGAACCTGAGACTGAAACTTCATGATTTTGCATTAAGCTCTTGAGGCACAGTTCCAGCCTTTTTCCTGGCTCTTGCTTTGTGGCAAAACTTCAGCTGCTGTCACTGCATGGGAACAGATCCAGCTGAAAAATACCCTGCCTGAGGAAAAGATCCTTTTTTATCATGATCACTGTGATGGCTTGAGGAAGAGGGACACAAGGGCTGGGGAAAGATGGAATTGCCCCTTTCAGTGACAGCCTGTGCTTTGGTCACTTTGGGAGATAGTGAAACTGCAGCTGGTAAAAAGGGCTGATCCTGCAAGTCCTACAAACAAGTTTTCTTCAACAGGAGCTTATGGAGCACAGCAAAAAGGATTAATAAAACAAAAGTATGGGTTGAACTGCAAAAGGAAGCACATGCTTCATGACTCCAAGCTCTTTCTGCTCATGTGGAATGGATTAAAGATAACAACAACCCTGTTATGCACTTTGCTCCTGAGCAGTTTCAATCCTGTCTATCTTCTCCTCCAGAGAAGCTTGTGCAGGAGCTATTATCTGTAACTCCAAACTGTGGCTCATATTGCCAGCGTGGCTCACGGGATCCACTCCTCCTTGCCAGAGAATGAGGCATCACTGGGTACCAGCTGCAGTGGCTCAGGAATGTTTAGTGCCAGCCTGGTTATTTTCTTGCAGGACCTGCCTCTTTGCATCTGTATTTTGAGTATGGAATATTGGACCCTATGGAAACGCAGCGACTGTGCTGATGCTGGGCAGGGGATCTCCTGTGGGACAAGCACCAAATCCACGTTTGATGTCTGTTTAGCTGGAATCATGGACTGCACAAACACACTCCTCACGCAACAACAGCTTTATTACTCAGAAATGCTTTGAAATTCCAGATCCTGTTCCTCTTCTTTTTGCCTGCTCCGGTGTGAATGACCGCTGTTCTCCTCCCCACTGAGATGTCAGCAGATTCTGCAGGTTGTTTTCCACTAAAATGTCTCTTCTTAAGTAAATATTACATCTGGGGTTGCTTTGCCAGTGGCTTTCCTACCTGGAGTTTGTACAACAGGTCAATGCCCTGCTGGGAGATAAGAGGAATACTTGTTGCCAGTGCTGTTTGCTGCTGTGAAATGCCACCCTGCTCTTCCATCATCAGTTGCTCCTCCAAAGTTTTTTGAATGTTGCTTAAGTCCTGGAGGTTTTTGCAAATTGAGGGAAATTGAAGACAAGATGTCGAATGTTTGGACGGAGCAGAAGGACTTGTTTATTGCAACAGCCATGACTTGTAAATTATTCATCTGTGTGTAATTGAAACGCTCAGATCCTCAAAGGTCATGTTACAAAGAGTGAGGTGAAGGATCAGCGAGCTTCCAGCAAAACAGGAAGGTGGGCAGGTCCTGGGGAAGCCTTCTCCATCCACCTGCATCTGCTCTGTGGCAGTGCCTTTTTGCAGATGAAAACTGAGTTTTCAAGAAGTGAAGCAATGTACAAGCACGTGTCTGGGAAGGGGAGAGGCCCTGTATAAAGTACCTTCCCCTGTCAGTTTTCCCTCCAGTGGGAAGCACAGGTTTGAAGCCTGCTGCAGTGAAACATCCAAACAGTCTGAGGGCACAGCCCAAGTATCAGCACACTGATGGGCCTGGGCTCTGTGAAATGGAGAAGAAGTTCCAAGGATCAAGAGGGACCAGAATAGCTGTGTAAGCAGAAAATAATCCAGTGCAGCTCCACTCAGCAGTCCTGTCTCCAGACAACACCAAACTTCAACTAATTAAAAAGAGCAGATGCTAGCTGGAACGTTAATTGGAACAGCTATCAACTTTTCTCTGTGCTTAAATCTGTATTCCAGCTCTCTCATACCAAGTCTAGAGAGAAAAAGTTAACTCCTCAGGTTGTTGTTGTTTTTGTTTGTTTTTTTTTCAGGCACAGCAGCACAGCATGTCCTTAGAAGAGAACATAATGGAAGTTCTATGAACAGATTGGGATCCAGTTTTTTTTTTCAGCTGAAAACAATTCTCTGTCTAATAATGCAGAACCATCATCACAAACAGCACTCTCAACTCTTCTCTTTCACTGTGCTGTCAGTAAAGTGATCTTGCTCAGCTTTCAGAGGCTTCGTAGCTGTGCTGGGCACAGAGCCAGCTGCTCTTCTTCCCTGTGTGTATTGTATTAGATGGACACCTCTTCGTTAACCTGGGCTCGTTTGTTCCCCTCTGCCTGTATTCCTTCTCATTAGACTTGATGTATGATCAAGAAAAGAAAGTGCAAAGAGCTCAGCTGACATCTGATACACTTATAAATAGCCTTTCTGCCCTGCTGCAGCTCTGTGGCCATCCCGAGGGGAGCGAGCACTTGGTGTATCACACTCTTCCTGGAACTGGGATGCTATCGAAGATTTTCCTCTAAAGCAGCCAAATTTGGACTCTGTTGGAAACTGGGTGCTTGAATGCAGGCACCACTGGTCTGTTCCAGATTGGCAGTTCTTAGTCTTGTCCTAATCTCCAATTCTTAAGAGATCAGGCAAAGGCATCATTCAAACAGAGAGGCTCTTCCACTGTTCCAAGCCCTCCCTGCTCCCTGTGACAGGCAGAGGCTCCCTCAGCACAATGACAAGCCCTGGACTTCTTCTACAACTTTGCTCACACTCCACCCCAAGCTCCTGTTACTCCCTTCTTTCCCAGCCCTGTTTCCTCCCTCTGCCTCGGGGCTGGATCCTATCTCCTCCCTGGGCTCACTGAGGCCTGGCAATCCTTGTTGAGATGTGTCCTGAGTGCTGTCATGAGCACCAGAGTTCCCATCTAAACACAATCTGCTCGGGCTTCCAGTGGGGTGATGAGGAGAGTATCCCTTAACCCCTTCTTCTTTTGCTGACCTCCTTGGGTGATAGCTGGTGTCACCTCCCACACCTTACTGGCCCTGAATGAGCCTCAAATTCAGCTCCCAAAGACATTGCCAGGCAGTGATGAATTGAGGCAGAACTATGGAGGATTACAGGGCTGATTGAGATATTACAGATTATTCCTGAATCATATTCTTGTAGGTCTGATGAAAGAAATGAGTCAGATCCTTCCAACACAATTTGACCTGGCAGATGCAGCCAGCTCAGAGGCTGTGTGAGGAGCTCACGATGTTTTGCAAATGGAATAAAGTTCATTTAACACAGCAGGCCTGTATTTGCTGTTAACTCAAAGGCCTCTCACCTGAAAACAACCTGCAGATCACTTACCCCATCACTGCTTGTAGGAGGAATTAGCTCCTGAGAGCTGCTGGTGGGGAAGGAGGTGGGTATTTCTGAGAGATGACTCCCTTTCCCAAGGCAGGGTAAAGGTCTTTTTCCTGTGATGCTGAGTTCATCACTTAAATGCTCACAGTCCCTGTTCCCTTTTTGGATAGCCAGGACTCTGCCCCAAAACCCCTCTCCTGCCACTGAACTGTCCTCTCTCAGCAATGCTTCCAATATTGGTCTTAATGTCATTTTGCTGTTTTTTGGCTGCTTTCTCTTCCTAGGTGGGAATGCTGTCACTACCAAATGACACCTGTATCCCATGGGTCTCTTCAGCATATAGTAAAAATGTTCTTTCCCCCTAGTTCAGCAGCAGGCAGGCATCTCCTGGGGCCCGTGGGTCAGGTAAGGAGCTCCTTCTGACTCAGTTCTCCTGCTGAGCTCTCAGTGCCTGTCTGCCTTCTGGATGTGCCTTGCTGACCACTGACAGCCACAGGTGAGTGGCTCACACCTGACCTATGGTCGATTTTTAGACATTTAGAGGTTAGGAGGTGAAATGGGAACTTGTTTCCTATTGTTTGCCTCCCATGTTCTGTCAGCATCTCCCCCTCAGCCCCCACCCCAGTGTCACTGCCTGCCGAGTCTCTGCTGTGCTCTGGTTTTCCTCTTGGGCAGCTTCAGGTTTTGGGCAGGTTCAGAAAACTCTCCCAGCCCGTTTTCTCCAGCAGGAGACAAACCTGCAGGCTTGCACAGCCCATCCCAGCCCTGCAGGGAGGGCTCTGCCCCGGGGCAGCCCTTCCCTTCGCAGCGTTTGCAGCTCAGCTGTCTGGAGAGAGCATCAGCATTGCTGCATCGGGACAGAGGGCAGCCCTGTGGCTGCTCCTCCAGTTGTTCTTTGTGGCTGCTCACTCTGCCTTCATGGCCCAGCCATGTGAGGTGTGTCCTGAGGCCAGATTTCCCCCGTGGAAAAATGGGGCAATGGCTCTCAGAGCCTGCAATGGGAATTTCTTTGGGGCATGGCAACGTTCTCACCTGGCTGAATGCACACTTGTGCCAGGTTAAGCCATCAGCCTTGAATGCCTTCTCTGTTCTCGTTCCAAAGCAGCTTCTAAATTAGAAATCTTACCACCTGCATTTGATATGGGCAGGGATTTTGCAATCCTGGTTGGCTGAGTCAGGCACAGAGACAAGAGCCATTGCTGCTGCTGCAAGGTTCTGGTGCATGAGGTACCCACTGCAATAGTTTCCCTCCTCACCCCATCTCCCCAGGGGTTGAGCAAGCCTGGCAAACGTGGTCAGCTCAGCCCCAGAGGAGCAGCTCTGGGGCCCTGGGCACTGGCTGACTCAGCAGGGACTCTGCTCCCTGCCTGCTCATGGCTTTTCCCCTGTCAGCAGCAGCATGGCCAAGGTAAATTGCCTGGTTTTGGAACAGCTTTGGTTCCTGCTGAGGTTGGCAGCCTCTGTCTTACTGTGAACCTTTCTGACAGAGCAGCAGAACGCCATCCAGGTATGGAAAACAGGCTGACCCTCCCCAGTGGTCTGCCATGTGTGTGTTACATTTACTGATCCAAATTTCCCAAGGCTGTACCCTGAAGAGAAAGCATCTGATTCCTGTCCTGCAGATCCAGGCCCCTTTGCCAGTTCCCACTTTTAAGCTTCCCTGATGAAATCTAATGGAGCTCATTCAGGGGTGGCTCATTCGGCTGTGGGAAAGGGTCTTGTAAAAAAAGAATGCTTAGACTTCTGTTATCCTAACTTTTCAGTGCTTTCTGAGCATGGCTAAAGCATGCTCAAGGGATTAGTTAAAAGACTCTTATTTATTTTATTGATACTTCTTCTAGCATCTTGTTAGTAATTTTCTGCTTTTGACACTGCTAAATGGGAATCAAGGAGTTCTATCAGTACAATTCATCTGTGTTTTGTTACAGTGGAAGTTCCTAACTGAAGGTCTTTTAAGTTGTTCTGAGTTTCCGTGTTTGAATACAGAGCATTGCTTTGGGCCAAGCCCAGTGAAACCTCCAACAATTTGCCTGATTTACCTCCCACTCTCCATACACTGTGCTAGACCTGGGATTTCATCCTGGCTCTGCTCATCCTGGGTCACAGCTTGATCACTTTTCAGGTGGCAAATCCTGCAGCTCCATCAAGGTATGGCTGCTCAAGACAGCCCCTTGAAGCAGCCCATGTGGCTCCTCAGCAGGTCTGCAGGCTTGGAGGCAGCCAAAGAAGGCTCCTGGCCCATTTTCCTCTGGAAAGTGGGTGTGAGGGAGGAGAAGGCAGCAGTTATTGAGCTGACAAAATTTCTTGTCTCCTGCCTGAGTCCCAGTGGGCTTCAAAAGAGCGTTGAGAAATGCCAAGTCCTCAGGCTGGCCCTGTCCCATGCAGGGGCTGCCTTCCAGTGTGGCCAGGAGCCTCTGCTCAAGGTGATTTTTTTTTCATCATTTTTATTCCTTTTGCACCTCTTGTTTGGGTGACTGACATTTTTCTGCTGGCTTGTGTTTTTATGAGGATTCTTCTCGCCCATTGGGCTCTGATGACTGGGCCACCTTCCCATTGCTGGTGTGCAGCAAAGCCATGGCACAGCCGAGCTCACCCAGGGTGCCTGTGCTCTCCAGTGCTGTCCTGGCTGGCTGGAGCTCCCCCAGCAGCTCTGCTCAGCCTCTTATGGCAAAAGCAGAACTCTCATTCCTTTTCTGAAAAGCCTCCAAGCCTCTTGATTCTTTGGCCCAGCTTTGAGCCCAGTGGTTCCTCTGTTGCCTGGACAGAAATGTTGGCCCTCAGCATCCTCCTTCGAGGTGACATGCCATACCTGGGTCCAGCACTGAACCATTTGCCCCAGGCATCCTGGGACTGTCCTGGGGCTTTCTGTGTTCCTTTGGCTGGATTGGAGCTCTTCTGTGTGCTCTGATTTTTTCCCTCCCACCAGCTCCAAAACCACCACCATCTTCTGGCTTTCCCATCGATTTCTTTTGATTCTCTTTCCTGGACAAGGCCTAAACATTTCCATGCACTTGCACCAATGGGCCCCTGGGATATTTGTAGCCTTTATTTCTCTTTACCAAAACCATTTGTATTAGGCAGTGCCCCCAAAAGAAAGAAACAAGTAAGGGTTATTTGTTTCTCCGCCCCATGCAAACAGCCCAGCCTGTGAGGGCAAACGGATCTTTTGTCCATCATTTTGCTGCTCCACAGTGATATCCCCTCTTATTTTAAAATGTTTTTGCCCAGAGGCAAATTATTAAACAGCTTTTTGAGCAGTCTTGCACCAATTTCATTGCCAAACTCCTGCCATTCCTCCCCACTTCAGGCTGATGCAGGTGGTGCTGAGCTGCTGGAGGCAGGGATGTGTCTGATCCCTCAGCAAAGCCTGTGCTGGCATTGCACAACGTGCCCGTGCTCGGGGGCCATGTGCAATCTCCTCCTGGGACAGATGTCTGAGCTGGATCCCTGGAATGACGTCAAAGGCTGCAATCCTGTCCCTCTTCCCAGGGCTGGCAGGGCCTGGCCACTGCAGTGGCATGCAGCTGTCACCAAGTGCCAGCACGGGCGGCCCCTGCCCCTTGGGGATCTGCTCACACACCCCAGATCTTCCTTGCAAATTCCTGCTGCTCTAGAAATCTCTAACTGAAAGCAAACAGGAGCATCCTCCACTGTTGAGCTGTGAGCAGATAAAAGTCCAGCACACTCACAGCCCTTGGAGTGCTTGGGACACAGGCTGGCACAAACAAATGCCACTTGTCATGGAGCTGCAGCAGCCAGCACAGCAGAGGGGATCAGTAAATCCCTGGATGTGACTTGGCACCCATCTCTGTGGCACTGATTAGGAGGACAGGAGTTATCTGTGTGCAGCTATTTTGGATGCCTGTGTGGGAGGGCTGCTGAAGGCAGCAGCAGCCTCAGCTGGTACCAAAAAAGCCGTGGTGACATGGGGTGACACAGTGCTGCACCTGACCCTTTGCCACAGGGAAGGTTTCCCAGTGCTGCAGGGAAGGAGGAGACTGGCACATCCCTGGGGCAGGATTTCCCCCAGGGCACCCCAGGCTCTGCCCTCCCTGGGGGCTGTGGCAGGGCAGGGGCCTGTGACAGGATGTGATTCATGGTGACCTCCTGGCACCAGTGCCAGCCCTGCCCGCTGCTGAGGCACTGCTGGCATCCCACATCTGCCAGACCCAGCCTGGAGTGGGCTGCATCCAGCCTGAGCTCCAGGAAATGCTGTTCCTGAGCCCATCAGCTCTGTGCTGGCCCCGGCCATGGTCCACTTTGACAGCTCTGCACAAAGGTTTGAGGAAGGAGTGTCTGACGATTTCAATTTTTATATAAATGCCCAGACAGTTCTTAGAATCTTCTTAAAATGGCGATGACAGATTAAGAAGAGCTCCCAGCTCGGGGTTTTGGAAATACTGAGGTTTTCCAAGACGCCAGTGCAGCAGGAGGAGTTGCAGCGTGCCTGTGGCTGTGTGCAGCATCCTCTCCTTCAGCCAGCTCAGGGCTGCTGGGGATAGCTGCTCCCCAGGATGTGGCCTCATGCAGGGTATGACCCTGGGGAAAGTGAGATAAGAGTCTGTAACGTTAGCAAGAACATTTTTATTGGCTCATGACATGAAATAACTATAAGATGTAGAAAGCTATTAAAAATTGCTAGACTTACAAAAGTGGGGGACATTGGTTTTTAACATATAGGTTGCAGAGGTGAGATATCTTTAAAAATCTGTAATTGTTCATCTGGAATATGACTGAGACCAAGTCTTGAAATTAGATATTTAATTGCCAAATCAATTTTGCTAAAAAGATCCAGAGTTTGCAATTGATTCCATTATCCTCTGCTGAACCCACCAGTGGCTATAACTGGTGCTGCTGTGTTGGATTGCTGTGGCTCCCATCAGCAAATTATTGTGATTATAATGGAGTTTGCATGGTAAAAAGTGAAGAACTTGACATTCCAAAAACAACATCCTTTCTGTCTTCTCTGATAGAGAATACTAGTTTATTCCTAGGTGTAAAAGCAAAAAGCATTTTCCTTGAGTGGTTGTGTTAACGAGGCAGGGAGGAGAAGGGCTGGTGTGCAATGCTTCTCACTTTGCAGGGCAGAAATCAGCCAGTATTTACCTTAGGGGCTGTGATATTTAGACAGGAATTCCAAAGAGAACTACCATAGTGAACTTCTGCTGACTCTGACAGGTTTGCAGGATCAATGCCTCACTGTAGTAAGAGAGATGCTGCTTGCTGATGGCCAGGAGCCCTAATGGTATCCAGGGAAACCTGACTGCCTGCAGCAATTCACAGGGTGGTCACTGTCACGTGGAAATTTGTGCAAAACCATCTACATGTGGCTTGATCTTTGGGGTAAATTGGCTTTAGAGCTGAGGGCACTTGCTGTGCCAGCCTCTGCAGCAGACAGATTCCACTTGGGCAAAAACTGGGTGATTTGCAGTGGTTTAGATATCTATTTTCCCTAGGGAAAAGAAGAACCAGCATGTCATTAAGTAGAGGTTGTGGAAGAATTAAACCACTCAATAAGATGTGATGTTCTCTCCAGTTCAGTGATTACAGGCTCTTCTCATAAAAGCTGCCATATTCCCTCTGCCTCTAGCACAATTCAGATATCCTGAAAAAAAGGAGTTCTCATAATCTTTTTTCTATATTTTCTTCACTGGGCACTTGAAATCCATTTTATGAACATGAGTTTGTTCAGTATTGTACTTTGCCAAGATTATTATCCTTAAGGAACAGGAGGTGAAACCACAGAGCAAGGAGATGAGGTGAATCACTTCTGGCCATATAGACATTTAAATAGTTGCAGAATTGGGAAGGGACATATTTTCCTCTCAAGCAGTGTTTTGTGGAGAAAAAAATATCTGCCAGTAATCTGGATTTAGCTCTCCATTATTGCTTGTAACACCACCAGGGGCGAATGTTTTGCTCACAAACACCCTACAGAATAAGAAAATGGGCATCTTTAGATTGCAGGATATGTAATTAATCTTCCCCCAAACTTTCAGACAATATAATGTGCATGAGAATAAAAACACTATGATCACATCTGTATTTTAAGAAAGAATAACCAGGTCTGAATCAGTAATTTTTCATTGCTTACATTGCTACTAAGAACCCACTAGATGAGAAAATAGAAAGATTGCATCACAATGGATATTTTTTGATATGAGTGATCCAGTTGCTTGGGGTTTTTTGTCTGCTTTTTTTATTATTAATTATTCTGCTGAGAATATCTGCCCTGGGACAAAACAAAGCAGTCAGCTCTCAATGGCAGCAAAATAAATCTCAGTCCAGGGCAACACAAATTGGGAAGAAGCTCCGGAGAATGGTGCTATTTGAAATAAAATGAGGAAAATATTTTAAAAGCTTGCATAGAGGAGCAGAGTTTTGCCAGCTATTACAATTGGACTTCAGAGTAACTGCTGAGTGGGTAATTAGTCCCATGGGAACACAGGAGTCTGGACAAATGTAAAAAGGAACAAGAGGGGGGGGAAAAGCGTATGAAGAATTAACTTTGGAAAACAAGCTAGAACATTAGTCACAGGAGAGATATAACTCAACTTCCATTTAACATTTATTTCTGTGATGAACAGAAACATTGTTTTTAACCCTGTATAGAAGCAGGAAATACAAAACTCTCTGTTTAACAGCTGGAACTACTTTATTGAAGTTCATCTCTTTTGATAAGAGGGTGAAGGGAAGGGGAAAGAGATGCTGAAAATACTGCAAAGCCAGCAAACAGGAATTATGTTCAGGTGGATAAGGGAAAAAACAGTTGTGGAACTGGTCAAGATATTAGGTGGGGATGAAGACAGAGCAGTTGGTCAAGGTTTAGAAGATCATGTCTCCACCAACCTCTGCTCACAGCCTGTCTACAATGCTGAGTTGAGAGCACCCCAGCTGGAAGGAGGTGGTTTACCCACCTGACATGCCAGAGGATAGCTCTTTGCACAACTCTTTGCTGGGCTTAGAGAGACTTGGTGGAACACAACTAGAAAGAAAGCTTGAAGCATGTGAGACACTTCTGAGGCTATCTGGTGCACATGTGGTTGGTTCTGCCATTCCAGAGCTCCTGATCCACAGTTCTGTGCTGTAACCACTGAACCAGAGACTTATTTATAGAGTTTGTGCACTTGGCTTTTGTGGTTCATTGCTCCCATTATTATCTCAACAGCAGTGATTTGCTAATCAGTCCTTTATAGGACAGGACCAGTATTGCTTTGGCTGTTTGATGTTTAGAAAAAAGAAGAATGTAATTCCAGTGTCCCTGGAGGAGCAGGAAGCTTTGCAAAATCTCCTCAAATATCTGAGTGTGGATCTATGTAAATGGGTCATATTCACTGAACTGTGTGCCTGGAGCAGTAACAGCAACATCACAGCTGAAGGTTCAGGACCAGGCACCAGACCTGGATCTTCCTAGTTTTGAGGACTTTCACGCTTTCTCTGCTCTACAGCCTCCAAGGAGATTGAGTTGACCTCCGTGCTGGGCTCCCCCTGTTTCACTGGCCCAGTGATGGGGTCCCAGCTGCCTGTTCTGCCCTGGTACCACCAGGAGCTCTGTCTGTTGGTGCCCTGGTGCTGCATTTCTGACCTGGTGGTGCTCCAGCTGTGAGTCAAGGTCACTGTGTTTGCATGTAGGCTTTGTGTTTGCTGTTGAAGGTGATCAAGAGGCTCTGAATTCCCTCAGTTGGGTCACCCTCTCTGTTTCCCAGTTGAATGCAAATAGCCAGACAGGCAGGCAGCTCTTCCTTGAAGACATTAAAATTCTCGAGAGGCGTGCCAGTGTCTGGCAGACGTGGTGTTGGCAATGCACGGTGGACACATCGTGGCCATAGCTGTTCATTCTGTAAACAGTGTCCGCAGAACCAGCATCTCCTCTCAGCACCTCCCTGAGCCCGCAGGGCCCAGCACAAGGATCCTGCAGGAACGCACCCAGCCCTGGCGTATTCCTTCCAGGAGAGGGCAGGGGAACACAGTTTATCGCAGATCCACTCCTGAACTGGAGCCAACCTCCATGCAATCCCACATCTTCCTCTACGTCTTCTTGTATATTTTGCTTTCCCAAACTTGAATGAGCAGAAGTGGGTTCTGAATCTCCTCCAGGTGAGTCAGTGGGTTTTGTCACATTTACAGACCTGCCTGTCCCTGAGTCATCTTCGGGAGGGGCAGCTTGGGCTGGGCTGTGCCCCTTGCTCTGGAACCCCTTGCCATGAGCCTTGTGTGCTGCATTGATGAAGGCATCGCCTGCCGGGCAGCTTCAGGACCAGGGTGGAAAGAGCTGAGCCCCAGCTCTGGTGCTTCAGCTCGCCACCAAGCCAGGGGAGGCAGTGATGGGATGCCTTGTGTGTCACACACTCAGCACACCCCTGTCCCTGCAGTGATGGGACACCTCGTGTGTCACACACTCAGCACACCCCTGTCCCTGCAGTGATGGGACACCTCGTGTGTCACACACTCAGCACACCCCTGTCCCTGCAGAGGGGGGCTGATTCCCTCAGTGTCTGTGATTCCAGCAGGAACAGCTCTGCTCCATGGGTGCTTTTGCCAGATTAAAGTGCAGGGGTTGCACATGGAAAGCCGAGGCTGGAGCTGGACCAGGCTAAAGATGGCTTAGAGAAATGCAGCCAAAAGGTCAGCTAACATTTTCTCTCTTAATGAACAGAAAGTTTGGGAGAAGATCAGGAACTCTCCCCAGGTCCCCCCACTGTCTTTAACAGTCAAAAAACTAATAGCATAAATAATCCTAGAATGAGTTTCTTCCAACTTATCTCCCCCTGGACCTATGATGCTGACTTGAAAAGACAACATAATTTCCAAACCAGTGGAGGAAAGCAAAAAACCCAAATCAATAAACTGTTGTCCCTGGAGCATGGATGCCCTGGCAAGGCCAAAGAAATTAAGTCCTGAGATTGCTGTTGCTGTTTCCACCTTGTCCTGCAGAGACACAGCCAGGGATAAACATATTCTTTGTGTCAATATTTCTGTAGTACTGAGAGAACTTACAGTCCTTATCTGTGAGTGTCAAGGACTGCTAAGTTAATGTGATCATAACATTACTGGAGAGTCTGACAGGCTTTTTTGTTCCCTCTGTAACTGTTCTGGTGCTGAAAGCCAAAGCCCAGTAGAGCTCAGCTGGATGTGACCATGGGCTTTGTGGCACATGGAAGGGATCCATCTGCAGGAGACTAACTTAAAAAAAACCTCAAACAACACACAAAACCAACAAATAGAATTTGAACTTCCCTTTTATTTATTTATTTATTTTACTCTGCTTGATTTTTTTTTTTTTTTTTTTTGCTTCTTTCAACCTTGATTTGTAAATCAGATGGAAATGTGTGAATAATCAATTCAGGCTGACTAACCCTTGTTTTGCCAGGTGGCTGGCTGGCTCATCAGATTACTAATAGTTTGCTGCTGCAGTAAATGGGAATAGCAAAGGCTGATGCAGAAATACCACAGGTGACCTCTAAAGACACCAAAGCACTCACCCAATGCAACACAATCCCTCTTTTTGTCCATCCATGAAGTTCACTTTTCTTTCAAGTCCCCTTAAAAACGAGGAGTAATTTGTAACACAGAGCTGTGCAAGCAACATACAGAAGAGGAGAAAATTCGAGGCAGGAAAAGTCAGCCTTTAGAGCATGTATGAAAGGCAAAGTATGAGCAGAGCCAGGCAATTCTTAGGTGTAAACTGCTGCGTGTGGAGGAGCCTTTGCTGCCTTTCCCACCTTTAATGGCTCTGTGCTATGTGGTACCAAGCAACTCATGAATAGTTCAGCCTATGGTTCCTTTTTAACTTTATAAAGCAGGCAATTATTATCTACAGGAAAAATTTTTAAAGCTTGAATGCTGAGGTTTATCTGCCTTTCCTGGCTAGATCTTTAGCACACAGCCACCAGACAAAAGCCACTTAAAAGGACCTTAACTCTGTGTTATCACCAGTGTTTGACTGGGCTGTGCCAATGCCAGAAAGGCTGTCTGAGCAGGGCAACCAGTTTGACTGAAGTTCTCTCCTGAAAGGTGGCAAAAGAGAGAATGGAAAATGCCCAAGTAATATCAAGGGACAGAAGTAACAATAGATTTTCGAATGAGTTGTTGAAGGGGTGAAAAAAGGGAAGAAAATCTCTTCCTGATACACAAAATGGATGGGTTGAGAAAATTCAGATGTATTTCACAGCATGGAATGAGGACTCAGTTGTGCTGCAGTACCAAATGAAGGACGCTGATGTGAGACATCAGTCACAGATGCACAAAAATTCATTCCCAAAATCTTGTCCCAGCCATTGCTGGTTCTCATGAAAAGTTGGCAGAAAAAGAGGGATCAGAAGTAATTATATTTGTCTAGATCTGTGCATTTCTCCTGCTGTTAATAAAGGCTTGTAGTGTTTCCAAAGCCTTGAGCAAAACTTAGATGTGTGTCAGCTTGCTTTCACTGTCGTGGGGCTCAGAAGAATTAACCAGTTCACAGCTTGAGAAGTGCATGCAGAGATCACAGAGGGGTGGGAAAGGGGCTGAGTCAGCTCAGAGGCTGACACCTGCCACTGGAGCTTGCAATCTTCAGTTTTGGGTTTATGCCCCAAAGTGTGCCTGCAGACCTGAAAACCAAGTCTGCAGTTTGAGGTGCTCCCAGGAGGCTCATGGATAAGAAAATATGGTCTAGCTGAGAAAGGAAATTTCTCTGTTAAAATGTGTGCTCAGGAAAGACGCTGGAAACTGCAGGAATGTTTCAGCAAGGACAACCCCAGGCTGGCATTCTAGGAGGCAGTGACTTTTGTGCATTTTCCCATTATTCTCTTTTGTAAGGTGACAGGTTTGTGCTGTAGTGAGGCATCAGAACTTGTGCTGCTGTATATCCCGTTTGTCTGGTTTTAACATGTCCTTTATCTCTGTCTAGAAATTCTGCCTGAGCAGAAAAGAAGACTTTGGATATTTGTCTTGGGTGTACTGATGTCCAACAGCCTGGCCAGGGCAGCAATTTCTGCAGGAGCTCTGGACACCCAGGGATGCTGAAGGCAGTCACTGAACCTACACACAAGGGCTGTACTGAAGTTTCCTCTGGATTCTGTGTGCACAGCAAAGGGATCTGGACATAAGCAAAAGGTTTGGTGTGAGTGAGCTTGGGTCAGGGTTCATTCTGTGTGCCCTGCATTCTCTTCCCAGGTGCTGCGCACTGCCTGCCTGCATCTCTAATACTTTTTTTTGTTTGTTTTTTTTTCCTCACAGGGAAATCTCAGTGAGAAATACAGATGCCTTAGTTACACTTTCCTGATATTTTCCATTGCATTTCACCTCTCGGTGTTATTGGAAGGCTGAGATGCTCAGTAGGGTTCTTCAGATGTGAAAAAGTATCAGATCCCTCCTCCATCACGACATGCAGCAACACAGGGGCAGGTGCTGCCACAAGGGATGGAGGTTGTGCATCCTCTCCCACAGCAGCACGTTTGGATCTGCCTGAGCCCACTGAAAATTCTCACCTTCCTATCTCCAGCTTCAGGAACAGCCAACAGCACAGCCCTGAAGCTGCACAGTGGGCAAAGGACCCAGCCTCCAGTGGTGCTTTTAGGGAAGTGAAAAGGTTGTGGGCCCAGTAAAACAGATGAAACTTGAAAAGCAGAACTGGGAAAACATCGTTTTATTTCCACATAAGGTAAATATGGGACTTCACTGCATCTCTAGCAATTTAAAGAAAGTTCAGAACCTCTGTGACTAAAATATGAAGACATTGCCTTTTGCAAGTGGAAAAATGCAAGTTAGAGAAACCTCTAACATGTCCCAGTGCCTAAGTAGGTTATAGTAATGATAAAATTAGGATTGCAACTTTTGGTTGTTTTCACGTGATAAACATTACAAGAGAATTTTGTATGTGCTCAAATTCCATTAAAGCCCAGCCTTGTTGGCTTAGATTTTAGCTGTATCTAAATTTCATGTCCTTTGCATTGCTAAATCACACTAAACTTCACCTACTCAGGAAACAAAGGGGGTTTAATTGAGAAAAGCAGTGAAACGAGGTTTGCCAAACATCTATTTTGGGTAAAAATATTTAAGGCCCACATTTTTACCAACGTAATCCTTTTTACGTCAGTGAAGTTACACTAATGCAGAGTTTGGCCCTGATGTATTTGTACAAATATAGTATCCAGGATTTTGATGAGTACGTATTCATGCATTATTCATTGAGACAATGTGGAGAGGAAGAACGAGGTCTGTGCATGAGAGCAGAGCCCTGAGCACCCGCAGTTCCTTTGATGGTCCCCAGCAGGATGAAGGAGCACCTGTAGGGTCACCCCTGCGCTGCTGCCTGGCCAGGACTTGTTGAGGCTGAATGTCCCCTTGGGAAGAGACTGGTTTATGTTTGCCAGGCTGTGGGATGTGTTACTGGCAATTCTGAAGAAATGCAGATGGAGGATATTTTTGCGAGTTTAAATTGAGCTGGATTTGAAAAGAGATGGGACTGCATCTTGGTTCTGCCACAGACCTTTTGTTTATTCCTCCATGCCTCTGTTTCCCCATAAAATGAGAATAATACTTCATTTTCCCTGCAAGGCCGGCTGTGGGGAGAAGGAAGGGCGTGCTGTCCCATGTGCGCTCACAAAAGGGTGCACCTTCCCAGGGAATCTGAAAAAAGGAAAAACTGCATTTGGAAAACCACTGATTGAGCAGCAGAACTGACTGCTGCAGCTGGCCCCACTGTGAGCTTCCTCTGCAGGAGCTGAGCATAGATCCTGATCCATACCAAGTATTGCAGAGCCATAGTATGTTTATGTATGTATACACATATCCATAAATCATTGTGTGTGTTTATATGAAGAACTAGTGATGTCTGCAGTAGCAGTGGGGGGTGTGTGTGTGGGACACACATCCAGCATGCTGGAAATCTCCTCATCAAGCTTTGGCAGGCAGGAAAGGGGCAGGTGTGGGGCAGGAGAGCGGGCATGGGGCTCCTCACAGCTCCCCAGGGACTCTCTTATCTCCAGCAGATGTCCAGAGGCTCGCACCCTTACGGACTCTCACAGTGCTTGGGGTTGGAAGGGACATGAACAGGCCACCCAGTCCAACTCCCCGCAAGGAGCAGTGACGTTTTCAACCCGATCAAATTGCTCAGAGCCCTCTCCAACCTGACCCGGAGCGCTTCCAGGGATGGAGCATCAACCGGCTCTCCGAGCAACCCGCTCCGGTGTTTCATCACCCTCACACTCTTCCTCGCACCGACTCCAAGCCACCCTTGTTTCAGTTCCGCCCGGTTCCCCCCGTCCCGTGAGGCAGGCCCCTCCGGGCGCTCCGGGCCCGCAGCACCGCCCCGGGGCCGAGCGCGGCTCCCATTGAGGCCGGGCCCGGGCCGGCCCCCGCCGCCGCGGGGCCAATGGGGGCGGCGGACGCGGTCGAGCCTCTCCCCGGCCTCCCCCGCGGCGGCCGGGCGCCCGTCATGTGAGGGGGATATAGTACTACGGGAGCGGGGCCGCGCTCCGCAGCCGCGCACCCGCCTCCCGGGGGAGCTGCGCCCGCCTCCCGCCGCCGCTCCGCGCTCCCGGCCGCTCCTGCCTCCGCGGGCTGCTGCTCGGGGCTTGCTTGGGTCTACTCCCGAGGTTTTGTTGTGCGTGTGTGCCTTTTTAATTTTTTGATTTTTAAAAATTATTATTTCTATAATTATTTTTGCATCTTTTTTTTGTCTTTTTTTTTTTTTTTTTTTTTTGTGGCTTGGTTGTGTTGTTTGGGGGTTCCCCCCCCCCCCCCCCCCCCCCTCGTTCTCGTTGTTGTTGTTGCGTTCTGTTCTGGTCGCCCGTGGCCTTTGCTGCGCCCCGGCTCGCAGAGGAGTTCAGGTAAGGCTTGATGGGGGCGCGGGGCCGGTCCCGCCGGCGGTGCCTCCGCGGCTCGGCGGGGCCGGGGCTGTGTCCCTGCTGCCGGCAGATGGAATTCCATCCCCGCCGGGGCAGGGGGCTGCTTGCGGGCTGCGGCGGTGCCGTGCCACGGAGTGACAGGCGGCAGGGCTGGGGGGGGTTTATTCCCGATCATCGCGACCACGCTGGTCGGGGGAGAGAGTGAAATCAAGCCCTCAAAGCCTCCTGAAAAGGGATGGAAGGAAAAAACAATACATAAATAATTTTTTAAAGCCGTCTACAAACGGAACAAACAAACAAACCACGATTTAAAAACAACCCCGAACGTGTTTTGCAGCCATGGGAGCCTGGCTGTGCTGTGCTGGAGCGGGCATTCCGTGTGTGTGTCCCGCAGCCCAGCGCCGGTGCCCCGCGTTATTTCGGGGTGCAGGGGCCGCTGCCTGTGCCCGCTGCAGGTGAAGCGCTTCCTCCTGTGGAAGCCAAAGTTTGGGGCCGGAGCGGGATAGTTTTCAGAGAAGAACCCTTTGGGAATGTTTCTGCAGCTTCCAGGAGCCACGGGTTTGGGAAAAACAAACCTGAGCACCCCACTGTGTCCGGGGAGCAGCACAGCCACCTTGCGGAGGAGATGAGAGCAAATGGGTTTACTCCTGGCTCGCGGCTTCTTTTTATTGTTTTTAAATTATTATTATTACTTTTCTCCCCCCTTTGCATTTCTCTTTTAATTTCTTAGAAGCTCTGGGCCTGCTTCATTGCCTTGTTTATGGCTCTGTCTGTGAAGCAGAAGTCAGCCTGAACAGATTTAGAACAAGAGAAAACCCTGAAGAGATTAGTCTTAAACTAGAAAAAGCTGTGGCAGTAAACGTAGGAAATGACTGTCAGCATCTCATATATGCTGTGTGATCAGTTGTGCTGGGCTGACTGTCCAGAAATGACAGGCTGGGAAATACATCCCCGTGTTTCAGCAAGTTCCCAGCACTTTACATTTTAACGTTGCTCTGCGTCAAAATATGTTTTCTCTGGTTTGCTTTTTGTCATTATTTTTTTTTTTTTTAGCTGGCAATTAGATGGTCAGGTTTTAAACAGAACAACATGTTTTTGGCAGAAAGGACATCATAACAACCCAGGGAACTCTTAAAAAAAAAGTTGGAGACGGTGGTGCTGCTGAACAGCTGCTGTATTTCACTCCAGAACAGGCTGTTTCCAGTGGCTCGGGCACTGCAGTCCCACTATAGGTGCTTACATTTCTATCATGTTTTCAGCGTTCCTAGAGATGAAAGTGTGTTATGGAAACAGCATCATTAGTTTTCATGGCCTTCACAGCCCCGGCTTTTTTTGGTTTTGTTTTCTAATCTTCTGTTTTTGGCCGTGTCTTCAGGCAAAGTAAGGATAAAAGTCTTTTGGTTGTTAGCCTGGCCTTTAGGAAAAAAATATAGCCAGGGCCCGATCCTGCATTCCAGGCATTCTCCAAAATCTTCTTGGCTGTTCTGCAAGTTTTGAGAGCGCACAGAAAGCAGAACTGGCCCGTAATGTGCCTGGATCTATTTGGCTCTGACAGTCCTCTCTTAAAAAGCCTCTGGTTACATCGAGTGACATTGTTCCTTGTCAAAAGAGGTGGGAAACAAGCCTGCTGGCTCTTTTCTGCTGAGGTAACCGGCCCACAGCAATTGCTAGGTGTTCATTATTGGGTTTTTTCCCCCTCATTTAAGTCCTTATTCAAATTGCAGTTTAGTTCTATTCCCAGGGAAATATATTGATATTTTGATAGTGGCTTCCCAGCTCTTGCAAGCATTTAAAGAAATCTTGAACATTTTAAGTTGTTTTTTTTTTTTTAAGAGAAATTCACCAGCTGCTTTTGGTGCACGCAGAGCATGCCAGCTTTTCTTAGAAAAGCACATGTTGCAGTCCAGATTTCCCTCACAGCCCCATTCTTCAGAAGTTTAGGCTGGAATAATACAGACATTAGAGGAAGAATCAGAAACCCTCTGAGGGCAAGTCTTCCTTTCTGCCCTGTGTTTCTTAAGGCAGTCACCAGTTTTTGGTGCAAGATAGACACAATCAGCTTGGCTGAATTCTTACCAGATGCCAATACTAATTTGTCAGAAGCAGATGGTGCTTTCTGTTTCAAAACTGGAATAGCTCAGCTATGGGACTTCTGCTGGGGGAACTTTCCAGCAATATAGAGAGTAAAAAAAAAAACGTGTGTTAGAAATAGTTCAGTTCTTCTGACTCTTTGCTTTTACTATAAGACATGATTATAGGCTAAGGTCACAAAACAGAGCCACTAACCTCTGCTTGAACTCCCTCGTGTTCAGCACATGTAGGTATTTCATTATTGGTTCAGAGGCACAGCTGACTGACAGGACGCACAGACCAGGAAAATGTGCAATCTTACTTTTAGTCTTTATTTCAACCTGTCCCCGTTTCCTCCATGTGTCTGTCAAGGAGGAAGCCATATCTTTAAGAAATGTGGCTTTCCCCCCCTCCTTCCTGGGAAGTATTGGTAGATGTTGCCAATGGGACAGAGCTCTTTAAGGGTGTTGTGTAAAATACCTCGCTCTGCGTTCGCTGCAGCACTGAGCATACAGACACCTTTTGGCTTTTCTCCAGAGAAGGAAAGACAGGGCAAATTTTGGAGATTTTGGAGGCAGCAAAGATGCTCTGCAACAGCAGTAACAACCATCCCCAGGGCTGCACAAAACTGGGAGCTATTGACTATTCATGGCAAAGCGTCCACAGCGGCAGAGCCTGTGGAAAATGACAGCGTGTAACAAGATTGACTGGCATTTCCTTCACGCTGGGTCACATGCCTCCTAATTCACACACACACACAAGCCCATAGGCTGATCGAATGACTGCTATCTCTGCACTCCGCATACCTTCCACAGAAAGAGTTGTTTTATTATGCACATGTACAGCTCTGTTTCCAATCAGTCACCTTGAGCAAGTGACGGAGGGCCAGTGTTGGCTCCATCCCGAGCTCTCTGCCTTTGCTCTCTAAGGGGCACAATCTCCGTCCGTAAGCAATTTTTGGTTTTTTTTTTTCCCTCGGGGAGGTGGGGAATAAAACAATACGTAGATGTCCCTCCTGCCTCCCCCTCCCCAGTGGCCTTTCTCGGAAGTTTGCTTGTTTTAGCTGGGGAAGGGCAGGACAAGCGCGGCTGTCAGCGGGCACGGGGGTGGCTGCGCTGGCCCGGGCAGGGTTTGCTCTTGCGGGTTTGTAGCGGGATTAGGGCTCATGGAAAGCGGGATTTGCGGGATGCTGCAGGTCCGGGATGCCGTGCAGCCCTCCCGGTGCAGCAGCTGGCTCGGGGCTCAGCCCCTGCCCCGGAGAGAGAGGAGCGCGGTGAAAGCAGCAACCAGCTGGCTGGCAGGGCATGGTAATTAGCTCAGTGCCAGCCTTATTAAGGACAGTGCAGGTGATGATGACGTTGGCACACTGATTCATTACATCTGGAGGGGAAAATCCACCTAGTAAATGCTGAAGCACAATAAATATTTTTGGCTCCTGCCAGATTGATCCTTTCATTATGCTGAGCAGCCTATATTTGTAGAACTGAGGAAGTTAAAAATAAGGTTGGTGGAAAGCTACAAGATAGGGAAAGGATTTGCATTTTATGGTCACCAGCAATAAACTTTTTTTATTTGTTTCTTTTTGGTGGTAAAAATTTCAACACTTTCTTTTCTTTCCCATTCCCTTCTTTGGCTCTGGATTTCACTGCTAGGTGAAAGCTTGTTATTTATTTTCTCTTGCTGGTAATATTCTATAAGGGAGCTGTAAATCTGGAGCACACACACGGTTGGGAAATGATTTCTGACAGCATTCTTTTGCAAATATGTGGTGCAATCCTGCAAAACGCTTCAGCCCTGACAGTCCTCGGGGGTTGGTGCAGACCTATCAAAGCTTGTAGCAGCCTGTGTACCCAGGGAGGCTGGATGCTCTGCACTTTCCTGTGGGCTAGAGGGCTTTACGAGTTTCAGTTCATGGAGATAAATGATTAAACCGACTCCTGACCGTTGCTGTTTTGTTTTTTCCTGCACTTAGGCTCTCACCTGAACTTTGGCTGCCTGGTATATGCTGTTGGGATATCCTTAAGAGATCATCCAGGAATGGTGGATCACTTGCTGCCTACTGATGAATCCTTTTCATCAACAAGGTCTTCTCTTGGATACTTTGGGGACATGACAGCTGGCGTGAGGTCCTACCAAATGCTGCCCTCTCCCCTGTCAGAAGATGACAGTGACTCGTCCAGCTTTTGTTCTTGTTCCAGCCCTGACTCCCAGGTCCTCAGCTCCAGCTATGGAAGCACATCCAGTGCAGAAAGTCAGGACAGTATCTTAGACTATTTATTGTCCCAGGCATCTTTGGGGAACACCACTGCATCATGGTGGGACAAAAGGAGACTTCAGCCAATAGTGAAAGAGGAGTACTTTAGGTTGCCTGAATTTCCTGTGGATATGGAAGACTCAGGACCATTTCAGCCCACACTTGAGGAAATTGAGGAATTTTTGGAGGAGAACATGGACTTGGAGCTCAAAGAAAGACCTAAAAGTGAGACCAAGGACTTGAGAGCTTGCAGCCAGGTTTCTGTTGCTTCGCTGCAGCAAAAAGACCATATGCTACCCAGTACTAGTTTAAAAGAGAGTAAAAATGAGCAGTTGACTAACTCAACGGAAGGTGGCCAAGCTTCAAATGGAGGAATGACCCTGGAGAATGGAATACCAGTTATGCTCCAAATTCAGCCTGTGCAGATCAAACAGGAGTCCAACACGAGCCCCACTTCCCAAGGACCAGCACAGGAGAACATTAAAATTGCACAGCTCCTTGTCAACATCCAAGGACAGACATTTGCCCTTGTGCCTCAGATAGTTCAGTCGTCCAATTTGAACTTGTCCTCTAAATTTGTCCGCATTGCTCCCGTCCCCATCGCCGCCAAGCCAATTGGGCCAGGGGGCATGATCCAGGGGCAGACGGGAATCATCATGGGTCAGAAATTTCAAAAGAACCCTGCAGCTGAACTCATTAAAATGCATAAATGTTCTTTTCCTGGCTGCACCAAGATGTACACGAAAAGCAGCCATTTGAAAGCCCACCTGAGGAGGCACACAGGAGAAAAGCCCTTTGCGTGCACGTGGCCGGGCTGTGGATGGAGGTCAGTATTGGGGTCCAGCTCCGTCCAGTCCCCCTTCCCCTTCTTGCTCACTTGACCTCACTTGCTGAGCAAGTAGGATTGTACTCAGATTTATAAACTGTTGCCAGAACTTGTTTGGTTGGTTTGACAATGAAGACGTTTTTTCTTCCTGTTAGGTAACGCAGGGGTTCTGATAAATTAAACACAGCACAGCATCACCTGCTGGCACCAGCAGCTTTAGTGTCTTAAAAAAAAATAAAAGTAGTCCATCGTAATTTGTATTTCATTCTAGAGGGTCAGATGAAGCTTGTTACCACAGGTAAGACCTGGTGTTTGCATTGGTGTGGTTGCAGCACACCAGCCCCAGCAGACCTATAGCTTGCACCAGCTGAGGCTGAGTGAGCTGAATGGTTTAGGGCAGAATTGCTGTGCACAGCCCTGTGTGGGACTGAATGTGGCCAGTGAAAGGCTGTGATAAGCAAGTATGGTTAAAAGCAGTATGCTGTGCACTTTCATAGAAAATGCACTCCATCCCACTCCTTCTTAAAATGCTGGCAGTGACACTCTGGCATACTCTGGGTTTTATTCTCTGTCTTGATTCAGAAAAATGCGTGGGTGCCACTCAAAGTTGCAAAAAAGCTGTCAGATGTAACAACATAACCAGAAGGCTGAGGTGGAGTTAAGCATTGCTTGAATGAAAGATTGCAGGTTTGATTGAGAAAATGTTTGGCAGAAGGATTTTTTTAAATATTTTATTTTATTTTTAATCTGAATTGAAAAATTTAGTCTTTTTAAAAAGTATCAGCTTTTTATTTTAAGGAAGCTTTGACAGGTGCCTTCCTCCCTCTTTCCAGTTAGCTGTAGTACTGGCTTGCCTGCTGGCAAGTGCTAATGTACAGCACCACAAATGATGATGGGAGAAAATATAATCTTAACCGCCTTGTGTTAAATTAAATTGAATTTCTTGCAAATAATATGCTGCAGAGCTTCAGTGAGCAATGTCTAATGAGAAAATGGGTTGTGATCATGGGCAACAGATGAGGTAAAAAGTAACAGGAGAATGTTGTGTAAAAATGCAAGTATGTGAGACATGCAGCAGTTAGAGATGGCTGGGTTGGTTTGAGGGAAAAGGTCACAGTGGAGCTGAACCCTCTCTTCTCCAGCTGGACCAGTCTGAAGTTTGTTTCTCAGAAGGGCTGAGGAGATCAGATTATGGAGGCTCTACAAACTGGTGGTGATTTGTTTCCTTTTGTCCTGGTGGAACCTCTCATGGGCTGTTTGCTGCTCAGGGCACCCTCTCACCAAAGCTGCATTTTTCAGCTGATTTGTCCCAGAAACTGGGCTGGGTGCTCCCAACCTGCAGGACGGGCACTTTTTGCTGCTTTTTATTTGGTTGCCAGAGTATGTGTGCACAAGCAGCAGATGTGCCTGTGGGTGTCATGCTGGCTTTCCCTGCATGTGAGCACAGCTCTCCTTTTTGTGACAAATGCATGTGGAACGTGAGGGTTTGTCTAATCCACACTGAGATTTGTACCAACACTCCCAGGGACTTTTGTGGCTCAGGATCAGGAGCCTGAAGCATTGCCTGTGGATGACCTTCTCCAGCTCTGTCTTATCACAAAGCTGGTGTTCTCCAAGATACAAAACCAAGGGGAATGTTTAGGAAAAATAATAAGTGATAAAGGTTGATTAAATTTACAACAGGTGCCTCTCTTCTCGAAATGTTGTGGCAAATGATTTGCTTCATTGGCTGGAGGTCCAAAAGAAGTGCAGGTCCCACAGCCTGGAGCACCCTGAACTTTCAGCCACCACAACTTTTTAAAGATGAGCCCAACAGGAAGGAGAAATTAATCATAATGAAGAACATGTGTCTTGTCCACAAACAGCTGCTGCAAAGGGCTTTTCAAACTCTTGTGCTGTTTTTGTCTTGTTGAATTTCACAGCCTGGGCTGCAATCTCAATCCCCAAAACCCCCAAACTTTGGAAGGGCTCTGCTGCAAGAGGAGAAGTTTATAGCCAGCAGGAGAGGCCTCCTGTGCTCACAGCAATCCTTAGCACCAGCCTGAGATTGCTGCACATCCCCTGCGTGCTGCTCCACATCAAAGGCCAGACCCAACTGAGCATTGAATTACTCAGCCCCCTTTCATCAATAAACCATGTTTACCTTTTCAGAAGTTCAGTGAGAGCTGTGACTTAAGTCTCACATGACTTAAGTCCACTGCATCTGGCCACTCTGTTTGCTCCCAGGTCTCTATAATCTCAAATGAATTTAAGCACTAAAACACTGCTGGGCTCTGCTTTCCCCCCTTTTCCCTGCATTCTTGGGCTTGTGTATTTATTTTTTCACTGAAGACACTTAAGAGCTGATCTCACTGGAGATAGTAATTTCAAAACCAAAACAAAGTGTTGCCTAGCACAAAGTGCCTGAGCTCAGTGGGAGGGTTAAAGGTTCCTCAGCTCTCTGTGCACAATGTTTTAAATTCACCAGGGTGGGAGTGTGCACCCAGCAAACCCTTTTGCTCACCCCTAGGATGGCTGGAGACCCCCTAGCACCTCCCTGATGGAGGCTGGGCCCTGCTTGCTTGTGCCCTTCCCAGGCACAGGGCAAGGGCTGTTTTTGGCAATCTGCAGAGTGGTGCCCACTGGCAGTGTCCAGTGACCCGTTGTGCTCCCTGGACGGGTCAGGGCACTGATCTGTGTCGTGCCACCTTTGGCACCCCTGGTTAGCCCTGCTCAGGCCAGAGAGCTGAGCTGCAGCACGGGCTGTGTTCTGGCACAGGGCAGGAGCAGCTCCTGCTTCCCTCCCTGGCACAGCACTGTGCAAAGCTGCAGCTGCTGCAAGGCTGGGGGATGAGGCAGTGGCCTTTAAATGCCCCACTGCATCTTCTGGCTGGTGACAGCATGGGCCATAAGCTCTGCCTGGCTTGGCAGGGAGGGTTTAAAGGCTTGTTACACGTGTGGCCAGAGTGTGCTTGGGCCTGAGTGGCCATGGGCAGTACCACAAACGGGGCAGGGCAGGCATCTTGCATTGGCTTTTCTTGCTGCTGCTGTGCTAGGGGATGACAGGTGCTCAGGAGCTGTGTTGGTTCCTTGCAGGAAAGCTCTGGGGATGGGCAGGAGCAATCTGTGTAGGGCCTCCCCTCCACTGTGGAGGAGAGGTACAGCCTGAGTTGCCCTCAGTGGCTGGTGGCCATGGCAGGGACCAGGAGTACCAGGCTAAAGCTGTTGACCTTTTTCATCCCATGAGCCACACAGGGATGTCCCCATGTGTCTGGGAGACACAGGACATGTCCTACACGTCAGGGAGCTCTAGGACTTTTCTTCAAGGGAGATGTAGTTACAGTCCCTTGGGGTCCTGCCAGATAGAAGGATGAAGAAGGCTCTTTCAGTTGCTGTGGGATTTCCCAGATCCCTTCACTTGTCTTTTGAAGGAGGAATCCTTCTGGAAATGGCAGTGACAGAACAGTGAGGTATTCCTTGGGGCTTCCTTTTTCTTCTTTTTTTCTTTTTGAATTTTGCATTCCACAGTGGATTATTTTCACTTTCTTTGGGTTGATCTCGGTGCCAGAGTGTGTTGCAGATATTTCACTGCAGAGCCAGGCCGCCGGATCCTCCCGGCTTCCTTGTCCTAACCTTTGCGTTGTTTTTTTGTAAACACACAGACAGCTTGAGGTTTATTTCTGTGGGCTCTGTAAGTTGATCTTTCCGTCACTGCTGGGGAACAGTGTTGCAACATTCCTGCCTCTTCAGCTAAGGACATGGTTATGAGGCAGAGTGTATTTTTATCGGATGAACTCATCCAAGCTCATTCCTGACATGTGCCTCTTTCTCCCCCACCGTCCGTGCAATTCCCCTCAAAATGCACTTGTGAGGCTCTTGTGCAGGATTAGCCAAGTGCTACTGCACTTCTGTTCCAGATGGTGACCTTAATGGCCAAGGACATAGGACAGGACAACCCAGCCACATCTGGTTTTACTTCTTTGAGGTCTGTATATAAGAGGATGGCTCTTTGCAAAAGTGCTTTTCCTCTTTCCCCTGGATGTGGCACAGCTCTGTTCCTTGTCCAACACTCAGTCCTGTTGAGGCACAGGACTCAGCTGCACTGAGTAGGATGCACAGGCAGCATCCTACTCTCTCCAGACCCTAGTCCTACCAGAGCATCCCTGCAGGGATCTGGAACTGGGACTAGCTCACTGCTAAGGACTTGGGAGAAATCCCTGACCCTGCTGCTCCTGGGTCCAGAGTGTGGTTTTGGGAAGCTATGGCTGAAAGGACCAGGGGTGTTAGAGAAAGCAAACATGCAAGTAGAAGGTGTGAAGAGAAACTTCTGTCATGGCCTTTATGAAGAAGAGTCATCCCTTCAGGTGACAGTTCCACAACAGCTGGCTCTTCATTGTGGAGAATTTGACTCTTTCATCATGAGGATACCAGAGCAAGGAAAGGAAGAAAAGCAAGTGAACAGGTGAAAGAATCTCCCCTAGAAATGCCCCTGGGACAGATGCCCACACCATATCTTTGCCGTGGTGAGTGCCTGGATCAGCTTTCCAGGGGCTGAGTGCTCTCTGGGGAGCATGACCAGTCTGAAGAGCTGCAGCAACTGAGGAAACCATTACCAGCTTTCCCAGTGCCTATGCCCTGGTCCTCAACTGTTGGCGGGAGATCAGAGCTGATTAAAATCTTTATGTGGAAACTTACTTTTCTTGCATGAGGGATTTATTCATAGGAGCCCAGCAGTCCTGTTTTCTCCCTTTCATAAAAATAGTGTATTCGCTCTGTTGGTGATGTGATATTTTGCTCCAGAAGGGCACATTTTTCTACATGTTCTTTCCCTGATTTGTTCAGCTAGTGCCCATGACTTCACTTATTTATTGTAAATAAACAGCTGATACCATTTCTTGCAAGCTCTCTTTCTGTGCTGCTCTTTGTTACTGCTCTGGCAACAAAACACTTAATTGCCCTTTGTCAGGCAGCAAATTTTTTGTGCCCATCTGGACAGGGCTGTTTTAGTGTGACATTGTTAATTAACCCTCTGTCTCCTAGTCATGTCCAAAGTGGAAATAGAGCCAGCCCTGCTCTTAAGGCCAAAGGATCAGCTCATTTGGGTTCAATAAAGCCTGTGGGATTCATGGTGGCTATCTGGAGATTTTTCTGTGGAGATGGAAGGTGGAATATATCTAAAATTCAAAAGATTATGGAATACAGTTTCGGTAATTAAAGACTCATTCTTAATTTAATTTACCCATGCTAATTATGCAAATAACTATGCAAATGGCCATTGGGGCCCACCTGAATTTCAGCTGTTGGGATGCTGAGCATCTTTAGTGCTATTAAGGACTCTTTATTTAGCCTGCAGGAGCACACATAGAAGCCAATTTTTCATCTGGATCTAATAAGTCGTGCTGTTTCTAGGTAGCTCTGGCTGGATTTGTCTGGAATCCCTCTCAAACTGGGTGCAGTTAGGGGGTGTGCTTGTCTCTGTGTGAGCTTGAAACAGACCTCACCTGCAGGACAGTGGTAATTGTCTCTGCTTGAGGAGCCTGTGCTTGGATTTGCAGGAGAGAGATGGTGGGGGTGGCTTTGGAGGGGACTGCAGGGGGATCGAGAGCAGCACTGTTTTTGTCCAGCTGTACCCATGCCGTGGGGTCCAGGACAAGGCTGGTACCAATGCTGCCTCCGTGCATTGCCCTGAGTCCAGGGTGTGTTTCCATCATTGCTGGGACCAGCCCAGCCCTGCTGTGTGTCCCTTTCACCTCCTGGAGTCTCCCAGTGGCCTGGGGGGACCTTTTTTACCTCGCTGTGGGATGCTTAGCACAAACCCCCATTTCTCTGACAAGGCCTCTCCTGTCTTTGCAGGTTCTCCAGGTCAGACGAGCTGTCCCGGCACCGGCGCTCCCACTCGGGGGTGAAGCCCTACCAGTGTCCAGTGTGTGAGAAGAAGTTTGCTCGAAGTGACCACTTGTCCAAGCACGTCAAGGTGCACCGGTTCCCGCGCAGCAGCCGCTCCGTGCGCGCCGTGAACTGACGGCTCCTGCCCTCCCTGCCCGCCAGCCGTCCCCAGAGCCACCACAGCACTTTGCTCACCACCTTCCTAGTGATAATTTATTTGTCTCCACAGAACAGTCCATGCTGTTACTTGATACCACCGTGTTTGAGTGCCCCATGTCCTTCAAAAGATGATTTGAGAATGAAGCTCTTTTTGGGTCAGGGGAGCGGGGCGCTTCTTCCTTTTTTTTTTTTTTTTTTTTTTCTTTTTTCCTTTTTAAGGATATTATTTTCCTTTCCTTCTATCTGTCTCTCCTTTGCTGCTGCTTCTTTTGGAAATTACAGTGTTTTATTTTTAGCTGTTTTCTGCTGCACAGGAAAATGTAAAAGTTGCTTGCTGCTAGTTAATTATAGCCCTGGCATTCCTGAGGGCTTTGCTCATGTACAGGCCACTCATTGTGAGTTTTTATTAAGCTGCTCTATTTGTCCAGTTTGGAAACAGCAAATTCCTTTTGAAATGAAAACAACTCCTTTGTTTTTGGGTCGCCTGAGCCAAGGATTTGTAGGGGCTGGCCATAGGAGGAGGAACAGTGGGAGTTGGGGATAGGGGGAGACAGGGCTTGGAGAGCACTGGAATGTGCCTCCATGCATCTCTGATTTTCCCAGCTCACATTTACCTTTCCTTTGGCTAGGGCTATATATAAATATTTATGTATACATATTCATACATACATACATATATATATATATGTGTATATATATATATATATATATATTTAAGCAAAGACACATCCCAAGCAAATCCAGAAGCGCAGGCTGGATGGAATGGCTGGGAGTGAGGCCTCTGGAGCTGTGTGTGCGCTTCTGTCCTGTGCTGCCGAGGAATGCCCAGGTTCCAAAGGACGCTGCTTTCCTTTGAGGCTGGTTTGCAGCATCCACTGCCTTTAGCAGAAGAGCTGTTGTCTGCCCACAAGGCAGCACAAAGGTGCTTGTGAGAGCCTCTGAGCTCTGTTCTGTCTCTGCCCCTGCCCTCTCGTGGAACCTGGGGGTGAGAAAGCAGAGCCCCAGCCCTGGGGGTGCCTGGTGAGCACTGGGCATCCCCACATCCACCGAGAGTCAGGGTCTGGCTGGCGGGAGCTCGGTCTCTGCGTGCTGGCAGGGTCTGCAGGATGTGCCTCTGCCCAGGGAGGCTGGGAGGAACCACGAGTCGGTGGGACAGTGCTGTGAGCCCGAGGTCTGGGGGTGATCCTCAGTGCTCATCCTCTCCCTCCCGACAGCCATGTCAGAGCTCCATGCAGCTGGGGTGGGCAAATGGGTGAGAACAGCAGCCAAAATAAACAAATTTGTCTGATAGCTGGCTAAGAAGGGAATTTAAGCAAATAATCAGATGGTAGCAGGCAAGTGATTTTATTTGTGTTTCTTCTTGTTTTGTTTTTCCTTTTGAACTCTGGTGATTGTAAGAAGCTTTAGAAGAAAATAGGATTCAGTAATTAGGGATGATTTTATAATGGATGTTGCATTTCCTTTCCATTCGCAGATGGCATCTGTTTGTCTTTTCTGTTGGCAAAATGGGAAGTAGGAAAAGTGTGATCCTAGAGCTAGGCAGAGCAGGAGCCCATGCTGTGTGAGAACAGCAGGTCTGGCTAAAGTGAATGCATTCCTTTTGTCCTCTAGAAATTAATATAAATGAACTATCATCTATTGACTGGTTTATATCACATCCTATGAATGTATGTAAATAAAACTGTACATAGATGCATATCTATATAAAATATCTTTTAATAACGTATCAAATTTGTGTAAATTGGAAACAAAAATACCTATAAAGCCAGTGTACATAAGTTACAATTCTGTATATTTTCTTTTGTTCTTCATAAAAATATATTTACTTTGACAATAAAATGAAAATGGAAATTTTAAATCCCTCCTTGAAATTATTATTCATTAATTTCCTTTATAGCCAGCTCTGAAATTTTGATTCACCTGGACGTAACTTTTCAGGTGCTGTGTGACAGGGAGAGGATGGATCGGTTCTGAAGTTATCTTCAGTTTTTCTCATCTCAGAAAGTTCTTGGGAGGTGTGAGATGTCTCAGCTGTGTCTCTTCACTGGAGCCCTCACACCCTGCCTGGCAGCCACGCTGGGACACAAACGCCTTCCATGGCTCCTGACTGCTGTGGAACAGGTCTACAGATGCAGTAAAACTATAGTTAATAAAGTAGAGCAATCAGGTTTTGAAGGAATTCCAGCTTTAGTGATTAGTGTGGAGGAGGAAGGGCTCCAAGGTCTGCTTCAGACTGTGACGGTGATGCACTGCGTGACCCAAGACAAAGGACTCCATTGCCTGCTCTGCACTTCCCTTTCTTGTAAAAGGGGGATAATAACCCATGACAATGATACTGTGGGACTTAATTTGCCTTTGTATGATCCTTGGATGGAAGGAGCAAGCAATGAGACCAGTAGTCACAGGATTAGATTGTCAAAGAAAGGCCCAGCGTGATGGTCTTGGTGCCAGGGCACCTCAGTTGGCTCTTCTGCAAATCCCACGCCTGACAGAGGGACGTGAAGGAGCTGTGCTAGGAAGAATTGCCTCAGGCCTGAGGAGAAGACGCCCTGTTCTGCAAAAGCCATTGCTTCCATTTGTAACAACAGGGGCATGAACACCCTGCTCTTGTGATCTGCAGGCCGGGACATGTCTTGCACTGTGCTTCTGCTTGCTTTGGCCTCCACTGGAAGAAGAAACCAGCACCACGACTGGTGTTAAAGGCACTTCTGAGTCTCCATGGGAGCAATGGTGCAGTGGGTCCAGATCTTCTCCCAGCAAGAATCATTCTGAGACTAACAGGCACTGAGGGATTGAAGTCTCTCCCTGAAGAACAGCCACCAAAAAGCGCCAGCTGATGAGCCAGGGCTCTCCAGACCCCTGATTATTTTTCCCAGAGAATCCTTTTGAGTCTGGCAAGAGGACCAAGGGATGAGGCAGACTAAATTCTGTGCAATCCAGGTTGTTACCTCCTGAGGTATAGCTTGAAGACCAGAGTGCTCAGGACAGTGGTTTTAAGCTTTAATTAGCAAGCCTGCACCAAGAGGATCTGCAATTCCCTTCTGTTCTCACCCTATCCACTTCATCCATTAAACCAGCTGCTTTTTTTTAACCAGCATCTCAGTCTCTTCCCCGTCTCACCTGGAGTTCTGATATTGCTGTAAAGTTGGGCAATTCACCCTGCAAGGCCTTTGGGGCAGAATTTGCTATTTTTCTGCAAGAAGTAATACTTAAAGCTGAAGTGGAGTAATGCAAAATGCCTACTGTTGGAGCACAGCAGGGCAGAAATCTAAGATCTAAGTTTTGTTTTAGCCTGTAATATTTTCCATGAAATGTGTATTCTCTCTCTATTTTCTTTTCCTTTCTCTCTTTTCTGTTTTAAGTATGGGTTTTGAGTGTGAATTGTGTGGGTTTTTCTAGTTAATACCTAAGGAAATCTAAGTTTAAGTAAAAGTTGCAATATTTTGCAGAAAAGAGTAGGGCCATGTTTGCTGTGAAAACAGAGTTAGTTCTGCTTGAAATGATTGACATTTCCAGAGTTTTGTCCCAAAAAAGTAGAAATTTCCAAGAGAAATTTTGACGTTTGTTTTATGTGGAATTACTGGCCTGGCTGGGCTTTGCAGATTCATGAGAAAAACGTGGCCCTGCCTTAAGCCTGACTTAATCCACCTCAAGATAAACATATATTTAAGTGTTTTGATGCCACAACTGGATAAGTTGTCCCAACTTCAGCAGCTCTGCATGGCAAAGCGCAGTTATACATATGCCTAAATCTCACTGACTTCACACCTCTGTAATTCAGTTTCTGAGGTGTGTGCAGTGGTGCAGCCTTCACAAAGTGATCATGATCTGGTTCCTGATGCTTGCCAGAACTTTGAGTGTTTTTAAAAGGTTTGTAGTCCCTTTGTAGAACCAGTGGTGAAGGAGTAGTGTTAGGACAGGTAAGGAGCTGTCAGCTGGGGAGGTTGTGCCCAAGGTAAGGACTAAGCAGGAGGAATGGAAGTGATCCTTCTGTAAGGTGACCTGGCTTCTGTGACCTGTGGCTAAACATAGAGCAGTGCAGTGATGTGTCTGAGACCACAGAACAGCACAGAGGGGAAATGGGAGCGGAACCAAGATGTTCCTAAATCTCCTTTGCCCCAGACAGTGGCACAGACCACATGCCAGCAACACACAGGAGGCACAGAGTCACAGGACACGTGAGACATCAGATAAGCAAAAAAAGGATAAGGACAGGACATAGGTAAAGTCAGGTTGCACTGATAATGTGTGCTTTTGGAAAGGATGCCAAGGGGAGAGGAAGGAGGTCTTGGTCGCTGGTGTGCCACACGTGGGAGTCACCAAGGTAAAGCTCCCTAGGAAGAGTTCTGCCCCCTGAACTGTGTTATGTGGGGGCTTTTTACCCTGGTGGTTTTGAGGAGAGCTGCACCCCTGTGGAAAGCAAACCAGCCCGTGGAGCAGGGTGTTGCGATGGAAGGACTGGCAACTCCCTGGGGGAGTGCTTGAGTTTAGATCCTGTGATATTTGCAACAGTCTTCTGCTTCCCACCCTCCCTGGGGGTTGTTTTCACTGAAGTCCTTGTGCCAGGAGCCTTCTCCTTGTCTAAATGGCCACTATACATTTAATCCAAACAGCCAGGTGACTCCAGCACAAAGGCAGTGGCAGTAATCCAGAGTTAATGATTACCCTGGGCCCCTTGGGTTATGTAAGCCTGGATGTGCTGTACTGGGCTGGGACCTGCCCTCCCCGTCTGGGAGAAATACCAAGGACCTGCCAACACACATAGAAAGCTCTTTGGAGCCAGCTGGGATTTTCCTTTTGACAGCACCTATGAAACCCGTTATTCACTCAGTTCAGCAATTGCCATGCCATGCTTGCTTGTTATTCAGAGACGTTGCTCTTAAAGAATGAGCTGTGCTAAGCTCCCACTGGCTTCAGCACAAGCCAAAGACAGCGACTGCCATGGCTTATCCAGGAGAAAAATTTCCCAGCTAAATCAGGAACTGCAAATCCCAACAGGTCCTTGGCTTCCCTTGCTCACTCCTGCTGGGACATTTGTGTTTTTGTGGCTTTTAATCTCTTGTTCCATGGGTCTTAGTTTTGTTCTTGCCTATTTTTTGGGGGGGTGTGGGAGGGGTGGGAGTTGTTTGAAGGTGTGTGATGTGAGAAAAATAGATAATGAAGAATATTCAAAGGGTTGAGACTTAATGCCTCTTCTGGTTAAATCATCCAGATCATGAGGTTTGCAGCTCCTCAGTGTTCAGTGTTTCACAGGTCTAAGCTTTCATCTGCTCTGCCAGATCAGTGCAGGTCTTCCTCCAGCTGGAGCAGGAGCACATCCTTCATCTCTTGCCAGGTTCCCTACTATGCTCTGCTTCTCTGGTAGTTTTGTGGTTAGGCTGGCTCAAAGCACATGTAAGTACTTGATCTCCTAAAGAGATAAGGCTGGAGGAACATCAGCTCTTGGAGAAGTCTATTGCAGACAGCTCTCATCAGCTCACCCATCCTGCCTGTGGAGCGTGTGTGCCTTGGCCAGCATCCCACTGAGCCCCAGAGTGCTGTTCAATCACCCTGAGGACTAGAGCAACATCTGACAAGGGCTTGGCCACCATGAGAAGAGGGCAGCATTTGCATCTCTGCCCAAGCACAGCGAGACAAGGTATTAGGTGGAGTGGGAGTGAAATACAGGAGTGACAATGGACTGTTGGGAAGGCCAGCTCTCCTCTTGCTCACACTAGTGTGCATCTGGTAACCTTTGCCTTGCTCATGTTGGCTTCAAAAGCATCCTGAAAGGGAGAGAAAATAGAGGTGAATGTGGCCTATGGTTTTCTCTGTGAGGGAGCTGAGGGAGGAAAACAGAAGCTGGAGCAAGTGATGGCGTAAGAGGCACTGTTCTGTCTTTTCCAGTAAAAAAAGAGCCATGGGCTCTTTTTGCAGAAAGGGCTCTGCTGGCAGCCAGCGTCAGAGCAGCTGCTGTGCACTGCTCTGGGGCAACAGCAGCTTTACATCAGGAGGTCTAGTGAATAATAGTCAGAGGGTTGTGCCTTGGACCCTTGGCAGTCACAAAGAGAAGGGTTTGGGATTGCTCGCTCTCAGTCCCTCAGGTCCCTTCCTTGTATGATACTGCTTTTCTCCTGAATCTGTAGCTGATTCTTGGAGTGGACTCTAGGGATTCTTAGCACTTTCCAAAGCAGAAATATTATTTATCCATCTAAACCAGGAACCTCCATAAGCACTCCAAGGCATTTAGTAGAAAGATCTACCCAGGAATTGTTTTGCATGTGACTGAGGGTGGAGTCCAGTAGCCCACAAAAAGAGAAGTAAAAAGAATTACTGTTATGTATCTAAAAAAGATTCTGGCATCTGCTTTTCCTACTGAGTCCAGTGGGCCCCAGCATAAGCCCTGCTACTTCTTCCAACATTTTGGTTGCAAATACAGGAATTGGGCTATTGGGCTGAAAAGCGTCCAGGCATTTAAAAACTCACCTTCCATAAGGGAGTGACGTGAGTATTTGAGTTTGGCTGCTGACTGCTGACTTTTTCTGAGAAGTCTATAAACAGCAGCCAGGTAGTCTCTCACTTTTTGTTTCTCTGGTGTGTGTTGTTTTTCCATGGACAACATGTTCTGGACCTCAGAGAGTTGGCTGGAGCTAGATTCATTCAGATCCTGTGCCCCTGGAGGCAGATAATGCATCAGGGAGGGCAAAGGGCTTGGAAATTTCGTTATGTCAGAGCAGTGATCCTGCAGCCAGCGTGGCTGCAATCACACCAGGCTGTGCTGACGGTGGCAGTGCTGGAGCAAGCAGCCCCATGGACCCCTGCCCATGCTGGGCCTCAGCTCCCCTGTGCTGGTCCTGGGCTCTGGCTGGGGCTCTGTGTCCCCATGGAGCTGGGAAGGGCATTGGGCATCCAGGGACAGGGCTGAGGTGGGAAGCCCTTGCTCTAATGAGACCTCTGCCTTGGCTGCTGTAGGAATGGCCCTGGTGTGGGCTCCCACTGCTGGAAGTGGCAGATGCTCCTGGGGCAGCTCCCCTGTGGCTGGAAGGGGAGCTCAGGATGATGAGCAATCTGTCCCCTCTCAGAAAACCAAGTTAGTTACAGCTGACAAGTTTGCTGGTAGACTCTCCCGCTTGCTCCTTAGGAATTAATGGCACAACTGTAGGGTGTTCATTTACCTGCCACCCAGGACCTTTAGTCTCCTCGCAGGGTGTTGGTATTCCAACAACTGATAAATAAACACACATTAGTAAGGCATTGGGTGGATTTTGTTTGGTGCTCAAGCTCCAATTGCCCTTCTCCAGCATGGCCCTGCCTGGGCTCCTGAGGACTAACCCCTCACTCAGTGTCCCTGGCACTGCCTGGCAGATAAAACAGGCTTGAGATCAGTAATAGCCATGAAAGTTTAATGTGAATCAATCTCTGTCATGCCTAAAGGAGAGATTACCAAATTAGAATTGGTCCTGATGACTTCATGCAAGTTGCCTGATACCCTGAGACTGATCCCTGGTGGGTGGAGGACCATGAATCCAGGAAGAGCTGGAGCTACCTTCCTAGCTTTGCTTCTGCATTTTCATGCTAATCTCATTGAATCAAATTAGCTGGTCTAAATGAATAATGGTATTTGGCAGCTCTCTAGCATCTTCCAGCTGAGGAGCTGAACACACTTCCAGTGGGAAATTAAGCCCCTTGAAGAACAGTTGTCACTTTCACTGTGCAAGGTCAGAAAAGGAATTTAAATGATTTGACCAATAGTCCTTGGGGAGCTGTTGAGGAAGTCCAAATGTGCCAGTTCCTCCTCAGACCCAGACATCAACCACAGCTTAATGATTTGGAGTGATTTGGAGCCATCTACACGCTGATGTTTAGACGTACACTGGGGGAGAGGTGGGGATGCTTTGTAGCCCTTTGGATAGGCTTAAGACTTGCATGAGATGAAAAGCAAGGAATAAGAAGCATGTTTATTTTGCTGATGTAGCAGGAGTGATGTTGGTGCAGGTGTGGCCCTTGCAGTTTCTGCAGGACCTGGGGAGCAGAAGGGAAGCAACTTGGCTGTATCTGCTTGTGACTTTTGAGTCATTGCAATGGCCCTCAGTGACCTCTGCAAGATGGATGTTCTTCATCTTCTGTGGAAACTTGTTGGCTCCCACAGCAAGCAGCAAGAAATTCAGCTCAGGTTTTTTTCTTGCCTTTATCACCCCATGAAGCACTTCCATGCTGCTGAAGCTGTCACCCTTTTGGTGTGACCAAGAGGAGCCTGATTATCAGCACCCTCTGAGTTTTCCTTGCACTAAAATTCAACCTGCACCTTCTACCACCTTCCTAAACATCTACCTACAATCTTTCCTCCTTAACTTTGATACTTTCAGCTTGCTGTTCTCAAACACATTTGTTCTAAAGAAAATTACCTGCTGATGTCCGAGCTGTTATCTATTAACCCAAACATTTTAGATTGCATAAGAGTGCATTTAGAGTGCATAAGATAGTACAGAACTACTCCAATGTAATCTATGTTGTTTATCCTGCTCTTTTATTCAACTTCTGGAACTAGATAATTTGTGTGGGAATTAATAAACTATACTCCTTGTTGTGATAAGTTCTAATTATTGCTTTCCAGGCAGTTTGTTTGATCAACAAATAAGCAGTCACTAGCTAGAGTGATATGCTGTTGGCAGAGAGAGGTTTCTACCTTGTAGTGACTAAGGAGGTGTTTGTAACCCACAGAGAAGCCTTGCAAATAGGGTCTCTGCTGTACATTTGCAAAGCTAATAGCCTGAGTCAGCTGGCAGTCTAACAAGGACTTGTACAGCACATTTGGGGCTGTTGGGAAAAGAAATAAATTCTTTCTTATTAGGAAAAAAATTAAAGTGTTCACCAAAAGAGCAAGGGAGGCAGGAGAGACAGCAGGACTGGCAGTGTGGTGGCAGGCAGGATGCTGGCTGTGCTGCTTTGTTGGTCCCTCACTGAGGCAATGAGACACCCACACCTGCCCATGTTGGGTGGTTTGAGGTGGTGTCTCCTCCTTCTTCCTCATTTTCTTTCCACTGAGGCTCCCCCTGTGAAATGAAGAAGTTGTGATTTTGTCAGAAGGGCTCTATGACTGAGCTAATGCTAAAGACAAATAAAGTTTCTAGTGCAAAGCATGGCAGCCAGCTTGGGGTTTATTTCAGTGAAGTGCTGTTTGGGGACTCATTGTGGCCACACAACTGTGCAGAGACAATGAGGAGTGGAATCTTCTCTAAGTTTGTCCTTGAAGACTCCTCATGAAGCTATAGCAAAGACTATGTTAGCAAAGAGAAACACTCTGGAGTGAGGAGATGTTTAAATATTCAGGGTGATATTCCTGGTCATTCCTAAGCTCAGTCATTCTCTGCCATGCTTTGCTGTGTTTGCTCAGCTGTATTGCTGGGGCAGAGACATTTGCTACACTAATTTTTTGGATAGGCACAAGGATAAAGGTGGATGGACCTCCTTGCTAAAGGTGGAACAGCAGCTTTTGATGTCCTGCCTCATGTTTAATGTGGGATCCTGACAAGCAGCAGCACATGGATTTGGAGCCTCTCCTGTTCAGGCTCTGGCTGCAGAGAGCCACACAAAAAGAACTCTGACCCAGGAGAGGTCTCATCTGTGTCAGTGCAGGCAAAAGCCTCCCTGAATTTGTCAGAGCCATGGCTTCATGCTCAGTTTGCCCTGAGACAGCCCTCCCTGCCCAGGGCTGAGGACTCTCCTTGCTGGGCTGACCTGGGAGCTCACCTGGGCCTGGGTTTAACCAGAGGTCTCGGCTGAGGAGCTCAGGTGAGGGGTGGGATGGTGATGGGGTGGTCAGGGCTGGCTGGGGAGGTAGTCTGGGTTTAGAAACCTTCAGGGGGTGATGAAGGAGGGAGACTGCAACAAGGAGGAGCTGGCCTGTGTGGTGAGAGGCTTTGAGGAATGAACCTTCAGCGGGTACTGTGTAGGGAAGGCTGAGATTGATGTGGTTGAACCTTTTGGGTTTTGTTGAGAAAATGGCTTCCGTTCAGGTGCGGAAGGGGCTCGAGGCTGGTGGATAAAGCCTGTTTGCTGGTGTTTGAGCCCAGGCAATGATGATTTGTTCTTGGCTGGCAGGAAGTCGTGGTGCTCCCTCAGTGAGGTGTTTGAGCTTAGTCCTGTTTGTGTTTGGCTCTGCCCAAGGGTGTAGGACAGGGCCCTGGCTCAGCTCAGGTGGCTGAGCATAGGCTGTGCCAAAAGTCATGACTCAGGGGATCATGCGCCTTTCTGGACCTGTTCTCATTTTTCTTCTCCTGGCATAGAAGAGAGGGCTTCCTCCTTCTCCAGTGTATTTTCTTCTTCTCTGGATTAAAGAGGCTGTGCTCTGAAGCACAAAGACAAGCACACAGGCTGGTTTTTGTGAGGCAAGGAGGAGCAAAGACAGTTTTGCCTCTGAGCTAGAGAGTTTCCTAGTACAAGGCACGGTCCAGATTTTTCCACGTGTGGGCTTGAGCCCAGACATCACCCTGACAACATGTGAGAACATAAATACAAACAAAAATAATTTCCAGATGAGGGATGTATGCAATGTTTTCTTTTACTGGCATTTATGCTTGCTTGTTTGGCTGGAGTTGACAAGCAACTCTGCTTGTTGCAACAGGGCAGCAGGAGGATGCTCCAAACTGTGAAAATGCCTCTTCAGCTCTGTCTGCATGCCCAGAGGGATCCAAAACACAGACACCTTGGGGAGGCTCTGTGCAATGTTCAGAGGGAGGAACCAGAGGGTCCAGGAACCAGCAGGAATGGTCTTGTCAAAGCAAAAGCTTTTGGGGGGCCCTGATTGACCCATAAGCATTCAGGAGCTCTTGCATCTCCTCAGTGCTTCTTGTCTGGCTGTGCTGTGTTAGACCCCCTCCTTGTGGTGTGTCCTCATGGATCTGGAGAGGATTCCATCCTTGGGAAGCGAAAGCAGAACCCCAGGAAAGGAGGTTTTGCATTTTATCTTCTTTCTTGTGTGAATAACACAAGTGGGTTTTTCAAGGGGGTTTTATTGCTGGGAGAATCCCTAAGCAGCCAGGTCTCAGTGGGATAAGGATTTGTTTGGGTTCAATGCCCAGCATCTCTCAAGATTTCTGATGGGGGAAGAAATACCAGGGGTGGCAGTCCCTTGTTTTACGTTGGCACCAACTTCTCCTTCCCCTCTGCTTTGTGTGGCTTTCTCATGGGCTGCCTGGTCTGCTTCTGGTGCCCCCTGAAGCTGGGGGTACAAAAGCCAAATCTCAAGCTCCTTTTATAGCAGAAGATGAAAGCATGGCCTCTCACATGTGTGTGTAAATATTCCCATAGGTAGTACAGAAAGTTGCTGCTCTAAGCAATGCAGTCAGGATGCCCAGACATGATGCTCTCCTGCAGCCCTTTGAGGGGTCCTGGTATACCCAGGCACTGAATTTCTTTCCAGCTTATCCCCAGGGCACCATTAGGAAAGACAATAATGACAGCAACATTAAAATTGGTGAGTGGAAAGCAGGACTGATTTGTGCTGGCTGCCCTTATAGCTATGTTTTCTTTTTTTTCTTTTTTTTTTTTTTCAATTTTTTTCTTTTCTCTCTCTGGAAAAATCAGTCTTGAATGTAGCTCCAATATATTACAATAGTCAGCCATTGATGTTGCTGCTTTGAGACTGTACAGCTACCAAGTCTAAAAATAACAAAATAAATCACTCAAATGAGGCAGTAAGCAAATAGATTTGCCCACCTGTTTATTAATAAACACATGCACATGAACCTATATTTCTATATTAGAACATGGCTCTGCATCTCCTCTGGGTATAAAAAGAAAAACACCTGGCAAAGAGCGAGGGCAGTAAGGCAAGCACAAAGTTTCCACAGTAAACATATTTGTGTTTGCTGAGCAAGTGTTGCCTTAGGAAGGCAGCGAGGGCAGCAGCTCCTGCTGCCTTGCAGAGCCTCAGATTACCAAGCACAGGGAGAGAGATGAGTCCCTGACAGCTGCAGATGTGCAGGGATCTGCAGTGGGATCACACAGGGGAACACTTCAGAGATGGGACAGGCAAGAAATCCTCCTCCGTGCTGGCTGCAGCTGTGTAAATTCCAAATGCATTTCCTCCTTGGAGTGTGCAGCTTGGAGAAAGCAGCCAGGAGATACCACCACCAAAGCTCACCTCTGCTGTTGTGCTTTGTTTTGTGGGGGATTTTTAAATGATTATTTTATTTATTTGTTTTTGGGGGCTCACTGTTTGGGGGGCTGTTCCTTGGGAAGGCTCAGGGCATGCCTTACCCTTGCAGAAATATCTCTGCTGACTTGCAGAGCACTCCTTTCACAGCGTCAGCTAAAGGTGATGCAAGCAAACCTCTCCTGGTTGGTTTCATGGTCATTTGTGTCAAAGCTGAATATAGGGGTCAAGGATGAAGGAGACACAGGGGGAAGCTGAGGGAAGAGTGTGCCCAAGGCATGCCAGGCCCTGGCAGAGGGAAGGGAAGATCAGGGTCTCATGATGACAAGTGTCATTCCTGTGCTCTGAGGTCAGGGTGGCTGAAAAAACTCCAAGCGGATGAATCCATCACCATGGCTCCTGTTCTTCCTTCCCATTCCTGTTTGCAAGCTGTGATGTGCCACCCTGGCACCACACTGCTATTTCTGCTCCCTCACAGGGTCAGCTGAAACATGCTGAACAAGGGGCAATAGGATAACAAACACACTGAAGCAAGGTACCGTCTAACTGGGACACGCTGAGATGTGTGGGTGGGTGTCTCAGGTCTGTCTACACTGCTTTCTAGCGCTGCAAGAGACCAAGAGTTTAATTAAGGATGATGCCTCTTTAGAATTAAACAGATAGTCTTGCACTGGATTAAAACCTAGCCTCCCACCCCACTGCCTCCAGCTGTCCTGGTGCAAAGGCAACGCCAGGTTAAAGCCTGAAAATGGAGCCCAGGACAGGCACTTACACCTGGGCTGGGCTCCTTCAACATATTTGTAAAGCTTTGGGTCCTCCCACTCCGCCAGCAGTGGCAATAAAGATTGTGAAGCTGTTGGGTAACATAATCAGCTTCACAGCTTTATTTGAAGGGTGATTTTGCTGACCATGAATGTTGGATTTATTTATGTGGTCTTCACTCTGGATTTGACACCTAGGGGAAGGAGGATCAGGAATATAAAAAGTGCTGTGATTCAGTGATGTGTGTGTCACTGCACTTTGGTTGCATGACCTGCATTTTTCTGCCAGTGATCGGCTACTGTTTAATCAGAATCACAAAATTATGTTTAATTAGATCACAAATGGCAGTGAACTGTTATTTATTCTGTGTATTAAAAGCCTTGAATAGCCTGGAGAAATCCCATGAGGTAGGCTTGCCATGCCCTATCTGTCCTGAGAAACTGCCTTTACCTTGGGACAGGGCAGGCTTGGGCAATACTGACCAAATAATTTCTGGTTGTGTGTAAATTATTTGTATCAGCAGCTGCTACCTGCAATGAGATCTCCCAAAAACAAACTGTAGGCAGAGTAATGCATCCAGGGCTGGCAGAATCATTCTTTGAGCCAGGACTGCCAGTAGGAGTTACAGAGGCATTTTTTCCTCCTGGTATTTTCATTAAAGGCTATGTTCATTTGGGATGGGTGCTGTCAGAGACGTGTGGGACCTGGTCTGGTCATGAAGCCACAGGAAGTCACTGAAAGCAATGGTCTGCTGAGGTCCTTTGGTGTCTGTGAACTGAAGAAAGTGTGAGATGTTCCTGCAGCAGGAGCTGACCAAGTGAGGGCCGTTTTGATGCATTCTTGCTCTGCTGGTGGACAAGCCTGAAGCAGCCCCAGTCAATAGGTCCCTGCTGGCCGTCCACAGATGCAATTTCATTGAAGAAAACCAGCAGCCAGCACTGAAAGCTGGGCAAAGAGTGGCCTGCCAAGCACTTGAGACAGCAGTGAGGGAGGCTAGACATGTTTAGCAATAGTAGGGGACGGGTCATGTAATTTTGCCACAGCAATCTATTTCCATTTGGTTCTGCCTGCTGGGCCCAAGGCAAAGCTTAACTCGTCCCTGGAATGGTTGTCCAAAGCACAGAATCTAGTGAAGCCAGAAAAGGATTATGCTCCTTTTCTTCAGCTCTTAAAACAAAATAATATATAATGCCGAAAAACTGTGGAAATAATTTAAGTGACAAGTGACTGTCAGACACAAAAGATCAGAGGAAACAGGTCTCTACCTATGTAAGTTGTTGCATGATTTCTGCTAGGAAGCAGCTTTCAGAGCCTGCCCCACTGAGGAACTGGACATTATTTTGGGACATGTATGAAAATTTTGGTCATCTCATGGTTCTGCATTTATTTTTGAAGTAGGTCCATGAGGCAGCTGCTAATACAAGTGAGATGCATGTTTTTAAACAAATAAGAGAATTTAGGTTAAATATTAACTTTTGGTCATTCCAACTCTGATAGCTTTGGCCTTCAGGCCGATCATTTAATGAGCTCCTTTCTGTTGCTACAGCAACTGCAGCTCTGGCAGACCTTGATGTTCAAGTCAGGAAAAAAAGAAAAATAAAGCTTGTTCTGAAATTTGCTTAGGCTTCTATTGATAAGTGTCTGTGCTCAGAGTCAATTGTTCAGACAAACAAGGCTTGGAAATGTACCACAGGGTTTAATGCAATCCTTGCACAACCCCATTCCAAGCCACGGGCTCTTGTGCGCTGTTAAAAAAAAAAAAAAAAAAAACAACACAACAAACCAAACCAACAAACCTTAAATTTCGTGCCCTCTACTGACATGCACTGAGGCATTCAGTGATGTTGTTTTAGGAGAGCAAACAGGCTGGTTTGTTCTTCTTGCGGAGTTCTCCTGGTCCACTGTGCGGCTGTGCCCTCGTGCGCAGTGTGTGAGGTGTGGCACGGGCTGGAAGCTCCTCTGTGCCCCCCTTCAGCACGTGCTGGGCATGGCACACAGCTCCCTGCCAGATCTCAGCTGCTTCTTTTCCATCCCTTTCGCATACAGCTTCTGGCTAGAAGGTCCTTTCTTCTTGGACTTCTCCCAGATTTAAAATATTCCGATTTCCCCTGAATGCTGGGTCCATTTTACAAACTCTTTTTGTGATGACTTCTAAGCAGGTGTAAATCAATATCACCTTCTTGAATTCACAGCAAGTATGCCACTTAATACCAAATCAGGTTTTGGCCACTTGTTTTTGCAGTAATAGAAACCTCCTCAGTTCTGTTTACTTCTCTGAATGTTTGTCTCAACATTGCTGTTTGAATTCTCTGATTTTCAAGGTAATTTTTTCTTTGTCTGGGCAATTGCATCTCCATCCCTGATATAGGCAGAGGTCCAGGATGAGACTGTAAGCATTACACACATTTTTCTTTCTGGGCAGAATGTTCCCACTCTTTCTTAGAGAGGTATAAATATTTTAATGAAATGTGGAGCTGCAAATGTACAGCTGAGTGCTCATTGAAGCTCATGGCAGAGCTGCTGTTGTCTTTAGTGTGCAGCCCCGAGGGCATCCTGTTTGAGTCATGTTTCACAATCCCTTTCAAATGTAAAGCTTTATGGCCCAATTTAAAGTACAGCTGGGAGGAAACGCTTTTTCCCATCCTGAAGAACACTTGAAACCTTCAAAAAATAGTCCTGCTCCGTGCTGAGATGGACTGACAGCTCCCAGACTGGAGAGGCGAAGCAGCCCATTATGACTGGTTAAAGCCCCAGCAATCTGGATTCTCCTGGAGGAGCTGGGAGGTGTTTAAATCCACAGCCCGAACCCGGCTCAGCCCGGTGGATGGCCTGGCCAAGAGCACTTTGCTACTTCATGTTTTTTCTTCCAGCTCTGGTTCTGAAAAGTACATTGTGGACCTGAGATAACAGCAGCGTTTTCACTGAGCTGTCGCTGTGAAAGCTATTCCCAGGAACTGTTTCAATTTTAGCAAGTCTGCATTTTCTGTCAAAATAACATTTTGTCAAAAAACCTCCAGACTGTTTCTCATCCAAAGCCTGCTGAAGTCAATGAAAAACATACTTCTTCAAGAGAGTTTAATTACTATTAAGAGTACCAAAATGAAAGCGTAACCACGTTAGAAATTTGCTCTCTTGATGGAGGTTTATATAGATTTTTTGGTTTTCTGGACTACTGAAAATTGGGAATGGGGCTACTGGATAATGATCTAGACTTCCCCTTTGAAAAATGGAAAAATGGGGCATGAGAGCATGCCTGGTAGAAAACGTGTGTTTCTTTGATCGCTGCAGCAGTCTAGTGAGGGGTGGGCTGTCATAATGGACAGACATGGCCACAAAGCAATACCCTGGTCAGATGTGTTAATAAAAATTCAGCCCATACTTTTTTTTTTTTTAGCAAAACAAAGTAAGCCCTCAAACAGGAGCACAGCCCTTATTTCCTCCCTTGAAGCTTTTGGCAGATAGACCATCAAAGATTTTAAAGATGACTGAAAGAAATTCAAGAGGCAACAGTTTCAACACCACGGTTTTTTGGTTTTTTTTCAAGAGTATCTAGTTAAGAATGCATGACAATAAAAGACAAATGAAATCACCTCTCCACCTAACTCCTTCCAGAGAATGCATGTGTGTGCTCACACAAATATCTTGGTGAGTTATTGGCCTGGAAGTCACTCAAGTCTTAGAACGATCCAATTCTCTTGAAAAGAAGAAGAAAGTAAAGCTGCCAACTTCATGCTTCAAGTGGAACAATAATCCTGAACTAGGGGAACAGCTTCCAAGTCTTCAGATGGCAAATTATTTATCTGCTGACACAGAACAATGCACACTTTGTAGTTGATGTATGAGGTTCCCTATGTGCACTGCATTAGAAAGGAAGGGGGTGTGGAGTTATACAATTATACTTTTTTATTAATGGGGAAACACCCGCTCCCTCAACAGCTTTAAAATCTGTAATTAGTCACGAGGGAATTCAAATGCCTTTGGCAGCCCCTTTTGAGGTGTTTGACTATTTTGTTACTCAGACCAAAGGATGATGCTGGCAAAACTTTTCAGAGTCAAAGCTCTGGGATTATCTGCCAGTCCCCAGGACAGCTCTGGCAGAGTGTCCCAAAGGTCCCCAATCAGTCCACTCCAGCTGCTTTTTAATTTTTTCCCCTTTTGTGTTCTCTTATTTCTTTAGCTTTTTATTTTGACTGCAAGTCTTTAATGTGGGGAATCTTGTCTCCAAGACTGTCTGTGAAACACCTTTTTACCACTGTGCTGTTGGGTGGATGGCAGAAACACGGTTTGTTTCTCAACAGGGAAGAGCCATTTTTGAAAGCCAGTCTTTGTTTTAGGATTGCCAAACCTTGGCCCTGAAGCTGAGGTAACAGGCCAGGGCTCTGCCTAAAGGCAACTGCTTTTGGGCTTTCATTGCCTGAAGCCCTCTCTGAGCTGAACTGGGCTCATTTCACCCAGGAACTGTCTGAACTATCATTACTTTGCAATATCACCATAAAAAAAATCGATATAATTAGCACCGGTTATCTAGAGCCAAAAAGACTTTGTATCTCAGCACAAAATGTTTGATTCAGCTTTGAATTGCTTTAACCTTTGTTAAAGGTAGGGTTTTTTCTGTGGAATGCTTGCATCCTTGTCTGTGATCAGTGAGTGGGTATTGCTGTCTGCAGCATCCTCGGAGCAGGCAGGACGCTGTGCATGAATTGCTAGAGGCCAGCCCTAATACCATCCTTCCATAAAAAGCCCCCACTGTACAGATTTCCTCTGTGCCTTGCAATGCCAGGTTATGAGCCATAAGAACTCCTTTGGAGACGTTTAGCAGTGTCAAACAAAATTCCCTCCTGATGGGAATGAGTTCACCTGCCCAATCAATAGACGTCCTCTGTCTGGTCATCAGAGTGGTGACATTACCTGCCCTCTGTGCTGGCTTTGGCCCTGGAGGGGCCCAGAGCTCAGCCAGAGTGGGCAGCCCTGGGGTCAGGGCCAGGGCACGCTGTGCTGCTGTTGTCTCTTAGGGAGATCAATAGGGGACTTGTGCACCTTTCATTGGAACAATCCTCACGTGCATTCACCATGTGAAAAAACCCGAGTTCCCATTCAGGGCAGCATGTGTGTCCTGCCAGGTGGCTGCCATGGAGTGGTTCCTGTCTGGATGCATTGCCCCTGCTCCTGGAAGTTATGGCTTTTGCTGTTTATCCCTCAAATTGGAAGAGCAGCATGAAAAGACACCCCACAGTGCATGGGGGAATGAAAGAAAGATTGAGGCTGTGGAACCCATCTCCTATTCAAGTGTGAATTACCTAAATGTATCCATTTCCAGAGAGCAAAGTGAGGTGTTTTTTAACCAAAATCCTGTGGGCAGCAGGAAGCCACTGTCAGCTCTTGCAGTGTCATTCAGAGCAGCAGAAAGCTTCAAGGAAGCGCAAGACAAATGTGGTTTGGTGTTGGTGGTTTGTTGGATTTTTTTCCCCTCCCTGATCTAATGTTAAGACTGGTTCTCATGAACAGTGTGGGGTTTATTGGCGCTGAGTTGGCAAGACTTTCTTTCTTAAACAAGGCAGAAGAGCAGTTCCAGTTATATTAACTAGGCCAAATGTCAATGAAGCTGATTAAATCCATTCCCTCAAGCTCAGCTCCCCTGGCTGTTTTTTGCAAAGTATTGATTATGATTACTGCTGATTACCTTTTTTTTTTTTTTTTGATAAAGGTATTAAAAACCACAATTATATCAGGAAGTATTAGCTTCAGCAAAGGGAAGAAACACAGACATGAAATTTTACACTGTTTTCTGTATTTAGTCAACCAGCTTGATGCAGTAAAAGAGCTTAAATCTGTGTCTTTTCAGAGCCTGTGCTTCCTTGCTTCAGCAGTGCAAACACCTGCAAAAGCCTTGGCAAATATCTAATCAGGATCTTTAATGGGACTGAATGGCAGGACCATTCCCAGACTTCATCACCTTCAGTGGCCTGGCCAGGGATTACCAAAGTTGCTCTTTGCCTTCACTTTCTTTGAGCTTACACAATATTGCTGTTAAGCACATTGCAGAACAGCCGGGTGACTGATGAAATACCTTGCAGAGATGACAGGACACTGTGTAGATCTTCACACTGCACTCTCCCAGGAGAGAGGTGCACATTGCAAAAGGCCAGGGTTTGTCAGAAAGCTGCAGAGGTTTTGACTGACATATTCATGTTACAAACAATATTGTGGTCTGATATGTTGAACAAGAAAAACTCTGACCTTGAACTGAATTCAGCTTTGCATTCAGAATAGTTTTTCATTGAACCCCTAGACGTTTTTATCTTAGGAGCTTTCCATCCTGTGCAACTGGGATCCCAGCAGAGCAGAGGCATTTTGTGGTACATGTTCAGAGTAACAATCAGAGCACCAAGCCTAAGACAGGAGTGGAGGGCATTTGGTTTGCTGGCACCTCCTGGCTCTGTAGAGCTCTGTACAAATAGGTCTTGTTTTGTGAAAATAGGGGTTTTGGCACACACCCATGCTTGTGCTGTGCTGGTAGGACCAGCTCTGCTGCAGGCTCTCAGCAGGAGCAGTGTGTGCAGGAGCTCAGCTCAGTGCTGGCTCTGTGGCATTCTGGATTGTGCTGCTTCTTACACCCTGCCTCACCTGGGCCCTTTGGAAGGTGCTAAGGTGAGGAAAGCAGCATTTTGCCTCAGTGGAGATATGTATTTTGGGGACTAACAAGGGCAATTCCTCAGGAGCAGGAATTTGTACAAAGGGCTGAGGTGCTTTTGAGCTTGTTTGCCAACCTTGCCCAGCTGGTGACATTTCCACACACGGAAAGTGGGCACAGAAGTAGCTGAACCTGATATTGTGTTTGTTCTACCATTGCTCCAGGTCACTGTTTTATAAACACTTCAGCTCCATGAGAAGGGGTTTATTCCTCTCCCAGCTGCAGGTTGCTGCATGTTGTAAGATGATCAAGCAGGAGCTTTGCGCTCAGTAAAAGAGGGACAGGGCTACCTAGTTTGGCCAGGTGCTTGTTTCAGTCATTTTTAAAGAGATATTCTGTTCTGCACTTATTTAAAATATGGCTAAACTGTTGGCAACAAAAAAATTCAGTGCTTGCTGCAAGATATCTCTGCATATGTAAAATAACACAGGTAATTCCGTGATGTGCACCTTGAGCTGCCTTTTTTATATTCAAGTGGTATGAACACGTAGGTACCCAACTCCTAAGAGGTCACGCAGTCTGAAAGGAAAGATTTTCCCTTAGCCTTGCATTCTTTCCTTCATTGCTTCCCTTTCCACTAATCTCAGTCACTCCCTGATGTCTTTGCTGGCAGCTTCCTCTGAGCCAAGGGGCAGCGGTGCAGGGGGAGCAGTGCAGCCCTGTGGCCACCCAAGCAGTGACAGCACCTGTCAGCATGGCTCTGCTGGAGCAGCGTGGGGCTCTCAGCAGGCCTGGGAGCTCTTCCAGGAGCCATGTGGGTTGTGGTGTTGAGTAGAGCTGCTGCAGGTACTGTGGCAATGCCGGGCATTGACAGATCCAGAAAACCTGATTCTGAACTTGGAGGAGAGTGTGTGCCTTTCTGGGCTTGGATCTGGGGGGAATCTGATTCCCAATCAGCATGGAAGCAAAGCATTTGTGTGTCCAATGCCCTGAGTTTTGGAAATCTCAGCCTCCAACTCTCCTTGGTGTGTGTGTGTCTGCTGTCCCAAGTGAGGCAGTGCCCTGGGACAGCTGACAGGGTTCACTGAACTGGAAACTTGACCCTCAGTAACTCTTTTTGGACCCTGCAACTGCTTAGCAAGTCTTCCATTTTAACCAGTGCACTCATGTGGCACAGTTTTAATCCTCCATTGCTTCTGGAGAACGGTCATTTAAAATGAAATCCTGCCCTCAGAGGAGCTGGAGGGAGTTCTGAGCTGCCTCCAGCCCCGCTGTCCCCACAAGGGCACAGCAGCAAGCAGGGGGTCAGCAGGAGGAAGTCAGGGCTCTGAACTGTGCATGGAACTGCTGCTGCTGCTGCTGCTGCCAAGGGCCTCCTGCCAAGGAGGGGAAAATGCCCTTTGCATGCCCCATGCACACAGTCTCTCCTTGCTCGGCGTCAAGGCCACAGCGTCCCGGGCGCTGCTGTGAGGAAGCAAAGCAGGCAAGTAAACAGCAGCTGCCTTCAGCTCCAAACCTGTCTCGGTTGGTTGCTCCTGTTTTCTTGTCAGGGGAGTGCTTCAGCTAAGGGAAAGGTGATTGAACCATTACCAGAAGGGAAAAACACCTATTAAAATTGAAATAATTCAAAATGCTGGAAGTGGCTCCTTTATGTGGGCATACCTGCTCGATTTGGCCACGGACCAGTCCTTAGCAATCCTTTCATTTCTCTGCTGCTGACAAACCCATGTTCAAGAGCTGTAGGGTGGTTCCTGACCTGAAGGAGAGCTGGAGAAGTGTCCTTGTCTATACTGGCACACAGGTGAGTTGGGACAGTGACAGTGACAGGATGTTTGAATCAGCTGCAGGGATCTGGGGGATATAGAAAGGAAGGGAATGGGCTCCTAAAACCAAGCAATGGAAACTGTAGATCTAAATGTCAGGGTATATTTCCTAATAGTGATTTCTGTCAAGTTTTTGGATAATCCCAAAGGGAAGTGGTGGAAATCTTGTACATGAAGATGTTTCCCAATTTGGATTTTGATGAAGGCAGCAGAAAATACATACTTACATAAAAACTCAGTTGAACTAGATAATCTCAGAGTATTTTCCCATCTCTAAATTGTGATTTATACTATAAACACTGCCAGACCCTGCAAACTAATCTGTTGTACTAAAAGTGACTCAAACACGACGGCTTGTATTTTTATACCCCTCATGATGTTAAACATTTGGTTTGCCAGGATGAGTGGGAGTATCCAGGACACACTTTACTGTGAATGGATTTCATGAACTATAATTACTAGGCAATAAATCCATACAAATGGGAAATGTCTCAGGCCTTGTGCTGGATAGTAGGAAAGGACAGGACCTGATTGTTTTGGGGGAACACATTTTTGTGTGAACTTGGAAGGAATTAAAACACCAATGCTGCTTTTGAAGGGCCAGTTAGGGCAGGGGCCACAGATTTGTTCTTTACATTAACAGTAAAAAATGTATTTGCACAGCTATTTCTTGGATGGGAGCTCTCACAGAGACAGCTGGTTTTAATTAAGCAAACAGATGCAATAGCTGTGCAATTACAACTTGATCATGAGCCCATGGAAGGCGAGGGGATCTTTAGCAGTCTGTACTTAAACTGCTTGTGTTGGACAGGATTAGACCTGCACATGAGAAACCCTGCACCCACCACAGCAATCCTAGGAAGCGGCTGAGAGCAGGATTTTTTCCCATGGCAGAGTCCATTTGTGCACCAGCATTCCTAGTTCTGATTTGGTGATGGGCACAGGTCTTCTGGTACATCAGCTCATTGGCTCTGCTGTCATTTCTTCCTGTTTTCAATGTGATAAAGGATGGGAGAATATGATTAGTTCCGCGAGCAATTCCCTGGCATCATTTTAGGGGAGAGTGCAGGTATTTCTTGTATGTTGACAGAGCAGTTTGCTGCTCATCATTGCAGAAATTATTACCAGTGGTAATTATTAAAATGGTTCAAATGAGTTTTGTATTACTACAAATGGAATAAAAAATATTTTCTTTCCAAAAAAGAAATAAAAATACGATCTCAAATGAGGATCTATGAATCTGTGACTGTTTGAGGCACAGATCCCCACAGTACCAAAGAAAAAACTAGGCTTATCACCCCACTGAGGGCAAAAGTACTTCTGGTTTTAGTGGCAACACAAGGGGTTAAGCCCCTACAATCTGAGACTCATTATTCAGTGTCTTTAAGTATTATTTGTAATATAAGTAATATGTCTATTCAGTGTCTTTAAGTATTATTTTCCTCTCCCTGTTTTTTACAGAGGATGTGCAGGGTATCAATGGGTGAGCATATATATGTGCATATCTGTGTGCATGTGTATGTGTGAGAACATGCACATATACTTACAATTACTTTCCAAAGAAGTAATTATAAGCTCCCAGCCGTCCAAGCTCTGCATAATCTTATTGTCATCAACCATTGGGCTGAAGTGGAGCAACAACGTAGCACTGCTGACAAGGACAGATACAAACTCAGCAAAGGAAAGACAGGCACTTGTTCATTCAAGCAATTGTGGAAACCTCAGCTTTACCTGCCTATCATAAAAAGTTTCTGCAGGGGGTTCCTGTCCCCCCCGCCACATCCTCAGATGCAGAACAGTGCAGAGCCTGCTCACTCTGTCCAATAGAACTGGGAGGAAAATCTCCTAAGTCAGAGTCCATCCTCCAGGCTCTGGATCTGACCCTGAAAATAGCAGCTCTGGCCTGTGTGAGGCTGGGCCTTTCTCACTCTGCTTAACATCACTGACAGCTCTGAGGAGGAGGGCTGCTTCTGGCATGCACATGAGGCTCTGCTCTGCTGATTAAAACATGTGCAAAACAAACTGTGTCAGGTCCTGCCCTTCCCTTCCATGGGGAAGTCAGCCCAGCCAGCTGGGACCCTCTGTGAGCCTGTGCTAGAGAGCAGAGAGGCTGTGGGCCACTGTGCTTGGTTGTGAAAGATGGACCCAAACTGTTCCTCCACCAACACGAGTGTGACTAGCTGGCTGTCCCAAAGCTCTCTAATCTGGCAGTGTCTGGCTTGGTTTCTCTGTGTCTTTGTGATGCTGCTGGAGGAAAACCTACAGGTTTCTGCCCTCAGGCTGGGCAGGCAGCCTGCCACGTGTTTGTAAAAATTCCAGCTGCATCCCAGCTTGGCCAGGCTCCCTCCTTCCCCCAGCTGCACCTGACTATGAGGGGCAATGCTGCTCACATCTGGCTTACAAGTGTCTCTCTTTTCTCCTCCTTCTCCTACCCCCTCTAGTTCAGGTCCCCAAATCCCTCCCTGTGTGTTAGAGAAGGGAATGTGGGGTATCCCAGGCCTTCCCTCCAGAGATGGCTGGGTGTTGTTTGAGCCCTGCTCACTTTTGTCTTGTCTCCTTCTGCGCCCCCAGCTCCCCTTCTGCCGTGACCCAGACACAGCAGTCTCCTTTTCCTTCTCACTCCTGTTTGAAACTTTCCCCTCACACAAGTTCTTCCTCCATGGGTGTCCTCACAAGTTGCATTTGATGTGCTGTCCTAGGCAAGGAGAAGGTACCTGGTGAAAGGAACTGGATTCACATGCAGGACTCACCAGACTCCACATTTGCTTAATTCTCTGCCACAAGATGTTGGGCAGATCCTTAACCTTCATTCCTGCCTTTGTGATGGGAATCATTTGCAGCAGAGTGGGAATCCCTTAATTCCTTCCAGAATTACACCCTTGCTGTCCAAACATCCAAAGTTTGAGCTCCATTAGAGATCCTAGACCAACCTTTATGTCATATTGCTTGAATACTGAATTTCTTTCTGTGGCTAGTTGCTTTTTCATTGCAACTCCTGCTGTGACTTTCCCAACACTGCCCTTTTTGTCAGTCTATGTGTTTTTCTGGTTGGAACTGTAGATCTCTGGATAAGCAGTATCAAGCATTGCTTTGAATATTGAGCAATTACATGACAGAAAGCTCCTCCACAAAGCCAATGAAATGGTCCCTGGTGCACATACAGATATCAGCAGTGCTTTGGTGCTCTGTTCCCTTTTGCTTTATTAACCCTGGCCCTGTGGGCATTGAGCAATGATCCAGATTATATCTGTGCTGCACGTACAGTGCATTCTGCTGGCCACTTCTAACCAGCAAGGCAGCACAACACATTTCTGAAGCCCGGTACTTTGCTTGCAAACACATTTTCGTCAATAACATAAATTATCTTTTGCTTGCAAGCATCCATGGTGCATACATGACTTTTTAGCCAAGACCTGGGCACGCTCACACTAACCTCAATATGGACCATTTGCTTCTCTAAGCAGATGTGCAGTATCCTGCACCCTCTCTAGGCAACTTTTATCTGCAATTAGTTTTTTAATGCTTCTTTCAAGTGAACTCTAGGGGATTTGTGGTTTCTTTTTGTGAAAATAAACAAGATGTTTTCTTGAGAGGGATTAAGAGAATGGTAGGAAAAAGAGCTGTCTGACACTCTCATGCAGAAAATATGATTTCAGTATCGTGCAATGGGCTTTATTTTTACTTCTGATGGCATCTTTGGGGCTTTGTTGGCTACATGACAGCAAGAGATGAACAGTGTGTTACTCATCAAAAGCTACCTGGCACAACTAGCTAAAAAAAGAATAGAGAAGTGAACAAATACAGCAGAGAGGGAAGTGATGACAGGGACCACATTTCAAATAAGATCATCTTTGTCTAAATGGCGTTTTGATGAAGAAAGATTAAATGATGTGCTGGAATGAGTGCAGTATGACTAATGAGAGGATTCACAGTTATAAGTGATAGGAGAGAAAAGTATCAGAAGGGACATAAACCATCAAGCATCCACACACTGGTGGATTGTTGGGAAAAAAATTTGCTGATTGGCCAAAAATATTGCTGTTGGCTGTTTTTTGTTTTATCTTCCTCTGAGATGTTTCAGCTCATTAGAACTATCTTCAGAGGATCCAAAGATGAAAATCTGTGACCAGAATTGTTTTGCAGCAGCTCCAGGCTATGACTGCATGAAAAGATAAATTGGGGCTGATTTCTGGCTTGTCCCAGTAAGAGCCCAGCTGCCCACTATGGCGCTGCAGAGGGTAGAAAGCATCTTCCCATGTTTCCACGGCCAAGGAAGCACAATGACATTTGCCCAAGGCGGGCAGTTTGCAGGATGGCAAAGTCACAGGGAGTTGTTTGTGTAGCTGTACTTGGACAGGAGGGAACAACAGGAGCATCATAACCCCTCTGGCTTCCCAGGGGAGTTGAACTTCTCAAGTATGTCATTAGTATTAACATTGTGTTTCAAATCTAAGTGTATTTCCTCATGAATTTGCCACTATTTATTAGGCCTCTTAAGATGGGTATAAATCGTGTTAGTGACATTTAATAATTAGTTCTATTTTTACAGAAAGTAAAACTGCGGCAGAAAAATGGCCTGGCAGGTGCTTAGCTCAGGGCTAGAACAAAATGAGTCCCCAGCAGCTGCCTAAGCAAGAAGCTTTCCTGCCAGAGTCCTTGAGATGACAGAGGCTTTTTCTTTCCAGTAGTTTCAGATTTACACCTCTCCACTCTTTTGCTCTTGGTGTTTCCTTGGCTAAAGCAGAGCATAACAATGGAGAGGTCTGAGAAAAGATTCTGGATGGCTGCTCCACAAGCAGTCTAAGCAAACAGTTTTGTTATATGAAGTTGTTCAGATAAATACCCAGAGGTCACAGCCCGTTTCAGTTGGATATGGCAGAATTGGCCATGGGGCTCTCTCCTTACTCTGTGCAGAGCAGGCACAATCATGTTGGGATTGCAAAGCCTTGGAGAGCCCACAGCAGAGGGAAGATGGAGACACAGCACCTGGCAGCTCAAACCAAGCCCCAACACCAATCCTGAAGGGACCACACACAAAACAAACCACCTTTCATTTCTGGCAGAGATTTTGGTCACTGATCCTGGTGCCATTTGACATGCAAAGGATTCAAATAGCAGGGAAAAAGCTGCAAGAGAGGGAAGAGGTCTCTGCATTTATCAGTTAAGTTGTTGTATTTCAAGACTTATCCAAAATCTAATGGATCAATGGGAATCCTTCCAGTAACTTCTGCTGGGATTTTGTAAGGCTTTAATTAGTGGTCTGGATGCTGTGATTGTGAGTGTTCCTCTCACAGTACCACTCAGAGCTGTGCCTCCAAAACAGACTTGAGCAAACAGGGCTCCTCAATCAACATTTTGGAAATGGGAAGAAATTAACTCACTTGGGGAGTTCTTGATAACAAATATTTGTCTCCAACTGTCCGAAAGTTGCCTGTTATAAATGGAGGGTGAAGAAGCCATTTTTGACTCTGTTTCTGACTGAGTTCCAGCTGTATTAGATTTAAGGCTAGTTTTCTGATAAGGGGTAAACACTTAATATTAAGAATAAAAATATCTTAGAAATAAGGAACTCCTAGTAGTTAATGTGAATGTTTGGCACAGGACTGCAAACTGCATCTGACTTGGAGGAGAAAGAACATGCTCTAGTGTAAAGGTTCAACTTCTGCAGTTCTCATTTTCCCTTGGGGTGTACCAATCCAGCAGCTACCCTGATTCCCCAAGATTCCTTTTCCTCCTTGAGCATTTTGAGGAATCTGTGCCCTCCCTTTTTTAACCACACTGCTTATTTGCTGAAAATTTTCTCTGTTTGCCCACCCCATGTCTCTTCTCCAGCAGCCACAAAGATACATTCCTTAAAAGCCAGGCAGGATTTTAGTAACCAACCAGTAAAAAGAGGTTGGTGTTGAGTGGTAGCTTGTGGGTACTCATATACCTGCTTGCACCCACAAACAAGGCCCTGCAATCTCAGCCTTATGTTAGAAAATAACTGGGTTTTAAACCACAGAGCTGCAGACACAAAGCTGTGGTTGGGACTGGGCTGAAAGAGCAGTGCCTGTCCTGGAGAATGTCACTTTGTTTATGACTGGCTCTCTGTCCTTTCAGTGATGTGTGAGAAAAAATGGTAGTATGTACTCTGTAGGAGTGTGTGTATATGTGTGTGTGCACTCAGAGACAGGCACATTTATAAACAAACCACAGAACACATTGCAATGCTCGAAAACACTCCAGTGTGTCTATGGACATCTTGTTCTCTCCTTCTGTCCTTGAGGTATCAGGTTTCCTTGTTTACAGTCTGCCTCATTCATGATCTGGAATTCCTAAAGAGCAGCAAAACCCTCTCATGTGACTGAGCACTGATTTCCAGGAAAAGCGGAAGGGGCTCTAGGAAAGGTCTGTTCTCACGTTTTCGGTTCTCTTCAAGAATAAAGGATGAAAGAGATGAAGACAACATTAAGTCCCTGATCCTTTGTCTCTCTGTTGAGCCCGGAATGAGATCTTAAGGAAAATCCTGTGCTGATCCTGATGCAGAGTTCCTTAAGCTCCACATGCTCCCCCCTCTTTGACGGTTTACTGACGTGGGACATTTCGCACAAAAGTGGGAATTCTGCCCCCAGGATGCCAGTGCTCCCAATGGCTTCTTTATCTTCTGAAGTGTTGTTTTAGCATGTGGTGTCACAAGTGGTCATAACCCTGCTTGTGACACCACTAACAAGAACATGGGACAGATCCAGGCTACAGTACATGCAGGCAGAACTACATTAACGTAGTAACAAAGAGCAAATAAAGAGGAAACTGCAAACAGAACCAGCAGCCTCAAGGTCACATATTCCAAAAGCATCAATGAGAGCGTTCCTAAGCCTGTCTTGTTGGGCAAGAGCAGGACCAGTGAGCATTGATTAGATGGGGTTATCTAGATGAATGGTGTCTGGGTCTCTGCCTGGGCTGGCTTTGGAGACCCTGCACTATAACAGGGCTGTAGGGCCCATCCTGGTTGTGCCCCACGGGTCCCAGGACATGAGAATCCTTCTCTTTGTGCTGGGACATGCCTGACTTACTGCACTGTGTCAGAGTTTGTGCTGGGTGAAGCCTTGGGCCACGGGGCTCTGTGCTAGCCAGAAGGTTGGTGTGCTGCCAGGCTGCAATTCCATGGCAGTCTGGATCAACAGATCTGACTTTTTTTTTTGCCTGAGATCTCACCTGCTCTGCTATCAGCTTGGATCCAGCCTGGTGGATCAATGAAAGTTATGACACGGTACAGATTTGTTTTTCAGTGGCATTGATGAGGCAGTGTTGCAAGATCCTCAGCTCAGACTCAGAGTCTGGCTAACGGACAGTTGAGAAATTTCCAAAGGCAACAAGGGAGAAAAAAGCAAAAAAGGCAAAAACCACTCTCCCCTGTGTTGCAACTCTAACTGCAATCAGTTGCAAACAATAATTCCCTCTTTGGACACTCAGATTCATTTGAGTTGGGTCCACAGAAAGTAATTTCTATATATATCAGCAACATGTCTGACCTGAGGGTTAAACCAAAAAATATGCTTGCAGAAAAGTTGTGAATGCCAAATTCTGGCACGGCAGTCCAAGTTCTGCCTTTGACTAATATAGATTGTCTCAAAATTGTGAGCATGTTGAGCAATTGTTCAGGGGAAGAGATCTTCCCCATTCTGAAGAACCTCTATAAGATGAAACACCAGCAATAAGAACCAGAAATGGAAATACTTGGTTAGAGAACAACACTGTAATGAAGATTTTTACTGAGAAATAACTCCTGAGACTGCACTGGTGCTTCAAAGCATTCTTCCTCGTCTTCTTGGGCAGCTGTTGTTTTAGTTGCTCTGTGCCATTGATAAATGAGAGGGCTCTGTTGCCCTCCATCAGTGTTTCAGCTGCTTGCTTTGACTCAAAGTGTGGACTCCTGGCTGAAACATGAAGGTGCAGGGTCGGATTAGGTCTGATTCCTCTCTGGTGTTAGTGGCACTTCAACACCTGAACATGACACAAAGTCAGAAATGTTCTAATGAGTATTCTGAGACATTGATTGACTATGGCAGAGCAGAGGACCCCCAGTCCTGGGCTGTAAAGGGATGTACAGGCAGGGGACATTCAGAAGTCCCTACCTCAATGAGCCTGGCAAGAGCTGAGAAGGACTTTCTCTAAACACTCAAAATTCAGGGAAGGAGGCCAAAAGAGAAGAATCAACACAATTTGCACCTGGGAGTTGAGGACACAACAGAAAATCTCTAGGAAATTCTCCTCTATCTCTTACTCCTATGAAGAATAGATTCACAATGTGAATTCAGGTTCCCAGAAATTCCCCACAATATAAGTCAGAAAAAAAATTATTCTAATCTCCTCCCATCTAAAATAATTTAATTTCTCAGTACTGTGAAATGTTCATAAAAACATTTAAGATATTTTTAGTTCTTTTAAATGTTGGCTACCTGCAGGATCATGTCATGCGTACCATTGCTGTATGGACATTCTTTCTTAGTGGAATTTTCATTTAATTTAACTGAGATAAATTGCAAGAGGAAATGCTTATTAATGATAGCTACACCCAACAGAAGCCTTGTGAAGGTTTTTTTTTATTAGGATCATTGTAGCAACAATGGGATTGTGCCATGCTGTGATGATCTAATGATCACCACTTTACTCACTGTGGAATTGCCGCTGTGGGTGATCTTTCAGCAGTGGTGAAATGTAGCACAGAGCAGGCTCCTGATTCACCTTCCCTTACCTCAGTGACCTTTCCAAGGAGGAGCTAAGCTGGTCCCTCATCTGGGTCTGGAAGATCTGGTGTAAGAGCAGGCCAGAGCCCTTGACAGCTTTCCATGCAGTAAATAATGTTGCATATGCAGTGTATCAACCACTGAGAGCAGCGCTTAACACCTCAGGTAGTTTTCCATTTTTCCTTGACAAGTACCTTGGTTATCAGACTTCTGTATTTGTAACTGATGCTACATTGGACTCTTAATATCAAAACTAAAGCCGAGGAAAAGCCACTCAACATTTTCATCAGTGCTAAGCTGAGTGACCCTGCACCAGCTAGGGCAGGAGTCTGATCCCTTTGTACTTCAGATACTGCTTTGAACCATAAAATCAAATGGGGTCATGCAGATAGTGAAGTGCAGAGTAAAGGTGTCACAATCTGGCACGTGTCTGCAGAGGGAGGTACAATAGAAGGGTGAAGTGTTAATAGCTCCTTTGAGGTTTTATTACTCCTGTTTTACAAAGGGTGGTCATGTGCTGTTGTTTTGAAATTTACTCATGTTTTTTCTATTTCCTAGATCTGCCTTTGTGATGGCCACTCCCAGAGCAATTAGCCTGGAGGGAATTCATGTCTGAACTGATGAAGCTCAGTTTTATTCTCAGCTTCTCATTGGAAATGTGGAAGTTTTTTTTCCATCTGCATTTTCTCCAAGGTGTTTCTAATTAAAAATCTGTGGTTAATTCTGGCTGCTTTGGTGTCAGCTCTTCCATGTCATCAACACATATCCTGTTACTTCTAGGATGAAAAAACCACATGTGAAATGTGCCAGGTAGACTTTCTGTTGCCTCATGTACACAGGTCCTGTGTCTAAATTCCGAGCCAGGGGTGATTTCAGTGAACCAGGAAGTTGTGATAACACCATTGGTAGGGGCTATAGAAAAACTGATTTCAGCCAAGAAGAGCTGAGTCTGCAGCACCTGGTGCTGCTGAGACCATGCACTAATCCCTGCTGCTGGGCTTGCTCTATTGAGTGGGTGCAATGCTAGGTCAGTGTTCAGCTGCTGAGGATGGCTTGTGTCCGCACAGGGTGAGTACACAAGTATTATATGTTCCTACATTTCCCATTTGTGTGCAAAAATGTTTTGGGACTCTCTTCTGCTTGTTGAGAGGAGGATTTTGATGAGTTCAGCCTGGTTTCTCTTTCCCCTTCCTTAAAGGATGGTCACAGAATGATATTTTAAGTTCTGGAAAGAGAACCCTTTAAACTTCCCATGTCAGCTGTAGACTCTAGCCTGCACAGGGTGAACAGTGTCAGCAAGAGAGGACGAGGTCTGGGGTTATGAAAACAGCCACTCAACACCAATGAGGCCAACAGTGGACCTCAGGAAAGGTCTGTGATCCCACAGAGACAGAGCTGACATGCCTCCACACCAAAGCACAGAAGCTGGCAGGGGCAGGAACAGCACGTTTTTTGATGCATGAAGACTCCACATTATGACAAACTTCCCAAAACAAGGGAAAAATAAAGTGTTTCAAAATGTGAGCCCAAAGGAAAAGCGAATTGACGTCTAACAAAAGACTTATTTTCTTTTCCACAGAGAGGTATCTGCCACTTACTCGAGCTGGCAAGGCAGGGTCTCAAAAGGCAATTTAACCAAGTTGCATAAGGCCTTGGCTGGGTGGCTGTAGAAGTATAGGGCCCCTTATCTGAATAAGAGCTGGCCACAGCTGTTGCAGATCTTGAAGGAATTATTTCTGTGCCTGTCAAACATCTGCTTTGTAAGCAAACAGAGCAGCTGAGGCACTAGTGGCGCACATGACAGGCTGCAGCTCATGGGGCAGAGCCAGCAGGCAGTAAATGGAAACCTTTCTTCCCCTGGCATCAGAAATATGATTTCCCATGAGAGTCTCAGATGGACAGATAGGCCCTAAACCCTCTGTGTTATATAGACCTGTGTCTTGTCTTGGGAAAAGAGCCAGTGTGGTCCAAGCACTGATCTCAGTGTCTGGTAAGATATAAATCATCGACAGCTGTCAGGAACATTCTGACATATAGCCCACAGAACTACATTTATTTGCTTTCTCACCACCCAGGAATCATTCCATATAAACATGTGTCGACCCAAAAAGGCTGATGCTAAAAATCAGGATGTACATCGGAGCCCTTTGACATTAAATATCTTCTTCCTCTCCTGTTTTTCCTCCCTCAGTCATCGCTCTATTCTTCCCCTACAAAACAGCCACAGTGCATCCTCTGTTAACCACACCAGCTGCCTTTCTGTATCTCTGGTAATCTCCCCATTACCAAAACTCCCACACTGCACAATAAATACCCTGAGAGCCTGGCCATGGGGAGTGGGGGATGCCTGTACACTGGGTGACCAGAACACACCTGTGCTCCCCTGTGTGTTTTTAGGCTGCCACCAGTCCCATAAAACCCCGCGATAAATGCCTATTGCTGTGTTTCTTTGCATGTGCAATGTGAACCTGGGTCTGGAATGTGAACCTTCACTCTCCCAAAATGTAGATGCTGTGGGAGAACCCAGTCCAAACACACGGACTGGCCACCACACAAGGATACTGATTCTGTGTTTTGTTCACTCAAAACTTTCCTTCTTTGTGCTCTACCAAAACCCACTAGCACTTAAAGAGGAAGATGGTGCTGTGAATAGATGAACAACCACATGAATGAATGTAAAAGGTTGACCTGAGGTCTCTCTCCTCTGTTTTTCCCCTGGCGGACTTCCAAGTGTTCCTGCAGAGTGTTCCTGAGCTGTTTATCGACATCTTTTTGAAAATATCCTAGTTCAATGTGACACAGCTCCACATTTTCTTTATATGTATAATCAAATGCAAACAATTAAGATTGCCTAACTGAGCTCTGTGCCAACAGGTAACTGGAGTTCAAAGGGCCTTTTACGCAGTTAACACGTTGGACAGCATTTCCTCCACACCCTTCAAACAAAGTTATGGTGTAACATCTAGCAGAACTTTCCTGTCAAAATCTCCAGTTCTAGGCTGAGTCTCAGGGCAACTGCCTGATCCCCCAGGTGGTGAAGAACACCTCTAGGCTGAGCAGAAAATCAATGCATGACATTCAGTTTTCAGCTGAAGAGGTGGGAATGGATCCATTTCAGGCTCCATGCAAGGCCACAAAGATATTGCCACTTCTCTGCTGTCAGCTGGAAGCTAGCAAAGCAGCATCACCTTGCAGTGAAGACAATCTTATCAAAGACTTCCAACTAATTTCCATTCCAGTTATGTTGCTGCAATTTTTATCTTGTTGTTCTCAATGACGCTGGGCAGAGGAGGTGTTAATATAAAGGAAAAATGTGTTTCTAGTCAGAGCTTAACACTATGGGCAGAGAGAGTTGAGTTTTGTTATAAGCTTTGCCATGGATCTGGGTTGATTAGCATACCTTTGACTCGTGGCTCTTAAACTGCAGTGTGGTGTGAGCAGTCACACTTAACTGTGGATTTAAAATCATTGCTATATTTGAAGTTCTTTTTCTGGAAGATGTAGGTGTGGGTGGCTTGGTTACGCTTGTCCTAGGAGACATCACCTCCAAGTGTCTGCTCAGACACTGCATTTCAAAGATTTGCAAAGTCAAGTTTGTGCTCATCACTCTCATGGGTGGCTGGGTTTAGCTTAGCTGGGGCTGGAGGTGGTGCTTGGCCAGACTTGTGTGAATGGAATCTCAATCTTCAAAGAAAGGAGAGCAGCAGGGAAGGGACTCAGCCAAGGATTGGCTGTGAGATGTGGGGCTTTTCAGCTCCCAGGTTCAAATCCAACAAAGTTAATAGAAATCAGATGGCTTTCTTGCCATCTGGCAGCCAGTTGGGAGCTCGTGTGCATTCTGTAGGTGAATTTTACTGTTAAGTTACAGGATAAATGACTTCATCAGCTCTAAGGACAAGCTGGGAATAGTGAAGAAAACTGAATAAACTGCATCAACCTAGGGCAGTGGTGTGGTACTTTAAAGGAGTGATGTGGGGGAGGAATGAACTAAGTCTTAGTATTATAGCTTCCTTTTTTCTTAGTCTTATAGCTTCCAGTTTTAGCAGAGGAGGGCAGACTTTACAACACCAAGGCTTCTTCCTGGGAAATTGAGAAGGTCAGAGCTTTCAGTCAACCCTGTGGTCCCTTCCATGAAACTGATGATTCAGATGCATCAGGGAAACTCACAGCCGTAACCACACATTTTCTTTGGTTTGAGAAGGCAGGTTAAACTCCCCATTAAACAAAGTTTCATTTATTCTTCATACTCACAGTAAAGATGGATGTGAACTCAGGGGAGAGTAAGGCAGTTTTACAGGATGATCAGAGCAGGGTGTAAAATCACACAGTGACTTGTGGCTGTGCAGGGATCCTATAAAAACTGCATTAATGGTGTGCTCTGGCCTCGTGTCACCTCATGCTTTTCAAAGCAATGCAGTACCTCAGCTGGTGGCCACTTCACTGTAGCCCGTGACTTCTGTACTGCAGGAATACAAGCCTTGTAATGCCTGAAGTACTCTGCTAATTTGAAAACAGATCCCAAGACACTTCACATTTTACCAGGAGGAGAAAGGGGCTTCCAAATTTCTGCCCATCTCCTTCTCAGCCCTGGGCAAAGCTGTCATTTCCCCACAGGCTGCAGAGCCTCCTTGTGAGAAGTGCTGAGGGACTGGTGGACTTCTCTCGGGGAGCCAACTAACAGCCCTGGGCAGGACACTGGCAGGAAGGTGACTCTTTTCTAGCAATTTCTCACTTTCCTTCTTCCCCTGTGAGAGCTGAGGGATGGCTGCAGGTGCCAGGGGCTGTGGCTGTCCGAAAGCACCGAGGGGCAGCAGTTCAGGTGGGGGTTTTGGGGCTGGGCAGGAGCCCCCTGGCCTGCAGGGGTGGGTGGGCTCAGTTGGCAGAGTGTTTCATACAGCTGTGGTGAATTGCCTTTATTTAGGAGTGGGGCAGCTCTGGCTCTGTCCCCTCGTCCCAAGAGGCTCTGGAGGAGAGCCCTGCCTGTGTGGAGCTGGCAGGGGAAGGTCCAGGGCAGCAGGTAAGGAAGGCTCTCTGGACTATCTGGGCTCATTTATCTCAGTGTTGTGTTGCTGGTGCAGACCCTGCCCACAGCATGGGTGTGGGAGCAGCTTGTTTCACCCTCTGGGTGTATTTGGAGAGTTGGATTGGGCCAGCTGAGCTGCAGCTCCTGGCTTGTGTTTCTGTGATGTTAGGTTGTTCTTTTTTATGTGCATTTGTAGTCCATCTTTGTTTCCTGCTTGTCTTACCTGGAAACCTGCAGCACCTATTTTGTGGTTACAACGACTCCTTTTCCATAGGATAACGTTCACATTGTTGTCTGGCTGGAACTGAAGTACCAAGAGGTCGTTTGGTACAACTGATGACAAGAGAAAGTCTTGGCTGTCTCAGTAGAGTATTGGAGGAGCATTCCTTTCTCCATGTTTGGTTTATGAATCTCTTTACATTTCATGGGGGTTACAGAAGCGGAATTTGGCTCAGGCAGCTAGCATGGTTCTTCCACGTGAAATTTTATGGTTAGGAGAAAATTTCTGGGCATTTTCACTTGGAACTGCATGTCCCAAGCCAAGGCTGGGGCTTCTGCAGTTGTTAAAAGGAAAAAAAGAAAAAAAAAAAAAAAAAAAGAGGACAGAGCTTTTGCATGACATGAAGCAGTAATTCATGGGAAGTCTCCCAGATTAAAAAAAGAAAACAGCAGCACCAGCACCCCCCAAGCTGCTGCCATCCACATTCAGTACTGTCAAATAAGATTTAATCTCGTGATTGTGTAACTGAGGAAACTGAGGCAGGGAGTGACCAAGAAATCGTTGAGAGAGCTTAGAATGTCATCTAAGGGTTTAGGGTGGGACTTTTGGTTAGAAGTGATGATTTTGGGTGCAAGACCTCTAATAGAATCTGGTGTGTGTTTTTTTGAGGTTTTATTTGTTTGCTGTTTTGTTTTTTTGCATTAGCCCTGTCTGTGTACCCCCCCTTGTTCCCTTTCTGCACTGCAGGTTGCACTCCTGTCTGTGAGGTATATGGTGCCTTTTCAGTGCACAATTCCAGGTGCTGTAGAAGTGAATTGTCTGAATAATACATGTATTTGAAAAATTCATACCTTAAGCAAGCAAGAAAGAAAAATTCTTACCTTGCACCCACCTTCTTCCTTCAGTAAAAACTACCTGCAGGAAATAGTTCCACCTACAAGTACCCTAAAGCTAGAGGCTGATCCAGAGAAACCTACTTGGCTTTTGTCTGCTGTGGCGCACAGGTGAGAATGGGCTGCCAAGGACGTGATTTGCTATTTCTAAAATGTACAAGCCTCGTGCAAGGAGCAGCAGATGCAGCTCCAAACCTGCCAGAACGCATCTTCTTCCTCCGTGCTGTTGGAACCGGGTCTCACTTTAAGGCAATAGCAGATGGGACTGTGAGGGGGACAAAGAGAAGTAAACCCTGGCGTGTTTGGCATGTTAATGTGGGCTCTGAGAGCTCTCAAGGGGCTGTCCCAGAGGCCTGCGTTGCTTAGCAGTTTTGGCTTGCCACAGGTAATAAAAGTCTGCCCTCGTGAAGAACTAAACGTACAAGTTTATTAAAACGCGAGTAGACTGTTGCCTTTCTCGAGGAAAATTTCTTGTCCTCTTTCATCACACTTTATAGAGCATGTTGAGACACAATGGAGAACACTGCTGCTCTTGTTCAGGAGCAGGGAGTGTTCCTGTGAATGGGAAAGCTCCATTTGAATTAATCACGGCTGATTAGGCATCTAATAGGCTCTGCAGCTCTTTAGATCTGAGCTCTGCAGCAATAGCTGATGCAAAAGTTGTGTGACAGTGAGTAAGAGCATAGGTGCAGCTCTCTCCACAGGCATGCACAGGGGTTTTGTTTCCACAGCCTTGCAGCTTCAGACTTTGACCAGGTTATGTCTCACAGCTGTCTGCATCATCCCTTATTCTTTCCCTCAAAAACAGGGTTAGTCAGCGTTCTCTGGGCTTTTCCTGGGAAATGCAATAAGCTATGGAGTTGTCAGGAGTGTGTGTCTAGAAATAATAACAGTAAAATTATCACCCAAAAGGAAAGATTGAAATGCACAGGATTTTGTGTGCATGCCTCCTTTTATGAGCAAAGAATGGATGCATTGAATAAATTAACCAGACACTGTTGGGAACATGATAAGTGAAATCTGCGTGTGTATGTATTTGGGTGATTTTAAGTGATGGGAGAAGAAAACACACCGAACCACTGCTTTGTAGAAGTCCCCCAAAGCCTGTTTCAGATCTAGGCCTGCTTACCCATCTATTCAGCCCCTCCTCTGGGGAGTTCCATGAAAGAACTTTTTTCTGCTGGCCATCTCTCTTTATGCTGCTCCGTGTACTTATTGTGAGGAAGAAAGATCTTGTTGTCTCACATCGAAATATCTATTTCAAAGTGAAGTAAAAAGCATGAGATGTCTTTTTGTTCAGCATTTGTACAGCTCCTGCTCAGCAGGACTGCTTATGATTGAGATCCTTGATCTCTCTCTCAGTACAGAAAGCCAGTAAAATAAGCTGCTACCTGGGGCAGGCCAAATTCCTAATCTGACCAGCGCAAAAAAGCAAAGCTCTTCAAATGCCAAATAGTCCATCTGTTAATGTGCTGTGCCAAGTTTCTGGAAGATCATCAATGCAACTCAGTTTGTAAAACTATCTAAAACATTGAATAGATAACTGTTTGTGATAGGAAACTTTAAAGTCGTGAGTGAAGCTGTAAAAGGTCCTGTCGTGGAAGTCTCAGTATCTGGGGAGGGAACAATCAGACACCAGCAGTTCAGCTGAGTCCCCTGGCTCCTGCTGGTGCTGCTGGACATGCCACAGGGCCAGGCACTTGAGGAGAGGCAGCTGCATTTCAAAAGTCTATTCTAGACTAGAATGTTCTACTCAACCGTTCTATTCATGTTCTTGGAGAGAAACTCTCATGAAAGTACCTTTACTGAGACTCACTTGAGCGCGGTGAGTCTGCTGTAATGATTCATTCACAGGAAGGCACAGATCCTTGATCCCCTCTGAGCACTTGTTTGCATCCTGATGGCTTTTAAGAATGAATAGACTATGAGGTGCTAAAAGCTCAGCCCAGGCTGAGTGGGTGGAGGAAAGGGGATGTTGCTAAATGAATGCTGTGCTATTTATTGCTGAGTGGATGCCTCCCAGATTGTGAAAAACAAGTTTTTTGTTTTTTTTTTTTTTCTTTCTATTTTTTTTCCTTCAAGGCTGCTTCTGGTAGGTAAGATGCACCAGGGTAAGTTTGCGCCTGACCACAGTGAGAAGGTGGCCACAGCACCTGATGGAAATTGCTGCTCCAATACGTGAGCTGGGATTAGGAATGCCCTAGGCTGGTGCTCTCCGTCTGAATGCTTGTGCTGCCCCAGTTCCCCTTGGGTGTGATTATGAGCTTAACCCTTTGGCGTTTCTGCTGTCATATGTACTATATTGGAATACTTGTTTAGTGTCCCATGGGGATAGAAATGGAAAGCCCTTCAGACTGCAGTTTTCCCCCAAATTAAAGAACCAAATTAAACAGATGTTGCAGATCCATCCACTGTGGCTTTGCCAACAGGGTTGGGTTTTTTCCTGCAGTTTCTGCTTTGATTTTGTGAGCTTACCTTGCTCCCTTCTGTCTTGTGGAGGGAGATATTTCTCAGCCCTCACTCCAGAAAGAGGCCATGGCTTTAACCCTGGGTCTTCAGATGGGAGTTAAACCAGATATCCTGGTTTCCACAACTGTGCTACAAAACCTGCTGGTTTCTGTACTAAAATTAAATACAGGCCAATGTGTTTGCATAATTGAGGCCTGAGAACTGAAGTAAAATGTCCCAGAGAGTGTGTGCTTTTTCCTTTGTAACCCTCTGACGTGTATGTGCTTTAAATTTGTTCTTGAAATGCATCCACTTTGCTGTATCTGAGTGGGAATCATTTTTCAAGGAAAAAGGAAGGAGAACAAAAATATTTTAGGTTGTGATAGTTGCTCTTGATAGGAGATGGGATCAATTTCTAAAGTGATGGGGTGATCATCTGTGTCTCAGGGTCTTGTTCAAGCATCTCTCAATGTGAAGGGATTTATGGGCAGAGATCTTCGATGTCAGCTAAATAATGGGTGTCCTAGGGTCATCTTGGATATCTAATGAATGTTTGCTGCTTGTCTCTAATAATACTGGAAAAAAATGTGTTGTCTTGGATTTTAGAGGCAGTAAAAGCCTGTGGAAGGTGTTGATGCTGCAGAGACTTGAAGACAGACCTGCATTGTACTCTGTCAGTCAAAAAGGTGACAAAGTTCAGACCACTCCAGATAAGGGGAGTGACTGTGATGCTTAAATCTGCTTTCAGATATTTCTTTCCCCAAGTTTAGGCATTTACATCCAGTTCAGATGGAGCTATAGCAGTTCAAAGAAGAGAGGCAGCACCAAAACCATCCACTGCTCCTCCTTGAAGTCTGGCAGAAAGTGTCTTTGTGCTGTGGCAATCCTGGGCATTTGGACTGAGGGCATGGAAACAAATACCGAGGAGCGGGCTTTCTGTTGCTTTCATGTTGATTTGTTTCCTGTAAGTTTTTTTGGTGTTCATGGCAGAAACACATGACCAGGAGACACCTAAATGGAGCGCAGGTTGTATCTCTGCTGCTCAGAATGCAGCAGGGTCTCCTGGTTGGTCAAGAACGTGTGTGAGCTCTCCTCCCCATCCCCTGCAGTCACAGGCATTCGTGCCTGTGTGTTCTCATGCTGCAGAACCATCCTCACTGCAGAGCATCTGTCATCATGTGCTCAAAATGATTCAAAGTTAAAATGGGAGCATTCCCTTGCTCTCCAGCCTGAGCCCAGAACAGGCAGCAGAGTCTGTCTTAGACTTGCAAGTAAATTGTGCAAGATCCTGGCACTGAGAGTGTTTGGTGTGTGCTGCCACAGCTGGGGAGCTGCTGTAGGAAAGGGTCAGGGGACCCTCTGCAGGACTGAGGAAGATGCCAACATGGAAGCCCAGCCTGTATTGCCAGATTCCTCTCCCCAGTGATTCCTGGGGTGCTGGAGGAGTGCATGTAGAGGAGCACTGATCTTCAGATCTGTTTTCCTTATAATGGGTTATGTCAAACCACAAGTCTTCAAATGATGCAGAGGAGCAATTTTCCCAAACTGCAGGGTTCTGTTCCCCAGCACACATCAGGAGAGGTGAATGGCAGGAAATTAAACATGTTTAACTTCATGGGAACCACAGCAAGACAGATGGCTGCTGGTGGATCACTGGCTGCAGGCCTGGGAATGCCAGCTTCTGGGTGAGATGAGAACTGAGAAAGTGCTCAATTAAGCATTAATTAATTAATCAGAACCAGAGGAGACAATCTCAAGCTATGTGAGGGAAGGTATAGGTTGGATATTAGGAAGAAATTTTTCCCTGAAAGAATAATAAAGTACTGGAACGCTCTTCCCAGGGAGGTGGTAGAATCACCATCTCTGGATGTGTTTAAAAAAAGGCTGGACATGGCACTTGGTGCTATGGTCCCGTTGAGGTGTGAGGGCACAGGTTGGACTTGATGATCTTGGAGGTCCCTTCCAAGCTGTCTGTGATTCTGTGATCTCCCTGGAGGCACGAGCTGCTGGTGCTCACTGGTGAGCTGCTGTGGGATCCCCACTGTGGCTGTGAATGTGTGCTGTCTCTGAAGGTGCCTGCACAAGAGCGACTGTTCTCCAAATAAACACCTTCCCTCTCAGGCAAACAAAACAATTTGTGCTCAGACAAGTATTTGCAGTTCTCCCCTTTTGTAATTCATTTTTCAAAATGCTGTTGGCATTCAGCTGTGGAGAAGAAATAATGCCATCCACCCACAAAGAAAGGGCAGCAAAGGGTCCAGATCTCTTCAGGATAAAAATTGTTTGTTCAAAAGGCTTGGCAGCTGCTTTCAAATATCAACCATCTTCACAAAAGCAGGGAATGGGTGATAATTGGTGTGAGTGTTTGGTTGGGTTTTTTCAGCCTGTTTCCCTTGTACCTCTTGACCTGCCTCTGTGCTGTACCCTGCCCTTAATGTGCACAACTCTAAATCCAGGGCCATTGCACATGAACAGCATGTGCTGGGTGGGACAAGTAAGGGGAATGTTTTATTTTAAGGCAAAGAGAGTGCTGGTAGATATTGCCTTTGATCTGTTCCCCTTATGCCACTGTAGATGAAATTTTCTGACTTCTCCTGGCTATGGCAATAAATTGATATACCTGTATCAATTTATTTGGGCTGTGTACAGCAACACCAGAGTGGTAAGGCAGATCCAGAAAGCTCTTCACAGATCAGTAAGGGTACACAGAAAGCTCATCTCAGATCAGTGAGGGGACAGAACAGACCATCTCCAGGCTGCTGTCTGCACCATTGCAGTGAGCACGTGTGGTCTGAGTTCCTGTGTGCAGCTCTGCAGGTAAAGTTCCTCCCAGCAAGGTCTTTCCTTCTGGTGCACCCATTCTTTCCAAACACCTTGTCCATATAATCCCCTGCTGCTTTTTTTTTTTTTCATAAATAAAATGAGCGAATTTCCTGCTAATTGTTGCAAAATCCAGCAAGACTTTCCCAAAATTCTCACTTTCCTTGGCTTTTATTTCTAAGTTGTCCACAAGGAACTGTTAACTGAGCTGGACCTAATTCATTAGGTGCAACCCTTTAAATTGCTACTTGCTACTGAATTCTTAGCGCTGCTGGGAAGCACAGTTTTGAATGATAGATGGTTTTAAGCAGGGTTTAGTACAGGAACAAATTTCAAATGAAGATGGGAAGAGAATATATTGTTTTATTTTTGTGCTTCAGAAGCAAAATGGCCACATACAGCTTGAAGGTTGTTTAAAGACATTGCATTATTTTATTTTATGGCAGTTTATTCCGTGTTGTATCCTACTATGAGGGACAGATTATTAACCAGAGAGTTATGAGACTTGCAGCTGGGAGTGGATTCAGCCCACTCTGGTTCTTGAAGGTGACAGATAGCAGCTGGTAAAGTCTCCTCTGGAAGGGCTGCTGGTCTCCCACAGGAGATGTGGATGTGGTTCTCCCTCCTGCTGAGCACAACTGGTGGGAGTTCAGGGCTTGCTGCTAATCCCACTTCCCTAAAGACCTTCCTGCTCTACCATACCACCAAGTGAGAGCAGGCAGGTGCAGGAGCAGTGTGCTCCATCCTGGGTAAATCTCCCTGTGCAGCCTGGGCCAGCTGAGAAAAGGCTCCTCCATGGCCAGGTGAGGGGATGGGTTCCTCAGAGTGCCAAGGATTTCCCTTGGAGCGTGGGCAAGCAGGCAGGTTTGTGCAGGACCTGAGCATGCATCAGGAGGTGTAGATCTTTTCCAGGAAATTTGTTTTTCGTAGTGAATTCTTCTGGTCTCTTCCCTGAGCTGCTGCATTCCCTGGCTTTAGGTAAAGATGTTTCAGATTTATACCCATAAAATAGCCACAGCTACAGTAAAGCTTTGTGTGTCTGAAGCACAGGAATGCTGGTTTCTTTTTTTCCACCTTAGTACAGAGAATCAGCCAAGGGGGGAATGAGGTACAAAATACAATGACCAAAAAAAGGTGGCTGAAATAGGGAAAATAAGCATGGGCCATAATTCTTTCAATCTCTCCTCCAAACTCTGAAGATTGAAACTGAGACCTCTTGAAGGCAAGAAGGCTTTAACACCCAAACTGGATTCTGAATCTGTGAGTAAAACTCAGTGTACGCAATTACAAGTGCAAATCTTTGCTGGTATAACTATCACAAGTTCACTTACTGATGGCGACCCAATTCAGATTTGCATGCATCTCCCTTCTGCTCCATTTACACATTTCTGTACCTCAGTTTTATCAGATCTGTGACTGCCAAGTGACAGAGAGAAAGAAGTCCAACGATAGAGGGATGGTTCTGTAGAAGCTATTTGAGCGCTGGACTTCAGAAGCTTCTCTGACTCTTTCAAAATCACATTTTGTAGCATCTATCATTATGCAATGCATTCTTTTCAGCCCTTATAAACCTTTAAGGGCCTATAAATTACTATACAGGACACAGTAATATATTGCCTGCACCAGAAATCACACAGCAAACTGCTGATGGAATTAGAGTGGAATTCTCTGTACTGTGAGCGCTGTCTACTATACAATAAATCATTTAATGCTTCTGTTTAGCAACACCTGATTGAGCAATAAGGTTCAAAGCAGCACATGATGAGATCATTTTATGTATGATTTAAAACCCTCTAAAGCTATAAGGCAAAGTAGGTATCTTATATTTAGAGTGACCTGAGTCACTCTAAGTAATGCTGACTACCCACATTCCAGAGCTCCAGTTGCATTGTGGAGGTTACTGAATCAGGACTTGTCTGTGGATACCTTTGTCTGTTTGAGTAATAGCACTTGTTAATAAGGTGCAACTTCTGGGAACTGGGTCAGATCAGGCCTTGTAGGATGTTTTGTATCATAACATGTTGTTCCATTGAATATGAACTTGTGCTGGTGCCTTTCAGTGCTGTAATAGCTGTAATTAGTGGCAGCTCTTCTCCCATATAAACATCTGTCTTTCCCATGCAGGTTTTCTGGTTAATTCTCCTGTTGATTCTTCCCAGGATGTCTCATGGGAGAGGTGTTCAGCCACTTCTGAGCAAGGCAGGTGTGTCAAAACATGCTGAACAAGCATCTTTATATTAACATGGTAGGAAAGTGTCTCTGAATAGGGTGCAAAGGTCAAAACTTTAACTTTTTAGACTTAATGAGATGAGATGTTTGTAAGCAACCAGAATGTGGTAAAGCCTAGGAAGAGAAAGTGTGGTACAGATGGGATTAGAAGCAATTAAACCATTTGTTCATATGCATAAATCTCTGCTCTCAAGTTTTGAATGCTGCAGTGGCCAGTAGCAGACTGAGGGAGCATAACTGGCCCTGGTGTGTGCCTGGATGAGGTACCAACCACCCTGATGCTCCCCTGACCTCAGGGTCTCCTGGCTTACAACCCTCCATCCCCCCTTCTGTTTGGGGAAGGCTCAGCCCTCAGAAGAAGCCAAAATAGATCTTCAGTGCAGAGAGGTTTGGAGTCCTCTTCAAAAATCTCAAGAAACGTTTGTGCTAGGGGGTGAAACAGTTTTTGTTATGTTGTTTTGGTCTGTGTTGGTTCACTTGTGACAACAGTGACACAACTGTACTCTACTGGATCCCTGCTGGAATCTGTGTCTGGATCCCAGTTTGCCTCCTCTGTCATTGCATGTTCCAGCTTCTCTTGGTGGAAGGAGGCTTCAGCAGTGGCCACTGCTCAAGTTTTGCATTGTGCCTGCTCAGGTGTGTTGTAAAAGCCTGAGGCCAGGTTCTGCTTTCCTGTAGCTCAACTGATTGTCAAAGTGGCTGAGGCCAAAGCTGATGAGCACAGCAGAGTCAGCAAAGGTGTTGGAGGAGCAGGGAGCTGCTCTGAGGAGGCCAGGTGTCATTGTGACCTTGCTCCATTGCTGTTTTGTGCAAGTGCCTTTTGTCAGGCAAATCAATTCAAACACTGCCATATAACCAGCAGCTGAGAAATCACACCTAGTGTTTGCTCAGCCTGTAGGTTTTGTAGGGCTGCATCAAACAGGGTTGATTCTCTCCTGAAACTGATACTGTTCAGGTCAAATTGTCTAGCTCCTGGTTTCTTGGTAACTGTGACCTGTTTGCAGTGGCCAAGAGGGTTGTTGCAGTGCTCCTTTGAATCCTTTGGTAACCAAAGCAAGACGTGTGCACCACAGTGGGAAGAGGCGGGGAAGCTGTGAGGACTATAGAAACTGGTATGGGAGCATATTAAAGGAGGAAGTGGGAGATTTTCTGTTGCACATGCAACTTCCTGAGGTTACCCTGCCTAAGGCAGTGCAAGGGAGGGGGAAAGGTGCTGAACTGGGTTATAAAGGCTACTTTGATTATGAACCTGTGTTATGCTGACTTAATTCACCATCACTGAGTTCATTCAGGTTCTTACAATGTGCAAAGCCTTTGTAGCCACGGAGAAGTGGGGCTTGCCCTACTGAGCTACTGTGGGCAAAGTATTTAATAGACACAAAGGTCTCTATAAGTCTGTTGTGATTGCTTAATAAATAATGTGACATTTGTTTGTTCTCTCCCTTTCCAGTTTCTTGGTGTGTAGTTTAATAAACACAACAAATTTACCTTCCTAGCTGTTTCTAATTGAACTTGGTGAAGCAAAATTACTCTCAAGAAGTAGTGCTGCCTTACACAAATCTGGTCTTTCTACTGCATTTATAATTCTCCATTCGCATGTCTAGACCCCTTTAACAAAACATTTTCCTTCATTCCTCTACAGACCCTGCTATCCTGCCTTTCTCCTTGGCAGTTAGAGAACAGATCAAGGTAATAACTTGCCTTAATTTAATCAGGGAGATGGTGAAATTTTTATTAGCCTTTTACACACTCTCTAAAATGCATTAGCTTACAGAGGAAAAGAATTGCTCAAGGAGCAGCAAGCTCAAGCCTAAAGCTTGAAGTAGTTAGTTAAAAATAAATTGAACAATGGGCAGTGAAGGATATATATCTAGGAAAGGAATTCTTGGCAGTTAGGAAACTCCTTGAAAATTGCTGGTTTTTTGCTAAAGGGTAAGATGGAGTTGGTTAAACCAGATGCATTTCTAGGGCCAGGCTGTAAAGCTGGGGTCCAAGAATTAGGTTTTCTAGAGTCTAAATGCTACATCTCAAAGGCTGATTTAGATTTTTCTCTTTAAGACTGAACATGACTTTTTTTTCTCGTTTTGATTTTTTTTCCAAGGAGCACATCCCCAGTGCTGTGTTACTGCTGCAGTGGGCTGAATGCAGAGGGAGGAGGCTGCCCTGGTGGTTTGCTACCTTATCTCTCTTTCTCCAACCCTGCTGCAGCCCTAAACTGAGAGCTCTCAAAGGGACAGGGGGGTAAAAAGTGCTTAATCAACTTCACCACAGACTTGAGACTATTTGAATGTGCTTTGTCTCTTGAGTAACAAAGGCACATCAGCATTTCCAAGATGAAAATATGGAGTAAATTTTCTAACCAAAGTAACTTGAAAATTAACCAGTACCTGGTCCTTGCTATATTTTTATATTTGCAATTGGTAACATGATAGCAGAAAAGTTACTCAAAATTTTTTTAAATATAACCTTTTCTGCAGTAAAAACAGGAATCACCTGATTTCTCTAGGAGGCTGCTGCATTAGGTTGTCTTTTGTGGTTTCTTGGAGAAATAGTGGGATGGGAGGAACTTGAGCCCAAAACAAGACCGAAATATCCTTTGAATGGTCACGTACAGCTCAACTGCCACCAAAATCATCATCCTTCTACTGAAAAAATGTATTTCTGTGTGTTTTCCCTGTAGCCCAGTGTTTTCTCAATGCCCAGCTCAGGGGCTCTATTTTTGTCACGATGTAATTTCACAGTTATCTTCTTTGGATCTGCAACCAGCTGAGTGGGAACAAAACTCTGACCATCTTTCCTAGTGATGGAAGGTGCTGCTAATTCTCTCTAGGACATTTATTCTCAGGTTTTATATATTTATATATATATATATATAATATTAATAAAATAAATATATAATAAAATATTTATATATAATATATATAATAATTATATTTATAAATTTTATATATAAAATTATATATATTAAAAATTTATATATAAAATTATATATATATATTAAAAATATATAAAATTTATTCTCAGGCTTTAAAATCTCCAAGGTAAGAACCAAGGACTGGATTCCCTGGTTCTCAAACCAGAATTGAAGTTGGCACTCTTTCCCGGTGTGTGACATTTGCAAAAGCTTTTTTTTTGAGGACTGGCCTCGAGCTCTGTCCATGGGCCAGCAGGACCTGCTGTGGTGGCAATTGGATGTTCCTCAATCTTTTAACCTCTGCTCAGCTGCCATCAGTGACACCTCTGTCTGTGAGTGACAGCATGTCTTGACAGCTGGCAGCACTTGTTTCTAACCCAGCAGCCCCATCCCTGGGGGTGTTGCAGTTTGTTGCTCTCTTCCACATCTCTCCAGGCCAGTGTCAGTGTGGGTTTGAGTGTGAGGACAGGGAGTAAAGGCTGAAATCAGGGAGCAAGCCCAGCCCCACTGGTTCCTAGTGACCAGCCAGGTGCTCACACTGGGCCTGAGTATTTTGGCTGCTCTTCCTGCTTTGTTGCTGAGCCTGGAGTCAGTTTGTGTTTCTGCAAATGCATCAGTAATCACCTCCTGGGCTTCCTGATGCAGGGAGAGCTCCAGGCATTGCTCTCATCAGTGGTTCCTGGTTGGTGGAGGCTGGCTAATGGTGCAGATACTCCTCTGGAAAGTGAGGGTAAACTCTGGGTGACTGTGACCTGCCAGGAGAGTAAAAAGCAGGAGGATTTACAGCAAATGCAGCTACTTGAAGGAAAGGTGTGATGAGCTGTCACAGTTATGCGTTATTCTTAAAATATATTTTACAGCATCTGCTCCTGTCATTCCTAATTCATGTGTCAGGCTTGGATGTGCCTTAAGTTGTGATAATTTGAACATAATAAATCTGGGCTTCCTTCTGTTTTCTCTTGGTACCCACGTGTTGACAATTTCAGGAGGTTGAATGTGAGTTGGGTGCACATCTGCTGTGACACAGGGCATGAGGCAGCTGGAATTGAACACCCATCCTGAAATTCCCACAATACCCTGTCTCCTTCTCACCTCCTGCCTCCATCACTGAAAGGTGCATCAAGAATGAGGAGTGAGGAGGAAATGAGGGTGTATAACTCTTTGTTAGTCTTGGAAGTGGATGTGTGTGGGGCAGAAGGGATTACAGGCTGGGCTGTTTTCTCTGTTGGCTTATTGCCTCTTGACAGGAGGGTTTGTAACCTTGTGAGATGGCCACTGCTCAGGGGATGAGAGCTGGCTGAATGTGTTAGTGAGAGTGTAAAAGGGAGTAATAATGGTTATTATGAGAAAAATTTGAAAGGTTTAAATAATGAGCATCCACGCTGGCCTTTAGTAGAAACTGTGAGCCACATTGATCAGGTCTGATGTGGCCTGGTGGATAGGCAGACATGGTTCACCTCTTTTTCATATCCCAGAGCTGTTATTTTGGTGGCAAATGTACTGTTTGAGGTGCTTTTACTCTTCCCCTGGGTCCCCACCCACTCTGTGATACAAAGATAGCTGCTGACCTAGAGCATCCCTTGCTTCTCATTCAGTTTTTATGCTGTAGCAGATATTTATCTTTAGGCAGGAAGTGACAGGGTTAGTCCCCAATGAGCTGTCAGATTAGCAGAAGCTATTTGAGAGAAATCTGATTTGCACAGTAGCTGTGAAAGGGAATGAAGACAGAGAAAGGAAGGATGGTCAAAAAAACCCCAACTCCCTCAGCCATTTATTGTATGATTGACTCTCTAAACTCTTCACCAGTTTTGCTGCCCTTCTCTGGACACTCTCCAGCATTTCCATGTCTTTCTTGAAGTGAGAGACCCAGAACCAGGCTCCAATAAACTGACTGCAAGTCACAGAACCCATAAATAGATGCCTTTTTTCATCTTCTTCTTACCCATAAGAGAGATGTGTTATCTGGAATGGAAGCTAAGTTAGAACTCCTGGAACAGCAACCACTGAGCTTTCTCTTATGGGCTTATTCTGTGACCAGATATAAAGGCATTTCCAGATGCCTCTTGTTACAGTCTGGGCTGGTGCTGGATCCTGCCACAACTTCTAAGATCAACTGCTCGTGTTTCAAGGTGGGAATTATTTCACTGTCCCCATCTCCTAGGAGATCCAACTCACTTGTCCTCTTTCTGGTGATGAGATTGATGCTCCTGGCAGAGCAGAGCTCTGGAGAGGATTGCATGAAATGAGAATATCTTCTCTCCTGTTGAGAGAAATGAGAATATCTTCTCTCCTAATCCCACTGCAGGTGGTTGGAACCTCGACTTCAAGGAAGGTGCAGGTGCAGCAACACTGAGCTTGGGCAAAGGCTTGCAGATGGTGGAATGAGGACTGATGGTGGGTGATGTGGGGACACCTGATGAAGGCTGTGGGGCTGCAGTGCTCTCTGCTGTTGCATTGCAGCTCAGAATATCTATGAAAAAGAGCTGGTTGTGTTTCAATCTCTGCAGCCTTGAGCATTACCCTGGACAGTACAAATAACACAAAGGAGGTAGTGGAGCTTAAAAGGACAATTATCTGTTGCAAAAACAAACAAAACCATCAGGATGTCAGACAGCTGCATTCCTTTCACACTAGGCTATAAGTCAGGAAAAAGAAATGATCATTTTCTTTGGAGCAGTGAAGCTGTTTACCTTGCTTACCTTTCCCCGTGGCTGCAGCTCTTCAGCAATGGTATGGGGCTGTTTATCAAACACACAATTTATGGAGGTCCCTTTTCTTTATGGGTTAAATGCAGGTGGCCCATTCACCTCAGTCTGAATCCTTCTTTGCATTCCACCTCTTCATTTGTGTTTAAGGGACCTTCTTGCCACTCTGCTCAAGCTGAGTTCATTACCTTGGAGCTTCCCTGAAACAAGGTGCTTGTCCTTGAGGAGCTGGAAGTACCTCTTTTGGCTACCTCAAAATGCCTGCTCGCTCTTTATAGGATGTGGAAAGAAAGATTGCCCCGAGAAGAAGTTGGGGAAAACATTTTGAGGACCTTTGAGGCTGTTGGATGACTGTGTGACACTGGAGAGTCCAATATTTGCATTTCCTTCCTCATTGTAACTGAGGAATTTTCAGTAGTCTCCACAGGAACTGTTTATCTAAAAGCCGTGTGGAGAGTTTTGAAATAAACATGTGTTTTGGCTACAACCTCTATTGCTTTTTTTGGTTTTAATGCAAGACCTTAAGGGAGGTGGGAGAAGCTGCAGTGATGAGATCAGCAGATAGAGCTGGAGATTTGGAGCTCTGTCCTGATCCCAGAGCCCTGGCCAGATTGTAATTTGTGTAATCCCATATTTACTTCCCCTCTGTGTTTTCAGCTGGTTGGAGCACTCTTTGCTTTCTGGTAACAATCTGCTCTTTATTGCTTTAAAGGTAGAGGAGGAATTCTGCAAGGGGGAGGCTTGCAAAAGCACTCTAGAAAGAATGTCAGGGCATAGCTGCATACAAATACTGCTGGAAATAAAAAGCTTTTCAGCAGATCTGTGCAGTGTAAACCTGACAGTTTTGTACAACATTTGACTGAGCCATTCACTGAACTAGTTTGGAGGCCAGACTACTTGTTGCCAATGTCTGATATAAAATTTGTTACAAGTCTGTATTTTTATCAGGCCTGGAATTTTGGCTTTATCTGGACCTGTTCAGGAATTGATTTTTTTTTTCTTTTCCCCAGTCTAATTTAGCACAATACAGTTAAAAATAAGTTCACTGTTATTAAGATTTTGCATGCCTTTATTGTTCCCATGTTTCACTTTTGGTATCAAACTGAATCTGAAGTACTGAACTTTACAACATGGACTTGAGACTGGAAGCAGATGGAGTAAATTCTCTTATTTCTGTCAGTTTGTGTTTTTTAAAGGGAAATAGGAATTAATTTCATCCTTTCTGCCACTTAAGCTTCAAAGAGTGATAATTTGGAACATATGGTGAGTGTAAGACTCTAGTCCCTTTTGCTGAACTGTTGTAGAGAAAATTGTGTTGAGATAAATAAGGATGAATCATGCAAAGTATCAAAAAATCAGATTTTTTTTTTTTTAGCTATTCTCTAGGGGAATATTGACTTTTCAAAACCATGGGAATAAATGAAAATATTATTTCTAACTCTATGTGATCTCAAAGCAGAAGCAGCCCAATTGTTATGCTGTTCAAGGCTTCTCCTGCCATTCCTGGCCAGTAAAATCCACAGTGATAGATTTGCTCAATTAAGAGTAAGTCTATTCCAATAAGTGTAAGCACAGTTTACAATAATGATTTCAATTCAAAGCTTCAGAAAAGGAGAGGAAATAAATGTTTTTTTGACACATCAGTATACCTTTTTATTTTTTTTAATCTTAGGCTGTTTTTCCCACAAAAAAAGCAACATATTTTCTAAAAGCTATGGTTCCTAGGTACTGTGAGATCTTAAATTAAGATATGTTTGTAATTCAGTTACACAAAATGCAGCATTTATACAGTGAGTGTTGCAAAATTGAAAACACATCAATCTTTTATATGGGACAGCAATAGTTAAAATTTTAAATGTTGCTCTAAGTCCTCCTTAAACATTGTTGGCTTGACTATCAGAACACTGATTAATGAAAAACTATGGAGGAACTGTAAGAAAAAAATCGAAATTAGCTTTTGGAATTGAGAGGTGCTTTCAATATTTCAAAACATGTTTGCTAACTTTTTGGTTTTTTGGTGGAGATGTTTTTCCACAAGGAGGAAAAAGAAATAATAGAGGATTTTAACACCAAAGTGCAGTGAAAAGAAGTGCTTTTCTCCAAAAAGAGTTAAACGGGCATCCTATGGCTTAGTCTTTGAACCATTTGGGGTTTAAGGATACCATGGGATTATGTTGTTCTCTAAGGACACTGAAATTAGACAGTGACTTTTTTAAGTGGAAGCTGGGACTTGTTGATTATCACAAGACAGAGCTGATCACAAGCTTCAAAATGAAATAATGGCATTTGCAATGCTGTGAAAGAAGCCTTTTTTTTTTCTTCTTTGACAGTAGGAGTCAAGTGTGTGATCTGGGCCCAGATGAGATCAAGGACTTTCCAGAATGTAGCACAGCTTTTTATGATTCATAGTCCATGGCAAAGCAATCAGTTTGCTGTAATCTCTGAAAGGGACAAATGCTAAATGTCTGAATGAGTTTTCCTCATAGTGACAGTCCTCTAAACCCAAAAGTCAATATGTGAAACAATTGGATTTTGCCAGGTTTATGCTCCATGTATGAGCCTCCCCTCAAGGTTGTGTGTGATGTTTAATCTTGCCATCATGCCAAAGATGATGCAAAAAACCTTATATTAATATGCTCATCTATAAATGAAAGATTTACAGATTATGAAGTTCAAAGGAGTGGCTTAAGAATAATAATGTGGCAGCCCAAGAAGAGGTTTAAATATTTCTGGCACTGGTTTTCCTGTGAGAAATGGATGTGAGCACAGGGAAGTGTTCTCGTGGTGGGAGCTGATAGCACTCCTGGTATCCAGAGGAGTGTCCCTTCAGTCTCCTACTGCCTGAAAAACCAGCAGTTATGGGAAGAAACTGGACATAAAGAAATCCTGAGCTGGGACAAGTGCATCACTCATCAGGCAGATCATATTTGAGCCTCTCCTGTGCTCTCTGTATTGAGATTGTTCAATGTATGTCGCTTGGTGGGAAGCTGATTCTGTTTCTCTAAGTAGTGCTTCTCAACAGAAAAGGCCACTGTACAAAAGCAACTTTTCTTCTTTGTTTTAAATGGAAGTAAGTGGGAAGCTGCATGTAGAACTCCACTGTTTTCTTTCTGAATATAATTTCTCATTTTGTTCTGAACATCTCATCCTCTGAGAAAACTATTTCCAGAGAAATAAGATCTCTCTCCATCCAGAGTTAAGATGTTATTGCTGCAGTGAGTTTTGAAATTCTTCCATTTGGAGGAGGAGAGTCTGTCTTCTGACCAAAAGAAAAGAAAAATTATTGGTTTTTCATTGGATCCAGAAGATTGCTTTGAAAAAAAAAAATTGTGTGAAAAAGTTGCTCTTTTCTTTAGAGACCCTGTTTCTTGTGGAGACCATTTGGGAGAAGAAAGATGCCGCTTACCTCAATTATGTGATGAGCAAGTTTCTAACAAAGTTTCAAATTCCTCTGTTAAAAATAAACCAATAAATAAGTAGAAACTAAGCCAAACTGATAGAAATAATTCAGGAAGAAAACTTTTGACACAGACAAGGCTTTTCTCAATTCTTAGAGATGCAAAAATGTGCACACTCTTCCTAGTACACAGTTTTGGAAAGATGCCCTGTGGTGTTAAGAGCAAGCAGATATAGAAATCCACTCCTAAGGGACACCAGAGTGTCCAGCAGGCACTTGGGCCAGTGTTAATGGCTTGCTAAATATCCTGTAAACAACAGTGCTAGTAATTGCTTCATGTGTAGTTTCTTCATTCCCAGAGTATCAAATTATGAAGAACTTATCTAAATTTGATTTTTATGTTTAAACCCACTGATATTATTAACTCCAACAGCTTATTCTATCAATTGTAGTGAATATTTCATGTCTAGGAGCTGTACTGACAGTGAAAGGTGGTCTGTGCAGGTGCTGTTGTGGTTTAATCCCAGCTCTCAGTTAAATACCTGAGGGTCTGGTGGATGGGAAGGAGGATTGGAAAAAAGGGGTGAAACCTGTGGGCAATGCTTTTTTATTTAGGTCTGATAGACCTTCAATCATAAATGATTATTTAAAAAACTAAAACAAGCATGACCTTCCTCTTCATTTCCTCAAATTATTAAGAGTGATTCTCTTGGAAGAGTGTTGGAGCCTGACTTTGAGTCTCTTCTTAGACCAGGCTTCAGTGGCTTTAAATGAAAATGTCAAGGTATATTGAGGGGGGGAACATGCAAAAACAGAGGGAGTAGAGAACAAGATACAGTTCAATATGAATATCAACAAATACCAGTTCAAACAGAACTCTTGGGCTTGATGAGGAAGCACAATTCAATATGCCAGACTACAAATAATTTGACATTTTGGTTGGTGCCTTGGCTGTTCTGTAGTCAGAAGGGAGATGTAGAGAACTAGCAACAAAGCAAGAACAAATAGAAAAGTATTTGCATAATAAACATGAGACATTAGCCCAGCTGACAACATTCTAACAAGCTTTCTGACAACCTGAAAAACTAAAACAAACAGCAGTTGTTGGGTAAACTGCCACTGTTGACAAGGGAACAGGGAGCCTTAAGGATAATGGAACACCTTTTTCTTGATGAGGACTGGCCCAGTTTCTTTGATTTCACTGATTTTTGCCTATTCAGCCTAGTCACTAGTATGATGCAGTGGCTCAGTTATTTAGTTACTTCTTGGTTTTGTGATTTCCTGTTGTTTTCTGATATTGCAAGTTCTTTGGATCCTGTTCATGTGGGTGCACAAGTGCATAAATTTGACCTAAAGGAAAGGTACTCACTGTTAATTCCACCCATGGGCTCAGTTTGAGAGATGTTTGCATGCCAGAAGTCTCTGGTTTGGTCTCAGTCACTCAAGGTGGTGAGTAGCAAGGATCAAAGTGATGACCAAGTGCTTTGTGCTTTTGAGATTAATGTTAAGGCTCTGTTTCACTCCCTGGTTAAGTCAGTGACTCCTTGAGGCCTGAAGGAGTCACTGACCTGTGTAGATACCCTAACTGAAAATTTTAGTCACATTAGAGTAACAAAAAAATAAAAGTTGTACCTGTTTCAGATTTTTGGGGGTAAAAATGCTAATGAATCAATGTGTCTGTGTCCAGTCTGTCATTTTCAATGGACAGCAGCTTGAACCAGTTCTTTGTTTTTTGGAAAATATTTGTGTGCTTTTGGAGGCCACTGAGTCAGAGAGCCATTCGGAGCAATTGAAATTACAAGCAAATATTTTCCTCTTTCATGAAGTTAAGTGCTTAATAAATCCCTGTAAACATGAGCTTTGCTAAGTGAGACAGCATCAATAGGCTTTATTAAGGCAGACTTACTCCTCACAGCCACTCTGAGAACATCTGGCTGTGAGGAGCTGTGGTGGTGTTTGCAGGGGTCTCAGGATGAGGGAGGAGATGAGAATGTTGACTCCATGTTTCAGAAGGCTTGATTTATTATTTTATGATATATATTATATTAAAACTATACAAAAAGAATAGAAGAAAGGATTTCATCAGAAGGCTAGCTAAGAATAAAAAAGGAATGATAACAAAGGTTTGTGACTGACCAAGAGTCTGAAACAGCTGGACTGTGATTGGCCACTAATTAGAAACAACCACATGAGCCAATCACAGATCCACCTGTTGCATTCCACAGCAGCAGATAACCATTGTTTACATTTTGTTCCTGGGGCTTCTCGGCGTCTCAGGAGGAAAAAATCCTAAGGAAAGGATTTTCCATAAAAGATGTCTGTGACAAGGAGTAGCCCTAAGGGAGTGTAGAGGTCACCAGAGCTGGCTTGGAGGCCACAGCTGTGTGAGGGCAGCTCACCATGGAGGTGGGCTGGGCTGCAGCCGGCTGTGGCACTGGGGCTGGCTCTGCCACTGGGTGCTTCAGGAGCTGCTCTGAGCAGCAGAACTCCTCTGCCTCAGCCAGAGCAGGAATTGCAGAGTCCTGCTGCATCTCCTTCTGCCTCTGCAGCACCTGGGCTTGAGGAGCAGTAGAGGGGTTGGTGCCCCTGACACCTTTTATTTTTATCAATTATCTATATTTTTAAGCTGAGCCTGTGATGTATAAGAGCATCCTGCACACCTTGAGGGAGTCTGTCTGTGCCTGTGCTCCACGCTGCCCTGGCAGAGGTCATCCTCCCACTCTGGGTGTTGTCAGTCCAGGCTGGGAGCTGATGATGGGAAGGGAGGAGCAGGGGAGCCCTCCACAGCTGTTCCAGGGACAAAGAATGCACAAAGGCATTGAGGAGAGGCGTGGGAGTGTCCCAGGAGCGTAGGTTCTGAGGGTGTCTGCATAAGGAGGGTGAGTCCTTGAGGCAATGGGAGAAGATGGGAACAGAGTAGAAAAGACAGAGTGATCGTAAATCCAATTGTTTTCAGGTTCCCCAGGATCATCTTCAGTGCTGACAATTGTCCCCTCCAGAATTCACTGTATCACAAGAGAAAAATGGCATAAATTCCATCCTTTTCTTGGAGAGGCGAATTGGGTGATTCTCCTTCTACTGAGAAAACTGTGCACTGGCTGAGAACTGGGTTTTGATTTCAGTCGTTGTCTGAACCCAAAATTCCTGTCTGGTATAGCTCTTAGTGCTTTAAAGTGTAGGAGAAGTCTGGTTGTGGTGTGGTGCACAGGGATGTACCTGGTGATGCCAGGGCATGACACATCCCTCCCTTTCCCCACTGCTGTTCTCTCTCTCTCTGCTGCTCTTGTTGCTGTGCACGGCCCCTTCCCCTGCATGGATTTGGATTCAGAGCTGTGCCCAGGCTTTTCAAAGCACACATTCACGAGTATGGACCAAGACTGACTACCAAAGAACTCGCTGATGTGGGGGCAAATCTTGGCAAGGTTTTAATTTTATCTTTTGAAAGAAGACCGAAAATGCAGACAGATAACCACCTTTATTTTTTTATTCAGTGCTCTTACACATCACAGGCTCAGCTTAAAAAATATGTAATTGATAAGAATAAAAGGTGGCAAGAAGGGAGATTTTTACACTGGACTCATACAGTGTGTCCAAAATCTTCTGGTTTCATTTCTGGCTGCTTTTAATTTGTTTATCGTGATTAAATTTTCTTTATCTAAACACTAAAGACGATGTCCAAGTTGATAAAAATAACTGCAATTGCTGACATGTTTGAAGCTCTGCATGTGGGAGAAAAGTTTCCCTTTTCTTGCTTCTCAGAAAGGTGTTTCCTACAGCTCAGAGCCAAGGCACACTGGATTAGAAAATACATGCATTTCTACACCCATTTCCAAGCAAAATATTATTAAATCTGGGGAGCTTCTTTACGTCAGTTGGCATTTTTGTTACAATTACAAAATGTACTTTTAGACTGGCTGAAATGTGCACTGAAAAAAAAGCCAAACAAAAAAACAACCCCCCAAAAAGCATGCTCTTTAATATGCAGACATGTAGGGAAAGAGCATGGTAATGAATTTGGCTCAGTTTGTTGAGCCTGGGCCAAGTTCTGATCTCAGTTACGCTGGCCTCAGCTGAGCTGCTCCAGATTTTCACCAGTTGATTGAAGCCAAACTGTGTTCTTTTGTCCTTTAGTATTTATTAATAGTTTAGGGGCAGGAAATGGGGATAAGTTTTAAGTGTAAGGTTTTAAGAGTCCTGTCCTAAATCCATAGTTTCAAAATGCTTCAAAATATGCAATGTATTTTCAGTGGCTGGTTACCTGGTCTCACAGGGGAGGTGTTCCAAGGCTTCCTACATATTCTACATTTGTGTAGAAAACACCTTTTGCACAGAAGTGAAAAAATCCATCATTGTATCTGCATCAGCTGAATGCCATGGAAGCTGTGAAAGCTCTTCCTGAAGATTTCAGTAATTGCCTTATTATAGAATGTGGATTAACACATCCCCAGGCAAAGTATGCTTCTGTATGTTTAATAGCTTTAATCTTCCCAGCTATGTGCAGTCCTTAGGACTTTACTTTTGAACACTTTTGTCTTTAAAGTACAGTGTTTATACATAAACTTATCAAATACAACAAATTATTCTACAGCATTTCTGACTTTTTAAGGTGGAGGATCTGTAATATTATATTGGTGTGAGTTTGTATAGACACCGTACTGGGGATATTATCTCTGTTTTTTTGCATGGGTACTTACACAGTGGTAGCAGGAGAAAAATCTTAAGCCCTTAAGCCTTCATCCATGCAAAAGCATGTTAGAAATGTTCTCAGAGATGGCAACTCACTAACCTGTGCCTTTATATTATTGGCATTGTCCCTGGCATGCTGTTGGTCATCCAGCACTCTCCCAAACAATTCCTCGGCATGGTTCAGGAGTCAGTGCTCCCTGGCACCAGTCTCCATAGGTGTCACCAGCCTCTTCCAAAAAGGAAATGAGTTAATGGTGTGACTGTGGAAGGCTGCCATGCTTTGTTGTTAAAGAACAACCCCATGTGAGAAGCAAATCAGGCCTTATATGTTTTATATTAATTAGCTTTTTTGTACTGGTAAAATAATCAAGAACAACTCTGGTTATGTTGGTGATGCTTCTTAAACCAGGGCACAGTTAAAAAAATCCCCCCCACAAACCAAAACAAAAGCAAAAATTCCTGGTACCTCTCTGGGATGTATTGAGCATCTCTGAGTTCCTTACTCCAGATCCAAGTTACTCAGCAAAAATAGATTGGGTTTATCAAGAGTAAATCCAAAATGTTAGAGATTACCCTGGTGAAACAGCCTTTTCACAGAAAGGATAATAATGATGTTGCACTGCTGTGTCAGCCAGAGGTTGACTGATTTCAGCTGTTGTCAACCACAGCAAATGCTCTTTCCCAAAGATCTTGCAGCCTGAGATTATTAGACAGCTTTGTTGTGGGGGAGAAAGCGTTGCATATATATATATATATATATATATATATATATATGTGTATATATATATATATATATATATATATATATAAACGAATACATACATATATATACTGTGCCATATGCTATATTCACAATCTCAGCCCATTTCCTTTATTTTGTACGCTATAGTTTGAGAGAGAATGATGTGAGCATTGCATGACAGAGTTCAAGATTATTACTATGTAATAATTTCATTAGCTGGGTTTTTGTTTAGAGTTTTTTGGTATTATTTGCTCTTGTTTCCTTTCCTCCCCACTCCCTCCTTGAGGTTTCTGTTTCCTTATTGTAATTCTTTCACTTCCATATGGTGATTTTTTTTTTTTTTGGCAAGCACTACGGCTGGCTTTCTTGGAGGCATCAAGTGTAAAAAAAAAGTTTGAACATGAGATGCATTTGCAGAGTTTTTCACCTTTTCAAGTGGTCTGAGGGCCTCAGTTCATAGAATCCCAGAATGGTTTGGGTTTGAAGGGCCCTTTACAGGCCATTTACTCAAATCCCTCTGCAGTGAGCAGGGATGTCTTCAACCGCAGCAGGTTCCTTGGAGCCCTGTCCAGCCTGGCCTGGAATGTTCCCAGTGATGGGACATTGACCCCCTTTCTGGACAGCCTGTTCCAGTGAATCACCACCCTCACTGTAAAACATTCTTCCTCATACCTAATCTAAATCAACCTTCTTTAGTTTGAAACCATTACCACTTGTCCAATTGTGATTTTCCTGGGGCAGCAGGAACAGTCTCAGCGCTAAAAGACATTGAGAAAGTGCATCCTGCCCTGTCAGGAGCTTATAAGAGACAAAATGAGGCCATCTGAGATAATATCACCATAGTCCTGGTGGCTTGATCAGCTCACGACATCTGTCAGGGATGCAGCTCAGGGAATTGAGGTGCAGGCTTGGCCGTGTTTTGGCACAAACCAGGAGAAGCTACTGAGTGTGAGGGGTTCTGATTCCTGATAAGGAGCTGTAGGACCTTTGGATCCCATCTGGCAAACTTCTCCCTCGGCTTGTGTGCATGTGCTCAGCCCCACCTGGGGGTGTTCCATGCAGGGGTGAGGCAGGGGAGGCTCTGGAGACACTCAGGAGCAGCAGGACCACACGTTCATCTTCCCCTTGGTGCTTGGACAGAGCTCATGTTTAGCTCCCTCCTGCAGCACACGTGGTCTGGGCAGTCCCGACACAACTTTTGGAGTCAGGTGAGGCTTGGCTGCAGGGAGGGTGCCCACTGCAGATGCTGCTGGGGATGAAGCAGAATTGCAAGCACTCCTAGGATTAGTGAAGCCAGCTGGCACTGTACTTGGAAAACACGAATTCAGCCAATTCTACTTTGTCATTAAGGCATCAGAGCAAAGACATACTTCATGTTTCCTTCATGTTAGTCCTGACTCCACGTTCCTCTTGTGGACATCCTCATGTAGGTGTGCTCAGACTTCCTCTGTGCTGTCAGAGGACAGGACATGGCTTGTTTGCTCAGACCTGTTATTTACTCTGCCTGTTTACATAACCTACAGCACTGGTAACAAACTGTGATTGCAGCTACCCTGGAATAAACCTGGAGTCATTCTGATGCAGCCATTGTTACTCTAATCCAGAAATTCAATCTTCATCTCCAAGCTGGTATCAAGCTAAAGACACAAGGCAGGGGATTCTTTTCTAGCTGAATTCTTTAGGACACTACAAAACTTCTTAGGGGCAGGTCAGCCAACAGAGAGAGAAATTCATGACCAAACACACAATTTTGTGTAATAAAGACTGGGGGGATGGTGCTTAACATAAAAAATGTCTCCAAATGACCCTCAGAATATAGTGTCTTGTCTAGACTGATCTAACTTGTACAACTTTGCAAAGGAATAATCTTGTAGCTCCTGCTCTGATCTCACTCTTAGATTGATTTAGACATGAAACTCAATTTTTACAGTAATCCAGGGTGTAAATTAAACCAAAATCAAGTCAGGCACTTGGGAACACCTGCAAAAGAAAGCATCTCTTTCTGCCCTTCCTTTCCTTTCCCCCCCATTAACAGCTGTGAGAGTGTTCACATTCCGGGCTCTTGGACTAAGAGGCTCTCTGCTTTAGGATCATGCATATGTATAGAAGTGCATGAAAATTGTGGTGGTCTTTCCTACCCAAAGAAAACAGTCATTTTTTGTTTTGTTTTTTTTTTTTTTTTTAATTAACCCAGCCTTCTTCCTGACTATATCATATGACAGATCTTGAGGAATAAGCCAAAAAAAGGAGGGAATGCAGATAGATAGTGTAGTACAGAATTCAGACTGCTGGCATGTGTCTGCATGGAAAATGCCCTGGTGAAAGTTACTGCTGACTGTGCATGGAACAGTTAAAGGATGTTAATTATAAAACAGTGGAGGCCAATGCTATCGCTGTGCCTGTAAGAAAAAGGTGTCGTAATATTTGTGCAGACACTTCGTGCAGCCTGTGCAAATCACCTTGGCTTGTGGAGGACCTGATCTCTGCACTTCCATGCAGCACCCAGGAAGTGACAGCTGTCTGAACACCCCCTTCATCCAAATGTTGTCTACTCACAGCAAATTAGTGCTGCCAGGGAGGAAAATCATAGTAGGGTCAGGTTGCCTATATTAAGGACCGAGCTCTGGGCTCTGGTCCCTCTTTGTGTATTTTCCACTGTTGAACTTGCTTGCATTTATAGTAAACAAATGGAAGTCCAGAGTAGTTTAGGAAATGTGCACTGGAGCTGGAATTGAGCCAAGAGATTATGGGTTTGCTGCACTGTTTGCCATACTAACTGAATGTTATCCACTACCATTTCTCTGTCAATACCCCAGACATTTCTGGTAGTAAGTGGACTTTGTGTACACAGAGAAGTCAAGACAAATGCAATCACAGAGGCTTATCTGACCTTTTCAGGCAGCTCTTTAACAGCAGAATTTAAGGACACAGGCAAGATTTGTCTGGTAGCTGCTCCTGCTGTTACCCAAAGGACATCTCAGTCCACTCAGAGAGCTGGCATGTTCATACAGTGTAAATGTTCTCTACCCTTTAGTACCACTTTCACCACCTTGGATGGATTAAAGCAATCTTATTTATGGCTTGAATGCATTCTTTCTGCAATTTTTTTTGGACATTAGGTACCAGCTTAAGAGCAGGGATGGTTTTTCTCCTGTGTTATCCATAGCTGATACAGTGCAGCTTGGCAGGATTTGCTGCTGTATTGTCATGGACTGCAGCGCATGAGGCAATGTTTGGAGTTCTGGTTCTCTTTGCTCTTGTTGAGGATTTGCTCTGTGAATTTTGAACTTTATCTCTGTCTGCTCCTCTTTTTCTGTTCCCTCCTTCACTGGTCTTGCTTATTTAAATAAAAACACCTTATGGCAGGGAAGGCCTATTGTTGTGGGAGAAATGCTGCCTCTGCTGATATAAGTAACAAAACCATACTTGAATTGATCTTGGAGGCCAAATTTCACCCAGTGTGTCTTAATGAAAAGAGACATTGATCTTTTCTGGACACTTGAGGTTCCACTGAATTATTAGTAACAAAGGAGACAAAATGAGCGCATGGGAAATAAATTGCTTTTTGGTTTTATGTTTTGCTGGATGCCTGTCCATTTCTTTCATGTTCTGGAACTTCCTTACTCTTCTGCTCACCATTTCCCCTTGATCCTTTTCCAAAGGCACTGATTTCAGCTTTGGACTGTGCCAGCATAAGCGTGGCAATGAGTGAAGTTATTCCCAGGCTACACCTATCAAGCTGAGTGTGCATCTGGGAGCTGAGTGTTATCCACAGGGCATTGGTTCAGGCTGATGGCAGAAAAGCTGCTGCCCTGTGCCATCCAGTGCCTGGGGGGATCAGAGCTGCTTCTGCTGTGCTGCACAACTGCTCCCATCACACACTGTGTGCTGTGTCATGGGCATGCTATGCCTCCTTCCTTGGGGACATGAATAGGGTAACTTTATCTTTCTGCTGCTCCCCTTTCCACGCGTTTTCAAAAACTTCCTGTTCTCGTCATGAGAGAGATTCCTGATTTTACAGGAATGATAAATTCTGATTTATCATTGCTGTCTAATTCTCAAGTGTACTTCAGTGTATCCTCAGTCTTACAGGAGACTTCTTGGGTTTGATAAAACTCAGACCTAACTGATGCTAGAAATAAATCTGGCAGGCTTGGGCAGTGACACATACATGGTAGATCACAGTGACATTAATAGCAATGCATTTTGCAACCACTAGTGTTGAATCACAAACATTCTCCTCTCTCTGGAAAAGCCTTAGTTGAATTTGCAGCAATACACATCCTGGAAAAGGGAAGTTCTCTGAGTGCTGGCCTCAGGGTAGCTTTATAAATAAACGGTGCTATCTCTGTGATTCCTTGGAATAGAAAGTATGGTGCCCAGTGTATTTCTGTTCTGACTGAGCTGTGCTCCTCTAAATGCCCTCTTGCTGTAGTAGTTGATGCAAGATTCTTCTGCCAAATGTGTGTGTTTTCCAGGGCATCTCGCAGGTTCATTTCTGTTGGCCTTGGTCTGAAGTTGTTCTCAAGCTCACATCATGCTTCTTCATACAGACAAATACTCTTGGCACTTCTTTCCAATAAGAAAATACAAAAAATATGCTCACAAAGGAGAGCATGAAAGGGCAGAATTAGCCTAGCTGGTGGAATCCTGGCTATTCCATTCCTCTTGTTTTTTCATCAGTTCCCAGATTAGTTACCAGAATGACGTCAATCTCTGACGTGGCTTTTTTGTCAAAGCATTCTTCTGCCTGCTTCACCAGGCATTTATGGTCATTCCTCTTCATTCATTGGGGCTTCCACTAAAAATACCTGTTTATAACATTTGTGTGCCTTTCAAACAGTATTTTTAGCACATGTATTTTTTGCAAGTAAATACTTCAAGTTGATGTGCACTGTGTTTCACCCTTGAGCCTATCTAAATTTTCCTGTCACTTCATTAGTCAATTGATGACACTTTGAAAATTCAGTTGACTTGCTGTTTGGCTGGGATGCTAACTTGACATCAGACAGGTTTTCATGGAGCTGTTCCAAACTTTCCCAATGCTAAAATGATCGTGTTTGATAGAATACTGACAACAGGTGTCCTGTTTTTGCCAGCAGTGGTCTCAGACTGGCTGCCAACATACACAGTGTTTGCCAGCATACCACATGTCTTATGCTGGGCTATTTTAAAACTCTGTTCTGTAAAAGAGCTGAGAGGCTTTTAAAATACCTATTAGCCTTTAATGGAAACTGCACATGACAATATGTGAAGCTGTAAAGCATGGTTGATATAATCTTTGTTATCAGTTGTATGCTGTTCTTTTGTAGAGCAAAATATGAGTATTTCCACTCTGTTTAACATTAGTTGGTCAAGCCAGGTATTCCATCCAGTACTTTAACAGATGCTTCAGAGCATGGTGTAAAAGCCTATTAAATAATTATGTGGTGTCATTACTAAGAGACACTTTCCTCTGAATTCCTGGCAGTTAATGCTTGGCTGGTATCCTGGAGCCTGAAGGTAGATATCTCACATCCTACTTAGCATCACAGTGAATATTTTTCTCATTATCTGGATAAGGGTTGAATCTTTCAATCCTTCAGTGTGTTTCATTGTATCTCAAAGTGCCTGCTTTCCTTTTATCCTGTGCTGTGCTGGGGGAATGTCTCACCAGCTGGATGGAGGGGATGTGTTTTGTGCAGGCACAAATAATCTCCACCATTCCAGCTCTCCCGACTCATGACTTTGCTTTGTGTCTTGTCTTCCTGTAACAATAGAAGGAAGTTAAAAGTGGCCAGATGGAAACTGGCTATTTCACACTTCTGGAAAAAAGGACACCACTGTGAACATTCATAATACAGAATTAACTGCAAAATCCTTCTTTAGATCTTGACTCCATTTCAGAGGATCCCATTGTCTAAGGGGAAATTATCCATTTGTATGAACTGCTGCAGGAAAAGCACTGAAAAAGCTGGAAAGCAGATACATCTGGCAGTGCCTTCTGTTTTCTAGTAATGATATGAAGAGTCCAGTGACCCTTTTAGCAGTAACACATTTCTACAGAAAATAAATAACTTGATTATATTGCAGATTTTTATCTCAACTAGGATATTTCAGCATAGAGAATGGGTCACAATCAGGATAGAAAACAGATTATTGATAACAACAGGTGTATTTTACCAGTTTGGTCTGTAATTGTTTTAATGTGTTTTTCTAAAGCAGGTCTAATTGGTTGTCTTTGAACTGAGATTTTTCACCCTGTGCAACTTCTATCAAACTCTCACCTTTCCTGTCTTCCCTAGCTATCTTCTATAACTCACAGCACAGAGATGCAGATAAAGAGATGTGTCCTTGGTGGTAGAGGAAGAAAAAACTTCAAAGACCAGAATCTGGTACAAATTCAGACAGAGAAAATGTATCTTATTAATTGTAAGAGTCAGATTTTTGTGTTGAGACTGGAAGATCTGAAGTATTGCTCTTGCAGTTCTGAGCTAGTATCAGTACAGAGAAGTGGGGAACCTGTGTTTTAAAGCAGAGAACCTGGAAAAATGCAGTGTTTCTATGTTTCAAGTAGTTTTTATAGGTCAGGCTTTTGTTAATGCCATTAGGTTTTCTAATCTCATTTCAGCCAAGCATATAGTGTAGTAATGCCAGAGGATTAGCCAAACTGGGGTTGGCATTGCAACCTACAGGCATTAACTTCTTCAGTGCCAATGGCAGCAGCAGCAGGAACAGGAGGAATGCCAATGTGTGCCTGCTGTGAGCTCATGAGATGCAGAACTCTGTGGTAGTTCACAGATGCCAGTGTGCTACTCCACAGAGAACATTAAAGTTAAATCTGGAAAGAAATGTCTTTCTGCTTATTTCTGACTCTTAGTTAGTTGATTTATTTGTTACAGATATTTTTTTTTCTATTCCCAGAATGGCTTCTCAGCATTTGAATAAATCTTGTAATATAACTTAGCTTCAGAAATGAAAAAGGAAGCTGTTTATTTCTCTCTACCCAGCCCCATTGGATGTCCACAGAGGAGCCTTTTAAAGAAACTGGGCACATGCTTTAAGTTTTCAAGTAGCTCAAATAGTAATTGTGCTGTGGGTTATTGTTAGAATTACAATGACAGAGGCTAATTAAAAAGAATGCTGTAGCCTTTTAGGAAGAAAAAACAAGTTTAATTGGTAACATCCCACATGTGTTCTGCCAGAGTCTTCCTCTCATCTTTTCCTAACTGGTTTTGATTAATGTAATTTTAACTATAATTTCTCTGTGTAACTTGGCTTCTAAGATTCTTTCTGCCAAATTGCATTATTGTCCTCTGCTTGATGGAACTGTTTACAAGTGTCATTTTCAGAATACTGTTGTGGGAAGGCACAGTGTTCTTGCTGCTGCTCAGTGTTCTTTCTCATAGCAAGCAGGTAACCCAAAATTTAAGAAATGTAAAGAGGAAAAAAAACCACCTCTTTTCTGTGCATCCTGAAGCGTTTACTCTGCATTTGAGTTACAGAGTAAACTCTAAGAACTCTACTTTTGCTTTGGCATAAGCCATAGATCCCCAGTTTAAAGCAAAGCTTTGTCAGGAGTAGCAAGGTGGGTGCAGGCACAGGTTGAGTGTTTACCTGCCTTTTTCAGCTCCCTCCCCTTAGCTGCCTTTGTTCTGACTCTGCAAACCACGTGGATCTTTTCCAGGAGCAAAGTTCCTCTGGTCCATCCTTCTCTCGGTCACCTCTTTCCTGGGGGCTATCTTAGATGTGGCTGCCTAGTGCCTGGAAAAAGTCTGTATTAAAGCAGATTTTTGCAGTGCAGAGTATAGGTATGAAAATGTGATGGTACCTGATTCTATTTCTAGGGAGACAAGGAAACCAAAGACTAGTGGTACTTTAGTGTGTTATGTTTGGTTTTTTAGAGTTAGAAAGGTCTTACCTGTGCTCTGAAAACTGCAGTTCCTCACTTATAATTGGTGGACTGTGGATAAAATACAGTTTTCATTTAATTGGAGTCTACCATAACAACCTCTTCACTTCACTTGGGTGACTTGCTTTTGGGGGAAACAAGTTAGCTTGGTTCAGGGACTTCGTGTGTTGTAGATGTGGCCTCCTTACATAAGGTGAAGAATACCCAAATGTGATCCCCCAACAGCTTGTGACAGATATCTGTGTTAATGGTATGCCAGGGCTTTGGAAGAAAATCAAGGTTTTCATTTTCTTTGACTTCCAGAACTCCTGTCAACGTTTAGGCGGGACATAGATTGAGATCTGGGTTCTGCTAAGCTGGAATTTATGTCTTGCAGTTCTGTGGGCTAGTCCACCAAAGAGACAGGTCAGTATGTGACTGACTTTCCAGGTATCTAATGGAGAGAGGGCACAACTTCTTGGCACATGGTTTTGTTCCTATGCATCTGGGTTTTTATCATTCTTGTTCCCCTGTCATCCAGTATCATCTGGAACCCTACTAAGAGACCTTTCATGCATTTCTACACTACTGGAGCGCTACTCAGGACAATGGAGATCAGGCAATGAGAAAGTTTCCACTGTAGGTTCTTTCTCAGCTCACTGGGGATGTTGTTAGCTTCTCCTCCCTGTGTCTTTAAAACCAGAGAGCCAAAAACAACACTGAGTCACTCCAAGCTTGCTCTTCCCCAAAGCACAAGCAATGTTCCCCACCCACATCCAGGGATGTATTGCTGCACAGAGCTCTGAGAAGGGGTGCAGGCTGCTTGCTGAGCCCATTTCTGATGATCTTTGCATATGGGCTTTTTTTTAGCTGCATTTTGCATGGTTCTTTTCAGCACAGCATCTCTGCAGGTGCTCCATCCTGCATTGCATAAGGAAGGGATTGAAAGTGATGGTGTTGTAAAGATCTGGTGTTCAAACTGATTTGGCTCCTGTTTGCCTGTGTTGAGGAGTGCTTGCATGAGCAGCCTGGCTGGCTGGGTGCTGAGAGCAGCTGTGGTGCATTCAGGGCCATGATACACCTTGGCAAGGATGTTTCTGGAGTGCCTCACTGAGCACAACTGGGCTGTTTGCTGGCTGGTTGCCTTCCCTTAAACATACAAATAGAGAATATTTGAAAGAAATCTTCGTGACACTGAAAGCAAAAATTGCTACCCACAGAAGTCTGAGTGTTTTGTGGACTGTTTTTTTCCCCTCACTCAGAATATTTTCAGACTGGATTACAGGGACATGGTGCAAGAGTTGCACTGTCCAATCCATGTACGTGGCATGGGAATAGAGATGGGCTTGGAATGGGCCAAGGAGAAGGAGCAGACTGGGAAGAGCTTGGCCAAGGCACTTCACCAGGGGACACTTACTGCTGAGGACAGCTGGGCCTGTGCCTATCCCTGTGTATTCAGGGAATATTTCAGCTGCCCCCAGCCCCAGGGAAGTCCTGCAGCTCCTACCAAGTGGCTGTTTTACTTTGATTCAGTATTCAGTGGCACATGATTTATGAGCTGTGCTCTCTGATTTATGATCTGTATGGCTGGCAAAGAAAGCAGGATCAGGCACTTGGCTATTGTGCAAACAGGGATGACACATAATATCCAAAGAACACAGGAAAGATAAAATTACGCAGATTGTTGAAATACTCTCCTCAACTGTGCTGCTCATGGGGATGAGTAAAATAAGAATAAGCGTTGTTAGGATTTGTGTGCAAGTTGGCTTTTAAACTCCATTTTCCTCCTTCATTGCCTAGATCAGCCCAGTCAGAAATGCTGGACTCTTTACTGTAATTTGCAAGTCTGAATTTGGGCATCAAAAGTTTGGGTGTAAAACCATTCTTTGGATTTCTACCAACTAATGGAATTGTTTTGTAATTTCACTTCCCAAGCTCCAAATAAAATATTGCTTTCCTGACACACGACAAAACTTGGGCTTCTGACTTGCTGGACATTTTATTACTTTATTAACATTTTCCTGAATGTTTATTTGAAGAATGGCCTTTTTCATTGGGTACTTTTTAAACCTCAGCAGTGGAGATTTGGTCATCAATTACATGAGAGGAATTAAGCTGGGGTGGGAAGAATGACAGACTTGGGGTGTGTGCCGCCCTGTGACAACAGTACCAATTCAAAGTGATTTCACTGAAACCTGTGGTGTAATTGAGAGTAGAATACCATCTCTTTAGTTTCAGCAAAGTGAATACCAAGAGATTATAATCAATATAATCCTGGACTGAGTTCAATCATACTTGATCAGTGTTTTTGCTGTGAGCAGTGTGGCAATCACTGCCCTTTGTTTAACCTTTTGTTTAAGAGGAATAAGAAGTTCCTCTTTATTTCTAAGTAAGGGTTTCTGCTGAAGCAAAGCACTTTTTAGGTTTTTTAAAAGCAATTACTCTGCTGTGAAAGTGAAATCCTTTCCTTTAAACGCCAGAGTGTTCATGTGTGTGCAAGGAGGAAGGTCAGCATTGAAGGATGCCTTTCACAGCTGAAGGCAGAGAGACACAATCACACAGAGTGGTAAGAAAGATTTTGAGGAACTCAAGAACTTGGGGGAATGTCAGAAGAGCTAGTAAATCCTAAAGTCTAAACAAAGATCTGACATATTCTGGCCTAGGTTTTTCAAAGGATCCAGCTCACTTCACGTTTAAGAAAGGCAAAATACCTAAGCATCCTTGAGGTTGTGGGCAGACCTGGCACAATGCTCTCTAGGTTATAGGTGGAGTTGGAAACTGTAATGGGAACAGGATCAGGCTGTTCCTGCAGTGAGAGAGGCACGACAAATGCCTGCAGTTGAGATTGAAGGAGGAGACCTGGGGGCACGAATGGCTGTTCTCACCAAGTTCCCCTCCCATTATCTGCTATCAGCATCTGCTGCTCTACGTGCCTTGTGCCCTCCCTCAGCCCTGTGGATTTCTAGGGCTGTAACACAGGGAAAACAAATGCTCAGAGCATGAAACTTTTACCTGGCCTTGCCTGTTGTCCTTGCAATTACGCCCACGTCTGTCTTCCTATCCCAGGATCACACAAACAATCCTTGTGGGACAACTCTCAAATTTACCCCCGTGCCAGCAATCCTTGCTGACTGACAGACCCACCCTTCATTTTCCTTCCCAGCACACATGCAAAACAAAAACAGTGAAAGTGAAGACAGGAGAATACAGTCTGCCCTTAATGGTAAAGGCAAAAATCCATTTAATACTATGTGCTGATAGTGGTGTCGCCAAGATGTGTGACATGGCCTGAACTAAACAGCAGAAATGGACACAGACATGGACAGAATTGGAATGAACAGCCTTTTTGATGTAATCAACACTTCTATGGGCAGGATGTTTTGCAACTGCCTGCAAAGAAGTGGTAGAGAGGGTAAATCATTGTCCCTTTATCACAGAGACTCTGTTAAAGAGGGCAGCAGGCAGATGTTGAGGAGCGGGAGGGCTGGGGCAGATTTGGGAAATGAGGTGAGTGCCTGGCCCCTGTGAGATCCCAAAATAGCAGGAACTGGCTGCTGCTACCTAGCAGAGAGGTGAGTGGCTGACAGTAATGTCCTGCCTCCATGAAACGTTGGAACTCCAGCTCTCAAACTCTGCCCTGCCAGCACGGCTGCGTTGTCTGTCATCATCCTCACCCTCTAATTTTGGAAAGAAGGCTGAATTTTTTCATGGCGCCCATGAAAGGTCACTGACCTGAGGTTTTAGTCTCTGCTGTGTCATTGACTGGCATTTGGCTGGTAACGTTCATTCTATTAAAGGCATAGTTAAGAAGAGTGTAGTGAAAGTGGATCAAACACTTCAAGACAGCAGCTTAAAATTTTCCATTTGCTCTTCAACAGATGACTAAGTATTGAATAAAATAAAAGGTGTGAAAATACCCACATTGTTTAAAAGTACTTTTTTTTTATTATTTGTGGACAGAAATCCACCCCCTTTACCCTCACTCACTATTTCTGTCTTGGTAGATAAAACCTGAATGTTTTACACCAGGTTTAAAAAATCCAAAAGCCTAAACTTGGAGGGACTGTCCTGGATTTCTGGAACATGAAAGATAATTAACTCTTCAGGAACTAGCACTTCTCTCCCAGAGGCTTCCAGTCCCAGAACAACATATATTATAACTAAGTTTTGTGGTGACAGTATTTTACACTTGTGTAATTATCTTGCCAGAGGCAAAGGATATTCTGGGAAATCAGCCAGGAGAAAGTCAAAGTAAGCAGGGCAAGTGGTATAAACGTAAGAGAAGGGTGGGATGCTTGAATGTGGAAACAGTTGGCCTGGGATTGTGTTCAAACTTTGTAGCAGCCTCAGAAAAGGAAGATTTGAGTGAAGGCATATATAAATATTAGGGTTCTGTATCAATCTATCCTATAACTTTAAGAAGCTTGAGGGGACAAAAAAGGATTAAAATGTAGCTCTTGGGCCATAAAGGCAGTTGGCTCAATGCTGATTCATAGACCATCAATGTCCAAGTAAGAAGAATCTGGCTCTCTTTGACGCTGCTCACATGACAGGGAACAGCAAGCCAAAGCGCTATAAAGAAATGAGGAGGGAGCACGCGTTCCAAAGCAGCCAGGATTTCCAATTTACTTGTCAGTGTTCCTTTGTTTCTGCTTTCTGTGCTAGAATAGAATGAAAGAGGCAGAACTTGTGGCTCTGGCCAAATGTCCTCTCTTCACTGAATTTTATTGCTTTTTTCACACATGGATGGGAAATCCAGATCCAACATGGATGAGATTATCTTCAAGCATGTAAGTGCATCAATTAGCAAGTTGAGTGCACACCAAAAGGTTGGAAAAGAAACAGGTTTAATTGTTTTAGTGTGTATAAGTGTGGATGTTGGAAGGACCATGCCTCTCTGCTAAACAAAATGCCAGAAGATAAATTTTCTCACAGAGAAAATCAGGCATATGGAGAGAGAGTTGGTCTGCAAAGTTTGCTGGTTGGAGAAAGCAGCTGGAGGAGAAATTTCAAGGAATAGGAAAGAGAAATTAATGGAATCTGTGCATTCCAGGCATAACATTCCCAAACAGGAAAACAAATGGCTTTTAAATGAAAAAAAAAAAAAAGGTATTTGGTGAAATAGGGCCTTATGTGTTTCTCCAAAAACCACCAAACATCTTCAGCTCCAGTTCCTTCTCATGCCAGCTATGTTGAGGCAACCACTTTGTGCTGCTTGAAGGCTCTCTCCTTGAAGAGCATTGTGTGATGCTGAGGTTTCATGTCTGCTCATGTCCAGTGTTTGTTGGTTGAGTTGAGGCCCTTTTGCACAGAGCTCAGGATGGGGCTGGAACACTCTGCAGCTCAGGGCACAGTCCCCAGGTAAGGCAGTCCCCAGATCAGATGAGGGGTTTGCCAGGATGTCAACTTTGTACCCTTAGCACTTAGCCCAGTGTGGTCCCTTGGTTCTGCATCCAACTGCTTAAATTCTTCTCAAGTGTAAAAGTCCACCTTCCCCCATACTGTAAAAGGATTCCTGTTCCCACCTTCATCCCTTTCCCTTCCAGCCTTCCCCCTCCCTCATGGCTGCACTGAAGCAGTACCCATTTAATGGTCACAACTCCACCCTCACCAAAGCCACAAGGAAATGTCAGGGCTGGCTCCTGCCTCAGCAGCTCTCTGGGGTGTTTTGGGGAAAATGCCGGATCTGAGCCTGCAAAACTGCAGATTGACCTCTGTCTGCTGTTATTCAGCTTCTTTTTGCTTGCTGCCACTGGTGCCAGACCCTGAAAGTACAGCCAGTGCCCAGGGCTGGATTGTCAGGGGTTGCAGCTGCTCAAATGCAGTTGCTGGTGAAAGGTTTCCTTTTGTGATGTGTCCTGGGCTAATGAAGTGAGCACGCTGACTGGGCAGGGATTTGAGAGCTGAAGGAACCCAGGTGTTGCTTTCTTTCTTTGCCCCATTTGCTCTGCATGAATAGTGGGATGTATGAAAAGTGTAAAATCTTTCCACAAGGAGGCTTCATCCCTGTGACTTATTCAAACAAGCAAGGTGCAAATGAGAAATGAAGAAAGAGGAAAGAAACCACAGCTGTGTTACTCCCCATGTTCTTTTATCCTTCTTAAGAGATGTATTTCTCCTGCTCTTTAGTCTGAGTTGACTGTAAAGTTAAATTTTAATTTTGTGGAATAACCTTCATTACATTCTCACCCTTAAAAACAAGAGATGGTTGCAAAGGACAGTTTATGAACAACCAGTTCTAAAAGTAACACAGGAGGATGAAATGAACTTCCTGTGCTTGAAGTGAATGCATGAAATTTGTGAACCTTAAAGGTTGTACTACAGTGGGAGTATTGTCCACCCTTTAAAAGTGTTACAGTAAAAGGAGGGCTGTCTGCTCATCCATACTGTGCAATTTATATTATAAGTATTAATAAATTGGAAATACTGTAAACTGGAACATTGGTTTCAGCTGCTGAGTAGATTCCCAATCCATGTCTTCCAGCCTTGCCATGCAGGTGACCTCTAATATGGATTAACAATCTCTGCTTTTGGTGGTGCAGACAGATGCAGGATACATTTCTAACATTTCTGATATTTCCTTTGCTTCTGACTCTGCTTGTTTGTTCTTCAGAGGACAGATCTCTCCACTCAACAGTTGTCTATTACATGTAGTGCATACCAGTGTAAGGAGAAGGTTTAAGCATTCAAGACGTTTTGTAGATGTTCATGTTGAATTTGTTTGTATGCCTCTAACAAGGTGAATTAATTTTTCCACACTTTTTGGGGCGTTTTTTTTTGCTTATAGCAGCTGATTGTGCATGTGGAAGCATTTTGGGATGCATGAAGTGAAATATGATCTCCTTTTTCTTGCATAGAAAGGAAAAAAAGCCACAAGACTTAATCTGGATTAAAGAAAGGGAAAACACTAGAATTACATGTTCTGCCTGTGACACTCAGAGTTCAGCCCCTCTTTGTTTTGATCCACATTACACCTTTGCTTGGCAACAGGAAGTAGGTCATCAAAATAACAGCAGATGCAACTGGGACACTTTGGAATTTTCTAAATCCTTTTCAGCTGGGCAAAGCATATGTGTCACTGATGATACCAGATCCTCTCATTTCTCCTGGGAATACATAATGATTTTTATGATCCTTTTATTTCATCTGTTAGTCAGCTTTGATATGTTGACTACAAAGGGCCCTCCAGGACACCATGGCAGAAATTAAGTTGTGTTTGGGAGCTCACTGTTCTCAGTGAGTTCTTAAAGATAATTTGTCTGTCCAGCCCACTGATTCCTTAAAGGCTCTGAGGGGCAGTTTGAGTCTCTCAGCATAGACACAAGGCTGGTAGGAAAGTACATAAAAACCTTCCACCCTACCATGCAAACACAACAGCAGCAGTGGAAGGATAACTCTTTTCAGGAGTATTTTAAATCTGATCTAAAAATTACTTTAGGATTTTCTGTCATTATTGCACATTTAGTATAATTGTCCATGCTAGGAAATCTTTGCCTACAACCTCTCATATACTGTTTAAATGTATTTTTCTGAAGCCATGTGACTTAGATCTTTGTGTTAGGCCTCATTCTCCTGCTAGGAGCCCTTGGTAGATTCCAGCTCTGCTGGACAGAGAGATATCAATTTGTTGCCTTTCTACTTGCGTCAGAGAAAAGCAGCTCTGAGAAAGAAAGAAGGAAAGGCAAGTCTGTGGCATCTCTGACAGGGTGTCAGAGAAGCCACATGAGAAGATCTTGTGAGAGATACCAGAGAAGCTATGTGTCATAAATGATTAAGTGACACCAAGTGATCTGCCACCAGGATGGCACAGAAGGCTGTGCATGACTTGTTCCAGAGGTCATGGAGGCCCTTGCCAGACTCTTGAAAATGTTTGATTTCTTGGATAGCCTGAGCTTAGATTTCGGTTGCCTTCTGAAAAGATTGCCTTTCTGCACAGATTCTTTGTAAGGCTGAATTTTGGGTAAGGCAATGGAAGGCAGAGACTGAAAGACAATTCAAGCTGATTAGTTATGGACATTTTTCTGTGTTTTATTGTGGCTTGGACAGATTTCTCTATAATATGAATACTGCTTAGGATATTTTTGTTTTGCCTTTTTTTTAACCTCTAGTTGCTAGTTCATAGGTCCTTGGAGAGCTACTTAACAAGCTGGAAAAAAACAATCAAAATGAAACAAAAAAAAAGTGGAAAAGTTTCACACATCCTTGATGTATAATGGAGTAATATTTCAGTTGCAATACAAATGATTTATTTACCATTGAGTCATTCTGTACTGATAATAAAAGCACATTTCCTCTTGGAACAACCAGTTACTGTTTTCAGATCAAACCCATTCATTCATGAAGTTTTTCTTCTTGCCTGTGTCTCATGTGTGAGCATCACTAGGTGCCAAATGCAATCAATATGAATTCTGCTTTTGATCACACTGGTATCAGCCTCACCCAGAGGAGAACTTGGCTTTTAGACCTTGTGTCACATTTTAAGAAAAATAATATTGACTCATGTTATTTCAAAATCATTGTTTATAGCCAGCAGATTTTAAATCAAAACAGTCAGGCACGTTTTCATTTTACACTCATTGTTAAATAAGCTGTGGAAAAGGTTTCTCTTTGCAGAGCTGCTTTCCCTCCTCCAAGATTATTACATTTCACGTGTTCTAGTTCATCCCAAGATTGTGCTATTGTTCTCTTCAAAGTTTCCTGGGCCATTAATCTCTCTCTTTTGTTTCCATTTGGCCTCAGGATAGGTCAGCTGGAAATTGCATTGTTGGAGAATATTCTGGTCTTGAGAACACAAAGAAAAAAGGAGCAAGGAGAGCCTCCAAATATTGTTGGTTCTTCATTCAGAGTGTACAGCTAAGCAAGCCCATAAAAGCTGTGTTACTAAATCCTTTATCCCCTCAAAGCCAGTGGAATATACTGGGCACCAGGCACCATGTCCAACAACAGCTCCTATTCTCTTGTTTAAAAAGTGAGTCTTTTCACATCGCATTTCCACGCTTCTCTATTTTTTTTTTCCTCTGCTGCCTTTAACTATCCACCAGGGCCCACTATATTGGACATGACAGTTCAAAATGTACGTTCAAGGGCTGGTGACACACACAGAGCCAGGCTGAGGCCACAAAGGAGCAGTCACGGCCACGGGGCCGTGCGAGCCGCGGCGGAGCTGCGCGTCCATCACTCTTTCCATTGTGACTCCTCCTCGCTCCCGCAGGATTTATAGGCACATTTTTGAGAGGACTCCAGTAACTAAAATAAAGATGTATTTGTCTCCACAGAAATGTTGCAGCCACATACGTGGCTATTTGAAGAAAACAACAACAACAAAAAAAGAATGGAAATCCCATTGAACTCACGCTGTAGGGGCTCTACGAATGAATTTTCAAAGTCTTAAAGCATAAGATTTTTACCTATTTTTATGTCTGTGTTTACTTTTCTGACTGCCATGTGGAATGAATTACAGTGTTTCAAGCAAGAGCATGGGCTCCTTAGGACAGGAAAGGTTCATTTGGCTACTTTGTGAATATGTTACGAAGTCTTCCATTGTTCAATTTTCTTTCCTGACATCTCCTAAGATCTCTGCTTCAGGACACCAGGTGTGATTCTCTGGGCCAGAATTTGTGTTGGGCAGAGGGGCAGGAGTATGTTGTGAGATGAAACCAGGCCAAAGGGTGCAGATGATACAGGAGGGTGTCCTTATGAGGGCAGCTGAGCAGCGCCTTGCTGGGCTGGAGCCTGTGCCAGCTCTTGCCCCCAGAGTTCCTCCTTGTCACTAGGGAAGTCATTTGAGCCCAGTTTTTGTGGATGTACACTGAAAGTGTGTTCCTCGTGTTATTGACTGGTCAGTTCAAGGCTCTGGCATGGCAGTTCCAGCCCCAAACCGAGGAGCTGTAATTTTTACACAGCAGTTTGAGCACTCCATCCAGAAGAGCTCTGGCTGGAAGTTGGGTGAGCTGTGCCCACATCCTGGGCTGGCGCGGTGATGGATTACCATGTCACAGCAGGGCTGTGCCTGTGCTCATAAACCCTTCCCTCAGCAGGGGCTGTGGCGTGTTTGCAGCTGGATTTCAGCTGCCAGGCAATGAAGGGGCCCTGTGAAAAGGACATCAGCTGAGGACAAATGCTTTTACTTCCCTGTTCACTGATGTGGTCTAGGGAGAAAGCACACGGCATCTCTTTTGGAGTTAACGAGTTGAAGGAAGATCTGGCAGGAGGACATTCCCAAACTCTTGATTGCCCAAAAGGTGCTGGGTTCCAGGCATTCCCTGCACATAGGCCTGCTGGGAAAAGGCTTCATGGGACCCATTTCTTCTGTTTATGCACAAGGTGACCAGGTTTGATTCACAGAAGCAACTTTGCCACCTCAGCATAACAATGCTCTGATTTTTGGAGGAAAAAAGTCTCCCACTTATTTATGGATGAACACAGCAGAATGTTCATGGTGAACACTACAGAAAGCTCATGTTTTCCATATCTAGTGCAGCAAGTGTGTATCTGAAGGCAGTTTTCACTGGGACTGCTCTGGAGATGCTCCCAGCACTGTTCTCTGGCAGCTGGAAAGGGGATCTGCTGAAATACATGGGACAAATGTGTCCTCTTGAGTCTGGAAGCCTAATGAGGAAAACTTGGGAGTGCTAGAGCTAAGGGGCATTTCATGTTCACTTTGCATCAGAGGTCTGTGATTTGGGAGACTGAAGTCTAACGTACAGACTGTGGTGCTGGGTTTGTGTAATTAAATTTTGTTTAAAAACCCCCAAGCAAACAGTTCATATATCTACATATTGACATCTATAACCATACATATATATATACACACACATACACACATACACACATACATATTTCCCCTTTCACCTTAACCTTTATTTGCATACTGTTCTCTAAGGAACAGAATCATTTTCTGCAGACTGGGAACTCTTGCTCCTGCGCTCAAAGCTCCTCTTACCCAGAGAAAAGAGGATGACTGATGAGCTCTTTTAGTTTTAGTTGTTATGCCCAGACTGCCAAGAAATGTCCTTGTGGGTGAGCCCTAATGCATGTTCCCTGAGTGCAGCCTTAGGCTACAGCCCCTTGTTACATCATCCTCTAACAGCAGGCATGTGCCTCTGCTGTGGAGAACTTATGTGTGGATTTCAGTCTGTTCCAGGTCACACATGCACCCCTCTCACATGGCTGTGCCTCCAGGGCTGATATTGGTGTTAGATGCATGAAATTCAGGCAAATGTGCACTGGTGGAATTCATCTGGACTGCCCAGAGCAAGTGGAGGTTGGGGCTGAAGACTATGACAGAGAAGTGGCTGCAGCCACGAGAAAGGGGTGAATCTAAGATGTTATCCCTCATTTTCCTGCTCATTGCCTTTCATAAAACTGGCAAGATCTTAGGAATAATTCCAAATTTTGCTCTATCCCTTAAACCAGAAATTCCTTATCTTAGAAGAAAAATAACAGAACACTTAGGCGAGATTGAACACCTGCTCTGCTTTTCTATGAACTCCTTCCACTGTGAGGTTTGATTTATGATCTATGCAGAAATCCTCATTTGAGTCCTAATCTAGCACTTAACCATGCAGTTCTTATTTGTTCGGAGCTCTTTCTAGGAAGGATCAGTCTCATTTAGCCTCCAACAATCTTTCTTTGTTAGCAAATACTCAAGTCATCTGGATTTCAGCTGTTGCTCTTTCCCCCCCCCCCCCAAATTCTTGGAGACATGGTGATTTCCAGAAAATCTGAGTGCATTGGCTGTACAGAGAGCCCATTGTGCTGCCCAGTCAAAGAGAAACCATGTGAAACAAAACACAGCCTGGGGAAAGCAGAATCTGATGCACACTGGTGTTTGCAAACTTGCTCTTGGTCTGCTGGAGCAGATGCAGCCCATAAATCAGCTAATGATGAGTTAGGATCAGCTCACCAACACATTTTGAAGTAAGATATTGTATTTTGAAAGGATGGTGAGGTTTGGTTGTGACTGACAGTACAGGTGATCCTTTTTTGGTTGTTGGGGTTTTTGCTTTTGTTTCTGGGGTAAATCTGCATCTGTGAGCTTGTGACTGATTGCTGTGTGCTTGGAGTTCCAAAGAAATAGGGAAGGAGATGTAAAACTATAGAAGAGGTAAGCAGTGTCAGCACCTTGTGCACAGTAACTAGGTTAAATGGCTGCAAAGAAGAAACTTCTTACCTTTAGTCCTGGTATTTTGGTTTGGTTAAACTGAAAAGCAAAAAATGATGCTGCAGCCTCCAGGGCCCTTTTCAATAGTGAGGTGCAGAATTTTGGCATGTTCTCTGGAAGGGTCATTTGGGTCTAAAATTGGTCTGAGGCACTGTTTGCTTTCCCTTGCAGACAAGCTCTGAGAAACAAGTGCTGTGAGCAGAAGGAAGCTCCTGTGATGGATGTGGTTATCAAAGCCAACAGCGAGGTGGTTGACTCAGTGTGGTTGAGTAGGAAGCAAAAATAGAGCAAAATGCAAGGTTTGATTTAATTTAGGAAAGATCTCTTGTCCTGCACAGCAGTGAAATTTGGTGGATGTGAAAGGTGCAAAAGAGAACAGGATAGAAAAGCAGTTTCATCATGGAGCTCTGAGTCTTCTGGTGTGCTGCTGCTTTCATGTGGAATAGGCTCTCTTTTGGGGCCTCTTCAGTTAATTAATGGCATTCAGAACCAAGCCTGCAAAAAAGCTACAGCCAACAAAATAGATCCATCCAGACTGTTTTCCTGGAATGTCCCTAAACAAAAGTTAGCTCCCTGGAGGGAAATGCTTTAGTGCCCTGTTGCTCGGAAATCATCAGATTTCAGGCCTTTTTGAAAATCTGTAATTGTAACAAAATTATTCTTTCCAAAAGATACTTGGGTTGTTTTCCACCCTGCTCAATGAGATCCATATTCCATGGCACTGACTGTAAGTGAGTGGTTTAAAGATAAATGCATGTCATGTCATGAATGTGTTTCTACTTTGTCATGGGGAGACACCAGCCAATTAAATTCTGAAATGATGGATTTCTTATTTGTTTCCTTATTAAAAAAAAAAAAAGAATATCTTAATCCTTTAGGGAAAATGGCATTTTTAACCCTGGTTCCGTTATTCCTAAAGTAGGAAAGTAAGTTAGGGACAGGAATTAGGTTTTATTTCCAACTGAGATTTCTGAGAATCTTAAGTTACTCTCAGTTTATTCATAACTTAGCAACAATTTGAGTTCATTTAATAAGATGCCTAAATTGTTTGCAAAGAAGTGTGAACAATTCTTTAAATGAGATGGTGTAGTATGTGCTGCTGTGTATGCATGAATGTCTGTTCCTGATGTTCCTAAGGATGCTGTGCATTCCTAATGATCCTACCCCAGCCTCTGGAACTGGGATGGAGATTCCAGATTATCACTTACAGTGCTCCTTGCTTTACAAGCTGCTGTCCCAGTCACCTGAAAGAGAGGAAATGGAGAGCAAAGGTGTAACTCATGCAGGAATGGAGAGGAAGGGAAGATTTCATCCCTCCCCTGTGAACCCCAGGATATGATCAAAGACTTTTCTAGAATCAAGGTCTTGAAACAGTTTTAAGTTCAGTTCCAAGATACCTCCATGCTGGTCTCAGTGGGTTACTGTGGGATGTGAGCACTGTGAGCCCCTGGGTGGTTGTACTGGCCAGTGGTTGTGAGACCTCAATCCAGAGGTGCAAGGATATAAACTGGAGGTAATAAACCAGTAACATTAAATGCCCTGTTTCTCTTTGAAAAGTGGAGCTTGTGTATATTTGGCTTTCCTATTCCCCTTTGCCCTCACAGCTCTAGCCTTGCTAAGGCACCCTCAGGATGAGGACAATTCCCTACTCTGGGTTCAGTTCAGCTCCAAGTCCCAAATGAATTGGCTTTTTTCCATTTCTTCTATTCTGAATCAATCACAAATACTCCAAGTGATCACTTAATCAGAGGCTTCTTTGCTGTTTCAAAGGATTATCTTCCACTTTTAGCATGTTTCCAAATAATTTCCTACTCTTTGGTTCTTGGTGCTGGATCATCTGCCAGCTTTGTCTTTGTCAGGGTGAAATGTGGACAGTGGACTCTAGGCATTTTCATCCAAAATTTTCTGATAATTACAAAGTAATAAGTAGATGATTTTCACCATCCTTGGAGAGTTAAGTTTCTGCAATTGCTGGCCAGGTTTTTTGACGCAACAAATTCAGAAAAGCAAAACAATTCCTTATGCTGAGGAAGGAAGATCTCTCTCTAGTTTTTGATGGCTAACAGTGTTGAATAAGAACCATGTCTGACAAGTATTCAGATATAACAGTCATGTACAAGCTACATGTTGTTCAGTTTGTAACTCTACAAATCAAGACTCTGAAAAAGCTGCTAACAGCTGTCCAGATTTTATTCAGCAGTAAAATTGGAAGATGAGGATGTAATTTAATGGCAAACCCCTTTCTTAGCAGCTTGAGGCTTCCTTTTGAATGGGATCCTGGAAATAGTTATTCTGGCCCTAGTAATGCTTAAAGATAGGCCAAAACATAAGGAAATAAAAAAGAAGGGGTTGAATAGAAATCAAATCCTAGATCCAAGCTCCCTGAATTTGGGGATTGTTTGGAATTGGATCCAAACTGTGTGTCTTGAATCTATTGCTGATAGGAAAAAAATGGTCCTAACAGTCACTAGTTATTACTTATAACAGAAAACAACCTTTTTTAAATTACTAAGTTCTAGATATGCACTGAGAAACCATTGTTTCATGAGAATTTATCCAAGTTATTAAAACACAGCTTTAAGAACTCTGCAGTGACCTTTCAAGCAACACACCCTAATTTACCCATTACCAGGGTGCACTCACGGCCCAGAGGAACAAGAGCATCCTGGGCTGCCTCAGGAGCAGCATGGGCAGGGAGAGGGAGGTGATTCTGCCCCTCTGCTCCACCCTGGTGAGACCCTGCCTGGAGTGTCCAGCTCTGGGACCCAGAGCATGAGGAGGACATGGACCTGATGGAGCAGGTCCAGAAGGGTCGCCAAGGTGCTCAGAGGGTTTGGCCACCTCTCCTGTGAAAACAAACTGAGACAGCTGTGCTCCTTCAGCCTGGAGAAGACTCCAAGGACACCTCATTGTGGCCTTTCAGTACCTTAAAGAAGCTTACAAAAAGGAGGGAGAGAGACTTTTGTTGTATAGATAGATAATGACAGTACAAGGGGAGATGGGTTTAAACTGAAACAGGGCAAGTTTAGATTAGATGCTAGGAAGAAATTCATTCCTGAAAGGGCAGTGAAGCACTGGCACAGGCTGCCCAGAGAATCTGTAGATGCCCAATCCCTGGAAGTGTTCAAAGCCAGGTTGGATGGGGCCCTGAGCAACGTGATCTAGTGAAAGACATCCCTGCCCATGTCAGGGGGGCTGGAATTAGATAATCTGTAAGGTCCTTTCCAACCCAAACCATTCCATGATTCTATGGTAGCTCACTATCTACTTGAATAGTAGGTTTTTTAATGCTCACTTTTAACTCTTGAGTTATGATCTGAAGGTCTTAAATCCATGAAGAAAAGCTCCTCAGTGGTCCACTAGCATAGTATATTTCAATAAGAACTGGTTGAAGGTGACTAAGGACTTTATTCAAAATTTCTTTACAAGACTTTTAGTCAACTTCAAAGGATTTGAGGTTAGTCCCTCTTTTCCTGGTGAACTAAGGTGACAGAGCCATTTACAAAACAGGGGCTGCTGCATGTAAGGGACAGAAATGGCCCTTGAGGAAAATTAGAGCCTGTAAAAAGATGGGCAGGTTGCTGGGAGAGACTCTGTGAAGCTTTTATTTTTTGCCTACTTTCTGATTCTCCTCAGTGGAGGAAAACCAGGGGAAAGGACACCCAATTCAAGCGACTAACAAAGCGTGTCAGCTGTTTGTGCAGAGGGGCCCTGTTCTGCCATTCTGGTTTCTTAGCTGGGGTTTCCTAGCCTTGGTTGGGTAAACATGCCAGAGGTAAATGAAACTGCTGCATTTTTGTGCTGAATTTGGAGTTGATCCCTTATGTGATGATATCCAGGTAGTCCCACTTGTCCTATTTGGAAACCACTGCTCCATGGGGTTAGGAGGAAACTGGAACCAGGAAGGAGCTCCCATGCCTGTTCTCATGCAGATCAAACCTGTGTGTTTGCAGTTTTCTGTATGCTGTCTCAGCACTTGATATACTTAAGTATATCATCCTAGTTTTAAAAGTAATAAAAATAACCGTGCTGAGAACATGCCAAAGGGCCTCCAGCTTAATACCCCATCTCTAATGGTGTCCAAGTGCACACTCAGGGAAGATCAGGAACAGGACAAACACACATGATATTCTGCCCAAGGCAATCTTTTAACACACAACTACTTTCCCTGAGACATGATTCTTCTGTGGATAGTCTAATTAGTAACCCTGAATGGATCTTTCCCAAGTAAATTATTTCCATTGAGCCTCTGTAAACTTCTTGCATTGCCAGGGAGTCACACAGATCAGTTACCTGTTGTGTCAGCAAACACACCCCCTGAATTGTCTGTCTTCCTCAGAGAGAGCAGACATCTGTTATGTCAGGTCAGAGTGGTATTTTGGGAGATGTTGTTAGGAAAACAGTCTGAAACTCACTGATTGCACTTTTACAGATGAAGGAAAGAGTGGATGTAGCTCCATGCTCAAGAGCACTCTCAGTTCAGAGGGCTTAGACCAGTGGGACATTGCAGCATGCATGGAAATTGAGTCTGTTACACATAATGGATGATGTGTGGAGTGAAAGGGATTGGAGGGGATGGGTTCTGGCAATACAAAAAGTTTGCATTAGGTTTTTAATTGCTTTCCTTGTGTTATCCAACACTTTTTCCATTTCTATTCACAAGACTCCTTAAAAATGAAATCATAATTTTCTGCTTGTCCTAGCCAATATCATGTGTGTTCAATGGCACTGAAGGCTGGACCCAAATCTACTGGTAGATAATTAGATGCTAATAAGAAAGTGACTTTTACCAACCTTGGCGGCTTCAATTTTATAATTGCTGGTTGGAGGAGCTGACACAGCAGAGCTTAGAAAACAATAAACCATGTGTCCTCCTAGCAGGAAGGAGTGTTCTTATTTTTACAGTGCATCTAAATTGCCAATTTTAATACCCTACAAGGCTTAGGAGGAAAACTGAGACGTGAATAACTGAGAATGGAAAGAAACTAAAGCCAGGAGAAGATGATGTCTGAGAGAGACAGAGGTGAAGTATGCAAAGACTTACACTGTGAAATTAAACACAGGTAGATTTAAGTGAGAAATATTGAAAAGCTTTTAACTCTGTGATAATTAAAAACCATAACTGTTTACCAAGGAGGTCACTGAGGACTTGGCAGAGAAGTGTTCAGGTAAAAAAGATTAAACACTGAAACCTGCTTGAAGCAGACAATGAAAGGTGTAAAAAACCACCTCTGCTCACCTTAATCCTCCTGGCATGCTGTTGTTAAGAAGCTGCTTTCTGCAAGTAAAAGAGAACATGGAATATCTAAAGAAGATTACACAAAGCTCTTATAAGCTACCCGGGTAATTCCCTGACACCTTGTCCTGCTAAGGGGCCCTTAAAAGAAAGGACTAGAATCTATTTGTAGAATTTGTGTGCTTTCAGTGTTGGGTGATGATGGCATACAGGAAGGGACATGTTGTTATTCTTGATGGTTGTGCTCTGATGTGTAGAAGGTGTCTTTCATCTCCAGGGACTCAGAGGTTAACCCTTCTCTAAGGGTTCCAGGTTAATGATGGACATTTTTGAAATACTGGGCTGGATTTCTGTTGGTGTGAATTGTCAGTGCTCAACAAAGCCAGGAGGGTTTCCTGCAGATTGACAGCAGATTTGACACTTGTGCCCAGCAACTGCCTCAGGGTTCAGTTCTGAGCTTGACAGATTGAGTGGTGACTCTTGGGCCCCTCTGTGACAAAGTATTTTAAATTCTCCCAATTCATCATCCTCCCTAGAGCTAGACAAAAGCGAAAGGCTGACTTTCAGCCAGGAGGCTGACTGAAGCTACGGCACTTGTAAGCCAGAAAGGAAAAAAGTGAAGAACAATCAAATCAGGCTTCTGGTTAATGTAGAGAAAGATTAAATGTGAAAACTGAAAACTTGTGTAATAAAAATGTGTTTGAGCACTGAAGTTTTTTCATCTGAACGTTGGAGTATTTTCCCAGCACACAGCTGTCCATATCCCCAGGAAGGTGTGCAAATCAGAAGGGCTGAAGTCAACAGTTACCATATGCTATATGTAAATAGAGCAGGGGAGAATTGGGCCTTTTCAGTTAAAGTATTTCTCTGGCCGAAATCACGAGAGTTGCCAGGACTTGGTGCCAAATTCAGTAAGCCTCTCTAAGAATGTGATGACTGTACTCTTCAACCACTTGCACTCCTGTAAATCAGCAATATCTGATTAAAAGACAATTAAATTACTGAAATGCCAGCTCAATTAAAATAAGAGAATTAAAATATTTTTTCAGTATTCATGAGTATCATTTCTGCAAAGAAAATTCTGAAATAGATGAGGAAGAGGAGGAGGACACTTGCAGACAAGAAAAAGCTCTTATTGCAGTCCCTTTATTATTGTTATTGTTAATTGCATCTTATCTAACCTGAATGAATTTTTAATTTGCTAACACCAGTCAATCTTCAAGTACATTTTTATTATTAGAATGCATTTCAAAACTGTCTTGTATGCAATTGTGTGTTTGGTTTGAATCAGCAGTTTACAGTTTGTACAGAAGTAACATTTGCAATACCAAGTCCTAGAGGAATTTTTCAAGAAAATAAGGTTATTTTCATTTGAGCAGTCAAAAAAAAAAAAAATCAAAAAAATTACAAACATCTGTATTTTCTCAAGGGAGACATAGATTATTGCTTACAATGGTGTGGGCCGGAATGTGCCTCTTTCAGCTGGATGAATCCATGTGCCTTTGCCAAGAGAGTTTTACATTTCCCATTTTTCCTCAGCTGCTGTATCCAGCCTTGGCACTGTATCTACTTATTATATTTATTTCTTGGACGTGCTGGTTCCAGCTTTGTCATTTACCACATTTCTGTATTTGTCTCCCTTCCTCCCTGTCTGACATCATTCAAGTGAGATCAGGGTGGGAAAAAACCCACAACTTGGAGAGTCAAGTCAGGTATAATAGTAAAAATAAGAGCTTACGTAGTGAGAAAAATGATAGACAGTTGGCTAGCTCAGACCTGGATTGTTCTCCAGGAGTTTTGCCATTGTTTTCAGTGAGATCAGGACTGGGCACTTGGCTGCAGTGAGAAGTGGACCTGAGCCATGTGATTTTTCATCCAAACACTTCCAAAACTCAGGAGTGTTTAAATCTGGCGTCTCCTTGAATAGAACATGCAATTCTCATTTGTATGTGCACATGAGTGGATTTTGAACATCCCATGTAAGCAGAGTCCTTGCTTTAACAATCCTCAGCAGAAGAATTGTGATCATCTTTAGATTTTGGACAAGATGCACAATGCTGCCACCTCCTTGTGTCTTCCTTTTCCAGCTGTGCCTGTCCCATGCAAGGGCCAGAGACAGTGTGGCTCACTGTGGTGTTTTTATAAAGCTGTAAATATCCAGCTGTTATATTAAAAATATGGTGCTTAATATATTTTCAGGAAGACAATTCCCTGCTTGAGCTAATTACTTTAAGCTGCTCCTGTATAGCTTGTATTCAAAGGAAAGTCTCAAGACCCAAGGCCATTCTGTTAGTTGCTTCAGATTCAGAGCAATGTTCTCTAATGCAACAGTTATTCTTGATCTTGGCCACTTTATAATAGTGATTTGATTTATTCAAATCACTGTGAAAAGTCTGCAAGGCTGGCAAATTGCATTTCATTATTCCCTGATTAATTTCCTTTAATTTTTTTTTAATAGAGAAAATGAAAAGAAAACAAGGCTGAGAATTGATCTATGGTGTATGCCACAGCCTCGTTGGGCTGGCAACATGAATCAGGCACACACGCCTCAGATATAAATCACTCTGCACCATGGGGACATTAAGGCTCTTGGTACAAATGTACGTGTTGGGAAATTGTTCTGCAAATGCTACATGTACGTGTGCAGTAGCTAATTTGCAAATCTGAAAAACTTGGCTTGTTTACATCGTCTCTGAAGTAACCCAGGGTGCCTGGGCTGTGTTGGGAAATAAGCTGCTCTGCCAAATGAAGCTTTAAAGAAAATAAATTTTAAAGAAATGTCTGTTGTAGCACAAAATGTCCCAACCTGATAAACTGTTTATTTAATTTTGAGTTTATTTTTAGCACTCATGAATTATTGGGACATCTCTTTCTCTCTCAGGGTGGAGCAGGGGATTCTCTGTGCGGGCGAGAGGGGCTGAGCCCTGGCACCCGCTCAGTGCCAGTGCAGGGCACTGGGGAGCATTTCCGTGTGCTGAGTGTGCAGCACAGAGATTTTGCTCAGTCTCTAGAGGCTGTTAAGCTCAAAGAAACTGAGCTTCCAACTTGAGTTCTAGCGACAAATCACTTAAGCTCCAATGATCTTGCTTTGATCCCTCACACACTGGTCAAACTGAATGCTTTACCAGTCTTTTCCCTGAAGATTTCTGCAGAAATGTCTGCTTGTGTGGGGGTCAAATCTGCTTCCAGCCTAAAGCTCTGAATACTAACCTTTATTTAGATGTGATTGGTTTTTATTCTCCCTACAAAACTAGGACTAAATCAAAGGGTTTCATAAGAGAAAAGAATAGGAGGAGGATGATTTTTGCAAGGCTTTCCTTGCCCTGAGGTAACTAGTGGCTTATAAATTATGGTGCCTGTGGACCAGCTGAAAGCCTGGTTTGTAACTTCTGAGGGACCTGCTAAAGCCAAAGGCTGTCTCTGGGTAGACTTTCTGGGATATGAATTTATCTTTATTTGATAAATTGAACAGTTGAACATCCTATCTGCAAAGAAGAATGGCATATCTAATAGTTATAAGGGGACATGACCAGAAAAGGAGTCCAAATTCAAGGATGCGAAGAATGAATCAGTGGTTAATTAAAGTGCTTCTGCAGTGTTTGGATGATTTAATGGAACAGTAGTTTAAAAATGCTCTTGTCTGGTCATTTCTATCTGCTTGTTTATCTGGAAAACAAATAAGTACCACATGGTAATGAGAGCATGATTGCTTACATGGTACCCTCATGCTCAGCTAACGTGCCTGTGGGTTTCATTGCTCAGCTCTTCCCAAATCACAGGGAAGACAGAGGGTTTAAATTAATGTCTTGGGTTTAACCTCTCGTGTGGTTGCAGGCAAGGGCAAGGAAGACAAATTGGGATGTGAGTACCAAAGGTGTCATGTGGTTTTTAAACGTAGTCCAAAGCCATATTTTCTGTTTTATGGGTAAGTGAGGACTGTGTTGGTGGCCTGAAGTTTCTAGAAGTTGGTAAGTTCAGCCAACAAACAATATTCTACATGGAAATAACCCTCTTATGTGGTCATAGATGTTTGTAAGTTGATCAGAGCTGTACTTGATATGACTTAAAATTCAAGCCTAACATGTCTGTAGGCTGAAGTAGTGTGTAATGTGATATTAGGAGGGAAAAAAGGGAGGTTTGAGAGAGGTTAGACTTCAGTGAGATTTAAAATACTTCATCAAGTGATTTTGAGTGATTTAGGCACCAAAGCTTTTGAATACACTTCAGCATGCTTTAATCTTGAGGATGCATGTAGCCTATAGTGTTTGCATGATAAAATATTGCGAGCAGTTGAAATAGTTCCCCATTTAGATGTGCAGTCATAAAGACTTATTCTGTTTGATGATGGAAGTTTAATAATATCCAAGCATGAATGACAAGCAATTATGTTTCTGCTGTATTATTTGCACAGAGGGACTCTCATAAAATTACTATTCAGTACCTGTCATTTGCAAAGAGAGAGCATGAAGCAAACTTGTAATAATCAAAGGACAATAAATATCCTGATTTCAGCAGGAATGTGGCAAATTCTGGCAGGCAGTGTTGTTTCTAGAACAGTCATGTCATAAGAGAGCAGTGTCCTTTTTCTGAGTAAGTACTGCCTTGTTCTATCAATCCACTTAAATGCCTACTTGCTAAAAAATCAAAGCAATTTTGTTCTTGCCTGTGAATATCAGGGAATCACATAGACATGGCAGCGAAATTGTGGTTATTCAAAATGTTAATAACTCCCCAGTGGGGGTCCGTGCAATGAGTTGAACTTTAAACCAAAAGAAAATGTTGAAGACGGGGAAGAAATGTACTGCTCTTGAGTGAAGCAGGGAGAGGAATGGAACCTGCACAGGGGCTGCTGCTTCAAGGTTTCCTCACACCCTCACCCACAGAGGTGTCCCACGGCTCTCTCAGTGTAGCCACTGTTCCTGCACAACCCAGCTCTTGTCCCTGCACAGCCGTGGTGACTCCAAGCTGTCCATTACGTCTCTCACACCCAGTAAAGCCCAGCTGAGCTCCCCTCCATCCCGCAGCTCTGCAGATCTGGCCTCGTGTCCTCCGTGCTCCCCACACCACCTCACTCGCCCTGGTTGCACAAGGCAGCCAGCGAGCCAAGAGAAACCTCGGAGCTCTCTGGCTGGAGCAGCGCTTGGAGGGAGCCAGGTTTTGCTGTATCATCCCTCCAAGGGGCTGCAGGAAGGGCCAGGCTTGGGCTCAGGGGGCTGCTGGTTTCCTGGAGCTGAGAGGGACTCAGCCCTGTCCCCAAATCCTGCCCTGGCAGCCTCCGCAGCACAGGGCCTCGTGCTCTGAGCAGGATCTGTCACCTGGGACCTCTCTGGAGGGGGCTGAGGGTGTGAGAGGGGAGGATTGAGAGGTTTGGACGTGTGTGATGTGTTCACCAGCCTGGGGCTGATCTGTCTCTCTGTTTGGCTGGTTTGTGTCTCCAGGTTTTCCATCACGCTCCAAGGCACCGTGACAAGTGTTTGTTTATTGCTCTAGGCCCATTCCCGACCAGCAAAGCATAACACACAACATCTAAACAAAGAGAGTAATGTGGGCTAATTGATTCCTGATTCGGGGAAAACAAAAGATAAAATCCTAAGTAAACTAAATCTCCCTAAAGTTAAATAAATAACACTTCCCACCTACTTCCTCCCCTCTTGTGCTCCTCCCTGTGTACAATAAAATGGCCACTCATGAAGCACACAGCTGAATTAAAAACATACTGGTCTCAGCTGGGGTTTGGAGGGGCACCAAGAGATGATCTCCAGGTTGTGCTGAGGAGGGTTTTGCTGGACAGCATGTGGCACAGTGTCTGAATGTGAATGCTCCAGTGGCACAGGCCAGCTGGGCCACCCTCCCCTGGGAGATGGGGCTTGGCTGGTCCAGGTTCTGAGCTGGGGCTTTTGGGCTGGTGTGTCCCAGAGGAGAGCTCAGCTCCTGGGACTCAGCTCCGCCTGGCTTCTCTGAGGCTTCTGCTCTCTCAGGCTGGAGAGCCTTCTCCAGTGGACAATTCAGACTATGTAAATCTGTATAATAAATCCTATATTGGCTTTCCTATCAGAGGGGCTTATGGATAGAAGTTTTCTTAAATGCCTCAGTGGACATCTTCCCTTCTTCAGGACCACTCGTCGCTGTTGTAGGAGCCCAGGACAGGGGATGCCATCAGTTATAGACATTATACAATATGTGCTGTGTGTCAGATGTCTGTGCCTACCTCTGTCCACACTCCATAAAGGAATGACTATGACTGAACTCTTCTTCCAGCAGCAGCTGGCACCAGGGCTTCCAACAGAAAAATTTTGTCTGCCTGGCACCACCCCTGGAGTAGAAAGATGGCTGCTCACACCACGTTTCATGTCTTCAGTGTGCGGTGGAGTACGCATCTCTTCCTTCTGCTCTGCTCCACAATTCCCCTTAATTCTGTGCTTGACCATGGATTTGTATCGCCAAAATATTTCTCCATCTCCTTGAGAGAGTCCCATTGGGTAATCTTTATTGGTGACTATAAATTGACTGTGAAAATCTGGGCCTCCTGGGCTCTTTCCATTTCATTCTCTATGGAGCAAATCCTGAAGGCCTTTCTTCCAGTTCCTGTAAGTCCCATAACTGGGATTTATCTTTCCCAGATTTGCTAATATCACTGTTGCTGGAGGGTATTCATGAGCTTAACACAAGATATTGGTGCTGGTCCAGGGATGGCTGGGTGATATTATATGGGCTGTTTTATACTGGGGCTCAGAAAAGATAATTTGTTTTTTAAAACTTGGGTTCAGTGGGAATATCACCTGTCAGCATTTGGCACTGTAAATTGCCGTGTCAGTTTGTTGGCAGAAACTACGAATGGGACTAAAAGTGCCCCTGATTTACACCACTCAAAGCTGATACTGTTTTTTGTTAGCATCACAGGGTACACAGGAACAGCTAAAAAACTATTCTGGAAAAAAAGTTGAAGTTAGATATTTTCTTCCTACTCATGGGAGCTGAAAACTCAAACTTACTCTAAACAGCCTTGGAAAACATTTCATGTTTCCAGAGTTCTGAATCCAAACATTTACATGAGGCAGTGACACAGTTTGAGAGTAACACACTTCTTTTATTTTTGTTAGTATATTTCTTGCAGTAGGTGTACAAGTATTTTAAATACCCTTCTTGCTTTTTGGGATAAACAGCTCTCTCCTCAGAGCAGATTTCGGTCAGAGGTGGGGAAAGGGAAATGTATACTTCCTTAAATAAATACCTATATGTGGTTTTAGTGTTCCTGAGCATTTCATTTTCCAAGCAGAAGCTTTCCTTTTTTTTTTTTTTTTCATTTTAATAGCCATCGTTTAGTGCTATGGAAAAATGTACAAGGTTGTTTTGGCTGGATGGAGCAAAGCAGTGGGTTAAATTTTAGCACATTGAGTAGCACAGAGATCTCTCTCCTGTGAAAGACAGGATTGTATTATGTAACAGCCAGGCTGCCAAATACTTGTGCTGGCAGTGGTCAGCCTTCTATGCACCATTGACATCAAAACCCAATGAGGTTTGATCCAAAGGAGGGATTTGAAAGGACGTCTTGTTTTCCTTCAATCTTTACAAACTGAACTTGTTTAAGAAGAGGGTGAAAAAAAATAGATACAGAGTCCTGCTTGATAAATGAGGAAAAGCAGTGTTTTTTCTCCAAAGTTTTGGATGTTTATTGGTTTAACAGCTATTGCTCAGAACAAGTCGTGTCTATTTACGTTGTTTATCATATCAGCTAACCTGGGGTGATGGATGGAGGGGGCTGGAGGTTGGGCCTGAATGTGTTTGCTCCACAGGGGCTCTCTGACAGCTCACCTTAGGGTCTAATATTTACACAGAGTCATCCTGAGCATTCAATAAACAGGACTGAACAAATGTCCTGCTTCCTATAATGTTCATGCTCAATAAAATGTATCAGCAAGGACAATAAACAGCGTGCAGGGGTGCTGAGCTTGCTGAAAGCTGCCACTGAGCTAGAAGAAATATACCATGGTGTTGTCCCAGAAAGAATAGTCTCCTTTTGCCAAAAAACAATTCTTACTATCTTACCTAAAGATGTAAGGGTATGTGACTGGGTGAGAGCACAGGTTTGTCTAAACTGATGCTCTCTCTGGAAGTGGCTGGTGACAAGGGCTGGAAGGGATCAGGGCATGTGTTCAGTGGTCTGTTCCTGACAGAACACTGACTGGCAGGTTAGCCCATTTCTGAGCTGGTGGTTTTAACAGCCTGTGACCCTGCGAAAGTGTTTAATCCCATTTTGAGCTCATGTGGTCACAAGCTCCACAGCTGGCATTGTGCGGAAAACTTCTTCCTCTGGTTTGTCTCAAACTTGCTCTCAGCTTCCCCTGACTGAGGCTGCTTTCTGCTGATGGTTTTGTGCAGAACCCCCCTGGCTCACACATGTGTGGAGAGTGCTGCTTCAGACACCTCCTGCTCGTGATTTCATTGCAGAGCAGTCACAGCTGGTTTTGGCACAGCACAAGGAGGTGTCAGCTTATGAGCTTGCCTCATCATCATCATCATGTTTTAGAGTGGCAGAATTGCTGTGATGTAAGGATTTAAATCAAGAATGAGATGGATTTTTAGGCATTTATTAGAAGCAGCTTCCCATTAAGTGTAATATAGCTTGGGTGCCTGTGGAAAAAGGAGTATGAAGTTGCTCAATTAAAATAAATAGCAGAGTGCTGGCACTAGCAAAAGGGAGACAGAAATTCACATGTGGGTAACATATTGATTATTTTCCACAAGTGTGGTACTTGCCTTGGGAACAGATGTCAGAACACACACGCTTGCCTTAGCCTCACCCAGGAAGTTCAGTATCCTCATGTTCATTTACCAGTAGGGAAATCAGGGGATAAATGCCCCAAATGAAATCACTGAAAAAGTCAGTGGCAGAGCTGGAGTTACAGTCCAGGAGCAATGTCTTTCAGTTATGTATTTAGTCTCATGCCTGCATTTCTGGAAAAGTATTTCTGGTCACAATATTTATTGGAGGTGTTAACTCAAATGAAGTTTGACAGTTTTGCTTGTATTTCTGCTTTCATCTTGAAAGTTTCAGGGCTCTCTTGTCTGTTCAACAAGTCCTGTCAAAGCTGCTTAAGGGAAAACTGCAGAGCCTGGGATTGTTGGTAGCTTATTCTTGTTCATTGCTTTAGCTGCTGGCAGAGCTCTTTGATGATGGTCACGTGCAGGAACAGAAACGTGCTGATAAAGTGCAACCTCAGTGTCTGTGGGTTTTACTAACTGTACAGGAGTAGCATATGAATGATAAACAGTACTGCCATGTGATGGACTGCATTTCATGTGCAATCTCAGCATCCCCTTCTCTCCCCTAGAAGAGGATCTGCCAGGATCCTGGAAGCTGGTTCCTTGTAAGGTAACTTGTTAGAGAGATTAGGTGTTTTCCCCTCTCTTTTTCTCTCTTTCTCTATTTTCCTTCCAAAGGCTTAGCATGTTTCAGATCAATGCTGTGCCAATGAAAACTTCTGCATTTAAATGTGGTATATGGTAAATGCAGTCTGATATCCCAGCACTGCAGGTTTCTCCCGTTAGGAAGGAGTAATTCTGCTGAAAGCTTTCTGGTCTAACACTGAGATGTGCAGATGTCAGGACATAGACTCAGAAAGCACCAAGTTAGAGCTTGACACCTTGACCTGATTTTGATTTTTTGAAGTGCACAAGTTCATATGGCTTTCAGGAACTCTATATCTCAGCATCTGTAAAGGCAAAATAAATTACTGAAAGATTCTTCACCTTGGAGGAGGGATTCTAATGATGGGCCACAGAGCAAAGACTAATGGGGGCAAGACTAACAGAGACCCTTGGAAAAGGGTGTGAAATTCTATCCATTTTGTTATCACATCCATTTCAACTTTTCTATTCCAATCAAGATGGGGATAAACAGGAGGACTAGCAAGTTATGCTTGTATATCCTGAAAATAGCAACTGTACCCCGACATTGACAGCTCCTGCATTTGTAGGAATGGGTAGTTCAGACAGACATGACTGAAACCTGAGCCAAATTTATTTATCTGAGGATCAAATTTCAGAGTTGTTTTGTCCCTTGAGAAAGCTGCTTGGGGACACAATTCTTAAACTCATCCTCATTTTCAGGCTGCATTCACGGCTGAAGATCTTGGGATAGGGAGACTTGGCTAACCTTCATGCCCTCTTTGTGGTTAGCTCAGGTTTGTGTGTGGGTTTACTTCAATCTCAAGAAATCCATGCTTGGATTGTGAGATTTTTGATAATAAACAACATGGAATGGAAAAAATTTGTAGTTCAGTCTTGTCCTTTTAGTGAAAGTAGAAACTGGTTAGGAGTGAACTTAGAAAAAAGAGAGTTTCCTAAAAGCCTGTTTTAGCACCCCAGTTTGGTCTGGCTCCACTGACTGTGGAGGAGTTGTATTCACGTCAAAATACAGCGACCAGAGGATGAATTATGTCCTGGAATTTTTAATGCAGAAAATAAAATCACAATTTAAGTTGGAGTAATTTATAAGTATGAACGTATTCCATCAGTGAAATTTGAAGAAATAAGGGTGTCCTCTTTCTAACAGCGCATGGGCCAAAACCAAAGAGCAGGGTGTACAAATAGTTTTTCAGAAACCTGGCTCAATACCCTATTTTTGTGCTGCTTGACAACTAGACTCTGCTGATTGGTTATATTAATGTATAATAAAACAGGTTGGGTTTTGCTTAGTAATTAATCCAAAAATGCTGGTGTCTTTAAAACCTTTCCAAGAAGTTATTCAACACCGGTATTGCAGCAGGACAAAACAGAGGATATTAGCATAACACCTCAAATACACTCAAACTTTTCCCAAATCCATCTGTATATGGCTACCATGGGCTTGGGAGGGTGGAAGAAAAGCCCCAGACTTGGCAAATCCCAGAATGCAGGTTTGGCTTCCAGCATCTGCAAACCAGCTTTGGTCAGTGCCCAATTTGCAAGCCAGGCAATGTGCCTAGACCCCAATATTTTGTTCTGCCCTCGTTCTGGGAACATGGCTTGTCCAGGAAGCCAAGGCAAACGTGGTGTTTGCTTTTGCAGGGTTATGTTTGGCTGACATTTCCTGAAGGAAAGAGTTCAGGAAAATAAATCCTAATTTTTATTGAGCATCATAATAGGAATAATACAGCTCATTAAACAGAGCAGTTGCATTTACCTTACTTCTGAGAGGCAGTGTGCATTATAGTGGAGAGCAGAGATTAAATCTTCATGGATCAGGCAGAAAGTTACAGTTTACACAAAACTCTTTTGGGAATTAGATATACCTTTTTATCTAAAAGCTGGGCTAGGTACCCCAGATCTTCTGTGGCTTTTAGAGGAAAAAACAACTTTCTGTTACTTAATTCTGCTCTTAAGCCATTTGAAATGGCCACATCTCAGCATCTGTCTTACACAGGGAGCCAAATGCAATCAGGGTCCTTTCCAGTACCCAGGAAAGTCAATAGGAGGACATAACTTGTTTTTGATTTGAACCTCAGACAAATCAAATGAGGGAGTACATTATGTGGCACTGTGGCATCTAGATTCCATGGTGATTTGTTTATTGTAAATACTGCAGAATAAAAAAAAAAAAGCCTGCAGGCAAATTTTGTAATAGCTGTAAATTCATCTCTTTCAACCACACAGATGCAATAGAATATCTGGAAAGAACAAAGTGTTCCACAAACAAGATCTGCCTACCTAAATCAGATGTGTAGCATGAGTCAGCCTCCATATTATCTGTTGAATTCTCAAGATCAGTTCAGTGGCTGGAATTATCTGCCTCTGCTCCTGGATGTAATCTCTGTGTTTGCTTCTGCAGTGCCATCTCTGCCATTTAGATCCCAGTTTTTTCTCAGAAATCTTACCTCTCTGAGATTTTTGTGTTCACTATATTGGGACCCTGAATGCAAAACAATAAAAAAAAAAAAAAGAAAACTGTTTTTTTGATAATTAAGGACTATTTGGGTAATTATTGCTATTGTGGCTCTAGAAGGTTTGCTCAGAAAAGGGATCAGAAACCAAATCCAGGAAAATGTGCAAACACCTTTGCCTTGTGTAATTGTCTTTGTAGCTATTTAAATCCAGTAGCAACAGCTCCCTAAGGGACAAAAGTTAAGTATTTATAATTTCCTATGGGCTAGCATAGGCAATTCTGCACTGCATATTGGCTCTCATGAATTTCACTGTTGTACATCCAGCTAACAGTAAGCACTGCAGAGCTGGCCTTTGCTGGTGGGAAACAAAAGGTAAAATCTTCATGTTTAGGAAATGTATAAACAGGCAGGATAGGAGAACTGCATTGTGGCATTGTGTGTTCTGAAAGGAATCACAAATTGATTAGGAAAGCTGGTTTTTAAATTATTATTCAGGGAATCTGCCTTTAACTATGCATTTATTCTTGGAAGGTTTGCCCTCTCAGGAGGTTTCAGGATAGACACACTGAAATTAAGCCCCACTCCCCTCAGCCATATATTGTGATTTTCAAATGAAATCTTGATGTATTTATAACTGGGGGAGGGGGAGCCCAAACCCAGCTGCAACAAATTGTTCATTCATGATACAAGGAAAGATAAACTTTTATTGGTTTATGGGTTTGCTTCCCCCTTGCCACTTGGCTGCTTCTCAGGGTCATAATCAGTACCTTTTAACACCAGAATGAAGCAGATTTGGTCCATATGTTTCATCCTGAATATTGCTCCACTATCTGCTCTAGCTGTGCCCATAGCCCAGCGACTCCCATGTCAGTGCTGCAGGAGCCAGCAAACTGCAAGCTCTTGGCAATAGCAGCAACTATTCCCCCTGAAAATATTGCATTATATTCCCTGGCAGAGGAGAACATCTAATGGAGTACAGATGATGAGAATTAATCTTTGAATAAGCATTTAATTTGTTGGCCAAAATCTGATTGCCCCTTTTTTTTTTTCTGTAGTGTCCTCATAATGAACATAAAAAGATGACAAGATTTGTGAATGTAGTCAGTCCTCTGGAAGCTCTGGCAGCTGGCTAAGCTTTGACTTCTTTTTTTTTTTTTTCTTCTTTTAGTAATTAAAAACACTTCTACAAACTCAGAGCCTAACCATCATTAAGGACACTTCCAGAGCAAGTTATAAGATTCATAACTAAATCACCTCAGATCCTTCTTGCCAGAGATGCTAAAGAAAAGTATCCTACTGAGAATTTGTTTGAAAAATGTATTTCTTGCACAGGTCATTAGAATTGAACAGGTTGGCTTGTCTACAAACATATGAATTAAAAGTATTGCTATAGCTGAGATACAGGACACTTAAATTAATCCTTCCTCTTGGGTAAACCCTGCTTTCATTAGGCTCAACAGAGAGCACACTGCCAGGGCCTAGAATCAATCTCACTCCCAAACCATCTCCAGAATGATGTGCAGGACAGTGAGAATAGATGCTGGTAATTACACAAAGGTTTGGTTAAAAATACTTGGAATATATTTAAGTATTTTCAAACTCATCCCCAGGGCAGAAGAGGAGGGCCCTGTGGCTTTCTGTACAACAGACAGGTCTTGCACCAGCTGAGGTTTGTATCTGATTCCATTTGTGTCAGGATGGAGAGCATGAGGGAATAGAGGGAGCAGTGAGAGAGAGAAGCAGAAAATCCCAAAGGATTATTTTGAGCTGGATCCCAGAACCAATGGGATACAGGCAATACATTACAGACAAGACTTGTCTCAAAGCCTTACTGGTGAAATCAGAGGGCTGTGGGTGCTCCCAGTAGCACTGCACCAGCCTCCATCCTGTTCCATGTGGGATCTCATATTCCTGATGCTATCCCCAAGGCTCTGCTGGGCTGGGACTGGCTCTCATCTCCCCTTTCCATGTAGGGCAAGGGGCTGGAACATTACACATTGCACCTGGTAAGGTCAGTGCCATGGGCAACTGGGGAGGCTCCGTGGGACAAGTGGAGTTTGCTCTTCCCCATGGGCAGGAGTGACCAAGGGCTGAAGGAATGGGGATGCAATCCAGATCTTGGCATTTAAAAAAGGAGGTGGTGACAGGAAGATTTGCAGGCAACAGATGTGGAAGGAGAAGGAGAGTTCAGGGACAAGGAAGATGGTGCAGTTGGTTCAGGTGCAAAAAGAAGGTGGCTGGAGGCAGCGTGGTGGGAACTGGGCCACTTTTGAGAGTGTCTTCTCAAAGGCTGTGGATTTTTATTTTTTTTTGCTCATTGTTAGTGCATGTGGCTGGTTGGCAGAGCTCAGAGCTATGATTACAGCCCAAGGGCTCTTGTTTGCAGAGGAAGTTTCTCTTGAGCACATGTCTGCAGGACTTGTTTTAAGAGGTGCAAAAATATGGCCTTGGGCTAAAGCCAAGGAGCGGAGCAAAGATAGCTGGGGTTTATATCTGATTCCAACACAAGTGTAAAGTTTGCAGGAGTCATTTAATCTTCTGTTTCCCTTAATGTAAAATAGAATATCTAAAAGGATATTTTAAGGCTAAATTCTTTAGTGAAGCACTTCTAAGGTAAAAGCTGCTGGTGAGAGGTGAAAAATTTTGAAAGCAGTGTTAACACACCCAGGAGTCCTGTCTTGACTTTTAACTCTACCCCAAAGGACATCCACATTTTGACATCTATCCTCCTGTTTTACAATGTTTGTGCAAGTGTGTTTGCTGTTTTCCTTGGTGTCAAGGTCAGATAACTTCTTGACTGCTCCAGAAATGTCAGACTGACTTTGACAGCAAGCTGCAGCAGGGCCCAGCCATGGACATCAGGTGCCTTCTGCAGATCTCCCCACTCTGCAGCAGAGTGGTTGGTCTGGGTTTGGGGCAGTTTAGCTGAAAATTAACTGAAAACATTGAGGGAAAGGAAAACTGAGCAATTCTTTTACAGCAGGTAACAGGTTTTTAACCTCTTATGCTACTATTTCTTGGTATTAATATTCATAAAACAACATTCTATTTTAATTACCTCCTCCTTTCACTATCTCACCTCTGTATGCATGGCTTTAAACATGTAAATAAAAATTTATAGGAAAATAAAAATATATAGGAAATCTGAAGCAAACAAATTAAGAAAGGAATTGTTGGATTTGTCTTTATTTCTAGATGTTCTTTATTTTGTGGTTTGTTGTTGGAATGTTTACCTATTTCCCCTGTGAATCTCTTAGGACAGAAAAATTCCCAGACCATGCATGATTTTCAGGGATGCTGAGCACTCCTGTTTCCTTTCCCTTCCAACAGAGAATCAAGACTTTTTTTTTTTTTTGTTTGTTTTACTGATAGACTGTAAAAAAATTTCTAGCAAGAAACTACAAGGATGAGAAATGCAATGGCATTCTGACTTTGACATATTCACATGATGCAGGAAAATCTTAAACCTTTTTGAAGTCCTCTTGTTCTGTCAAAATTAGCAATTTTTGTGTTCACCAGAGTACAATCCAGTTTGCATTATGCACTTTGCTTTGTGTACCTTGCATCCCTAAGATGTCTGTCCTCTCCCAAATGTGAAAATGGCTTCAAGTACTGACTAGGGTTGTGTGTCAGGAGTGGTCAGTGTCCTGCTGGGCTGAAAACCTCAATAGATCAGAGAAGAAACCCGAGCCAGAATGGAGCACTTTTGTTCCTGGTGTATAAATGGGAGAGAAAGGCCCCAAAATTATGTGACTTTTTTGGGATTGTGCTGGATGTGTGTGGCAGAGCTGCACTATAACCTCCACCAGTGGGACACAGCATTTTAGCTCAGCCCCTGAGCCACACTTGGTCTCCCCTGAGGCCTCAGCAGCGGCTGGTACTTTCAATCTTTACTCAAACAGGTTGATTAAATTCCAGCTATCAGGATCTCTATTTGGCCATTAGTAGAGCTGCTAAGCGTTTCTGTGGGATTTCTCTCCTCTCTCCACTCCCCCTCCCTGAATTTGCTATGTGCAGTTATGTATCCCTTAAGTTTTCCTTGAAAACTCTGATTCATTCAGTTCCATGAATGCACGATTCACAGAGGAGCTGACACATTTCATTAAGCTCAGCACATTGCGTAGAAGTTTGGCAAAGGGTCCCTGGGCTTTATTCAACCCAGACACACTGTGTGACCAGCTGTCACAGACTGGTTGTAAAATTAGAATAAAACCATAAAACACAGTTGAGGGAAAGGAAAAAATTGCCCCTCTCTGGGGACAGCACTTTGAGCTGTGACAAAAGATTCACAGAGCACATCAGACACAGACACACACAAAAGCTTTGTGCAGAACTCAGCTGGTTTCATTTTTCAGGCTTGCCCATTACACCATGAGTAGGTGCCATGGTGTAAAGGATTCACCTTGTTCCAGCTTCAGCACCAAGCTCTGCTTTTAGCTCAGCTGCCCAGAGCACATTCCGTCTTCAGAGGAACAGTGTTTCCTTTTAACCAGGCTGCAGGGCTGAAAACAAGCGCTAAAAACTTGCTGTGAGACATGAGAACAGCACAAGAATGGAGAGCTGTGCAGCACTTCTTCCATAAATGAACTGAAATGTGCTTCCTCAGATCTGCCACAGCCTGTGTGAGGCAGACACACAGTGTCCCTGTTCTGAGAGCTCTTTCCCTGTGGGAACCCAGGACATCCCTCTGGCTGTGCAGGATGGCCAGGACCCCTGCCAGGGGGCTCAGAGACCCTGGCACAGAGCCCAAACACCTGTGGGTTTGATTATGACCCATGGAGCAAATTACCAACCTTAGATGAAGATCAGCAAGCCACAACAGTTTATGTAGAATAATAGTGAAGTTATCACAGGGTGGAAAAGTAGATTTTGGGGTTTTTGGAATGGAGGTTCAGGAGGCAAGATGGAGGGAACTGGGGGCGTCCAGCCTTTCTCCTTCCTCTTCTTGGCCTCCATCTTCTGCTGTAATGTTGGCACTTTTGGATTGGTTTAGAGTAGAAGCTCACTGTCTAACACAGGTGATAGGTATAGGAAAGTAATTGTAAACATTGTACAGGTAGTTTTTAGTATAAAGACATAACACCACCCAGGGGCAGGCAGAGTGCCTGGGACTGTCCTGGTGGACTGACCTCGGCAGGGCAGGAGAAAGAATTTTATAGATAAGATACAATAAACAACCTTGAGACTGGGAAATGAAGAGCCCTGACTCCTTCTTCAAGCACCCTGCTGGGAAAAGAGACTTTCCAACTTTTCTCGGGGTCACTCTGAGCAGCAAAAGATCCCGACATTTCCCCCCATTCCAGGAGGCAGCACGCTGTGGCGGTCCTCACCCCACAGATGTTTGGGGATGTTTGTTCTTGCAGCTCCTCCGGCCTCAGTGGCGCAACCCCAAGCAAAGACATGAGCCCTTGTCTTGTCTCCACGTGAAAAACGAAGCTGGGTGGCTGCTGCAGTGCATTGAATGCATGGGATGCTGCAGCAGGACAGAGGGATCTGCACCGAGGCTGCTCCAGGCACCTTTTGGGGGGAACATAGGGCGGAATCAGTTGGTGCATGAGGCTTGTTATATCTGATTAAATGGCTAAGGAATCATTACAGAGTTGAATTGTAGGATTCTCTACTGCATTTGGGAGCTCACTTGGAGGCAGTGAGAGATTGATTTGTTGAGTATCTATATTTTCTTTTCATAGAGATCTTGATTGTCTGAAACAGGAATTCCCAGATTAGTGGATATGAAGAAACTGTGGCCTGAGCTGGCCACAAACAGCGAGTGAATAACAGAGCTGGGGCAAAATTTCCATTTCCTGACTTTCACTCTTGCAGTTTAACTACAAGGTGTGATTTTTATCACTGTTAGGTAATTGGATGATATATAAGTAGGTCTTAACTTTGGCAAGGAAATAATTGGAGACCTCAAGGCCCTGACAGTTGACTACTTAGATGCTAACAAAATTAGCTAATCAACAGTGATGAAATTATATCATGATAGAGTAAGTGAAGCACGCAAACACCATGACTGGAGCCTGTTTAACACCTGCTGTTTACCTTGATTCATGCCAATTTATAAAATGGGTTAAGCTATTTCCATTCCAGCATCCTGTTCTCCATGTGGGAGAAATTTTGTCTAATGAAATGTGTTCAACTGAAAAATTATTTTTTGAGGCTCTTTAATCTCTTTCTTCTGTGATAAGGAGGTACAGTTCTATGTCCATGCTGAATTCTGAAGGTGGCAAAGCTTACAGTATTGAAATTATTTTCTTATGTTTCTTTGTGCTTCGTGGTAGGACTGCTTCTGCTCTGGGATGGATGGATGGATGGATGGATGGATGGATGGATGGATGGATGGATGGATGGATGGATGGATGGATGGATTTGGGCCTGGAAAAGGCCAGGCAGCTCTTCTTCAGCAGGTGCCTTGATTTTTCTCTTCCTAGGTTTAGTAAGATGCTATGAATCTAATTTACAGCAGAACTTATTAGGCTAATCCTGTGTGGTTCACTCTGTGAGAACAGATGTGGCTTTTTGCAATATATAGGCAGAGGTTTCACTTACAACATTAGTTTATACATAAATAGTTTATTCATAAATGTATTTTAAAATCCCCACAGACAAAAAAACCTACTTCTGATAATGGGAAGCAGTAGGCTGGTACCTGATTCCAAAGTGAGCATCTTGATTGTGAGCATGGGGCTGATAACATGAGGAAAACTAAATTATGATCCAGGGGTTTAAAACGCCTTATTGAGAAGGAGGTGACAATGTTCAGCATCTCATAGGATTTAACCCTGCAAGGGATATCCAGCATTTCTCAACCCTTCTACTGTGCTTCTATAAATCCTCAACATAATATTTTTTATATAAAACCTTTTAAAAATTGCTTTTATAAGTACAAATGTCAGATACAGACACACTGACTCACACAGAGACACTTTTCCCTGAGGAGATCTGGGATTTCATGGCCTTTTTTATTTTTCTTTTTCTTTCCTTTTTTATATTTTTTTTTCTTTCCTTATTCCAGCCAGTGATCTGAGGAACAAGGCTGTTTGTCAGGCAGGGTTTTTGTCTGATGTGGGATGTGCCTGGCCTTCCCAATGAAAGGCTTTGAAATGGGCTGCCTGAGGGATCTCCCAGCCAGCTCACCCTGCTGCAGGAGCGAGAGTGGCTCTGCTGTGGCTGGCCTGGCAGGATGGATACACAGCAGTGCAGGGTTCTGACAGAGTGGAGCCAGCTGGAGTGTCCCCTTGACTGAGCAAATCCTAAAGGGACTCCTTATTCTGCTGGGAAGAAACGTGGGATTGGCTTCACTGCCAGCCTCTGGCAAGAGGGACCTGCTGGTGGCAGGGGAGGGCTTTGTCCCCAGGCACTTGTGATGTGGCTTTGCTCTGTGTCGGGGACAGAGCTGCCCTGTTAGGGCTGGGGGAGACACTCCTGAAGTGAGAGTGGTCCTAAAATTGCTTCAGTGGCAACATGAGTTCAACCAGACCCCGAATCTGAGGAGCATGGATATAACTTTGTGTCACTTGTCCTTCTCTTCTTTGCTTGTTCTTCACTCCTTCAGCATTTCCAGAAATCCCTTCAGGCTTTGTGTCTTACTGTCCATTTGCTGCTCTTTATTGCTTCTGACAGGTGTTTGTATGGGTTCTGATATGATCAAGTGCTTGGTGTCATTCCCAGTCCTGTTATTAGGCATTTTTAAGTGCATAAAACTGCCTGGCTGGCACATGCAGTATTGCATTGCCTGGAGATTCAGATGGGTTTTTTGCATCCTCTGAAGCATCTTCCCCAAGCAGGTAATAGATGCATTTTTCCTTTTAAACAAATAATACCCTCAGGAAATAAAGGAAAATGCTAATGCTGCTGTTCCCTTGGGGTTTTATATCCTGAAGGGCCCCTCACCAAAAAAAAACTACTGCCAGGCTGGCCTGAAGGGTTGGACCTTCAGAAATGTGATGGCTTAGGGCTTTTAAATGCAAATCCATGTTTCTGGGATCCCATTTAACAGAAGGAGCTTGTGTGAAAGCACCACCTTTAAGTACGTGCAGTTTTTAAAATCTCTTCACTTGAAGAATAACTTAGCTTTGGCAATTTCCTGTTCATATGACAATTAATGCATTTTTCATGGTAATGGCTATTTTCTTGAGGCTGGTAAGAAAATCATACTTCTGTTAATCAGGGATACCACAGACTCAGTCTAGTGTAAACTTGCTGATTTCTCAGAGACTTTAGCAAAGGGCTGCTTTCTGAAGTGAGAATTACCACTAGCATTAGAGAATACTTGAGATTAAATTCTCCTCTCAGCAAATTCAAGTCTTGAATATAGAGAATGACAGACAGCACTTGACTTACTAATTGCTGTCTAAATAATAATCAAAGTGGGCAAAATTCACCAGCACAAGATCATTTGCACATGTCTGCAGTGAGGTTTCCCTGGGTGGGCAAATTCCCCTAAGCAAGAACACAGAGCAAGGCAGGGCAAATGAAGCCAGGGGCTACACCTTCATTCAGCTTTCTGTTTCTGTACCTCAGTCTTTCAGTTGGTGATCTGGGAACAAGGAATTCTTAAAACTGTTGTGAAACTTCATGGATGAGAATTTATAGACTGATTTGAGGTCCTCTCCAGTGGGGTGGCATATTATTAGGATTGGAACAGCACCAGATACTGAGTTCATGCATGGGCCCTGGGGACCATTGCTTGACTCAGATGCTGTAGGTAAATTTAAATCTGTGCCACAGTTGCTACGTCTGCAGAGAATGGCTGTTTTCCTTTTAATCTGCTGTTCTTCAATGGGCTTCCAGCCTTTGCTAGCCTGTCTTTGTGAAATGAATTTTCACCATTCAAAAGCAGCAGTGTTTTATTTTTGTTTTAGCTGTGCTTGGGAATGCAGAGCAATTCAATCAAGAGGAAAATACACCATGAAAAGCTCTGAAAGCCCTGAGGTCAAGGATCTGAAGTTACCCACAATATTAATGACAAACCAGTGGCTGCACCATGGCAACGGACAGAAGAATACGTGGCGTGGAAACCATAAGTAGTTTGGGGCTTTGAAAGAGCACAAACGGGAGAAAAATGGAAATTACATCATGTTCTCTCTGTTCTGTGCTAGGACAGCCATGTACAGTCTAATTCCCAGTGCTGGTGAGTCCAAGACTTTCACAAGGGCCCCATAAGAGAAAGGCTTTGGAGCTAGAATTGGACCAGTGAAAAGTTTTGTTGAAAGGGGGAAAGGTTTGGATGGAAGCAAGTTAGATGAAGTTACTGGGAAAAAAAGGATGCTGATGCTATGGGATTTCCATTCTTGGGTTCTCCTGTGGGATTCCCTGCTGGGTCCAAGTGAGTCACTGAAAAATCAAACATTGGTGGTGGAGCTGATTAGAAATATGAACCTCAGCTCCTTTGCCTGAGCTGGGAATTAGTGGCAATAGGTTGTGCTGTTGACTTCAGAGGGTGTTGTTTCCTGATTAAGGGAAGGGATTGTTTCCAAAAACTCCTCTAGATAGCATAGCTTGTTATTCTTTATTTTTAATAAAAGATTATGTTTCTGTGACCATCCCTGCTGGCTGATAGTACAGGAGATAATAAAGAGCAGAAGATATGGAGATATATATGAGCTGTCCAGCTCTGGCATCTCATGACAGTGCTATTGAGCAGGCATGGGGGAGAGAATTTAAAGAGTTAAAGTGAGAAAACTCATGAAGTGAGATAAAGGTGATTTAGTAAGTAACCCAAAAGCTGTGCACACAAACAAAGCAGAACAAGGCGTTCATTCACCCCTTCCCCTGGGCAGGCAGATGTTCAGCCAGCCCCAGGAAAGCAAGGCTCCATCGTGTGTGTGATGGGGAAGACAAGCACCATCACTCCAGTGTCCCCTGTTCCTTTTTCTTCCTTGGGTTCTGTGAGTAGAGCATGATGCCATGTGGTGTGGGACATCCCCTGGGTCCCCTGGGGCCAGCTGTCCCCTCCCACATTGCTGTGTGCCCCCAGCTGACTTGCTGGAGGGGTGGGGTGAGAGGGAAAAGGGCTTGGCTCATGTGCAAACTCTGCTCAGCATTAATGAAACATCCCTGTATTATCCACACAGTTTTCATCACAAATCCAAAACACAGCCCCATACCAGCTACTGTGAGGAGAATTAACCCTATGCTGGCCAAAACCAGCACACAGTGATAGAACTGAGTTCTACAAAGCAGTGATGATCCCCATTGCCATACTTGGCTATCCCAGTCTTGAGTTAAGTGTGGATTTTTGCTGTAGTGCAGCATGTGCTGAAGCTCTGCCCAGCCCTCATGTGGCAAACACTAACATCATGCCCTGAACAATGCTGGCAGCTGCATCTTATTTTGCACAAATACATTTTTTTTTCTCTTTTCTCCAGCTGTATGAGCACTTCAGCCATAGAACCATCCACAGAGCTTTCTGTGGAATGAATGTGAATTTTTCTTTTTTTAAATCAAGCTCTTACATTTTGGGACACCAGTGGTACAGACTCAAAACTGGGTCATGGTGAACTGCGTCACTGAAGAGCCCAGAGTTCCACAACATCTGTTGCTGCAGCATTTGTTGTGTACACTTGCAACCAATGACCTAATTCTCTTCGCGTGAGCAGGGAGTGCACTTGGGCAGGGAGAGGGCTGAGAACATCTTGAGGAGAGCCCTGTGCAGGAATCTGTCCTTTCAGTCTAGCTGGGGAGTTTGCAACAGCTCAGTTGCAACAACTGAATGAGAAGAGAGGCCTGCAAGGCAGCATGACTTTGTGCAAGAACAAGAAGCATCATTGAGGGAGTGGGCAAAAAAGACATTTAAAATCAAGACAGGAAGATTTTAAAATGAACACCAAACTCCCCCTGATAAAGGCAAGAAAGGAAGCAGTGAGCTTGTTGCAGTAAATGCTGCAAATGATCACTTAGTGACTAAAATACACCCATAAGGCCTTTTAAGGGTATGAAAGGCAATAGCTCAAGAGGTGTTAAATTTGAGACAGGAGGGCTGTGCAGGGCACTCTGGTGAAGAGTTTCCTTTGAAGCACTCTGATAACTTGGGAGAAGCTGGGATTAAATGACAGAAGGGGACAGAAAGTTCAGCTGCTGGGACATGAGGCTGAGAAATGTGACTGTGTTTCTTCTTTCTCTTGGTTGGCATTTCTTAAATACCTTTTAATTTCTTGCTCAGTGCATTGTTCAGTGTCTATCCAGATGACTTTGAGTGTTTTACTTCTGAACATGAGTTGCTTCTTTTCATAGTTCCTAATGCTTGTGGTGACTTAGCCCCACAACCAAGAGAAATTAGATGAAACTGCATAGTCATGAGTACTCTTATTTCCTGAGGGTATTCTGCTTTCCAAAATAATCCTAATTATACCAATTTACCTCTTTTTTAACTGCCTTCTTCTCTCCTCATACTTGTTGAAATGCCTAACGTGGTTGTGAATAGATAGGAATGGAGATGAAGAGCAAGTGGAGGAGTGATGGTGAAATGTGCATGTGAGCAGACAGGGTGATCCAAACTTCAGTTTCTGTGGGATTGTTTTCCTGACCAGTGTCCCCAGGGCAGGGCCATGCTCTGGATTCCTGCTCCCTTTCCATGACTGGCCAGAGCTGGCTGGCAGCAGAGTTTGGTCCCATGGAAGATCTGCAGGAATTTGGCATCTGCCTTAGAGGGAGTGAGCAGGACAAGACTGGTGGCCAGGTCTGGGGCAGAAAAGAAATGTTGCCTGTGCTGTCTGATGGTGAAGGAACCTGCGTGGGTTTTGGACTTCTGTTGCTTCCAAAAATTTTTAACAGAAGGATCTTCTAGGAGGGAGAAAGGTAAAAATAGTGTGTGCCCCATCTTAAATAACTCTTTAAAAAGTTGTAACAGGAAAATCTGGGAGGAGTTTTTGTAACATCCTCGTTCTCTTTTGCTTTTGCTTTCTCTGTTTTGCTGGTCAAGCCAGACATTGAATACTCCAAGCTACTCTCCCCTCAAAACTAGCCCAGATGTTCCACTTGGACTAAGAAAACTACAAATCTGCCTCTCTCTGCTGTTTACTTGACTCCCCTCATTAATGCCTTGATCTTTCTCAGGATGGTTGTGTGGCTCTGGAGCCACAGCTGGTGCCCAAGTGCAGCTCCTCGCGCACTGCCTGTGTCACACAGCCACCAGTGGGGGCTCTGGGGGCTTCTCTGGGACTTCACATCTCTCTGCAAGCCAGGAGGGGGCTGAGCCTGCTATTGACAGCGTGTTCAGCCTGGTGCCAGCACACAGCAGAGCAGTGAGACCCCATGGGAGCTGCTGTCCTTGCCTTCTGAGATATCCCCAGCCTTGCAGAATGTGTCTCGCGGCTGTTGGCTCTGCAAGGCTCTCAGTGTGCAAAGGAGGGCTGGCCACTGCTCCTCCAGCTGTTCCTGAAGTGTTCTGTGTCAGTGGTAACCCTTTGTATAATATCAGAAACAGCAGCTAGAGATGGAAAATCACCAAAGTGCAAGGCGTGCTGGCATGCCCAACGCCTGACATCAGATTCCTCGGAAAGGATCCTGAGGAATCTGGGAACTGTGGCACATGATGGATTATTTCTGGTTTGGCCTGTCTCCCCTGTGCAGCTTATTTCTGTCAGTCTCTGCTCCTCTTGACAGCTGGAGGGCTGTGGAAATGCAACTTGTCTCTCGCTGCCTTTACTATTCCAGCTCTGCTAACAGGCTGGCGTGAGTCTGAGGGTGATACACACGGATGGTGATCATATGCCCTGAGGTGACAAAGTCCTGGAGTACAGTCTGCTCTGTTCTTTCCAGCAAGGATGCAAAAAATAATCGTGCCTGTTTGCTGGAAGCAAAAGGCATGATAAAACTCCAGCCCCTGTGTCCCTTCACAGCTTGTAAGCAATTAGGCACCAAGAAAAAGAGCTTACATGGGTTATAGAGAAAAGGGAGGTTTAAAGTGCTCTGCTATCCTCTGATCCCTTCAAGCTGCTCCCAGGCCTTTCTAGCTCATGGGGGGCATGTTCCAAGCTCTCCCAGCCCAGCTCTTTCCTGACCTTGTTGTTGCATTCAGATGTTAGCAGTCTGCCCGGGCAGCATTGGGCACAGCTTGCAAATTGTGGAGCACGATGTCCCCTGCCTGCCAAGCCCTCTGCAAGGCTCTGAGCTCTGTGCAAGTGTGGGGTGACACTCAGGGAAAGATGTTCTGTGTAAGCACAAGCTCAGGGCTCAGCCTGTCAAAGGCTGAAAGCTCCCAGCTCCTCAGTGATGCCACTGGGGCTCAGGACATTCAGTGCCTGGTGCATGGAGTGGCTTGCTCAGATGTAACAAGAATGGTTTTTATTTCAGGCTTGAGTGATCCTACTTTAGTGTGGGAGACGTGGCTTAGGCAGCTTCTTTTGTTCCAGCCTGTTTTGAAAAGACTCAAAGAACAGTGCTACAACTCTGTGAAGTTCTTGATAGTTCAGCTTTCACCCTTCAAGAGTGTCTAACAGCAGGAAATAATCTGTCCAAATCTTACCCTGAAGCATGCAGATTCAAAAAAAAAATCAGAGAACAAGCAATGCTGCTGGATGATCCCACATCTGTAGTGGGTCTAAACCCAGGGCTGAAGTCAAGTTTCCAGCAGCATCTTCACTCTGGATCCAAGTTTTCTTTTAGAGTCATATATTTTTGCACTGTGAGTATGGTGGTGGCTGGACTCACAAAAGGTTACCAAGTAGTAATTTTGTGTGGTTAATGCTGGGATCAATATTAAATGGTCAGTCCCTTTTAGTAACATTGAATTTTCATTTCACTCTGCACAGAAATTTATCCCCCACCCCAGGGCTTAGTGAAGGGTCAGCCCATCTTTGAGCTCATTCTCTACAGGGTGGAGCAGAGAATCTTCTCTAGCAGAGATCACAGGAAAATAATGGCGCCTGTGGGAAGGCTGATCTCACCCAAGGATTGTTTGAATCCTTTCACACAGGTAGAAACAGGGGCTCACTGCAGAGACCAGTCTTTTTTGGGCGCTGGGGCCAAATTTGTTCTGTCAGCAAATACACTCTGGTAGCACATGACACCTTCTAGGTATGCAAAGGGGGCAAGATGAGCCAGAAGCTCCTGCAAGAGTTCCAAAAAAAGAGTGAAACTCCTGCACTGCTTGTTCATGGCCTCCCTGGAGTCAGCACAGGGGGAATTTAGAGCCTTCCCCTGCCATCTTGCTTCCCATGAGTACCTGGCAAAGAATGCCTGATGCAAAAAATAGACCATGGCAAATGCTCTGTTTCCATTACTGTATGGAATGACTGGCTTATGTAATGTGCAGTGTGAAGCCACTGCAGGGATCAAATATAAATATTGCCCTATTGTGGAATGCACTGGTGGCATAGCTGGTATTTTTGTGGCTGATGAAAAAATCAAAGCTCATTATCACTCCTGAGGTTTGCCCTCTCTGTGTGTGTTGGTGTGTGGGTCTGTCTATTTCTGTGTATTAAAGGCTCTGGGTCAAATCCTGATAATTCTATTTTTACTTTGTCACTACTCAGGCAAAACTTTCATTGACACTAATTGGAAAGCTACCTAAGGAAGGGTGTTGAGGGGGCTGAAAGCTAGCTGTAACTTGGCTTGATTTTGGTTTCTGAAAATCCCTTTCTTGAGATTTACTTTATATGACATGTACCTCTTAATGCAGGTTTAAAGTTGGTGCAAATTTACACTGCACCACTGGAGCCATACATGGGTTTATTTCAGCTGGGGTCTGTTTTGCTCTGCTTTTAGGATGGAGGTGTCCTGTGTGCCTGTGGATCTGCACTTCGTAGGGAAAGGGGTGAGAGAGGGTCTGTGTTTGAAGTCACCCACGTGGCAGTGGAGCAGTGCTGACTCTCACTGTAGTTCTGGCAGGCAGAGCATTCATCCTTTTCATTTTTCCCCCCTTTCATCACTGAAGGCATTTGGAGTTTGATGGAGGGATTCAAACAAGCCCCCTTCAATCTCAAATCTTTTCCTGCTCTTTTCCTTCCAACCTGCTGCTTCCAAGCTTGTTCTCTCTGAACTGCTGCCACTGCCTGGCACAAAGGTGGCACTTTGTCACTTGGCAGGGAAGACCCCACGTGAAAGACACCTGGGGAAGAGCTGGCTTGTGGAGTGAGAGCCTTATCCAGCAGGAGAAACATGAGGTGCATACCCAGCAGATGAAACAATCATCTGGCAATGAGCTGGAAATGTTTGCCAGGTGGGAGCTCTGAGTGAGAGGCAGTCAGAAATATGTGTCTTCTCTCATCATTAGCCTGGTTTTTGATTTTGGACTCGCTCAAATTGTGTACTTGCTTCTCAGGAAGAACTTGGTTTGAGGAAAAAACAGACAAATCCGTTCTGGACAGATGGTGCTGCAAAAAAGAGTGGCAGAGAGGTGGCAGGAAAGCAGAGGGAGGAGTGGGTGTGAAAGGAGGATGGAGAGAGGGAATGTCTGATACAGGCTCAAGCAAGTCTGTGAGCAATGATGAGAGCAGCCCCTGAAGGGAGCCAGGAGCTCGTGGTACGTGGAAATCGTGTCAACAAGAGGGACTGGTGTGAGTGCACAGGGGCTTTCCTTTCCCTTCATGGCACTAATGAGAGCTGTCAAGCTGCAGCCACTCACTGGACACAGTCACAGGCTTTGTTCTTGGCTTTCTCTCCACATCCTGAGCTTCTCTTCTTTGGTGCTGCCACTCAAACCAGTTCCCAAACTCCCCTGGGAACTCAGGAACAACCCATCCAAATCCTTTCTCACCACCCTTTCTTATCACCAGCCTGTTTTAACCAACTGGGTTATTTTCTAGCTATTCCTAGAGAGTGTGGATGAGACCATGGTTTGGGCCACAGTGGTGTCATGGAAAAAAAGCATGGGAAATATTCTGATTAATGTTATGTTTTGCTATTAGGCAACCAGCAGTGGAAGAGCTGCCAAGAGCTCATTGCTGTCCCTGCAGAGAAAAGGTTCCCAAACTGCACAGTGACATTTAGTGGTACCCAAAGTCCTCTTTGCTGTTACCAGGCCTCTGAATCTCTCCAGAAAAGGGGCATATCCAGCCTGTGCTCCCACATCTACAGAAAGGTGGCATCCTGCCAGAGCAACCTCTGAGAAGAGATGGTGAGTAGATCAGGAAATAAACAGGTTGGTTATTCTCAGTGGCATATGAAGCTCTCTGGAGACAGCAGAAGGAGCCTCTCTCCAAAGGCAGAGATGCTTTTACTCTGGTGATACCCATAGAACAAGAAATTTCTTCTTTATCAATCAACTTTACCACCAGGTAAAACTTCAGGTTTATTACTGTTTGATATGACATGTTGTCCCAGATTGCTGATTCAGCTGCAAGAAGGTAAATTAGGCTTCAGATGCAGCCCTGGACTTCTGGGGAAACCATGCTGCTTTTCCTGGGATATCTGTAGAAACAATAAAATGTAGAAATTTCTTTTTCATGAGGTTGCTGACTGACTATTTGGAAAACAGAAAAGACTGTGTAATTTGGATAATTTTGCATATGAAGACTCTCATGTTTCTCATCTTCATTCATTACTATACTTAATATGTAATTACAGTCAGCTATTAGCCATTAGCAGTTAATTCCCTGTTACTGATGAAGATGGAATTGAGTTGCCATTTCCAAGTGTCTTATTTCATGCTTCTTAGTGCCTGAGCCTCCAGAGAAACATCTCAGAAATATCTCTGTAGGGCAGGCAAAGCATGACCTTCCTAGAGCTGGGCTGGAGTTGTGTTGCAACCTAAACAATAAGGATTCAGGATTCTCATTCGGTTTTTCATTTCATAACATTTGAAAATGTTTTGGAGCTGTCCAGGAGGCCTCCAGGGTTAAATGAGCTCCGCAGGCAGGTGGTTTTCCTGGTGTGGGGATGGCCAGCATCACTTTCTGTGTTTAGAAATGCCTGTGTATTATTCCAGCTTCAAATCTAGATTTTCATCCCTCCTTCCCACTGACAGTGCAGGAAGACAGGAGGTGCAGGTTTTGGTCAGTTCATCACCCCAAGTTTTCTTCCACTGCACAGGGAGAGGAGTTTTTCCCCTGTGAGACTGTGGGGTCCCTCCTACAGAGACAGTTCTCAGTGAACTTCTCCAACATGGTTCCACTCTCACCATCAGCAGTCCTACCACACCTGCTGCAACATGAATTCCCCCGAAGGGCACACAGCCCTCCCAAAACTGCTGCAGCACGGCTCTCTCTTCCCATGGCTGCAGTCCTCCAAGGCCAGGCTGCTCCAGCCTGGAAGCTGGGCCCCCTCTCTCCACTGGATCACAGCCTCCTCCAGGCACCCACCTGCTCCAGCATGGGCAGCTCCCCCACAGGCTGCGGTTTATCTCTGCATCCCCCATGGATCTCCAGGGGCTGTGGGTGGATCTCTGCATCCCCCAGGGATCCCCAGGAGCTGTGGGTGGATCTCTGCATCCCCCATGGATCTCCAGGGGCTGTGGGTGGATCTCTGCATCCCCCATGGATCCCCTGCAGGGGCTGTGGGTGGATCTCTGCATCCCCCATGGATCCCCTGCAGGGGCTGTGGGTGGATCTCTGCATCCCCCATGGATCCCCGGGAGCTGTGAGTGAATCTCTGCATCCCCCATGGATCTCCCTTGCCTCTGGGTGGATCTCTGCATCCCCCATGGATCCCCAGGGGCTACAGGCTTTTCCAGCCCACAGTGTGTGTGTGATCCACAGGAGTGCACTGCAGAGTAAACACATGGCACAGCTCTCTGCACTGAGAAAAACCCTAAGGGTGCTGTGCCCTGGAGTGAGCTTGATCCTTTTTTAAACAGATATGTGACATGTTTAAGAGCAAAGAAAGGGCTGGACATCGAACACTTTAGAGCCTGAGCCTGCCATGGAATAGATTCCTGCAAAATACTGGGTGACCTCCAGTCACTGATGAGTGTGAAAGCCAAAGATTTTAGCACATAGCAGGATCAGCTCCTTAATAAAAGTAGTGTGATGTGGGTCAAGCAAAATTCCTCCTCCTGGGCCAAGAAAGAAAAGAAACATCTTCTCCAGGCATCTCTTGCACTCTGAGACACTCATTCTGTGTTTCTTTAGGCACCTACTTTGATCCTCTGGACAAGAAGTTTCTGTCTTAAAAATCCTGAGCCTCTGTTCCCAGTCTGGTTGCTTCCAAAATGCTCCTTCCTCTCAGGCTGCTCAGTGGAGTGGCTTTTCTGATCACTCATTTACTGGGACCATGCCAGCCCTTTAAAGGGTTCACGTTCAATTGCTCCTCTGTGCCACTTTCTGGTCACCAAGGAAATGCCTCCAGCCATCAAGGAGGCAGTGCAGCTGATGAGGATGGTTCCAGCCAAATCCCTCAGCAGGAGGGTAAAAAGACACGCAGAAACTGCTCAGAAAGCCATGCTCAAACTAAGAAGTGTTCACTTTAGGAGTATCTGTTCACACCTCCCCTCCAGCTTGCCTCTAGATCATAACAGAAATATTTAAAAAAATATTGCTGCTACTATGGTTTGGGGAATCTAGAAATAGGGGAAACTCTAGAGAAAAAATAAATCTAAATATACCTGTCAACCCCATAGGATATGTTCATATGTAGCTTGCAAAGATGTTGCATGAATAATTGATAGCATGGTTGATATTGTGCCCTTGATTAGCTAAGCACTGACTGACCCACCCACCCCATCCTATGGGGATGAAGGGCTGAATATTTTTGTTGTCATTATCATAATTCTGGCTTTCAGTTCCATGGACAAGGGCCAGAATTGAACCTCCAGCTCCAGCCACCCCAAACATGGGTGGTGTTAGGAAGCTGACCCACAACTGAGTTCCAAGTTGGCAAATCTTTATCATGGCAAAAACCCCAGGTGTGACCAACCTGGGGTCAGTCTCTGGCCTCACTTGAATTGGTGGGGCTTTGGCAGTGCCTAGATTTGGAGACAGGAGTGCTGGCTAGCGAATTTCAAGCCAGGATTGTATTTACAACTTGATTGTACCTTAAACTGGATACTTCAGTGTTCCTCAGTTTGTACCCTCTCCTAAGGACTTAGGTAGAAGCCAGCTAATTAACAATGTTAAGTGTCTTGTTCTCAGCCATTGGGGAAAATGTTAAGATCTTGTCCCCTATCTTCCACCCCTGTGGGATCCACAACTCCATTATTAGATGTTCTCACTGCAAATGGTTTGGCAGGTTTGCCCATCATTTCTGGAAGAACGTAATGAATTTTATGCTCTGAAGGATATTTACCTCTTTAGCCACCAGTGTCCCTCTGACAGCAGGCTTTTACTTGTTGGGAAATGAATGAGATGAGGGTGGAAGTCCTTAATGGGAATGTGTTATAAGGAGCTCTGCCAGAACCAGTGTTGTCTGTAGCTGGCTGTAGTCAATCTAATCTGGCAATGTTGTCCTCCCCAGGGACAGCTCAGGTTTCTCTGTCTGAAGAAGACCCTTGTATTAAGGTGATGCTTTTATTCTTCATGTCACTACACAGAGGTTGGAGGTGGAAAGAAAAAAGAGCTGCTTCTTGCAACCACCTCTGTTCCTTCTGCACTTGCACTGCGGCCAAGCTTGAGTGGCTGTCAGCCACACAGATGCCAAAACACAATGAGTGCTGTGCTGGGGAGTGAAGGGAGCCAGAGCCAGCCCTGGGCCAGCTGTGCAGCAGCTGCTGCCCTGGGGTGGGCTGTGTGCCTGCTGTGTGACACTGCTCAGTGTGTGACACTGCTCACTGTGTCCCTGCTGAGTGACACTGCTCAGTGTGTGACACTGCCTGATGTGTGACACTGCCTGGTGTGTGACACTGCTGAGTGTGTGCCTGCTGTGTGACACTGCTCAGTGTGTGACACTGCTAACTGTGTCCCTGCTGAGTGACACTGCCTGGTGTGTGACACTGCTCAGTGTGTGACACTGCTCACTGTGTGCCTGCTGTGTGACACTGCCTGGTGTGTGACACTGCTCAGTGTGTGCCTGCTGTGTGACACTGCTTGGTGTGTGACACTGCCTGCTGTGTGACACTGCTCAGTGTGTGACACTGCTCACTATGTCCCTGCTGAGTGACACTGCTCAGTGTGTGACACTGCTCACTGTGTGCCTGCTGTGTGACACTGCCTGGTGTGTGACACTGCTCAGTGTGTGACACTGCTCACTGTGTGCCTGCTGTGTGACACTGCCTGGTGTGTGACACTGCTCAGTGTGTCCCTGCTGTGTGACACTGCTCAGTGTGTGACACTGCTCACTATGTCCCTGCTGAGTGACACTGCTCAGTGTGTGACACTGCTGTGTGACACTGCTCAGTGTGTGACACTGCTCACTGTGTGCCTGCTGTGTGACACTGCTCAGTGTGTGACACTGCTCACTGTGTGCCTGCTGTGTGACACTGCTCACTGTGTGACACTGCTCACTGTGTGCCTGGTGTGTGACACTGCTCAGTGTGTGACACTGCTGTGTGTGCCTGCCCAGTGACAGTGCTGGCTGTGACCACAGCCCAGGGCTCTGACACCCCGCCTGCTCTCTGCACACTGAACCATGTTACTCTGCCCCTTTCCAGCTTTGCTCTCCATTTCCAAAGGCTTTAATCTTCTGATGAGTTTTGAGCTTGAGGATTCATTTCTATGGGCATAGGCAGAGGAAGAAATGAACGTGTTATGAAGGTGTTTGTATTGCTTGTGCAGAGGATGGATTGTCAGTAGGCAGAGGTGAACAGTGAACTTTGCTGCTGCCTGGGACAGGGCAGGATATTGGGCAGACACTGGGAAGTGAAACAGCTGTGTGACAAGGAAGAGTAAGTGATGTATATTTTACTCTGGGGAACTCTAGCAAGCCATGTCAGTATATTCATCATGGGCTTTACTTTTTCCTTGCTCTAAAAGGATCACATTGTCAGCATCAGGAAAGGAATGCTAAACACTTGTATTCCCCTCTCTCCTTGCACAGAATCCATTGCCATGTGCAAAAGATGCAGCGAGCTGAGGCACTTAGCATGAACTTTGAGGATTAAGGCTGTAATGTGGGAAAATGTTGGGCAGGTTTCCCTCGAGAGGCTCTCACAGTGTTCCTGCAATGCAAACCTCCCTGCATAGCTGCAGGGCTGAGATAAGCAGTTCTGCCAAGAGAGTAGTTAACCAGATGAGAAGAAATCCACTTCAGTCCACAGGCATGAGCCCCGAAGCCACTTGGATCTTGTGTTCACTGTAGTCTGAGCAAAAACCTTCCTCCTTGTCCTTGTTTAACCAAAACCAGCACACCCATGTACAAGCAGAGAGGTGGGCAGTGTTACTAGGCTTTGTTTACTGCTGAAGATTTCTTCCAAGACTCATGTTGTTTGTTTACTTTAAAATTCAGTGTTTAAGGCAGATTCCTTCTGTAGCCAGCAGAGAACAATGAGCACTCTTACCAGGTCCCATCTGAAGAGATGTGTTTAAGATGGATTTGATGATTTGCTCCCTGGCTCTGTAGCCTTCCTAATGTTTAATGGGTATGATCCAGGCTGTTTCAATTTTGACATATTCAGTCAGGGGGTTTAGGCATTACTCATCTGGGTTAACAGTGCTCACAGCTTACATTTCCCCCTTTATCTATGAAAAGTAAAGATTTATGCAGCTCAGCTGATGTGCAGTAGCTGAGTAAACCAGAGCAACTCAGTTGAGTGTCTGAGAATGAGACACATTTAACTGCAATTTATAAAATACCAAAGGATGTACCTCTAGTTTCTTACACTTCATTACCTTCAGAAAGTGGGCAGTTGATGTTTATCATAGCTAATTAACAAACTGTGCAGTGGGAAGGCAACTCTAAAAGCCTTCTCATCCATCCTCTGCTGCAGCTACCTGTGCATAGATATTTATGCCTGTAAAGATGTCAATTATTGCAGACCTCCTGGCCCAATGCTTCATTATCTCGGTAGTCTGAAAGCTCTTCCTAAGCTGAAGCCCAATTTACCATGTCTTTGTGGGTGCTTGTTAGCATTTCAGCATAGGTAATTAAACTAATGTATTAATGAACAACCAAATAAAGCAAAATATCCAAAGGATGTTTAAGTGGACAAGGGAGGAGAAGGAAGGCTGCAGTACAGCTGCAGACATAACTAAATTCTGACAGTGAGAAGATAGTGACTGTCTAGAGTGTTAAAGAGATGTTTTAGGAAGTGCTCTGTTTGTGGAAGGTTGGAACATTTACCTTTTTTAAGTCGCTTTCCTTGGAAAAACTGCAAGTGACTTTGAGGGCTCTTCCAGTTCAAGTTAATGAATATTTAATTATAGAGCAATTTGGAAAGTAAGGAGAGCTTCAGCAAGGTCCTTTTTGCACCTGTACACCAGACTCTCCCTGGTCCTTGTGATGTGGCATTTGTTCAGTCAGAGTGATAGTCCCTTGGTGTTACAGATGGGAAGGAAGTTGCTTTAAAGCTCATTCCCAGGCAGAGCTTGCTGGAAGGGTGCAAATTCTTCAAAAGCTCATTAAATTATTACCTTCACCCCGGAGTGCACGCTGCAAAACATTTACCCCTGGTTCTTAATGCCACCATCCATTCAGACTTATTATTACAGGGCAGGGCACGGGATGTAATGTACTGCTGACAGCGCTGCCACAGGCTCCACACACCCCACAAATATGGGAAGCTCAGGGCTCACATTCTTATGGCTCCCATTACTCCAAACCACTTTGCTGCCAGGTCAGAGCTTCCAGGCAGGGCAAGGCAGTGTCCATTCACCAGTGTCTGTCTCCTGAGGCACAGCAGAACACTAAACACATGGCGCTCAGCAGATCGGTTCTCCTGAGCAGCTTGGCTCTCCACACAGAGAAACCTGTTTGTCTGTCATTTCAAGGACTCTGTTTTTTTGCTTAGCACACAGAGACATAAATAGATCTTGTCTTAAGATACCAAAGCTGCTTTGGGTCCTATTTGTGGCAGAAGCTAACTGCTAATGGAATGAAAATCCATAAATGTTGTGGGCAGCTTTTATCACCCAAATGTTTAAGGAAGCTGTACCACAGACTGTGCTCAGTTGTTAACTGTAATTATCCTGGTAGCAGACATGAGAAGACTGAGAACAGGAGACTAAAATGCTGCTCAAACCAGCAGCACATGCAGATAGATGTAAGTTTTCCTTTGCCTCCTCCAAAGCTGCTTTTTCAACAGCTGTGCTGTGCTGCCTCTGCAGCGCCCAGCACAGCCAGAATCCTTCAGAATCATATCAAAGCTTTTGGTAAACAGATTGAAGAGCTACTTAGCATATATCATGTGCTATGGCTGCTCATTGTTTCTGAACCAGAAGGGCTCTGCATTTAATATAAACCTCTCACTGCTAATAAAGGCAAGCAATGGCTCTCCCTGTGGCCAGGAGTGTGTAGGGGATTGAGTAATATTGTAGGTACAGGTTCTTGAGAAGCCAAGGCATGTGATGGCTGCTCCCAGTGTGCTGGTATGAGACCTGGGGGCAGCATGTGAGTTGTACACCCATGGGCAGGCCCCCCTGACCATGCACTTCTTGCATTCAGGAACTGAGAATTTCCCTGCACCAAATGATTGGTGGCACACAAGCAAGAACATGAGGCTTTTCCCTTCACCCAGGCTGCAAATGAAAAGAAAAAAAACAAGATTTCCTAGAATTATGTTTGTCTCTGGTGATTACATACACACTTGCATGCAATCAGAATTCTAAGCTACTTTGACAGAGTATCTGGGCTTGCCATATCAGGATGAGGTCTCTCTGCATGGCAGGGTATATGAACACTCCAGATTAGAGTCTGAGTTTGGAAAAATTCCTCATTATTAGGGATAAGAGGTGAGAGAATAATAAAAGTGATACAATCTAGAGGTTACAGGTTGTTCTTCTCCAGATACATCTGCAGCTTTGTGTGAGTTAATTAGAGCTCCTTGTGTCTGAGTTTCCTTAATGCACTGCAAGAGAAATGCAGCCTGAGCTGGAAAGGGAGATCTGTGTGTATGCTTTAGCCAAGTATCTCCAAAGTCTCTCACTCAAATAGAAAGTCAGTTTCAAAACAAGCTCAGCTGGACAGGGTAGAATGAAAGGCACAGAAATAGTGTCTCTGCTCCTGGAATGTACCCATGTCTGGGACTGAATGTTACAGCAGGGCTTTTTCACAGCCTGGCACAGCACTTCACAGCAGGGTAGAGGGATCATGCACTGCATACCTTTGAAGAAGAAATGGTGATGCAAATTTGAAGAATGTAATCTACCCATGCTGGAACTCGAAGATTATCTGCATAAGGCACTTCTTTCCTTCAGTTTGCACCCATGTTTGACAGCCTTTCTCAAGCGTCTGTTGCCTTTGTGCTATGGTGGCAGGAGACTGATTGCAGAGAGCTGTGAGGTGTTGGCAGGGCAGCTCCAGAAGCATCTGTGGGTGAGTGTCTGCCTGCATCCAGCTGTGCTCTGAACATGGGCTCTGCAGCTACTGCATCGCCTCACTGCATGGAGAAATACCTGCTCACACTTCCTTTGAAGTGGGCATCCCCCAGAAGATCTTATGCAGTGTTTCTAAACTTGCTGTTTAGGTGGCAACATGCCCTTGACTTTGGTCTCAAAAGGCAGAAGTGATCTTACTACAAGGCCACAGGACAGGGGCTCATGTGGTACTGGTGGCTGCAGCACAAAGCATCAAGTGTATTCAAACACCAATTCCCTTTTTCAAGTACAAAATAAGAACTCAGAAAAACCTTGAAAATTACTGTCTTCCTTTCCTCCTCACAGTACAACTCTAAGTCTGGATCTTCTGACAGGTTGAGAATAAACTATTCCCTCTCTAAGCAGTAAACAATTGTGCTGTGGGACTGGAAATATGATAAGTATAGTAGCTAATCCTCAAATAGAACCAAACAAGTCCCCCAAACCTAATACTACCAGGGTTAATCAGTTGGGAACACTTTCTATTAAATATAGAAACCACTTTTCCATCTCACAAGCCAGTTATAAATAAATACCTTTTACCTTTTTTTTTTTTTTTTTTTTTTTCTTTCAGGAGAGCCTGGCACAGCCCCAGTGAGCCTGATCAGCCTCTGCTGTGGAGATGAGTATCAAACATACTAAATCCATGAGCAGGCTGACATTCTGCAGCCCAGCTGCAGGGCAGGGACACAAGTTTTCCCCCTCATTTCTCTCTGAACAGGGCTGCAGTGGCTAAGGATGAGCAACATCCCTTTGTCCTGCCTGTGGAGAGCACATCGACGGGGAAAAGAAACTGGCAGCTTTGCTTGGTGTTTGGGAGGAAAAGGAGAAAAGTCATGACTGAAACAGAACTGGAAAAGGTGTTGCTGTTGGTTTTCAGTGGGGAGGGTTTGTTAGATTAGGACTGGCACAAATAAATGACACCATGAGCAAGAGTTTGCAGGTGTGCAGGCCTCCAGGCAGGGAAGCACTGTGTGAGTGCGTGGTAACTGATGGGGAGATGCCTTCAGTATTTGCACTTTGAAGGGGACTGAGCCTGGGTTCCATAATCTGCCTTTCTGTGCCTAATAACCACAGCATCAGGACATTTATGTTACATTTATCAACTTCCAGAATACTACTTAAATAAATCTTCCCGAGGAAGCTCGTAAATTGCCCAAAGATCCTTGGAGGAAATCTGACTCTGTTATTTTCATGCTGCTGAAACATCTTCCCTGCCACCCAGGCCACGGGCAGGTCCTGCTCTTGGAAGGGGATCTGTGACATTTGTGTGTGTCTGCTCCACGCCAGGGGTAGGACACTGGGCCCCCAGTGACCAAGGGCTGGCTGAGCAAAGAGCAGAGCCTGAGGGTGGTGTCAGAGGACGGTGCCCAGACCTTGGTGCCCCCATGGTTCCCAAAATGTCTCAGGGCTGTCCCGTGGGAGTTTTGCACTGAGATGTCTGGGGATTAAAATACATTTGCATAATAAGTCTTGAGACAGGGTACACAAAATGCACCTGCCTTGCTAGACAATTCCTTTGAAAAGGTGTTCCTGAAATCCTCTAACTATGCTTTTTAAAAGCCTATTTTTGGTAGTGAATGTGTCCATGCTCAGACTCCATAGTCTTCTTTAAGCCCCGAATTTTCAGCTAAGACTGCCAAGCTTGAGGCCATTTCTTACAGTGATCCTTGGGACACTTTGAGGGCATATTTTGTGTTGCTAAACAATATTGTTTGGTCTTCCCAGATCCTTTCTCAAGAAAGATTCAACTTTTCTGGAAAGAGTTCAGAGAGGAAAGTTTGTTGCTGTTTGCAGCAGCAAACAGCTAAGAAATCAAAGGCAACAATTCATAACACAGATCAGCAAAAGGTAAGAATGAAACTGTTTCCTGAGGAAATATCCTGACAAACCAGAACGACATTTCAAAATGATAATTTTTAAGTCACTTAATAATATTCATTTCAGTACAGCTGTGCCCTAAGGAATAAGTGTCTATATTTAATTCCTCTTAAGCAAGAGGCATTTGTCTGTAGGGAAAGGTTGCTTTATTCATCTTCCTTGGGGGCAGTGACACAGCTCCAAAAACATTCAATAGTATCCAAGTTTCTGCAAAACTGAGTGGTTTTGAAAGATGGTTTATTTTAAGAGCTACAAAAAAAAAAAAAAAAGAGTAGAAGGATCACTGGCTTACTTTGAGTATCAGTTCCAGGCAGAACTGAATGGAAGAAATTATGCTCTTGTTACCTACATTTGGAGCTGCTGCATCCCAGCAGAAGGATTTCCTACTGCCACCTCCATCATACTCTATTATGAGGCAGTGTCCTACACCAGGGCTGTGCAAGTGTGAGTATTCTTGAATGGTTCTGGAAGGTATCTTGAAGTGATCACTGCAAAGTGGGAAACTGAGAAATACTGAGCACAGCTTTTACCTCATACAGGGAACTAATTGTAGGGCTTAGCATAAATCCAGCCATCTTGTTTCTTAGCAAAGGTGCAGTTATGCTAAATTAAACATGCTGAGATGACTAAGAATAATTATTCATCATGATATCTTACAGAATTTTCAGGGGTCGGGAAGATGACTCCCTTTTTAATACTAAAAATAGGATTAGCTGAACAGAGCATATTTGATGTAGTCATGAGTAAACTTGGGAGATGAAGCACACTGAGTAACTGCCTGTTGGTAACTAGAAAAAAACTCTGCCCATGGCAAGGGTTTTGGAAATAGATGATCTTAATAATTCCTTCCAACTGTGATTCTGTGAAAACACTGATTTTATTTTTTTTCTCTCCTTCTTACTCAGTAGCCTGAGCTCTTGGTGGTGGTGAGACATGTACCGTGCAGAGGCAGCAAAGCACAGGTATGTTCCAGGAGAATGGAAAAAAGGCTGTGCTGTGTGTCACTGCTTGTGACAGTGTTATTAGTCAAAATAATGGAAGAGCTCAGAGGTGACTCATGAATGAAAATAACTGGGTAATTAACACCAGAGAACATTTATTTGGGAAAAAACAGGTCCCTTCAAATTAATCCAGTTAGGCTGACAGGTTACAGGCAGAGATCTGTTACTAATGGGCTGAAGTGACACTGTTACACACTGGCAGCCTCCTACTGCACAGGCAAACAAGCAGCACTTCAGGTATGAAAATCCACGGGCCAAGACCAGCCTTTAAAGGTCTAGCAGGGCTAAAATGGTCACTGGTTTGACAAAAGAAGTGTGATGCTGTAGGGCAGATAATTTGGTTCTCTCTGGATTCAGCACTGCTGGCCAATACTGGGCTCTGTGGTTTTGCACTCTATTTGGAAAGTTAGTTAAGTGGGAAGTTTTGGGGAGACCCGCACAGGTGAGTGGAAGCTAATCTGCTTGTGCTAATGTGAGGAACTCAAGGAGAAGGACAAGAAGGGAAAGGGCAGCTTTGAAATGAGCTTATACAGTCATAAAGATGTAACTACTTTCAAGGGGCTGAAAGCTGAAATGGGTAAAATTTAGCCTCATATAGACATTCTAACAGAATTTCTAACAGAAATGCTCCACTTCAACCAGGAGCTAACCTGAAGACGTTGTGTGCTTTGAGTCACACAGGACAAGGGTCCTCCCTTGCCTTGCAGGGTGTCAGCCATGGATGTGCTGAAACCACAGGGCTCCAGTCTGGGATCTGAGCCTGGTAATCAGATTGGTGAGGTTTGAGTTAAACAAAACACAAAATGAATACATTATAATCTGTTTCCTCCCATTTTGCTTCAGGGGCACTAAGTGTGGGAAAATCACAAAGTGGTTTAATTCTTCCCAAGCTTGGGCAGTAGCCCACATCTCAGAGGCAAGATGGCACATGAAACATTTCCTGTTTCCAAGCATTTCCTGTGGGGCCACCAGGTGCCTCTTTCCTGCAGTCCTGTGAGCTGTGCTGCTAATTCAGCATGGAGCTGGGTGAGGAAGGACAGATTCCCTAATGCATTTCTGTGTTTTTACTGTGCTGCTCATGATACTTGAGAGAGCCCAGCGATGTAAACACACCCAGATGTGTGAAACATGCCCTTGGCCTCTCTGCCATGCTGCTCTGGAGTGCTGTGGAGCATTTCCATTCTGGGTTACCAGTTTCTGTGGGAAGAGGGCTGTTTGGACAATAATACCCACGTGTGCAGCGGGCCTGGCTGCATGTCCTTAAAATAAAACAGCTGGATCCCATCCCTGGCTCACACTGGCATTTTCTGTTGTGTGGTGGCACTGGCACCATGAAATGTCAGCTCTCAAAATGGAAATGGCTGGCATTGTTTAGGATTGATTCCAGCAAATGCCTTTTGGATAGAAGCACTCTTCTGCTGCCCCTTCTCTGTTACCTCGTGAGGAGAAGTATCTCAAATAGGTCATTGTTATGCACGGAGAGAGCCCTGTTCCCTAAGCTCCCTCGGTTTCCAAGTAAACGAGCTTTGGAGGTAAGTTAGCAAAAGAGGCTGATTCATTAGCAGCAGGGGAAATCTGTGTGCTGGAGGGGAGCCCAGCTGCCCAGAGGGATTTACGTAGTGACATGCTTCTCAAATCTTCATAGAACAAGCTGAGCGATACACACACAGGCTTGAACTGTATCACAATCACATGCTCGCTAGGCTCAGTTCTTATCTCATGGGTTTCTCTGGAGAGTATCAGTTGCTCCAGTCCTTCACAGGGCTTTAAAATTGTAAGGGAAGAAGTCACAGTGAGGTGTCCTTTAATGTGAGAAAATTCTGTATCTGTTTTCTTTTCCAAATTAGGTCACCTTGTAAGGCAGTTCTGGATGGAGTTTGTCCCTGCAGTTATGGAGGCTGTAAATAACATAGGTATTACAACATGCTTGACAGGATTTCATTGCGCCATCACTACTCTGTCCGAATATCATATCTCAAATTAATAACAAATTAATTTTATCTGCTGAAAGACCCCAACTGTCACCCTGCTGCCCGGAATGAGATAATTCTGGGCAGTTACTCTCTTAGAGGAGGAATGGGGCCAGCACATTCTTCTGGCATCGTTACCGAGGGCAGCGCAGGGATGAGTGCTCCCCTTTGTCCAATCATCCGGAGCTCGGGGAGGAGAATTCATCTCTTTGGAGCATCTTCTGCCTCTTTTTTGGCGTGTCAAGCACTGGTGCCAATTAGTGCCAGTGATGAGAAGGGTGCTCCTCCGCGAGATCAGAAGCAGAAATGCACAAACTGCTCTCACACGGGACGCTGAGCAGCTGTCGGATTACAAAGATCCCTGGCCCCTCCTGACCCGGGCCAGATTTGAACCATTGACCTAGAAGTGAAAAGCTTGAAATCCCCGCACAAGCCACGGGATAAACAGGACTTGCAGAGCCCCATTCGCATTCGGTTGCTGCCATCTAATGGCAGATGGAGAGCGGAAAGGCCTCAAGCAATAGAAAGCAACATGAATATCACCCTTGGGACTCGGGTAGGTGGTAAAACCTGCACAGATGGTTCTCATCAGAGTGCTGGGGAAGTGAGGCGATTTAGGCTTGTTTTATTCCTCTGAAGAATGGTCTGACAAAGGACTGCTGTGCTGCAACTCAGCACAGAAGTGTCCCACTACAAACACCAGGTCCACACGCTGCTTGTGCTCTTCTCTGCTGGGTTGTTTGCATGCAGGAAACCTGAGGGAAAGTCTGTCCATGTAGCCTGGCTTAACAACTGCCCCAAAGGCGATGGCAACTGCGTGTTGAGTGCCTACAGCAAGGGGAGGCAATGGGAAAAAGAAGATAGGGGATGGCACTTTTAATTTTTTAATTCTTAGTAACACTGGTGCACACAAAACATCTGGACTTTCCAGAATTTTGTATCAGAAGGAGAAGGAGGTGGAGATTAGAACAAAATTAACACAGCTATCTGAAATTGATTTGGCCTGGCTTAGCAGACAATAAAGCTTACTCTCCTTCAAATGTTACATAAAGGAAAACCAAAGAGAAGAGATTGTCTCCTTCTCCCTCTTTACCAGCTCCAGGAAGTTCCTGCTGTTTTCTGTCTCTAACCCTCAGATTTATAATGTAAAAAGCATTGATCATGTATCAGTTTTTGCACTCCCTGTTTCTGTCTATGCACATATCTCCAAATAATTCTTTTAAGCCATGCTAGCTAACACTGTCTCACAGAGGAGAAAGGCTGGAGAATGCATATTCCTCGATGCATTCCTGAGCTGCAGCAGGTGGGTATCCAGAGGGATGTCCCATTGCAGCCTGATGAGCCATGCAGCAGCCTTCAGAAGCCTCAACACAGCCCCAGTGGTGACATGGGAGCTTGCAAGGCCCAGGAGTCCAACTAAGTCTGTGACCAGGGCTAACTGAAGTCATAAATCAAGATTTATATTTGAGAAATGTCTCCAGTAGTCCCTGGTCACCCAAGAAATGCCATTTTATAGGAGAAAATTGGGAAGGAAATAAAGAAATCACATCTTCAGACAGAATACTGAAGAAAGCTGTAAAATTTCACTCTTCTTGGCTGAAGGAATAATTGCTGGAGGGAAAGTCCAGTTGTGAAGCAACACGGAGGTGACAAAGGGAATACTAATTTTATTCTTTTTTTCCCCGCTGAAGGAAACAGTCTTCAAATACCCTGTGGGGAGGAACAGAAATGAGTGTATTGAGCCCTCACCTTGTGACTCCTGGCACTGCCTGCACCTCTGTGAGAGAGCAGAGGAAAGCAGCACATGTGAATTGCAACTCAGGGGGGAGATAAAACACTTTAGCATCAGGTGGCTCAGCTCTGTGCCAGCAGGCACTTCCCAGGCTGCAAGGAGCAGCTGAGCTGTCCTATCTAAAGGGTCACTGCAGCTCTGTTTGCAGTCAAGGTCCAGCCGCTGCTCCCTTACGTCAGAGCCAGGATCTGTGCAAACAGCGTTGCTGCGCTTCCGAGAAAGCGCAGCTTTGTGCTGCTGCTGCTGAAAGGCAGCCTACCCAAACAGACCCCTGGGGATGCTCCAGGGACTGCAGCCTGGGACAGCAGGTCATGGCACACGGGCCAGACAGCTCTGGCAGGGCTGGGAGCTCTCCTTGCGGCTGCAGCTCACACCCAGGTGGGAGATCCGTGTAGAACAGTCACATTCCTGGGCTGGAAGCGCCACCAAAGGGCCCTGCTCAGTCAACTCCACCAGGAGATTTTGTGCTTGCTCTGTAGATATTTTACTCCGGGGCTCATTGGTAAAACGATAGGAGAATACACTTAACAGGTCTAAAACTGTCTTGGCAACGTTGTTACTTTTTTAAAACCGCGTTCCTTCCCCTCTTGTTTCTCACACCAAGACGCCGTCTTCTGACCACTCTCAGGGAAGCATCAGTTGCAAAGTAAAGACGTAAAATTACACCAAGTGAGCTGAAATTTAAAGCCTTGCCCTTGCAGAGTGACGTTCAGCAGGCACCGTGCACCCTGGACACGCAGCAGCTGCAGGGCTTCCTTACTGCCACTTACAAACGCCTTCAACTCCTTTTGGCGTGCCCTGCTTTGAGCCAGGGGCAGCATTTTATCTGTAAGAGCCCTTTAGCACAGTATGACATCTGAGAGACTTCAGCAGGACATAAGTTTGCTCTGGTACTGAGGTATGATTTAATATCCTCAATTGTTCTGGAAATTTGAGCTGCATGATTCAGGAGACTTGCATGAGTATGGTTACTCCAGCGCTTAATGAGATTTATGTGCTTGAATGTGATGGATGCTGCAATCACATTTCTAACACGCTGATGGCAGAAGGGGAGCGGGAGCAAACCCGAACCGACGGGAGCTGCGCCCTGCCGCTGCCGGGGGAGGCTTCTGCACAGGAAGCTCGCAACGCGAGCTCTGCCAAACGCCAAAACGAGGAGGAGGGAAAAAAACCCCGCCAACCCACCCCGAAGAACCCAAACAGAGGAAACGTCTTTCCGCAGCTCGGAATTGCAGCCTCCTGTTTACGCTGGAAGCGGTCACCCTTCCCCTACCACCCTCCCGGGCTGCGGGGGCAGAGCGGGGAGCGCTCCGGGGGTGTCCCCGTCCCTGCCGGGGGGCACCGGGGGTACCGGGGGGCACCGGGAGGGCCCGGCGCTGCTGCCGGCGTGGCGGGGCGTGCGGCAGGGCTCGGCGCCGGGGCAGGACCGGCGGCTGCCACTCACGGCGCCGCCTCCGCCTCCCTCGGCGGGCGGGGGCCGGGCTCGAACCCGCGGCCGCCGCCGCGCCCCGATGTGGCGGGAGCCGCCCGCGCCCGCAGCGCCCCGGCCGCGCCCGCGGGGACAGCCCCGGCCCCGGCAGCGCCCCCGCAGCACAGCCAGCCGGTAAGAGCGCGGGCGGGCGGGCCGCGGGTCCTCCGCCCGCACGGCCGGACTGTCCTCCCCATCTTTCTGCCCATCCTCCCTCCCTCCCTCCGCGCCCCAGCGGTTGTTGGGGCCTCCCAGCTGTTCCCTCCGCTCTCCAGATGTTGGGGCTGGTCCTGCCTGGGATAGCGCGGGGGCTCGGGGTGTTCCATCCTGAAAATGAGAGCATCAGGGAACATCTGGCGGAGATTATTCCCGATGAGGGCCGGCAGGAGGTGATGGGTGAAAGACTTGGGGAACTGCCTGGGCCAGCACTATGAGTGACAGTTCCATCAACAAAGGAGATTTGATGGTAGCAAAAGAGCTAGTGGTTAGGATTTTGCATGTTTATTTTGTCTTGTGAGATGCTGTGGGGTCGTGGCAACTTCTCTGTAGATGGATGAGTTATGTAGTGCATATATGTCAACTAAGACACAAAAGGAAGGAAAAGTATCCAGATTAGCACGAAAATCAAAGAATTGTCTTGTTATTGAGGAATGGTGGGCAGCTATGCTAGGAGGTAAGCACAGTCACTAGTCACATAGTCACACACCTGGATGCTAGTCCTTTGCTGGGCTGTGGGATGCTAGGAGATAAGGAAGTCATCTGCTCCCATTTCTTGGCCAGGGGTCAGGTCCTGAAAAGGGTTGGATTCTGCTGGGCTCATAAGTTCTTTGTGACTCCCAGTGTGAGAGCTGGTGGGTCAAGAGTTCAGGCCATGTGCAGCACTGTTCTTCTGGGCATTCTCAGGGGAACAGCCAGAGTGCACAGCAAGCACTGCAGCGTGAGCACAGAAGAGATGCTACTACAGAAAGGGAGGTTGGTTCCTGTACAAAGTTGAAGGTAAACTAAGTACTAGTGTTGGGGCCAGCAGAGTATCCTGGGTTTGGGGAGTAAGTGATAATTTGCCTTCAGGTTAGTGGAGTGCACACAGTGCCAAATTTCCTGTCTCTCGCCTACCTGATACTTCTTTTTGTTATGTCCTTGTTTCTGACTTTGTTTTTCAGAAAAACTGTGATCTAAGAAAGCCACCATGAAAGGTGAGGAAGCTCGGCAGAGGAGGAAAGAGGGCAGGTCCAGGAATGGCGAGCGACCCCGGCACAGAGGAAAGAGCAAGGGTAAACACAGAGAGAGCAGGCTTGGCAGCCAGGAGCCAGAGGATGTCTCTCTGCATGCACAGCAGAAGCTGCTGGCTGAGGAGAAAGCAGCCATGGCAAAGTCACAGGAAGAATCAGCAATCTCAATTTGCCTGCAAGTGCTCCTGCCATACCTCCTGGCTGGGCTTGGCATGGTCTTGGCAGGCATGGTTTTGGATTATGTTCAGGTAAGGGGAAGAAACTCATCTGACATACCTGCTGTGGGATAAGTGGGGGACTTTTCTTCACAGGCAGGGGATTTGCTCTGGGAATGGCACAGTAAGGGGGGATTTGCAGCAGTTTCCTATGCCAGCATGTCCCTCAAAGTCAGCTGTTTTGTACTGTGCAGCTCTCAAGAGGCATGTGGTGCTTTTCTAGTGCCTTTCCTCCTCTGGATAAAAAAGGGAACACGGTACTAAAGAGTACATAAGGATGATTAGGAATGTGGACTCCTGATTGATTAGTGATTAGGAATATGCAGAGATGTCCCCTTGGTCCTGGGAGGAGGGTGGGTGAGCACAGCCTGGGGTGGCACAGCGCTTTCCTGCACCAGACACAGGGGTGACATCACTCAGGGATGCAGCTCTGGACAGTCCTGCACAAGGCATCAGCCAGCCCAGCACTGTTAGCATTTCCTACAACAGCTCAGCCCTGCCTGTGCACCACATCCTTTTCTAAGGCCTCACAGCAGAAGACTTGAATTCCTTAAGTCCCATTTCTGACTCTTTTGTGATCAGGATGAGACCTTTCCTCCTATGGTGCAGCAATACAGACCTTTAAGGGAATGATCAGCACCTAATTTTAGACAGTTTAAAGCTGATTATAAATTGCCATGCCTTTGCACTCTGGGTCCCTCTAACAGCCTGCCTTTTTGTTAACCTTGTTATTTGACTAACTAGCTGTGAGGTCAAACTACCCTGACCTATCTGATACAGGGACACAGAAGCTGCAGTGCTTACATTGACAACTTTCACAAATGTGGAGCTGTGTTCCTTTGTCATTAACCCAGGGCTGATCTCCCTGAGCTAGGAGAGCTATAAAGGCTTAGGAGTGACACAGTATCCTTAACTGACCTCAGCATGTACTTGATACCCAGCAGAATGTCTAGTCAGATCACAGAACACCAGGCAAATGCAGAACCCACTGTCAAACTACTTTTTGTCTCCTTAGACATTATTCCCAAGAACCTTGAACACTGAGCAGCCACTTCTGTTTTTATTTTTTTAGACTTTCTAGAGCTGCCTGTTCCAAAGGATCTCTGACATTAAATGTATGTTTCTTCCTACTGTGAGTTATTAAAGTGTGAAATGGATTGCAGATGGGTTTGTGATGTTGGAGGAGGACTTTTCCTTCAATGTTTTTTTCCTAGGAGGAACTGAGCCACTAATATGAACAGAATGTGAGGCAGACCACATTCTCCCCTGAAACTGCAAAAGTCTGTTTTCTGTTTTTGCAAATACAGAGCTCACTAAAAGCCATCATAGTAGTGCCTAAAGTAGGGGAAATCAACCCATGCAACATGTCATAGGAAATGTGGCTTTTGGCAATGAGCACAGTGGCTGTTTGTGCATGACATGGACTGCCTGAGCACATCTCAGCAAGGACTTGCTGCTGCCCTTCCTTCCTGAGCCAGTCCTGGCCTTTGCCTGGCTGCTGCTGTTGTTTCTGAGAGTCCCTGGGCCCCAGGCACTCTCCATCTGCCATCTTCCATCTCTCCACAAAAGTTCTCTTCTCTGCTCTTTCCTAAAGTGGGGAGGAGAAGAGCAAGGTTAGAAACAAGAATTCACTGCTTGGTGTAACAGAGAGCTCCCAGGGTCAGGAGTGGTGGTGCTGGAGCAGCTGGGTTGTGCAGTCCCTGGAAAGCACCATCAGGTTCTCCTGTGAGCCCGTGGTGCTGGGACAGTGCTGCCAGCACTGCCACCTTGTGAGAACATTCTGGCATTTCTGTGTCTTCTTTGCAGGGATGACAAGGTAGGTATGAAACTGTGCTCTCCGACACTTGCTGTCTTTCTGTTGTGTTTTTTGTTCTGTAGCAGTGGATGGGGGATCTAGATCAGGGTCAGGACTCACCCAAGAGGCTGTTTCTGCTTTGGCTCCTCCAGGGCAGTGCTGCTTGTTGACTAGCTGGCAACATGAGGATGTGTCTGTGTGCAGAGCAGGGCAGCAGCGCACCTCTCCAGGTTTTGCCATTTTGAGTGGCACAGCCATGAGCTGCTGGGTTTTTGGTTTTTTTTTTTAGTTTTTTCACTAGCTAGTTACAATCCTTTTCCCACTGTTGAGCAGTGCTCTCTTTCTTCTCAAAGCTGATGTATGTTTTCTGGACAAATAAGGTATATTTCTTTGCCAGGAAAATGTGATGCATCTCTCTGCTGATAAATATGGTGTGGCTCTTTATCAGAGGCTCCTTAAATGCATAATAAAATGGCCCAGTGTACACACATGGGTCACCTGAACCAATTACCTCTCTGCATACTGATTTATCGGTTGAGGGCTTTTTATGGTGCTTGCTTAGAAGGAGAGAGATGGAGCGTGATAAACTCATAAACCCTGTCAGGCTGATGCTTTAGTACAGGATGTGTTGCTGCTGTGCTTTTTAATGTCATTTGAGTCATTCAGTCTCATTGATATTTCCTTTGCATTAATGCTTCTGCCTGTCATCAATCCAGTTAGCTGATACAGTGACATATGGGACTAGATAGGCTCATTATTAGAACTGGAAAACCTATTTTTTTGTCCAGAAGTTTTGTCTTTTATTTCCTTGAAGCCTCTGTGAATGATAAACTAGAACTGGGCCTTCATACTGTCATTTCTCTCTTCCCAGCCGGTGTAAAGAGGTTGGGTCATGTGTGGTTATTACACGATTTTTATTAACCTGGCTCTTTCAGATATTGTGGGACTTTTTTTTTCCCAGTTAGATTAGCTGAAATGTGCTCTCCTGTTAGCTTTCAGCTAACTGGACCATTGTTAGGTGGTGGAGACACTGTACACACTAAGGCAGCTGGGAGTGGAGAAGGTTTTAGGGGCTGTACCAAAATAACAGCCTAGAAAGCAGCGAAGGACAGAGCCTCTGCAGCTCCTGTTTGTTTTCTGCCCTGCTTCCAGGGAGATCTGCTCTGTCACCTCAGCTGGTGTGAGCTCAGACCAAAGGAACACTGAGTGGCCGAGAGCTTCCTCAGTTCCTAATTTAGCTGTGAGCATGTCATGTTCTCTCCAACTCCCCCGCAGTGCTGGGGACCCTGTCACAAGGACAGAGTCCACAAGCCATTAGCCTTTTCCCCTCTGCAGGGAATGTGAGGGAAGGGGTTGATCCATCCTAAAAGGTGGTTTTTAAAGCCTTTTGACCTTCTGTTTCAATTAGTTTGCCCAAAATAATTATTAGAAAGGAGCCCAGGCATAATACCATGATTCTTTTCTCTACATGCCTGACTTTGAACTGAAGCCTTTACGGAGCAGGATACAAATTTTTTTGGCCATTTGCAGCCACGGTGCAGCTCTGATTTTTGACCTTGTATAGGCTCCTTAACCATGAAGCCTCTGGGGTGAGACCCCCTCTTTCAGACAGTACTTCCCAGGAGCATGCAGGAGCAGCAAGTTTCACTTCAGAGCAGGAAGGGTGACCAGCTCACAGCGCGCCCTTTCTCTCCCTTGCCTGTCGTGCAGAGAGATTATGGAGCTACCTTAAATGAGCTGGGCTAGGACTCTTATCTCGGCCTTTGCAAACTAGCAGAAAGTTGAAGTGATGACAGCAGATAAGGGTGCTCGCTTTTGAAGCTTATTGGCTGCTTCTCTGAACTTTTTTTCCCCCTGAGAGCCAGTCATTCAGAGGTACAGCTGGCACAGCCTGATTGTTCTGTCCCACGGAGACCATGGAGCGGACACGGACACGAGGGGCCGGGGTCTAGAAGGGCAGATCCTGTGTCACCAGCCGGCTCAGCTGTGTCACCTGCCTGGGGTTGGGGTCTAGAAGGGCAGATCCTGTGTCACCAGCCGGCTCAGCTGTGTCACCTGCCTGGGGCTGGGGTCTAGAAGGGCAGATCCTGTGTCACCAGCCGGCTCAGCTGTGTCACCTGCCTGGGAACTGGACCTGCGTAATGCCGCCGTCAGCTGAGAGAAACGCGGGCTCCTGCTCTGCTTGACCTTTCTTCACCTTGGAGGAGTGCAGAATGGATCGTGGTTGGTAATTCCCCACCTCCTCGGCCTCGGGACAGTGAGGAAAGCTCAGCAGTGCCTGTGGTGGGAGCGAGGGAGCCGGGCTGGTTGGCAGCAGCTTACACATTAAACCCTCGTAGCAAACGCGCGCTGCGCTCTGACAAGAAATGTAACCCGAGGAGAAAGGACACCAGTGTGTTTGAGCACGCTGAGGGATTCTTGTGTGACTTGTTACTCTTTCAGTGCTGTAGCCTGAGCAGGTCTTACTGGTTTTTACTGAAGTGGTGGGAGCTGAATGGGGTGTGGGCTCGTTTCTATTCGTCCACAAGCATCTCTACAATCTTCTCTTCTCTTTTTTAATTCCCCCCTGGATATAAATCAGAGAAATTGTGTCCATCGAGTTTGCTGCCACCTGGGCTCAACCCAGCTGAACCAGTTTTGGAGGATACCCTTGCTGCAATCGTCTGGACGTGCTCCTAGGAGGAGAAGAAACTAAAGGAATTTGGCATCGTTGCTGTAGTTTGAGGAAAAACATTCCTTCTGGCTTTGGAGAGAGCTGCAGAGAGGATCTGTGTCATGTCCTGATCTTCCTCCATTTTCCTGCTGAGCATGGGGTAACAGTGTGTGACCATGGTGGTCACCCAGTTACAGCTGGAACTGTGCTTCCATGGCAAGAAGCTGAGAGGTTTCACCTGCAAGCTGACCAGGTCAGCCAGTGGATTTCTCCCAGAGACTTCCTTCTCCATTGCCTCCCAGGTTTTTGTGCCATTCCTCCTGGCTGGCTTGGGAATGGTAGCTGCTGGCCTCTTGATGGATGTTGTTCAAGTAGGTACCTGTAATTAGGCAACTTGTAGTGAGAGGGTGGGCTAAGGCTCTGACCTTGAGCATTTGAGTTGTTTGTTTTTAATGAGTGTGCTCCTAGCAGCCACTCAGCAGTATGGCTGTAGGCTTTTTCTGTGCTGGAGGGACACCATCCATCTCCTTTAGATCAGTAGCTGGGTTCCTTGTGGTGTGGGATACTGGTTGTCAGAGGGCTGCCTAGCACTGCTCTGGGTGTGTTAGACAGGCTGCTCCCTTTTCTCTGTGGAGCTGAACACTCTGGTAAAGACTCTTGTGAAGCTACTGGATCAGGCTGCAGCGTATTCCCCTGCTGCATGATATCATTTCTTTCCTTCAAAAACTGCTGATAAGGAGATCTAGGTCAGGGTTGTTATTAACTACCTGTTTTACTTAGAGGCAAGTTCATGCTTTCAGTTCTTTGCAAACAACCTAATATAATCTTTGGTCTAGAAAGCATTTAGATGGTGTGATGAGAGGCATGCCGCCATAAAATGATTAGCCTTGCCTACAGACTGAGTGCTTCTTGGGCAGCTCCTGAGGTGGGTATAAATTTAGAATGACTTCCCCTGGCTGCCAGGGAGTGCTGCAGCATTTACACCATTGTGCCCCCAACCAGGATCTATCCCATCCGTCTTTCCTTTGTGCTGGTGGCACAAATAGAGATGCAAAATTTGATCTTGTTTGGGCATTTAATGCTGGTGGATTTACAAATCAAAAGGCTGGCAGAGTTTCCCAAGGATATATCCTACACTCTGAGCTCACTGGAGTACATTGGATTCTCTGGCATTAATACCACAGGAGGAGCTAAATATGGATACTTGAATGTTTGGAAAGACAATACCTTGCTTGTTTTTTCTTGCACTGGAAGAAACAAAGAAGGCAGAGAGGTTGAACTAAAGGGAGCACAAGGAATATCAAAGAAGGGTTAACTGGAGTGGCACAGGCTCTTTCTGGGCTGTGTTTGTCATCTCCACCTTGTGCTGTGCTTAGGCACAGACCTGTCTTGCAGCATTACAGAAGTTCTCGAACTACCCAAGATATGTTGATAGTTAGCATTTGTCTCAAAGAAGGAGAAAGACACAGCACATACCCACTCTGTACCTTGGAGTGAACAGGTCTTTGTCCAGAAGAAATCAATCCACTTGCTAAGAAGTGAGCTGTGTTCAAAAATGTAACTGTATCCAGACTGATAGAAACACAGGCCATGTATGCATACCTTGCACCTGTCCTTTAAATGACAATGTGCAATCTGGTTTGTGTATTTGCTCACTTGACTCATAGAAATGGGGTCAGGTGTAAACCACAACCACAGGAAGCGTATATTTTGGTGAAGTATGTTGAAATAGAAATGGTCAGTCCATGGGTTCAGCTCCCAGAGGAGGGAGCCCAGTGCATTGAGAGTCACAAATGGCACAGGAGAGATGTTAGTGAGGTGAGCTGCCATGGTATCAACAACCCACAGCTAAAAACAAAACCAGTAACTGGGAAAATGCAGAGGTCTCAGCCTTTAAAGGTTTGGGATATTGTTCTGTGCTTCTTTGTCTTTGAGCTGTTGATTTTCAACTTCCTGCAAGTGTGAGAGATGGAAACTCACATTCCTGTCCAACTAAAACCTGACACTAAGTTTGTTTGCTTGAGGCCAGGTACCATGAGACTCATATTGCCAGGCATGAGGGCTCACATACTGAAACTACAGGTTTTTCAAGTCCAGGAGTCTGTGGTTTGCCCATTTTCTAGTGGTTCTTCTGGCTAAGGAATGTTTTACCCTAGTGACTGCAAAACATTCTTAGGAAACTCTCTTTGCCTTGGACAGGGAGATATATGGGCGAGCTTAAGGATGGTATCTAGAGCATAGATAATACTGAGTTTAATCCTGCTGCCCTTCTTTTATTACATTCCAAATATCTTGAAATAACTTGGTTCTGTGTTGTGAGTCCAGCTGATGCTGTCTTTTGCAGGGCTCATATTGCTGTAAAGAGAACAAAGTGTAAATTGCTCATTTGTATCCTACCAAACTTCTCAGGATTTCGGCAGATTCTGATCTGCTCTGGGGTAAAACCAAGATCTGTTCATATTAGTGTTTAAGAGAAAAATCAACAGAAGAGATTTATCTAGCCCAGTTGACTCTAAGGCTCAGACCTGGGTCTCCCATGCTGTAGGAAGAGGATGCCCAAAGAAGAAGATGTTTGCCATTCTCCCTTCCTGTGTGTGCAGGTCATCCAGTCTCTCTGCAGGGCTGATAGCAAGGCACAGGTTTTTCCTTTTGGACATTTCTGCCTCTGTTCCAGTGGTCCTTGGCTGCTGGTCCATCTGGATTCTGGGCTGGCTGGCATTGATGGAGACCTTGCAGGGCCCTGCCACTGCTTGGCCCACTTTTTTACAGTAAGGTGAAGAATCATATTGAAGCTGGCTGATCAGATTTCCAACCAGAGAATTCAGGAGGAAAACTTCCCTTTCATTTTCCCTTTCCACAACACTGGAGTGGGACACAGCCCAAATAAAAGTCACAGATATCTTATATCTCTGTCCTTTGTTGACAAAAGCCCACGAGATGATTAGCTTTGAAAAGGATTTTGAATTGGCTTCCATTTTGTACTCTAGGATATTTTGATCTTTCTGTTGACTTGTTCAGAGCCATGGAAAACCTCTGAGGCTTCTGAGCTGCTGCCATGGGAGATGGATGTCCTGGGGAGGTAACAGGACAGGCTGGGTCTGTGAGGACCATGTGGGGAGCTGCAGCAGGGCAGCACTGGGGCTGGGGGGCTGCATGGGGGCTGCACTGGGGCTGGGGGGCTGCACTGGGGCTGGGGGTGTGATGGTGTTCACAGGGGTCCAAGGATGAGGGAAGAGACGAGGATCTGACTCCATGTTCTAGAAGGTTTGATTTATTATTTTATAATATATATATTATATTGAAACTATACTAAAAGAATAAAAGAAAGGATTTCATCAGAAGGCTAGCAAGGAATAGAAAAAGAAAGAATGAATAACAAAGGCTTGTGGCTCAGACTCTCTGTCTCACAGCTGACTGTGATTGGCCATTAATTAGAAACAACCACATGAGACCAATCACAGGTCTACCTGTTGCATTCCACAGCAGCAGATAACCATTGTTTACATTTTGTTCCTGAGGCCTCTCAGCTTCTCAGGAGAAAAAAATCCTAAAGAAAGGATTTTTCATAAAAGATGTCTGTGACATGGGGGGACTGCACTGAGGCTGGGGGCTGGCTCAGTGCATCCATGATAAATAACCTCCCGTCCTCTGGGGGATCCCATGAGCAGATCCAGCTGCTTTGGGTAGAACATGGAATTTTTTATTTACCAATTATTAACCAAGCTTCTTCAGAGCTGAGTTTTAGGGCTGAAACTCCATTATGAAAATGTTAAGTGGGAAAGAGTTTCTTTCTGGCTCTGTGTCTGCCTGTGTGGGTTTCCATAGAACGTTTTTGTTCTTTCTAGGCCAGTTTTTGTCTCAAAGGACAGATATTTCCTAGGCTTTGTCCAGGTGTATTCATTCAGATAGTTCCCTGCCTGCATGGCTCCAAACTGCCCCCCTCAGCCACTCCTCCAGCTGACAGTGCTCAAGTTGATGGCACAGGCATCATCTGTTTATTCTGTATTTCTGCAGTCACTAACACAATGGAGTCCTGGCTGTTGTGGTATAAATCATTAAGAGTCTTCCCTTAGGCTCTCAGTGAGTCACTAATGAGACTCAAATAGAGGCAATTAAGTCAGCTTTTTTTATTAGTACAGTTGTGTGATTATTAATTGTTCAGAGCTTTCAGGTGTAATTATATCTAAGGCAGAGTCCCAAAAAATCATACCTCATATGCTGCAACTTCTGTTTTGATGGCCTGAGACCTGCAAAATCTATTATGTCACAAGGACTGGAGCTTACCTAGATATACCAAAGTCATATTTCCCAAAGGTGGCATGCACAGAAAATACAAACAGTTGAGTTTTTCTGTTGCTTCCTACTTATGTCTTTTTATGTGCAAAATATGCGAGGTCTTAAGTATGAATTTCTGCATGCCTCTGTGCTTTAAATGATTGGGAGTTTTACATTGTGACTGTGAAGTCTGTGTTTCTCCTCTTTCTTTTGAAGGTGTCAAAGATGTGTTTGGATCTTTATTCTTAATTAAAGAGAGAGGAGAGAGGGGGATATGAATCTTTAAAAGAAATGTAAATGTCCACCCCTAGCTTTTCTCAGGTATTCCATGTTAACAAATTTAAACAAAACTGTAGGGTGTTAAATAAGGGGACAATTTGTGTGTTGTTGGTTGTTTATACAACAATAACATACCTTGCACACTTTGAAACGTGCCTGTTCCACCACTGCCAGGAAAAATGCCTTTCTTATATTGATAATAACGTTTTGCCTGTTATCTGTGCTTCCGAGGTGCCTTGCACCACATGCTCAGGACTGGCTCAGCCCCAATTCATCCATCCTGACTGAGAAGGAAGCTGTGAGTTCTTCCCAGCAGAGAGACACCACCACCTCCCCACAGCTTCCCATGGCACAGCCAGAGAAAAACACCTCCATACAGGTGTTTATTATTACACCCTGTACATATTTCCTACAGGCTGGCAGCTGAATGTCTCACCATTTGCTGAGTCTGTCCAGCCACCTGGATATTCAGGTTTATAGAATCTCAGTGGATGTGAAAAAAGTGGGTAGGGATGTGTTGGTTTGTTTTGTCCTCCAGTGCCAGAATTCAGGACCACCGTGGGTATCAGCCAGTGACAAGTTGCAAAGAATGAACAAATGGATCCTTCATGTGATGTGCAGCTAAACTATGGAAATCTGTGCCACAGGATGGCACATGGCTTGGAGGGGGGGAGTTTGGATGAGGACCTGAAAGAGAAAACCTTTCAGCACTGGGAAATGTGCAGAAAAACCCCCAGCAGCTCAGTACCCTGTGGAGACAGTCAGAGTCTGGAAAATACACAGGAGAGTTATCCCATTTACCTGTCATTTTTGTAGATTCTTGTTTTAGACACTCAGATTGGATTATTGGCAGAGCTAAGGATGGGTTAGATGGACCTTTGATGTGACTCATTGCAGCCACCCTTTTTTCCTTGTATTCTGCTCTTACTTTTCCTTCATGCTGAGTGGCCCCATTCTGTGATTTCATTCTGATTTAAACCTCTCTGGCCACAGCAGGGCTTTGCCAACACCCTTGAATGCACAGAGGAGGGATGAACTCTATTCCAAGGCACTGTATGGTACAAAAATTAGGGAAGACATGTCAATCAACAAAGTTCCTTATGTTTTCAGATTGTCTCTGGTGTTGCAGCTGGTTTAACAGCTTTGTAGAGTTCAGCTTCAGAGGAGCAACAACAGTCAAGATATTGGCCCAGCAGTTTGGCTTATGAGATATCTTAATGCAAAACCTATTTCCAGCTGTAACAAGAAGATTTAGGAACTGGTTGGTGGAGAAGAGATGCAAAAATCTCTTTCCCTCCCCCCACCAGTCTTAGATGCTTGAGTAGAAGTTTGGTAAGAAAAGGCAAACACAACTTCTTGTTGTGAGATCATTTTCTAGATCTTTGGTTCTGTTCTTATGAGTTTGGATAGCAGTGGAGGTTCCTAGGTTCTAGTCACAGAGGTCCTAATCACAGAGGTTCTAGTGTCAGTGCAAGGGATGGAGAACATGCTCTATTTAATTTGGCTTTTGAACCTTAATTACTTCTAATGTTAGTCTTGGCTGATGCTAAAGAGGTTTTAATTTATGGGTTTCCAAAATTTAAAGGTTTTAGTTTATAGGTTTCCAGAATTTAAAGGTTTTAATTTATGGGTTTCCAAAATCTTCTGTTGCCCCTAGAAGGAAAGATCCTTCTCCATTAGGGCAGTGTTTTGTTGTGCACGAGATGAGAAAGAATATTGCAAGCTGAAAAGTCCTTCCTTCCCTCCCAAAATGCAAAACACGAAATGCATCAGGGCAGCATCTGTCCCTGTGTGCACAGGACACCTGGAGGTGCTGAGACAAGACCCTGCTGCCCTGGGCTGCAGCACCACAGGCTGAGGTCACTCACTGCCTCTGTTTCCTTCCAGCACTGGGATGTGTTCCGGACCATTACAGAAGTTTTCATCCTGGTTCCTGCCCTGGTTGGCCTGAAGGGAAATCTGGAGATGACACTGGCATCCAGGCTCTCCACTGCTGTGAGTGTTAACAGGCTGGTTAATTTTGGGAGGGGGCTGATTAGCAGGAGACATCAGGAGATTCTTCATTTATATAATCACGCTGTGTATGGAGATGCCCTTTTCTGCTAACTAGAAACTAGTGGGGTGTGAGCATTAAAATAATGTGCTTGCCCTCATTTTGTAACTGGAACAGAGAATTTCCATCTGCACTTTGAAGGTGAATTAATCCCTGGGTGGCCACTTGCTGATATCTGGGGCCCTGTGACACATGAAGGAGACAAAGCCAGGGCTCCACAGCTGTCAGCCCCAGTGCTGGATTGCTTTTCTGTGGGTATTGATCCTTGAGGGCTTCCCAGCAATCCTGCCTTGGGGGGAGCAGACTGAGGCTTCTTGGAACCTGCAGCAGCTTTTGCTGCTCTGTATTTGATCTCTTCTATCTCCCTAAGCAATTTTGTTTACTTTGGTCTTTTTTTTTTTTTTTTTTTTTTATGCCTCAGGAGAAATTGTAGCTTACCAGAGCAATTTAGGGGGAACAAAGGACGAAAAATGGTTTAATTTTTTCAGCTTTTTATCTGTGTGGGCTGTGGTGGATATACCCACTTCGCTTTTAGCTGGGTGCCCTGCACCTCTAGTGTGAGCCTCTGATGCCCCTGGGACACTGGGCTGGTGGAAAACTGTCAAGAGGGCAGTGCAGGGAAGGCTGGGAGATGTTGACCTGCATTTGCCTCTCTCTGACAGCCCCTTTCCCCCAGGAACCAGGTGAAACTGCCTTCAGCAGCCACCTGTACCACAGGAACAGCTTTTCAGGGTGTCTCTCTTGATTCCTAGGCTAACACTGGACAGATGGATGATGCCCAGAAGCAATGGAAAATGGCCACCTGCAATTTAGCCCTTATCCAGGTGAGTCACTTCAGCTGGGAGATGCAGAAGTCCTTTTTCTCTTGCTCTGTTGCAGACCAGCAGCATCTGTTCCAGCAGTGGCAGAGCTGGTGATTTGGGGCAGGAATCCTCAACACAGCCAAGCAGAGCCAGGACTTGACCTCCAGTAAAGCTCTGTGTGGCCCCAGAGCTTGTAGTTTAGCTGTAAAACACATCTGGACATTCACTGCCTTTGTGGACAAACTGAACTAATAAAACTCCTTTTGCAGCAGGAGCTGTGGCACAATCCCTGTTTCACAGCAGCCCCCGGTTTAAACCTGTCATTTTCTGGCACTGTTTAGGAATCAGCCTTGGCCAGGAGGGGAGAGATGGAGAAATTTTCTCTTGTAAAGGCAATTCTTCTGCTTGCTAAAATCCAGGAGCCAGCCTAGAGTTTGCACATGGCAAGACCTCAGGCTGGCAGCGTGTGTCTGTGTGCTTTCCCTTATCTCCCTGCACAGCTCCAAGCCTCCCAGGAGTGCAGAGCTGATGGGGAGCCCGTTTTTGCCTTGACCAGGGCTGGACTCAGTGTCCTTTGCTGAAGTGTTATCTGCCCTTTGCAGGCCCCCAGAGATTTTCTGCAAACTTTGTCAGGATTTCTTTTTTTGATCTAGCGGAGCCTTGCAGGGATGCTGTTCAAATACTCAAACATTCAGCATCAGTGCCAGGCTTTGCCCTCCAGGCCGTGGCAGTGCTGCAGTCGTGGAGCCAGGCTGCCAGGAGCAGATGTGGGTGAGTGCTCACCAGCTGTCCTTTGGTCCCCAGGTCCAGGCCACTGTGGTGGGGCTGCTGGCTGCTGTGGCTGCTGTGATCCTGGGCGCCATCTCCAAGGGCTCTGTGGAGCTGAGCCAGGCTGCTGTGCTGTGTGCCAGCAGCGTCACCACGGCCTTCATAGCTGCCCTTTCCCTTGGTGAGTGCTTCTGCTTCCTCAGATCCACCATGCAGCGCTCAGGTGGGGAACGGGCTGTCCCTGTTCCACCAGGGAGGCCCAGCTGGCATCCCTGTGGTCTGGCAGAGGGAGGAGGGCTGCAGGGAGCTGTGGCTGCTGCTTTCATCCTCTCTGCATCCTGCCTTTGCTTCTCTTCACCCATGGTGTGTTGCTCTCAGCATCCACAGGCAGCAATCAGAATGTGCCTCACCTGACGCATGGGAAGTGCCCCAGGCTGTGCATGGCTGTGGGAATGTTAGTTATTAGAAGCTAAAAAAGTACTGTGTTTAGCCTTCTGATCTGAGTTTTTGCACCTGCGAAAACACTATGTCCTTAAGCATCTCTAAATGTGATAACAAAGAGTCAGAGAGATGTGAGAAAATAAAATGCAAGACTGAAAGAATAAAAAAGAGTTGATGTTTAGCTTAACGAATAGAATGCTTAAGTTACAGAATATACATGAGCTTATTAACACTATTATAAAAGTATGTAACCTGATCAATAAATTAGAGACTAATGATCATCACCCCTAAGATGTACACGTCTCCCCTTCGCCTCCTCAAATAGTGACTCCATTCCTTAAATAAGGAAATTCCTATTTAAGGAAATAAATCGTGTATTTCTCCTTAAATAGTAACTTTTCTTTTAACACATGGCTGTACAAACAACCCCCACTCTGTGTCTCTGGGGTGTCAGCCATCTGCACTGTCCCTTTCCCAGGGGAGGGTGAGATAATGTCACCCAGGGACTGAGGGTCTGTCAGCTGACAAATCCAGACCAGGCTCGAGAGGGGTCACCCCACACCTGTGGCCAGCCCTGCAGTTTGCCTGCTGTGAGCTGGGAACCAGGCACTCCCCTCCCCTGGCTCTTCCTCCTCCAGGGGAATGTGGTGGGCTGGGCAGAGGAGCTGTTCTGAGTGGCCTGAAGATCTCCAGTTTGTGGGTCTGCCATGCGAGGGCAGCATGACACCCTGAATAGAGCAGCTGGCACAAAGGATGCTGCAAGTTTTCTAAATGAAAGGGACAAGTTAGAACAACTGCATATCCTGAAGCTGGAGTCAAAGGGTGATTGGAGATGCCTTTGATGGAAAACGTGGGATGAGGCAGTTGTTAAAAACCAGCAGCTCAGCTTTCATTACTCTTCCCTACGATCTCCCTGCTTGGTGGGGTACAGAGAGGCTTTGCTGCTGTGCTGTCTCAGGTTTAACATCAGATTTTTCCCTGGACATGTCACAGGCAGCCTGTGTGTGGCTGTGCATGAGGGGAAGCCGCTGCTTTCATGGCCAGGGAGGGGAGCAGCATGAACTGTGCTGAGGGGAGTGTGGGTGTCTGGGAGGGCTGCTGTGGAAATGTCACGTTGTGTGAGGATGTGTTTTTGTGTTAGGGATGTTGCATCAGGGAAGATGCACATGTGGCATCTCTTGGGGTAGAACTGATGCTCCTGTGCATGCTCAGCTTTGGAGGGGCTGTGCAGACAGGCACAGAGAGGTTGTGAGCTAGAGGGAATCACCATTCCTTGGGCTTCCTTTGGTGCAGCCTGTCAGCCACAGAGGGACTTTGAAGGGATGTCTTATGTCTTGTCTCAAGGCTGCCTTTGCTACTTAGCAGTGGAGCCTGGCCAGGGCTTATTCCAGGTGCTTCTTCCTCAGCCCTGTGAGAGATCTGATCGCTGAGGTGTAGCCATGATATTTTCTGAAAAATCCTTTCCTTAGGATTTTTCCTCCTGAGAAGATGAGAGACCTCAGGAACAAAATGTAAACAATGGTTATCTGCTGCTGTGGAATGCAACAGGTAGACCTGTGATTGGTCTCATGTGGTTGTTTCTAATTAATGGCCAATCACAGCCCAGCTGGCTCGGACTCTGTCTGAGCCACAAGCCTTTGTTATTCATTCTTTCTTTTTCTATTCTTAGCTAGCCTTCTGATGAAATCCTTTCTAATATTCTTTTAGTATAGTTTTAATATAATATATATATCATAAAATAATAAATCAAGCCTTCTGAAGTACGGAGTCAGATCCTCGTCTCTTCCCTCATCCTCAGACCCCTGTGAACACAGTCACACTGAGGGATTCCCACATGCTCACCAGGGCTTGGGGTTTGTGCTCCTAAACTTGGGCAAGCAAAACCTCTCTTCTCCCCAGCAATGCTGAAAAGCAGCTCAGTATTCCAGGAGCACCTCAGAGGACAAGGGAGGAGATGTGGGCCATCACCATAACCCCTTGACTCTGGAGCTGCTCACAGCACCAAGAGCCACCCAGTGCAAATTAGAGCAACGTACTGTTATGCATACTGCTCTACATAGCCTCACCCTCACTAAACCCTATGCTGCTAACTATCCTGGCTATCCTCTCAGCAGCCCTAGGAGGATGAATGGGACTCAACCAAACACAAATCCGAAAAATCCTAGCCTTTTCTTCCATCTCCCACCTAGGCTGAATAGCAATCATTATCATCTACAGCCCTAAACTCAGCCTCCTCAACTTCTACCTATACGCTGTAATAACTGCAGCCGTTTTCCTCACCCTAAACACAATCAAAGTTTGAGAAATTTCAGTCTAATATGGAAAATATCTTCAGTCTAATATGGAAAATATCTTTGTGCTGTGGAATCTAGAGGAGGGGATGGCACCAAGAGGCTGCTGCATGCCTGCTGTGTGCTTATCTATGAGTGTGCTTCGTGCCTGCTCCTGCTTCAAGGCAGCAAAGATTAGGCTGCTCAGGAGGGGAGCTTCTGCATTTGGGCTGCCTGCTGGTGTCTGCTTTGATCCCTGGAATTTGCTTGTGTGCCTCTGGGCCCTTGGTGCAGTTTATAAGGACAGAGTCCTGCACTTCAGGTTGGTGAAAACAAAAGGACAAATTCCCAGGGGTGCCCAGTCTCCAGCTGCATGGTGCTGTTGTGGGTATCGTGCTTCTTGCTTCTCTTAAACCCCCCCATCCTGAACCAGAGCAGCAGCTCTGGGGTAAAACACAGCCAAATGCTCTCTCTGATGCCTGCTCTGTGTCTTCTCTAGGTCTGGTGATGATTGGTGTGATCATTGGAGCCAGGAAAGTTGGGATCAATCCAGACAATGTCGCCACACCCATAGCAGCGAGCCTGGGAGATTTGATAACCCTTTCCCTCCTGGCAGGAATCAGCAGCACACTCTTCAAATACATAGGTACAGTGTTCAGCAGGGAGCTGCAGCTCAGCAAGGGAGCTCACAGAGCCTTCTGAAATTACTGCAGGCTGCCTCAGCATTTCTGGCATGATCCAGAATGGAGGCTGTCATGCCACTGGGGTAGAAAAACAACCAAAGAGACTTTTTCCAGACTGTCTTTTAGTAACAAACTGGAAGGCAGAGCCTAGTAAACACAACTGGGATTTGTCAAAGAAATGACCAACATGTATTGTGCAGCTTTGGAACAGGAGGCTGGCATATGTGGCACTGACTCTGTTCCTCGATCTGTCACTAGCCAGCAAAACTCCTTCCTGTGCATGGGTAATAGCAGCTCCTTCTTCACAAGGCAATTCCAGGGGTTTGGCACTGGTAAAATATTCTTGTATCCTCTCACATGGAGAGTCATGGATGAGCAAGATATTCAGTTGGAGGGAGGTAGTCTCAGCGTTTTGTGCCTGCAGTTCTCTGAGTAGGAGCTGTGGTCTGGGGTTTGCCGTGCTGCTGGTTGCCAAAGGCTTGGGCACCTGATGACCCTCAGAACTTCACAATATTTGTGATATGTGTCTGTTGCTTTTAAAGTGTTAGGCTATTTACTGTGAGCCTAAGCTAGAACAGAAATGGGAAAATAAAAAGATGCAGCAAACTCAATTCCATTTGAAACCCAAACTGTTGCTCCAGACTGAGCAGAAGCAGCGAGGCAGCTGTTCTCAGTTTGCATAACTCATTCCATGTGCAAGCACAAGTGAGGGAGTGAAGGAGCCCACACTGCAGGGAGAGGCCTGTGAATTGCTTCCATCCTGTCCTCCTTGAGCTTCAGAGGTGCTTTTTTTAAATAGGATTTTTCCATGATGCCATTGCACCTGCCTCTGTAAAGCTAATCTATCTTTCAGTTGCTGAGCCTCAGATAATATCTCCCAGGGAGCACAGGGCAGAACAACGTGATAACCTCTGTGGCTGTGACCAGAGAACATTTCTGGGGTTGCCAGAGTAGTTTAAAGAGCCTCTTGAGATGGAAAATAGTCAGCACACAGACACCAAGTCATTGGGAGCATGAAGTGAAGCAGGTAGAAGGATGGCACTGCTGATGGTGCTTGAACAAATCCATTTCCCTGCCCAGTGTGTAATAAAGGGCAGGTCACACTAAAAACTTCTGGGTCCTACCAAAATGTGTATGTATCCTTCAAAAATACTGATGAGCCTGTGAAGTTTGAAGTACTGTGTGCTGCCTGATGCAGCACCTTCTCCTTCTGCAGAATATTCTTGCCAGAGAAGATTCTCAATTTTTTTTTTTTTTAATTGGCTCTGGTTCTTCTCAGTCCTGCATAAGGGAGATACAAACTGTGCCAAAGGGTTTCAGCTTGCTTATGGGCTGCCTGTGAGAGAATGTAGCAGAACTGGAATGTGGAGCCTGAAGTCCATTCATCCCACCAGGAGCCTTTCTGTGGGCTCTGATAAGGTTTGATCAACTCCAGTGCTCTGTGCCTGCATTATTTAAAATGGAATTAATTGCTCAAAACAACATGTGTGGCTAAGAGACCCAGTTCAGCAGCTGAGTCTGTCATACAACTCACCTGTCCTGGATGACTCCAGAGGGTAAAATGCACTGACAAAACTCTGAACTCCCAGGAGGAGATGCATTTCAGTGCCCAGTGAAGCCTCTCACGAAGAGTTGCACCTCTTTGTGTGAGAGCCTTTCACTCCCAGAAGATGCCATCACGTCGGTGCTGTCTCATCCAGGTAGCCCAAGGCCCTGGCAGTGGTGTTGTTAAAAATGCACACTTGGAGCTGCTTCATCTCCCAGATCACCTGCAAAGCCAGCATTACATCCCACTGCCTTTGGCCCCAGCTCAGAGACCAGATGGAGAGCTTTGTTGAAGAAGCATTTTTGTATCAAAAGGGCTGGCATCAGCCCCATTGCTCGAAGGTGTTTCTCATGCTTCTGAGTCATGTTTATTTTCTTTTAGTGCTGCACATCTTATTTTTTAATTTCTTTGCTTCTAAAGATCATTCCAAGGCTATGCCTCTGCTGAATGGAAAAAGCACCTAATGGAAGCACATGCAAGCTAGCACAAAAGAAAACCCCAGATCTGAACTGGCTGATATGTGCCAGAGAACATTTGTTCCTGTAGAGCAGACCAGCTGCTCAGCAATTCTGCTAGCTCGCCTCCTAAAGTGCTTCTTACCTCTTGTTTTAGGTGAAGGTATGAGGTGTCTGCCCTGAGTGGGATACAGCTTCCACACAGGAGTTTCCCCCTTGCCCTGCTGTTTGATTTGCACCCTGAAGCCAGAAATTTTGTAACTTTTTATCTTTCTTAGTTGGAGATGGAATTGTGAGTTGTTCATCTTCAAATATAACTTGCTTTGAATCCTGCTGATTTTCAAACAGCATCCTCTAGCAGCGAATTTCAGGGATTAATTATGGATTTCTGTGGTGGAATGAGGTGGTTTTGTGGGGACTATCATGCTTCATGTGATTTTTCCTGTAACATAACTCAGTTGGAGCAAGAATCCTGCTGCATTTCTTCCCATCTTTGTGCATTACGATTTTGGCAACCAGCGAAGCTATGGATATTTAATTCAAAATTTCTTTTCCTTGCCAGATGTGAAGTACCTGTCTCCTCTGATCTGTGCTGTGTTCATTGTCATGATCCCTCTCTGGGTTGCTATTGCCAAGCAAAGCCCTTCCCTGGCTGAAGTCCTGAAGTCTGGGTGGCAGCCGGTCATTGTTGCCATGAGCATCAGCAGGTAAAGGAGGCACAGCTCCCAGCCCTGGGCGCACCCTGCACACCCACCCTGGGCTCACTCACAGGGACACCAAGGGTGACACTGCCAGGGACAGCAGCAGGGGATTTGCCCTGAGCTTCTCAGCCATTGCTGGCTCTCCAACAGACTTTCTTCTGAGTCTGTAGATCTGAAGTACTGCGTGCCACCTGCAGCCCCTTCTCCTGCTGCAGAATATCCTCTTTGTGGGGGTACCAGTCGTCAGTTTTTCTGGGTCTGGATTGAAGGCACTTGAGACAGTAATTCGTGTTGGGACTCAGGTGTTTATTATTTCTTATCAGTAAAACAGTCTTACTACTGTGAGTTCAGCAGCTTTTCATTAGAAGGCACAAAATGGCCAACAATCTCTTGTTACAAGGTCTTTTAAGACTAAACTATCCAATTAAGAACTGACACCTCGATTATTTTCCCTTTTAACCCAATAACTGATCCCAAAGAGCTGCAATGGGGACTTTTCTACCCGATTACATAATGCCACCCAAACTCATGGAGAAGGAGGAAGAAGAAGCATGAAGAAGAAACCCAGGACAACACCCTGTGCCCTCCATCTTGCTTCCATCCACAACACACTAAAAATCCCAAAACCTCAATTTCTCACCAAGTGATACAGCTACACTACTCTCTATAATCTATTTCACACTTTTATGGATTCCAGTCTATCTTGAAGTCTGGGAAACTTTCTCCATGAATGAGAGTCAAAGTCAGTGCTTCCCTGGGGGTCAGGGCACCCCAGAGCAGATAGAGAAATATTCCTGGTGCTCTGGGTTTCCACACCTCTTGCCAGAGAAGATTCTCAATTTTATTTTTTTTTAATTGCCTCTGGTCCTTCTCAGTCCTGCATAAAGGAGATACAAACTGTGCCAAAGGGTTTCAGTCTGTCTCTCTTATTTGTGAGACAGCTGATAAGGAGCCCCCAAAGGACTGGAAAAATCAACTTATTCTAAGTCTCACTTGCACATCCAGGCACCACATGGGTGAAGCCAGGAAACTGAAAGCACAGATGATGATCATCACAAATTGCCAGGCTTTGATCATCACAGATTGTCAAGCTTCAACCTCATTCTTATCCAGCTGTAAAGAGAAAATACTGGTAAATGTAGAGCCAGGTGGTTCCTTCTTCCTGTGCTACAAGCTGAGATCTGGAAGAGAATTAAAAAATTGCTAAGTCCAGTAAAGAAGTGTAACAGAACTTTGTGGGAGGATGATAATGCTTTCCTAACCACTACCAGTTTTGCTGGGGGTGGGCAAGGAGATCCTTCTGAACTCATTATGCCATTAACAAAATCTGTAATGTTTTCTGTTGGTGGAAGCTGAGCTGTGAAAGGAGTGCATGGTGAGCAGTCCAATCTGGCAGTGGGGAAGATGCAGTAACCCATGGCAGGGTGCTATTTTCAGTGTAGGAATTGCCCTGGGAAAAGACTGCTCCAACCTCATTTGCTGTCCTTTTCTTAACAGCATCGGTGGGCTCATCCTGGACAAAACTGTAACTGACCCAAACTTCGAAGGCATGGCAGTGTTCACACCTGTGATTAATGGTAGGTTGGGCATGGGGGTTCTGTGCATGCTTTTGTCTATACCTCCCCTTCCTCCCAAGGCTTCTGGCATCCACCATTGCCCCTACACAGGGATCAGTGTCCAAGTCCCTGCTCCCATCATGAGTGGAAGTGAAGCTACTGGTCCCCATCATGTTCCTGCTTATGTTTTGTAGTGTCTGGATCAAAACAGCAGTGAGGGCAGAGCTGTGCAAAAAGGTTAACAGCATCTCTGAGGGCTACATTAACACTTTTCATAAAATAAGACCTACTGGGATGTCACAATAAATCCATTTTCCCTTGTTTGCTTCCCTCCACTCAGTGATTTGTGTGGTGCAATCATCCCCTATACAGAATGTTGATAACTATTAATATAATTAGATTATACATGTGTATGTATCTGAGAGATTATATCCATGGATTGCATAGAATTTGATTTATATATATATATATATATATATAGTGTGTATATTTATATTTTATGTTTATGTTTATATTATTTATATTTATATATGCATGAGCTAAATATATATCTTTTTTTATATATATATATATATATAAAGATTACATGCATGAATTGGATATAATTGGATTTTTAATATATATATATCTCAACATATTTTGTGCGTATTTATATTAATATTTATTTATATTTTATATTTTTTATTTTATATTCACAGTACTTTTATGCACACACCTATCAGCACAAACTGCTGGGGATCCTGGTATCACTGAAGATCCCCTAGCTTCTTTTTCTGCTATTGGAGCATTCTTGTAGGACAGGCCCATTCCAAGGGAAACCCAGGTTCCTAGGGCCTCGTGCCACCCTCAAAGCTCCTCACTCTGCCTGTGCAAAGCATGGCAATGCATGGCTTAGACAGGTCCATCTTCAGCTACAATGAGACAGCCTGAATATTTTCACTTTGATTCCCATTTGGAAAATCTCACATTTAATAATGATTTCTTCTCCAAGGAAGGGAAGGCATGAGAGGCCTGTAGCATTTGGCTTGCCCTTATCTTTTCTGTGGCATTTCCACCCTGAAAATACTTAGGGTGGTGGAAGTTTGTTCCATAGATCATTATCCCTCAATAGCTGCTTTTTCATGTTTGCTACAATTAATCAGTCTGGAATTAATTAATTTACTTTAATTAGCTAACATTTTTGGGTTGTCATTTATTCTTATTATTTCTTCTCATTGAACAAGTGTGTTAGGTACCTTCAGACAGACATATAATCACTCTCTGTGATGTTTTGTTGTCTTTCAAACAATAATCTGAGTTTCTCTGAGTGAGTAAATCCACAAAGTGGCCACGAGCAGCCTCTGCCCTGCTTTCCCCAGGTGTTGCTCACAGACTGTGTCCAACCAGGTGCAATTACATCATCTGCAGAGGCCACATCCAGTGCTGGGGAGAAAGGGAAAATGTTTTCAGCCAGCAGTCAGAAGATCACAATTACTGGAGCCTTCCAGTTTTTAGGAGCTGTTCCTGCAAAGTGAATAGTGCAGCACCCCTAGGGATGCAGGAGTCAGGTTTGCTCTTTCCCTCACTGCTGCTCTCAGTGAATGCAGATTGGCTCCCCTTAGGCTGGGTTTTGGACTGCTGTTTCCTGCTGTGGTGAAGGTGGTTTACAGGTTTTCTGTGTTTTGTCCTCACAGGTGTTGGAGGGAATCTGGTTGCCATCCAAGCCAGCCGCATTTCTACATTCCTGCACTTCTGGAGCATGCCTGGAGTTTTGCCATACAAGATGAGGCAGAACTGGCCCAACCCATGCACCACATTCTTCTCATCAGGTAGACCCTGAGCCCCTGGTGTCCATGTCTCTCTGTCCTCACAGGCAGCTCCTTTCCCAAGCCTGGCTGGTGAAGCACTGGCTGGGTTTCAAAGGCAGAACTCAGATCAGAGAGGAAGCATCCTTGCAGTGGGCAGCATGAAAAAAAAGGCTTAAGGCATATTTGCTCACTGGCATGCAAAGAAAGTGGCCTTCAGGGAGCACTAAAGAAAGTAATTGAAAAAGAATCTTAGATTTGATCTAACAGAAAGTCATTTTAATGGCCAGCCTACAGCCATCACCTGTGGACAGAGCAGTGAATAGACCATAATCTTGCTGAAAATCAGCAATTCCTCCATCTCCAGCACTGGAAATACTTAAGCATCAGCAAAACTCAATTTTGGGTCTGTTGTCTTTATAGAGTTCCTCTTGATTTTCCCTGTTAGGTTGAGAGTTAGTGCTAGATCAAACTATAAACTGGGAAAATCTGTTGCAGTGAGGCAGAGCAGAAGTTGTGGGAGGCAGAGAGCAGCTGAGAGGAGTGTTTGCAAGAATCACAGTGGATCAGCATGGAGCACAAAGCCTTTGGCATGCAGTTCCAGTGCTAGACAAAGCTGCTGGGCTGATCCTGCAGATGCTTCCTATGTTTGTGTGAACTAGAGAAGGCATTAGCAATGGGCTTGGTGGGAGGGGGCAGCCCCAGGTTTATGCATTAAAATATTCACTGTGTCCTGTCCTCCCCTCACCCTCCCCAGCTGCTGTTACCCCTGTTTCTGTCTCTGTGCTCTGCAGGGGTGAATTCCAAGTCAGCCCGGGTCCTGTTCCTGCTGGTCATCCCAGGGCACCTGGTGTTCCTCTACACCATCCACCTGCTGCAGGGAGGCCACACATCCCTGTCTTTCACCTTTGTGATGTTCTATCTGGCTGCTGCTTTGCTGCAGGTAAACCCCAACCGCTCACCCAAAAAGGAATTTATCAGATAGCATAAAAGCAGCATTCTCCAGGTTAAAAAGGAGTCACAGTAAAACATCCAGCAGCAAGCTCTGCTTCCTGCCATTTCGGGTGTGCTTCTGCCAAGAATCATGTACATTCTGTAGCTCCTGTAATACTGCACCCAGTTTGCCAGGCTCTAGTTTTCCACATGAGCACAACTGTGCTTTAGGGTGAGAGGAGGAAAAAGTTCTCAACAGCCTCTGAGCTGCAGTAAGTGTGCAGAGGCACACTTAGCAAGAAGTACCTTGCTTTAAAATGTTCACTCCTTGGGTGTGAACTCCAAATATTTCCAGGCTGTCACTAGTTACCCCAGCAAGGTGAGAAGAGTGAACAGCAGCCAGCAGGTTTCCCCACCCATTTTGGAAACCACTGTCACATTTTATGGTGAAAATCGAGGGAATCCCTCTGGGCAGGGCCATGTGGGCAAAAAACAAAGGGAAAGCCCAGGCCCTGAGCAGTTCATCTTCAAAAGTAAAAGCTCCTGGTAGGCAATGAGCAGATCATCTGATTTGTTCTGCTTTTCCTGCCCTGTAAACTTTATTTTTCTCACTCAGAAATGCATGTGGCTGTTGCCTGAACTCACAGAGGCTCTGGCTTCACTTGCCCTTTTAAATGAGTGATTCATTGATTTGCATGATGAGGTGGCTGACTCTCACTTTGCCTTACAAGCAGCCTTGTGTCTGAGGGTGAATTCCTTGTGTGTGTAAACAATCAGTTTTCCTCGACCTTTGCACAGCCCTCAGCCCAGAAGCACAGCCACAGTTTAAAGGAAAATATTTATTCTTCTCTTTATGCATTGAGGTAATTCCTCAACCAAAGCCAGGCATGAAAATGCAAGAATAAATGACAACACAAAGAGCAGCATCCCAGCAACACCACTGACCCTACAAGATCCCCATGGAGGCCAGTGGAGGAGAGGACACTCAGCCTGGCCCTTTTTTCCCCTCTGTTATCCTTTATAAAGAAAGACAGAAAGAAAAAGGGTTGGGGGGAAAGTTTGGGATTAACTAGTCCAAAGTAGAGAGACTTGGGAAAAGTCTGGTTAACAGCCTTTAAACTGCCAAATTTCTGTAGGAAGGGACAGAATAACATTTGCCATGCGGTCATTAGGGGAGGAAACATGAAATCATGGATTTCAAATGGAAAAAGGCAGATTTGTGTTAGGCCTTTGGAAAAACAAAAATGGGGGGGGGGGGGGAGGGGGGAAGCTATGGGGCTGATTGCTTAGAGTGTGGCATCTCCATCTGTGAGGGCTGTTTAGCACAAGTTAAACAAATTTTCCATCAGGAAAGATGTGGATGTATTTGATCCTGAATTGAGGAAGACAAATGATCTGTGTAAAAACTGTCGAGTTTCCAGCCAGCTTTAGTTTCTGTGATTCTGTTATTTAATTTACTTCCCCCATCTCTCCTCCTGCCTTTCTCCCAACCCAGCTTGCAGTTTTCACCTTTAGAAATGCTGCCTCAGGCTTTGGTTCCTGATGTGCTGTGGTCTCCCATGGAGGGACCACAGATGTGGGGTGCAAATTCTCTCTCCCTTCTTAATTAAATTAACTAGATAGTCTTTAATCTTTAACCAAAATATTTTTTTCTGCCATCTGTTTATCAGAATTGGGAATGAAATAAGAATTAAATCACAACAAAGATTTTTAAACTGTTGAGATGAAAAAAAAAGTTTTGTTTTTTTTTTTTTTTATCATGTCAGTTCTGCTTGGGATAGCTTTGATGTAAAAACTGCCTCAAACTCCAGTTGTCCACTGAGACTTTTAGGAAAAACAAAGTAGACATGATCTGAATTTCTAATGGAAAAAAGATGGATGAAGAGAAAAAAGCCTGGCTACGAACTTGTCCTTTGGGGTTGCCTGCATATTCACAGAAACCTTAATCTGGTGGAGTGAGTGGAGCACTCCCATTCAAGGCACAGGGATAGGAACTGTACCTTTGGGAGATGCTTTTGGTGTGGCCAGGCTCTGGTTTGGGCAGGCAGTGCTGGTGAGCAGTTCAAGCAGGGTCTCTGCACTTGGGGCTGGCAGCAGAGGGCTGTGGCACTATGATAGGGTAGGAGCCAGCTACACCCAGGCCATGCCATGCCATGCCATGCCATGCCATGCCATGCCATGCCATGCCATGCCATCCCATCCCATCCCATCCTGTCCCATCCTGTCCACGCCATGCCATCCCATCCCATCCTGTCCATCCCATCCTGTCTATCCCATCGCATCCCATCGCATCCCATCGCATCGCATCCCATCCCATCCCATCCCATCCCATCCCATCCCATCCCATCCCATCCCATCCCATCCCATCCCATCCCATCCCATCCTGAGAGGAACCCCAGCTCTCTGGGGAAGCTGTGCATGCTCAGTGATCCTGTTAGCTCTGGTTCCCTGGCCATGGCACCTCCCTTTGGCTCTGAGCTCTTTTCTGTTTCCTTCTCTCTGCCCCTCCCAGGTGGGGATCCTGCTCTACGTGGCCGACCTGCTCGTGCGCCTGATGTGGAGGAAGGCTCTGGACCCAGACAATTTCTCCATCCCCTACCTCACTGCCCTGGGGGACCTGCTGGGCACTGGGTTCCTGGCCATCTGCTTCCGCCTGGTCTGGCTCATCCACGGCACAGACATGAACCTGGGCAACTGAGAGTGCCTGTGCTGCTCTCGTCCCTGCTGTGACACGGTGCTTCCCTCCAGTGGGTGCCTGGCACTCTGTGCTGGCTCACCTGGCTGGGCTGGGCCCCCCGGCCACCCCCTGCCCTCCCCACCGTGCCTTACAGCCAGCCCCAGGGATCAGCACCCACAAACTCCTGCCCTTGGAGGGGAGCAGAGCGCATTGAAGGAGCAGCCCCTGCTCACACCTGCAAACAGGGCAGCAAGGAGCACTTGGGCCACTGGGGAGGAAGGAAGGGAGGGAGGAAGGAGCATGTAGGCCGTGGTGTCAGTCCCCAGCACTGAGGAGGTCACTGTGTCTGATCCTGCCAGGGGATGCTGCAGCCCCTCCATCAGACTCTGACTTTCCACCAAGGGAAATGCTTTATTCGCCCCACTTTTCTCCTGCTCCTGGAGTAGCAGAGCAACCAGGTCAGAGGCTCAGGATCTGAGGCAGTGAGCTGCTGGCTCATGCCCAGTGGAGGTTATCTAGGGATACCACCTACCTGCCCTGCCAGCATTGCTGGTGTCTGACCAAAAAGCTGGTTAGATTGCATTTTAGGGGCAGGAAGGTTTGTTTTTACGGTTTAGAAAATGTCCAGTAGTTCAAATGTTTATAGAAACACACACATAAATAAAGTGGGTAAAAAAAAAGAAGAGTAATGCTGTGGATTTGCGAGTTGATTTTTCTTGCCACGACTCTGCCTGGTTTTAGTTCTTACTTGTCAGGTAGAACTTCTTGTTTTTTTCTCATCCATTCAGGGTTAGACAACACAATTTTAATAGGGTTTCAGGAAAATCAGTGTTTCCTAATGAAAAATGTTTTGACACCCACATGTTTCAGGTCAGGTCAGAATTAAAGCCTCTCCCACAGTCATTAACAATTGCTCTGGAATGAGTGCAGGAGCTGCCTGTGTTGGTCTGGGTGATGATCAGGCACAAGGCTGTGGCCAGTGGCTCCTCAGCTCCTTGCTCCAGGGTGGCAATCTGAGAGAGGCTACCATCAGAGAGGCTTTTGGGGCTGGAAGCAGCCAATTCTCACTGAAATTGAAGAAGCACTCAAGTCCTCCAGATAATACGATGCTGAAGAGTCAGGAGCTGAGGAGATGGATCAAACCTTTGAAAAATGTCACTGGGCCTCACCTTTATTAATTATCTGCCTTCTTCTGTTGGAGAAGGGAAAAGGGGAGGTCAAGTCCCCCATGATATTCAAGGACCTGGCCAGCTCCAAAACACTTGAACCTCAGCTGTGTTCAGTGCCTGCTGGCCTTGGGCGTCTCATTGCTCCCAGCTCTGCTCTGGTGTCACTGCAGAGCTGAGGCCCCTGCATGGGTTCCACACGTGGCTGAAGGTCCTTAACAGTGAAAGCTGAGCAGCTCTGGGCTGCCAGGCATGGGAAAAAGCACTCCCTGAGGAAAAAAAAAAAAAAAAAAAAAGCTCTTTTTTGAGGAGGGAAAACCTCCCCTTTCCCAGGTTTCCTCTTCTTCTTCTTTTTTTTTTCTTTTTGTCATGAAGGACAAGGTGCCTGGTGCTGCTGAGCTGGAGAGGCTGTGCACAGCAGGGAGGGTTCTGCACACACTGCCCTGCCTTGGGTGTCACTGCTGTATCCCCTGCTGCAGCCTGTGGGGAAAGCAAAGCATCTGACTACCAGTCCCACCTTGAGGGGCATCTTAGAGGATGTGTATGTAGATATTTTAATGACTTGAGCTTAGTGCTTTACTTTGTAAAGCTTTAATAGCTCAAATTTGGCACTGGCTTGAGCAGGTCTGGCAAGTAACTCCTGCCCCAACACCATTTTCCTCCTCCTTGCTGCATCGTCCCCACCAGCTCAGAGAGGTCCTCTCTGGAGCCTGGTGCTTGTGCTGGTCCTGTGAATCAGGTAAGGCTGGTGCTAAAGCCAAGCTGCTGGGGACACCCCAGCCCTCTACAGGATCCTGGACGTGTGAAATTCCTTCTGCTTTTCTCTTATTAACACAGATTTGGGCCTGCTTCCTCCAATCCTGCAAGAGACCTAGACTGGAGCCAGTGACTGGTGCAAGGGACCCCATCGCACTCCTCCAGCATCAAACCCCAGTGCCCAATGCACAGCTGCTTCTCTGCTGTGTGCTTGCAGCAAAGCCCTGGCACTGGCATGTCCCTTCACGGGGGGATTTCTGGGCAGAACTCAGCTTAATCTGGTTGTCACTGTTGAGAGAGGACGGGATGGGAACATGTAATGGGTGCCATCTGTGTCCTACTTGTGGCACTCAGCTGTGCCAAGGTGACCCACCTTGCCTATGCTGGGATTTGGGGCTGCCCCTTGCAGGAGGCTCAGGGCTGCTGTGGGGCAATGACAGAGGGCACAGCAAGATGTGCTGCTCTCCAGGGCACCCCTTGGTGGGCAGCCAAGCTTCAGCCTCGTGCCTGTGGACTTAGTGCAGGGAAAGGCACTTAAGACTTAAAATTGCTTCCAGCCTCTAGAGAAATGATATAACCAAAGGAAATGGTTTCAATAAAAAGGGATTTTTTCCTTTTTTTTTTTTTTTTTTTTTTTAATAAGGGCAGTGAGAGGCTAGTTATTTGGCTGCTCAGCCTGTTTACTCTTTCCTCTTTTTTTCTTGTCTGTGCAAATGAGAAAGGGTCTTTGCTAACAGAGCTGATACGTAACCACAGAGCACAGCTTGGATCAGCATTCCTGTGGCTCTGTCTGAACTTGCTCCTCTAAGAAAGCACCCCCAGCCCTCCCAGTGAGTGGGCAGCACTGCTCTGTCCCCTGGCACCAGTTGCCAGAAGCCCCTGAGTTGTCCAGGCATCCTCCCCCTTCCCTCCCCTTAAAATCAGAAATTTGATGCTTAAATACCTGCAGGCTCCTCAGCTTCTAAGAATTTTCAGTACATCACAGCAGGCCCTACCTGGCTTTGTGCTCACTGTGGTGCTGTGTGGGAGCAATTTGGCCAGGGAGGAGATTTGGGAATGGGGTTTTTGACTCCCTTTTCCTCCACAGATTTCAGTTTCAGAGCAGACTTGTGTGGGTAGCAGAGCCCAGACAGGGTGGGGACATTTTGTAGGGATTTCTGTCTAACCCAGCAGGGAAATCACTGCCAGCAGTGGGCCTGGCTTCTCTGCTGCTGTGTCTGTGTCATTACTGAGCCCAGCTTGTCACTGTGCTGGACCCACCCTGCCACAGACACCAGCACCTCAGTTTCAGCCAACAGTGACTTACATTTGTATTTAGCCCTCACAGCTCCCAAATAAGCAATAGCCTTAGAAAAGGAGGAGGTGGAAGAAGAAAGTTTCTTTCTTGCTGCTCTTTAGTCCTTGGCTGCTGAGCTGCCCCTTTGGGCTCAGTGCTGGTCCTGGACTGAGAAACCCATCCAGGGCTGTGAGATGCTTGTGGAAGGCTTACCTTGCTGTAATCTTTAGAGGGAATAAAGGAAAATGTGGAGTGTTGGCAGAGAAAGAGATTAGTTGGTTTTGAACCCTGTGTAGCCATCAGCCAGCTGATCTAGACTCTAGTAGTGGGCAGTGAAACAATATATATATATATATTTTTAGTGTCCCATGGTTTTATTTCCCACTGTATTAGCAGTGCAGGTAGGCTCACTCCTGACCTCTAGTTGTGCCCCAATTAAATCTCAGGTTCATGTCAGTGTTGTGGGATGGGGCTGAGGAAGAGCACTGGAGTCTGGGAGGCGGTGCCTGCCCTGGAGCACCACAGGTGTTGGGGGTGCTGCTGGGGTGGCTGCTGGGACCCTGGGGAGATCCCAGATGAACACCTTGGGGAGGAAGGTCAGGCAGGGGTTCCCCTACTCTTGGGTGCATTCCTGGTTTTGCTTTGCAGGCAAAGAAGGGGCTGCCACCATCTGCAGATGCAGATGGGAACAGGGGTTTGTTTTCAGTGATAGTCAAATAATTTATTTTCTCCCCCCACTGCTTCCACTCACTGCCTCCATCCTAACACAGTAATTTTCCAGAAACTCTCTGTGAGATGGAGCTTCCTTACCAGGGACAAGCAAAGTGCCAGCCAGCAAACACAGTAAGTCTGAAAAGCCTCCTTCAAGGGAGACACTGCTTCCAAGACATACTTGAACACGATTTTTTTTCTCTCTTCAATGACAGTCAATTTAGTCCTCCAGCTGGTAAACAACCCAATCTGTGGTGCACAGGAAAGTCTGGAAGGAAACCTCCTGATCACTGAAGCTCCATTTTGTTCCACTGGAAGGAGAAACTCAACAGCCTCACATGGGCCATGAGGGATGGGGCCAGGAGCTCCACAGCCCAGCAAAGCCAGGGCACAGGCAGAGTGCTGAGCACACTCACAGCTCCACAAGCAAAGCCAGGGCACAGGCAGAGTGCTGAGCACACTCACAGCTCCACAAGCAAACCCAGGACACAGGCAGAGTGCTGAGCACACTCACAGCTCCACAAGCAAAGCCAGGGCACAGGCAGAGTGCTGAGCACACTCACAGCTCCACAAGCAAAGCCAGGGCACAGGCAGAGTGCTGAGCACACTCACAGCTCCACAAGCAAACCCAGGGCACAGGCAGAGTGCTGAGCACACTCACCAGGCTGGAGCAGCTGGAGGCACTGGGAGGAAGGGGCTGGCTCTTCATTAACTCCTGAGCCACGCTGGGCTGTGGCAAAGCTCAACAGAGCAGCAAGGGAAGGGACTCTCTCTTTTATGCTGGGGAGCATATGAGTATTTATATAATAAATGGGATGGTGCACAGACACACGTATGTAGACAAAATATAAGCCATATGTCTATTAAGTATTATAACCATATACAAATGTAATCAGTATATAATATGTAGATTGACCCAGCAGTAATTCTATTACACATTATAACATCATCATTATTTTCATTGTATGTTTGTGCACACATGAACGTATCAAAGTGAGGCTGTTCTTGTTTCTTGTGTCCCTGGGAGCTCCCCAGCAGCTCCCAAGCCTTGGGCCAGACTCCAGGACCAACCTGACTCATTTAGAGTCTCTGCAGCCTGAGGCCAGGATGGGACCCTTCAGGGGGCTGGGGGGACATTACTGCCATGGTCCTCTCTTCAGTGCCACATCCCCACCTCCAAGTGCAGGAGAAAACCAAATCCAGTCACACTTTAGAGATGGCTCAGGTCTCCTTGATGTTTTTTCCTCTAAAAAGAAAAAGGGATGCAGTGAAACAGTTTGGAAAGCCCAACCAACCGGGAGCCCCCAGAGAAATGGTTCCCAGCACCCGTACAGGGAATTTCACCGCCTGTAGTTGGGATCTCCGGTCACACGGGGTCCTCCTCGCTCCGTCCTGCTCCCGTCCTCCAGCGCTTTCCGCGGACCGGGAAGGGTCGGACCGTGCCTGCGGCCAGGGCGGCGGCTGCCAGCAGCATCCTGACCCTGCAGCATCCTGACCCTACAGCATCCTGACCTCACAGCATCCTGACCCTACAGCATCCTGACCCCGCAGCATCCTGACCCCGCAGCATCCTGACCCCGCACCATCCTGACCCTACAGCATCCTGACCCTACAGCATCCTGACCCCGCACCATCCTGACCCCGCAGCATCCTGACCCCGCACCATCCTGACCCTACAGCATCCTGACCCCGCACCATCCTGACCCTACAGCATCCTGACCCCGCAGCATCCTGACCCCGCAGCATCCTGACCCTACAGCATCCTGACCCCGCAGCATCCCGACCCTGCAGCATCCTGACCCTACAGCATCCTGACCCCGCAGCATCCTGACCCCGCAGCATCCTGACCTCACAGTATCCCTGCCCCGCAGCATCCTGACCCCGCAGCATCCCGACCCTGCAGCATCCTGACCCCGCAGCATCCTGACCCCACTGCATCCTGACCCTGCAGCATCCCTGCCTCACAGCATCTTAACCCACAGCTTCCTGACCCCACAGCATCCCAGCCCCATAGCATCCCGACCCCACAGCATCTTAACCCTACAGCATCTTAACCCCACAGTATCCCTGCCCTGCAGTATCCCGGCCCCAGCAATCTGGCCTTGGCATGGGCTGAGCGACTTCTGTCCCAAAAAGCTCCAGCCCAGGCTGAAAGTGTTTGCTTCAGAAATACAAAGTGCCCCTTTTCTGTTTGCATGGTTAGGCTTTCCTTTGGAAAGCTTTGGGTTTAGGCAGAGAGGAAGTCCAGGGTATGACCTAAATGGTTTGGATTGTGGAAGTTGTCTGTGGGGATTTTACAGAAACAGCCCAAAGGTGGGTATTTCTAAAGGTCCAATTTCTAAATGACCCAAAGCACACCTTTACAGGGTCCTGCTTTCAGAAGCTCACAGCCAAGGCTGCAGGGCTGCATTTGGTCCATTGGTGTGTGGCTGGGCTGGTCAATGGGTCAGATCTGATGGGGATCCATCAGCCAGGACAGGCTGCCAGTCAGCCACTCACAGCTGGGACCACCTCCCCATTGCCACTGTTGCAGGAAAGATTAGAAACCACCTGGCTGAAGAACAAAGCCCAGAGGCTTCTGTTCCCTCACTTTCACACCAAAGAAAGCCCAAAGCAGCTCCCAGCCAGCCAGATATTGTCTAAACATCCACAGATAGCACAGCTGGGAGTGAGTGTTTCTGTCCTCGCCACTCACTGTGCCATCAGCTCTTCAGAGGTACTAGCAGGGAACAGCATTTAGGAAAAATAAAAACAAAAAACCATCCAAAAATCCATCTATTTATGACCCTGCATCTGACCCCAAATTATGACTCATGACCAAAAGCGATGAAAAGATCTTGCAGTGACTTGAACAATGATTTTTCCAAGCAGAGGCAGCTCTAAGCAGGGAGCACAAGACTCCTGAGAAAGCAGGAGGAATGCACTCCAAGCCTGAACACTGCAGATAAAATTTGTTGCATCATATAATCTGTTTTTGTGTTTTGTGTTTCAGCTAGACAGGGAGATACCAAGACAGCATGAGAAAGGCCATTTCTTCAAGATCTCCAGTGCAGATTGGGAGAATCAGTCACACTGCCAGGATCACCAGCAGCTTCATTTACTTTTCTTTTTCATTGCTTTGCTAAAGCCAATCTCCAATGGAGCAAGCAAGGAGGGAGTGTCAGCATATAGATGCCAGTCAGAGGCAGAGAGGAAAAAGGTTAAGATATAACAGCTGAAAGTTGTTAGATGGAAACACCATTTTTTTACAGATACTGAGAGCACTGTGGTTTTATAAACCTCCCATTGTATTGCACTAATAAGTCAAGTGTTTGCAGCCAAGCCAGCAGACACACTCCACAGCATCCATTACCAGTGTGTTTATTTACAAAGGCAGCCAGCAAGCCAAAGCCAAACAGAAAAGAGGAAAAACTGAAATATGGACTGGCTTTAATTTAAAATCCTAGGGCTTGGTTTGTCATTTTCTTTTGTGTTTCACTCCCTCCTCCCTGTTTTTTCTTCAAGGAATGATTATCCAAAGGCAACCAGGAAAAGGACTGATTCCCTCTAGGTGTCTCACTCCCTGTTTTTATCCTCAAATTTTTTCCTCTCTCTCTCACACACACACAAACATACACACACAGACTTTTCTGGCCTCCCAGTCCAACATTACCTCTCCATTACCACAGCAAACTCCCACATCCCAGCCCAGTGTTCCCCCAAACACTTTATAACTTTTATAAAGGGGCTGCATACAGGAGCAGCCCCTTGATGCTGTCCTGGGAAGAGAAGCCAGCACTGCCAGTAGGGCCCTGCCTGACCAGCAGGGCCATGGGCAGGACACTGGGGATGGTGTGATTTCATCAGAGCAGACACCTGCACCCATACTGTCTGAATGGCTTCACAGCTGTTGTCACCTGCTTTCAAAAATGGGAGGTGTGGGGCCTGGATTTAATGGATTTGACCAGAAATCCAGAGACATGCACACACAGGCTGTGGTAGCTCAGGGGAAAGCACTGAGGACCTGCTGCAAGCCTTTCCTCTCTATCTTTGGAGAATTTTGCACCCCAGCTGAGAACACGTGGAAGGAGAGGAACAAAAAATCCCTCCAGGGACAAAAATATGGCCAGAGTAACACACCTTTCTGTGTTATATGCTCCTCAGTAGGGATGGCACGAAGGACAAGAAGAGAACAAGACAAACAGAAAAGGTGGGAGCAATTTTAAATAAAAGGAAAAAGTTACATTAAATTATTGCTTTATTTCTGGTTCTATGCAAGTCTCTGATACACTCCACTCTGACCCCTGAGACTCCATGTCTGCCCCCAAACAGCCCAGTAAGGAGGAGAAACACCTGAAGGGATCCTGCCCAAAAAAGGAGCCTTCCCAAGATTTGGATCTTCAGAGGAGTCTCTTAGTTACGAGAAAGTCCCCAACCAAGGCAAGAAGTGTCCAGTCCCACCACCATTCCCTGTAGATATTGAAGGCTGGGAGGGAAAGGGAAGGAAAAGCTCCAGCCCCAGTGTATGGAGAAGTGTTCTTCCTCCAGAGCATGGATGAACAAGGCATCAGGAGGTGGAGCAGACCCTAACAAAAGGGCACGGGGAAGAAGTCAACCAAGAGATGAGCTCAAGGCAGGAGGAGAGGAATCGCGGCAAGGTGAGAGTTATCCAGCTCTTCCTCACCTGTTCCCCCGCAGCCCCCGCCTCACCGGAGGCGGAGGTACGAGGGGATGGAGTAATTGAACAGCAGGTAGTCCATTTTGTATAAATTAAAGAGTCTCCTTTGGTAGAAGGGGCTAATGTCCTGGAAGAACTGGGCCGTCATGTCGTCCGTCGTCCTGGTGGTCTTGGACGAGGCCGGGAACTTGACGCTGGCGTCGGCCCCCACCAGCTGCAGGATGTACTTGGCGTCTTCGGCCAAGGTCTCGTACTTGCCCACCACGTCGTAGTGGATGATGCAGGGGTGGCAGAGCGAGTGCACCCGCTCCCAGTGCTCGTTGAAGGGCTCCTCCTGCTGCGTGCGCGGGTCCAGCAGGTAGTAGACGAACTCCTCGAAGCGCACGTCGTCGCCGCGCTCCAGGGCGCGCTGGCTGGGCTGCGGCCGGTGCCGCCGCACGATCTTGGTGCCGTAGCGCTTGTGGAAGGCCGTGTTGTAGCTGAGCGTGAACTTGTTGCGGTAGGCCGAGACCAGGCGCTCCAAGGGCTCCCGCACGAAGACGAACTTGAGGTAGGTGCGCAGGCGGGCGTTGATCTCGGCGACGCTGTACTCGGACAGCGTGCGCAGGTTGGAGGGCACATGGGCCTCGTGGGCGGGGATCTCCAGAGGGTCCCGGTACTTGCCCTGCCCCGTCAGGACCATCATCACCCGCTTCCAGTTGGTGCAGGCCACTTTGGGCACGTAGCAGTAGAGCAGGCCGTGCGTGTCGTCCACCACCAAGTGCCGCAAGTCGTCCGGCCGCAGGAGACGCCGCTTGCGGGTGTAACGGCTGCAGACGTTGCTCAACATCTCCCGTCTCTGCTGGTGAACTGCCTGCAGGGACGACTGCTCAAACTGGGGAGGAAAAACCCAACAGAGATGGTCACCGGCCTGCCCAAGCTGATTGTGGCCTACACACAACGCTCGGCCCACAATTGTCCCTGCTGCCTCCCCTTGGCTGGGGTCACCCATGTGGGATTTTGGAGACAGCACTCACTTTGAACACATCTTGGTTTGGTGCACTTAATCCTTGGACAGGCAGGCATCAAAAGAAAGGACAAAATGTGATGAGGAGCTGGATGAGGAGAAAAATCGAAGAGGGTGAGGAAAGAAGGGGTGGTGCAGAGACAGTTGGTAACAGAGCGTTTTTTTAAAAGCAGACACACACACATGTTAGAGGGCTAACATGCTCTCCCTCACACCGGCCTGGGGGGATGCACAGCCCTAGGGACAGAAAGCACAGCCCCAGGGACAGAAAGCACAGCCTGTCTGCTGGCACAGGGCCCTGCACACCTCCTGCTGCAATGGGGCATTGCTGCCTCGCACTGACACCCACACACACGCGCTTGCTGTGAACACCCAGCCAAGGGCAGAAACGTGGCAGAATATTTGGGCACGCTGGGTGGAAATGGCCTGGGTGCCCTGCCAAGGAAAGGAAAATGGAAATGGTCTCTAATGCTGATGATCAAAGCCTGGTGAGCAGGAGGGGAGTTGGAGTTGATGTGGGGTGGCAGGTATGATGGAGAGGAGCAAGGGGCTGAGTAGGTAATGCTGGGGCCCTTCCTGAGGGCTTTGGGCTCCTTCTCCTGAGGGACTTCTTCCACACAGGCCAGTCCAACGCCTCAGCTCTCGTCACAGTTTCCTTTGGCCACAGGGACGAGGAACCAACACATGGTCCTTTAACCCTTCTGACCCTCACATCAAGAGCTGGCAGCTGCTGCACTGGCTTACCAGAAGCCCAGAGTCCCTTAACCCCTGACCCAGCTAAAACCCCCTTACAGATCTGGCGACGTGACCTCTCCTGTCATGGTTTTCGTCAAAAATCCCAAAATGTCATTAGAACATCTGGGGAAGGAAACCATTTCCAGGAAGTCAGAAGGGGAAGGTCCCCTCCTCCTCCTGCCCACTCTGTCCCTGTTTTGCTCACAAGGGTTGGGAAGTTTCGTGTTCCTCATTGCTGGGAACATCCAACAGCCTCGTCTGGGAACAGCAGCACCAAGCACCCGCTAGCCTGGGGCGGCCCTGACCCTGCAGGGCTGCGGCTTTCATGCCATGCCGTGACCACCACCTCCCAACATCAGAGTGGCTCCCACTTTGGGGTTGTAAACAGCCCTGCCAGGGTCAGAGGGTGCCACAGCAAACAGCTCTGCAGTTGTACAGATGTGGTAAGCTCCAGATGAAGGGCGAGGGCAGGCCTTGCTGCCTGCATGGCTGCTGACAGCTGCCACTGCCCAGGCAGGCTGAAGGACACCCTTGGCCAGGCTCCAGGTGCTCCCTCACTGCTCCCTGGGGGCTAATGGGGTGTTCAGAGGGACAGCTGTAAGGGCTTGTAAAGCTCCTGACAGGAGCTGGATACTAAGACAAACTGTGGGTGATCCAGCAGACCTGTCATCCTCAGAGAGACACTAATATCTGGGCAAACAGCTCCTTCTGCAAGGGATGAACCACACTCAGACTCTTTTGGATCCTATTTCCACAAAGCAAATAACCTCATCCAGGTCACCTTAGTGACCACTTTCTCCAGGTCCTGTATGGGCAGTAATGTGAGACAGGGACAGGAGAAAGCATCCCATCCTTACTCCTTCCAACAGGGACATGACAGGGGAAAATGCCAAAACGAAGGAAATTCAGGTGAACAGATGCCAACTGCCAGCAAGGTATGACTCTGACATTGCTGGCTACTAGGTTACAAAGAAAATACAGCACCTAGGGAGGTGATAACCACAGCTGAAGAGGCATTCTCATGCTGCCTCGCAACACAGCCAAACCTTTCAGCAGAAATTTCTATTGTTTGGAGCTTCCCTGTCAGCTTTTAGAATTGGAAAACCTTTTTTGCAAGGGCTTAGAAAAAGAGGCATTTTCATAATGTGATTTTTTCAGGTGTTTTTCCCTGCACTTGCATACTTCAAAATTATTGGACCAGAGAGACAGACAGACAGACACTGTCTGCAGGCATGGCAACAAATAAATGTGACTACTTTTCAGCAGCCGCCCACTGGAATAAATGCATGTCTTGCAGTTATTTCAGAGCAAAATTGCTCCCTTCATTTCCTTCTCTTTAAAAGCCAGGGAAATTAAGTATCACTTTTAAGGAAATAGCACCAGGACATTCCAGCAGCGCCAGGCTTTGCTGGCATCACGGCCAAGGGAGTCCATATTTGTAATTTTTCAGAGAGCAAATGTACTTTGGCAGCTTGCAGACATAAGAGCATCAACCTTAACACAAAGCAACACCTGTGGGAAGAGGTGACTCTGGCTGCATGGGGCACTGGGGAGGCAGCAGGGATGGCAGCCCACTGAGGGGCCACCAACACTGCCCTCTGCTCCTGGGGCTGTAGCAGAGGACAGCCCCATGGACAGGGGGAGATGCTGGGCACACTTGGTGGCTGGGCATGTGGCATGGCACCCGTTGGAGGGTGGTTTCCTACAGGGTTTCCTGCAGGGAAGTTGTGGGTGAAGATCCCTCTGCAAAGGGAAGTGGGGCTGAATTAGGGGGGAACTGCCTGCCCAGGGGGAAATGCAGCAGAAAGAAACAAAGACACTTTACAGCTCTGACGGCAAGCCCCACTGTGAGGGACAAGCAGAACACCTTCCCTGATTCCTGCACAGGGAGGGACCCACCATGCACACCTGGAGGGGCGTGATCCTCTGCCCAGGCTGTGCCTGGCTGCTCGTTTCTCACCAGGTGTAGCTGGCACAGCTCAGAGTGATGGAGAGGCCTGAGATGTTCCAGGATTATAAATCCCCCATGGCTGAGTCCAGCTATATCTATGTAAACACATATATATGTGCACATACCTATGTGTGTGCATATATATACAAGAAACATCTGCCAATTATTAGCTCAGGAAGGGCAGCAATGAAGCTCTTGCCCAGCTGTGATGGCACAGAGTTGGCTTTGAAACGTTCAGATGGCAAAGTCTCCCAGGTTTGCCCAGCTATGGCTCAGCCCACCAGTAATTAAAACATTTACCCAAGTACCAGCAAGGGCCATAAGCAGTGTTTATCAAGCTACACCCCCAAGCAGTGTGGTCTTGTCTTTTAGGCACAGCCAGAGGTTCAGCTGCAAGGACCCAGGGGCTGGCTGGACCTGGCACAGTACCCCCCACACCAGAGGAGTGGAAGAAAGGGTAAGCACTCAGTGCCCCACTCAGTCTTCACCCCAGCACGTCTCTGTCCCTGTGCCCTTACCTGCTCACTCTCATACAGGGCCTGGAGTGGGCTGCGACCAGCCTTGCCTTGCCAGGTGGATCTCAGATCTTCAGAGGCTGAAAAAGGAGAGAGGAAAATCAGAGGGGTTGGAAGGGTCTGCTTCCCTCGCCTTCTCTTGAGATGCCCAAGATGGTATAGGACAACCTCTCCCAAGAAGAGACAAACACATTTTACTCTGGAAGTGACGCTCAAGCAGCGCTCTTCCCTCCCCCTTTGTAACAAAATCTGCAGCTAGGATTCAAAAGGTCCAGACCTATTTTTTTATCAAATAAAACTCCATAAATAAAGGTAACAATTACAATTTCAAAAGCAAATAGGTAAAGTTAGATGCATATGCTTTTGGGAAATGCCACTTTGTCCAGGCGGTATGTTTGAGGGAATGACCCAGAGGAGACAGGACCCTGCCAGCATTGCCACAGCCATGTGAGGAGTGAGACAGCCTCTGTGCTTGGCAGAGATGAAAGGCTGGCAGCTCTGTGCTGAGCCCCCACAGGCTCAGAGTTTGCACTTCCAGGCTCAGAGACACAAACAGGAGCACACAAACTGGTCAGGCGCTTTCTCTGACTGGTAAATCAATTGAAGTTCTTATTTGCTATTTGTATTTTTTTTTCATCCCTTCTAAACCAGCAGCATCTCCTCTGGTGTTTGAAGCTGCAGACAGTCACCCAGGCAGTCTTTGCCCCTCCCTGCCCTGCAGATCAGCACTTTCATTTTGGAGATCCATTTGCAGCAGCACCAAACCCAAGGCTGGATGTGGCCAGGCATAAGTGAGGCACCAGAAACCCAGTCAGTGACAGCTGCTCAAATTCTTGCTCTCATAAATTATTTAGGGAAGCAATCACCTTCCAGGCAAGGAAGCATCTGCTTCAGCTCAGCCTCTGAGGTCCCCTCAGGGACCTGTTTCCAGCAGAGTGGGGGCAGAACTATGTGGCCTGGATATCCCAAACCCAACACGTGGAGCCAGCCATGGCAGGGGCACAGGCTCTCACTTGCAGCAACACTTTCAAGCAGGTCTCTCATCACTCACCCACCCTCTGCTGCTTGGCTCTGACTCTCTCCATTGGCAGAGGATGCCACGACAATTTCCACATGACAAGGTTTGTAACCATGGGGGTTGTGCAGCCCTGGAGTTGGCTTCCACAGAAGGAATCACACCATGAGTTTTAAAATGGAGAATTATGTTTTTTTCTGAAGGGGAAGATAGGACACATTGTTCAGAAGACTGAGGCCTCTTCCAGTCCTCCAAGTTCCTGGAAAAAGCTTGTGCCACAAGATATTTCTGGCAACGTGAAGGTTTCTAACAGAAGCTTTTTGCATGACAGTTTGGGGCTCCGGATCTTTTCATTCACTGACCATCACCAAACAACCCCACATTTGTTATATGAGTCCCAGATGGCATCTGTACAACCAAAATAACCAGAAGGAAAAATCCAGACCCTGTGTTCATTTCGACATGCTTGCATTTTGCTTAAATGAAAACTGCACCAAAGCGCAGAGTCACCAGGGTCTCAGCTAAACGTTATTCGTTCCTGGAGCTGTAATTAGGGAGGAAATGACTGCCTGACCTCACAAAATTTCATCAGCAGTGCCTGTACGCTTGCGGGTCGGTGGAAATGACACTTCCTGCAGCGCAGGATTGATCAAGATGTGACTCAACAGAAGAAGGTACAGTTTCTTCCTCAGTCCTCTGTATCAGTTACCCCACAGGAGGGTGAAATAGCATCTGTGCCAGTGGGAGATAAGCAGAAAGTCCAACGTACAGTGCTGGGCTGAGATGCTCATCCCAGAGGAGCCCTGGTTCACATTTCCAGGCTCAGCCCTCTGCAAATGACAGGGAATGAGATCGACCTTGAAAACTCCACTCACTGCAGCTCACATTTGCAAACAGAGAGCTCTGAACTTGAGCCCCTTTCCCCTTGGGCTGGGGCTGACAAACTCCTGTTGGATGTGACCCTGCTGAGGACTGCTGGCAGTGCCTTGCAGCAGACACTGCTCCTATATTTAGTACAAACAATGTGGAGGCGTTTGTTTTTGAGATTAACACGTGCACCAGCCAGAGCCTTTCTCATGGGGACAGAAGCAAACCCTGGGTGGTTCAGGCTGACTTAAGGCTGTTAGAAATGCAAATAGCTCGTGCTGGTGCTGCACAGGGCAGCGCGGAAATGTCTCAGGGAAAGGCTTCAGTGCCTGCTGCAGTGTCAGGTCACAGCCCTGGAGGAGCATTGGCTTGGCAGGAGGCTCATTGGGCTCAACAAAAGGCAAATCTGCAGCAAAGAGGGGAGAGAGCAGAGGTCAGGCAGGTCACAGCCATGCTCTGACCTCTTCAGTCCTCTTTTTTTCAGAGGGACCAGCCTGGCCAGTGGCCGCTGCACTTCACAGGGCTCTTGCCAACAGCCCCAGCAGAAACGTTGCAGAATGGATTTCCTCCAGCCCTTCCACAGAGCAAGATCTGGCAGAGAACAAGGCATCTTCTCTGGATAGCAGCAAACCCCCTGGGATCCCTGCTATGCTCTTGCTGTACAGTGTTCCAGAAAAAAAAGAGGAAGAGATAAAAAAAAAAATGGAAAAAAAAATTCCCTGCCAGGCTGCTCCCGTGCAGCTGGAGGAGGCTGGGAGTGCTGAGCTGGCAGGGGAAGGCACCAGCACTCAGCACCGCCTGCATCCTGAGGCTGTGAGCTCCAAAGTGGTGACACCATCCCTGCCCAGGCACTGCCAAACCCTCCAGAGCAAGGCCTGGCCTGGCAGCAGGTTTTGGGTTTCTACAGGGCTCGCCTGCAGGAAGTCTCCCTGCTCAGAAACTGTCTGCTCACACTACACACGGCATCCTGAGGAGAAAAGCAGCTGGGATCCAGGATGGTGGCTTTGGAGCCAGGGTGAAGCCCTGGGGCAGAGGCAGCTGTGGCCTGCACAGCTCCATGAGGCACAATGAGGAGGGCAGCATCTGCTGTGTCCCATGGGGTGGAGCGTCCTTTCTCCACAAGGCTGGGTCAGAGCAGCTGCAGGTGTGTGAACAGAGACAAGTCCAGGCTGTCTGTGCCCAAAGCATCCCCAAAACATCTGGGATCACAGTGGTAGGAAGGCCAGGGCTGCTGCAACCCACTTGAGCCAGCAGCAGGCTGGAGACAGTGATTTAATGGAGTCCACCCCACAAAGATCAGCCTTGGACACCCAACACAGCCCTGCCCTGTGACCCCAAGCTGTGGTCACCCCCTGCTCACCAGCCCCAGAACCTGCAGCATCACTGCTCACACAGTCCTGTCCCAGCCCTCCCTGCTGCCAGATGCTGGCTGGAATTTACACATCCCTCCTATTCCACTCATTCATGCTGAGAGCATGTCAGGCATCCCATCCCCTGTACCATACCCGATCTCTGGGATGCCCCTGGGACTCCCAAAACGTCTGGGAAGGCCAAGGAATACTGAAATAAATGACACTGCTGAGGAGGGAGTATCATGTGAGTGAGTTAATGGTTTGTGCTGCATTTTGGCACCATGGCTCTGAGTACAGCAGGATATTCCATCGTGGAGGAGCTGCCAAGATCTTCGCATCTTGGATTTTCTCCTGACTTTATAGCCTGTTACTGAGGTTCCCAGATTCCACCACATGCAGTGGTAATCCTTGGAAATTTAGCATTGCCACAATTGCATCTGAAAGCAGGGACACCACTCAGCCAAGGCATATCAACTTTCTAAAGGGGAAAAACACCAACCCTTGGCAACTGCAGGATCTCTGTTTGGGTGAGAAGTATCAACACTGTGCATGTCTGTGATCCAAATGTGAAGTGGTTTTCACTGACACAGGCAGAAGGAAGTATCACATTTGTCCTTTAAATCTTCAAAGTATGAGGCAAGGGAATAGGAGTGATGTGGAGCAGGAGACCAAAACCTCTATGCTAAGGCAGAGACACTGACCAGAAATCACTGAGTAAGATGAGCCTGAAAGGAAGCTCAGGCACATTTTTGAGTCTCCTGTGCTACAAGGGCTTTCACACTTTCTTTTGGAGCTTAAAAAGACATCACATTTTTTCCTTTCTTTCCTCCTGTACCCCAGATTTTAGTGCTGTCCCACCACAGCTGAAGACACTCTCTTGCAGTGTGACATCAACACCACAGCAGGATCTGGGGCTTCAACGTCTTGCCAGCTGTCCTTGGAAAAGGGAATAGATTTTAAAGCTGTGAATATTTAGGTGTACTAGCTGATTGCAAAGACAGCCAGACATGTGTGAGGTGAGGGAAAGACTGGATCATGCCTATTCCAGACTTCTGGAAGCAGAAGTGAAAGAATATGCTGCTTTGGCTGCACAGACCCTTAAAAAGGGAGGGAGGTTCTCTGCAACCACAACAGCAAATCCAGTGTGTGAACTGAAGAGTTTGGCTTGGAGACAAGATTCAGGCAGCAACAAGCCTGCTAGGCTGACATCAGCATTACCCAGGCTTTAGAAAACAGTCTGAAGAAAAGAAAGCAATTAAAACATGTGGGTGCAACTGGAAAATAAATAACTTAGAATGAAAATCAACACGGCACTAACCAGACACAGCTCATACCCATGCAAACTTGTCTGTAAATAAAATAAGCTGTTTCTGTAGATCAAGCCTGTGGGTAGATCCTCACCCAGATACACACAGTGCGTGAGAGACAACAATCCACAGGAAACAAGGATTCCATCCTCTTCAGTCAGAGAGGATGAAGTTCAGATGGTGAACTGTAAAGGTCACGAGCAGCAAGAAAGCAGGTGGCACTTATATGAGAAATACTGGGCAGAAGGCAGATTTCTAGAAAAATATCTCCCAGATTAGCTTTGGGATTAATACATTGAAAAGGAGTTGACAAAAAACAGAAAGATACCGATGATGGACAAAGACTTGAGAAAGGCTGTTGTGGCAGGGAAAGACAAACACCAACAGGGAAACTGAAGTTCATCCTGGATGAGGGGAGTGGAAATTTAATAGGATTTAATTTCACAATGCTGGAATTCAGCAGTTTCTGCTACTTTGCTGCTGGAAGTGGCAGGAGGCCCCAGATGCATTAGTTCTGGGCCATCAGCTGCCAGTGTGACAGTCATAAAAAAAGGCAAGTGAAGCCCTGAAACAAATCAGGTGAGATTTTTACCATCACAGCAAAAAAAGCATTATCCATATGCTGTTATCCACAGCACTAGTGACCCTCACCTGCAGCACTGACAGCTCTGCTCTCCTGGACCAAGGCAGGTCCAAAGGTGCTGAGAGGGGCTGCCAGGTGAGCAGGTGAGCCCAGGACTGGCTAAGCTGCATGGGCTGGATGTGTGCATGGGCAGAGCTGGAATGCCATCACCCCTGGGAACAGGCCAGCAGAGAGGATGGCAGAGGGTCCACATGCAGGACAGCATCACTCCCACCTGCTCAGGTGCCAGACTGGAAGAGGTTTGGAAGCCCCAGATCAGTGGGAGTGGGGATGCAACAAGAAAAATCCCAACTCATTTTGGGCTTGAGGATGAAGCTTTCAGATATTTTCCAGGCTGGATCCTGAGGCCACAAGAAGCCAAAAGCTCCACATGTGGTCTCCAATATGAAACACTGGAGAGGGCTGCCACCTGGAGAAGATCAGTGGTCTCCAGACCAGGGAAGTGAAGAGACAGCACATGTGCTTGCACATAAGCAGGCACCCCAGGGACCCTGAGGAGCTAATCCTGACCCCACCACCGCCTCCCCACTGCTGTCTCACAGCCCCAGCCTTGCTTCCTGTTGTGTCTGTGCAAAACCTAAAAAAAGAGAAAAAATAACTGCGGTGCCTGAAATGATCAGTGTAAATTACAGCCTGCAAATGCCAGCAGGGCAGTGGGAGAGGTGCTGCTTTGTTCCGGAGGAAGAGTCAGTTCTCAGGGGAGAACGGAATTCCCTCTTGGAAGGGAATGCTCTCTCCCACACCAAAGAAAATGTTCTGAAATCGAAGGTGATTTTCAATGGATTCTGACTGGAACAAAGGAAAAAGGACTGGTGACAGGAGCTGTCTGCTTGGCACACGTGGCATGTGAGCAGCTGAACTGCATTCATGGGAGAAGGAAGAGTGTACAGAGGGAAACAAATAACTGTATTACCAGAAGGGTGAACAATGCCCTGAGCTCTACAGTGTACAGAGATTAGCACTTGGTTCAAGTCATCACTGGAAGAGCCAGAAATTAGCACCTGGGTCTCTTTGTGGGCACAGCAATGAGCTTCTCCAGACCTTGCAGCTCCTCTCCAGGACCTGCCAGGGGCAACGAGGGAGTGCTTCAGCCTCAGCAGTGACGGCTCACTCACCCCTGACCACAAAGACAGGCTCCTCACTACTGAAATAATGCACCCAGAAGGATCCTGCCATAGAATTTCTGAGAGGATACTGTGACTGTGTTAGTCAAAGCCAAACCCTAGCTAAATCTGTCCAATTTTCGATTTTAACATCCAAGAAGCAGGACAAAAAAAAAAAAAAAAAAGAGAGAAAAAGAAAATAGAGCTTGGCAGCAACAGTGATGAATCCAAACAGTTATTGCATTCAGTTTTCCCTCCTGGTTTGAGAGCAAAGATTGAGACATGCAGCTAGACAGACACACACACTGTATGAGGATGGTCCAGGACATGGAGGCCAAGAAATCCCACATGGAAGCACCAGCTGAACCCCTGGGCAGTGTTCAGTGGTCCATGTGAGAGCCCTGCCTGGAAGGATCAGAGCTACAGGGTCTAACAGTGTTGTCTCCAGAAAGAAGTTTAATTCTAGGAAGCTCTGGCTTTTTGTTTGGACTCCTATTGGTGGAGAAAGCATTTCCTTAACTTCTGCCTAAACACAAAGGCTGATTGTTGCTTGTTGCTTTGGATTTTTTTTTAAAGACAGATATTTTTCAAAACTACAGTGATGTGAGAATCCAACACCAGAATCCCACAGAGAACTCCAGACTCACCTCCTGCCTTAATGTTGTGGAAGGCAGTGACCTCTCTCTGATGGACAAGATGACCAAATAAGTGACTGTTTCCTTTCTCACATCATACCCCTGGCTGTGAAGATCTGTGTGGCAATTCTGGTGTTCACACAGCTAAGGGAGGACCTTTGGGAATTATTCCTATTTTCATTCTTACCGAATGGTTTTGATTTGGGAATGGGAATTTTTTGGCTCCAAAACTGAATCAAATTTTTGGCTTCAAAGAGGCAATCCAATCTCCTTAGATTCTTGTGACTGCTCATTTTTACTGCATCTAAAAAGTCAAGGATATAGACAACAGAGGCTTAATTAAAAAGCTTAGGCAAAGAAATCTAATCGAGCCACACGATTGATTTGCTTAAATGCATCCTTCATTTTTGTGAATTCAGACACAGCCACCTCTGCTGGGGAGCTGCAAGTGTAAGGAGGTGTCAGTGGCTGGGCTCATCCAGGTGTCTGCACCCAGAACACTCAGAGGGAGTGGGCAGCATCCATGCCCCATTCCGGCAGGTAACTGGCAGCAGAGCACATGCACAAGAAAGAATTTTGGAGAGAGAGAACATGTCACAGCAATATTCAGACAAGCACAAGCAACGGCAAAAAGCAGCCAGCCCTCTGGAGAGCAACCAGAAGAGATGATTTCTGGTCTTTTCCCTGGTTTCACCCAGGCACAGCACAAGTCCCCAGGAAGAGAGCTCAGGTATCAACCCACAATAGCCCACACCTTGCACAGCTTCCAGGTGGCAGTGAACAGATCCCTGTGGAGCAAATGCTGTACTTGACCTCTTTTGCTCCTCCTGGGGCTGTGCCAGTGAGTGGTGAGCAGGACTGATGGAGGGGAGCTGGCAGCAACTCGCAAACTCTGCAACTCTGATATTTACAATACAAACATCCATTTCTTGCTCCAGACCAACATCCTCTGTAGCTCAGGAAATGCCTCTGTGGCCTTTCCCACCATTGCTGCTCTTTCCATGGTGCTTTTCTCCCCAGTTATGCTTGTTCAGCCTGCTCTGCCTCATGACAATGTCCCCTTGCAGGGGCTCAGCACTGACACAGGAAACAGGCTGCCACCTAACACAGCTCCACTCAGTGTGGGCACAGGCAGACCACCACTGGCCTCCTCCAGTGTTTTCCTTGCTGATGAACAAGCCAGCAATGTCTAACCCAAGCTATTCCTGCCCTTGGCTGTGTGGGCCAAGCCCTGGGAAGGGCTGGCTGCTCTGCACGTCTCTCTGCTGAGGTACAGGCAGCAGGGAGTCTGCTGGAGATGTCTGTCTGAGCTCACTTGCTAGGAAACAGGAATAATTCTCCATCAGACCTTCCCCTGCCAGCTCCCCTCCTGTTCCCTACAGCAGACTGACAATCTGGAGCATCCTGGGGAGCAGCAGAGCCTTCCCCACGCTTGCTCCAGAGCATTTTCAGACATGAGAGCAGAGCCAAGGGCCAGGATGGTTGCACCCTGCAGGGGTCCTGGAGCAGGTCCTTCCCAGATGAGCCAGCCAGGCTAATGAAGTGCATCAGAAGGGCAGGACCTCTGTGATTGTGCCTCCCTGAGCAGAGCAGCAGGCAGGTACATCCCTGTGCCCTGCAAAGCCATCTCGTGATTCACTCTCCGTGTCACCAGTTGAGCCACAACCCCCAGGCATTGCCATGGCACCAGGAAGCTCAGGTGTCCCTCTGAAACCACCGGGGAAGTGTCCTTCACCAGCACTGCACCCTAGCTCTCAGGATCAGAAACTGCCTCATTGGCTTGGTTTTGGGCCATACAATTCTATTCTGAAGCCCAGCCAGTGCCTGGGTGTTGTCAGCCTGGTTATCCTCATGGCAAAGGGGCTCCATTTGGTGGCTCCTGACTTAATGATATCTAATTTAGCAGAAATTAAACCGAGTGACTTGAACTCAGCTGGATCAGACAGAACTGAGTCCCAGCAACACAGGGGTGCTTGAAAGCTGAGCTTAGGCTTGTTTTTCCCAGAGCAGCACATTTTCTCCCATCCCCCCATGTCCTCTTGCAGCAGCCAAACCAAGTAATTAAACCCCCCACCTCCCCTCACACCCAGCACTTGGAAACAGAGATAGGCTGGGAGGAGGTTACCCACAACACTGAGGGAAAAACCACAAGGAAAGCAGCTCAGGGCCAACCTGAGCAGGGCAAGACAGGACCTATGCATGAGAGGTTTGCGCAGAGAACAGCCCACGTGCACTGAGCTGCAGCAGGGGATGACAGATCTGCTCTGCCATCAGCCCAGATGGGTGAATCCAGTTGTGTTTGCCTATGGGAGAGGGTGGGTTTGCCTCTCCACAGGCACTGGGCTCACACAGAAGTGATGTTTTAGCCACAGTGATAAAGTACCACTGCAGGGCAAGATCAGGGGTAGGGTGCACAATGGTCCATCGTGTTCCTCTTCTCCAGTGCTTGGCTTTAATACATCACATTCCTGTGGAGCCAACAGAGGGATCCTACCAGTTTCTATCACACAGAGCTTCCTCCCCAGAAATCTCCCCTTTTTTTGCACAAATGATTCTCTTGTTTTCCTGGGAAGATACTTAAGGCAAACTCCCAGCAGGCACAGATGGCTCCTGAAGGGTGATGGGGCACCCCATCCCCGGGACACAATATCATCCCATGTCTCTGGTGCTGAAGCACCCCAGTACCCCCCTTCCCAGCCACAACCCTCAGAGGAGGCTCCACAGGCACTGGACTGAGGTGACACAGGCACTTCTGAGGAGGCACAGCAGTACAAACCTCTTAGCCGAGAGGGAAAGGAGCATTTTCCAAACTCCTTCCACCAGAGGTATATGGCTCCACTGGGACAAACCCTTCTGCAGCATTTCCACCCCAAACCACACAGCTCCTACACACACACACAGATGTGAAGGTATTGGGGATCCCTGGACCTCACCATAACCAGGTGTACATAGGCAAGATGTCAGAGGTTGCTTCCTTTGGGAAGGATGTGTCACCCCTAAAAAGAACACCCTTGTTTTCAGCAATTCCCCCCTTGCAGCCTCTCTGGAGTGCCAGGGCTGTGTGGCACAGCTGGGTGGTAATGGCAGCCAGGCTCGCTGGCACTGACAGCAGCCTTCCTCCAGCCAAGAAACACTCTCCAAAGAAAGAGGGGACAGTGAGTCACTGTTTTACATGGGTAACTCAATGGACTGCACTGCCCTTAGCAGGAAAAGTCATTCACTCCTCCAGGGATGTGGCTGCCGGCTGGCAAGAGAGGGACAAGGGGTGTGCTTCCTTCAGAAGTGTTAATGAGGGCGTGGAAGAAGGTTCTGAGCTGTGATGGATGGGAAGAGCCATGCATAGGGGTGAGTACATGTCCTGCTCTCATTCCAGCCAGACAGAACAGCCAAGCCTGCCAGAAGCAGCAGTGGTTGTGGTGAATGTCTGAGGGTGGAAACACACAGCCTCAGGGAACTGAGGTGGGACCAAAAATCCAAGCACACCTGCCTCTGCTTGTGCCCACGATCCCTGATACCTGTGCACAGTCATCTGCAGGCAGCATCCCTGTAAATGGGGCTCATGGGACTGGAATGGCTCTGTCATGCTGCATGGGGGATGGAGAGGCAGCAGAGCTGCATCACCTCTCTGTCTGGTATTGGGGCACTTGTTCCAGCCACACAGTGCAAATTACTCACAGCACAGACTCTCGCACAGAAATCTGAGGGCCGACAGACATAGGGACAGCACAGAAGCCCCAGACACATTAAATTTAACAAAAAACTCACAGGGTTTCCAGCCTGCAAGAGGCAGATGGATGCTCTCTGCTTCCTCAGTCTGGGGCTGCAGTGACCCATGCTCATGGCTGTCACCTACCCACACCCATTTCCACACTCAGTGATTCATGCCAGATGCAATAAATCCACAGACAGCAGACACGGGGCAGGGGCCAGCAGCATAAGGTGCCATTGGCACCAAGTGCCACCAGACTTCAGGTTTCTCCATCTGGATCCAGTTCAAGACAGACACATTGACTTTCATCAGAAAATGCCTCAGCCCAGCCTCTCAAGAGCTGTGGCAACCTTTGTGGGGCAGGCAGTGCCCCTGTGCAGCTGACCTGACCCTCCCAGCCATGGGCTCCTCATGGCTGTCCCCCTTTGCCAGCAAAGGTCAGGATCTTCTCTTTTAGCTTGAACACATCCCAGCCATGCTCCTTGCCAGGAGTCACACCTGCACAGAGCCTTCTGACAGGTCACACATGGGGCTGGCACTGCCATCACTACAGAAACGTGACAACTAAACCTTATTTCACATCACCACTCCTTCCTCCACTGAGAGGATCCAGAACTGCCTCTCCAAGGGGCAGTTTCTCCATTCCCACTCCCCAGGATCTGCTGTGCCTTTGGCACAGATCAGGGCTGGAAACATGGGTTGCTGGGTGAGATCAGCCCCTGCCACAGCACAGCCTGCGTGTCCCACTCAGCACCACGTGGGATGTGGGGTGGGAGGAAGGCAGCGGTCCAATGTTCAGAGCTACTTGGGTTTTTTCTCCAAACCACTAAAAAAAAAGAGAGATCTTTGCTGAAAGTGCTCCAAAGAAACACAGCAAGCACTGCTGACAGTATAATCTCCACTGTCCATTTCTATTAATGCTCTTACAGGTTTAGCAGAAACTGCAAAGCTTGGAGCTGACTTTTCACTGCTCAAGGCATGCAAGAACCCCCAGATGAGCAAAGCCAGTGTGACCCTGCATGCAGCCCCCATCAGTGAGTGCCCTTGGGAGGGGCATTTGCCTGGCAAAAGAGACAATGGATTTGTGTTTTGCTCCTCGTGCCTGGCTGACAAACCCAGCCCAGAGCTCCACATTTGCTGTGCACACTCAGCACTCTGCAGCTCAGCCAGGCTGAGGGACAATCCAGCACTGAGGGTTTGCAGCCAGCTCTGTCTCTGCCTTCCATCTGCTGTACACAAAGCTCAGGCAGCAGCCACAGAGGTGGCTCTGGGGTTTGAGGGGGTGTCGTCTGATGGATGTTTTTTTAAGCTGCTACAAAAAGAACATTAAACTCCTGACGTGAGATGGGGTCAGAACATCCTGCACTAGTTTAGATTTCTACTGCATGTCACACACATTGGGCAGGAAAATAATTATCTTTCTAACTTTACTGTTTTGCCTTTCCTTTTTTATTTTTTTTTCCTTAACAGGATGCTTCTCAGCTTTTAACTGCCTGGAAGAGACCTCTTAAATCTGAAATCCCTGGTCTGTCCAGGCTTCAGCCAGATGCCTCCTGTTAAGGGAGTGCTGGCTGTATCCAAGCCAGTGCAGTGACTAGCTGCCACTCATTCCAGAAGTGACTGTGATTCAGAGATCTGGCTTCTGGACATGCTTTAAAACCACTTGTGCATTACTCTTGATGCTCAAGATCCTGGCAAGTTTACTTAGGAAGAAGTTATTGCCATTGCCATTAGGAAGACATTAAAATTACATGAAGAGCCTCCTTGTTTTCTATAAAGCTTCATGAAAGTGCTTTCCTCTTTTGGTTCCCAATTTCTTGCACAGCTTACTTTGCCTTTATGTTTCTAAAGATCATTTTTCTTCATTTCTCACTGATGGCACCTCTTGGACTACCACAGTGCCACCAGCCATACCCAGGCTCAGGGGCTGGCACAGCTGGGCCTTGGTTTTGTGGCTCCCTCCTCCCCAGAGGTGGGGATGGCTCAGGCTCTGTTTTTCAAGAAAGGCCCTCTTATTCCCATTTAGTCAAGTTGAGTCAAGGATCAGCCAGGGAAGCTCTAATCAAGTGATGGAAAATGGTGACAGTTACAGGGTTAGCTCACAATAAATCATGCAGAAAGGGAAAGAAGGAATCCAGCTGCTTCAAGGAGCTTGCCAAATGCCCCAGCATCGTCTGTGGGGATCATATTAGGAACAGAGCCAATGGCAGCTGGTCTGGACACTCTGCCCCATTCAGTGCAGGGGAACCCTCATGTCTCCTCAGCAGCAGGAGACTCTGCTCACCTGGTACCAGCCTGAGGCAGATGCCAGGAAGGTTTTATAGAAAGATCACAGGCATTTTAGCTGAAGGGATGTATTTTGTTGGGGCAGGGTTCCCAGGTCTCTACTGTCACAAGGACTGCAATTAAGATCTTTATAGGAAACAGAAAATTAACAACATCCAGCAGGAACACGGCCTCTTTGAGCAAATAAAGTATTTGTGTGTAAGTACCATGCAATCTTCTGTTTCCAAATGGTTAATTCCTCCCATAAGCCAAGCTAGAAGCTTTCCAAGAGCAATTTCTCTTCCCCATTACGCCTGTCATTCTCCTGGCCCCAGTTGGCTGCTTGCATTTATAATTCAAGCCTGAACTGCCAGCATTTCCATTCCTTGTCAATAAACTCCTCCTTTGCAGCCTGCTGCCTGAAGGAACTGCGTAAGAAGGGCTTGCACCAGCAAACAGCCCTTTGTCAGGATGGGCAGGGGCTTATTTTCCCTGGGCAAGGCTGCACCAGAGACCCACTAAAACCCTGCTGGCCCTGCAGGCCCCCTTCTCTGGGCAGGCTGGGGCAGCCCACAGCTGCTCACACAGCACCACGAGCTGCCAGCCAAACCAAGGGACCATCTGCAGCAGCCTCTGCCTCCTGATCAGCTGCTGGGGCCACGGCAGGCCAGCCTGCAGGGGACCAGGCTGGGCTTGCTCAAAACCTGCCCACACTGAGCTCTGCTCTGGGCAGATGCTGTTTGTGCCCTCTGCACACAGGCCACCTGCACAGGTACAACAATGTCAGATGGCTCAGCCTGCCTGCTGAACGTGTCTCAAGCCATCTCCTCAGCTCTGTGCATCTGGGATTGATGAAAGCCTCAACCAGCTGATCTGAGAAAAAATGCCCCCTCAGCAAACTCTCCCCAGAGCAGCACCTTGCACGCAGCCATCCCTGCCTGGCTTTGCTTCATGGCTCTCATCCCTCTGCTCCCTGCAGAGCCAGCTGAGGGGCTGTGTCCTGCCTTTCTAAATGACACAGCTCATTAGCTGGTGAGACTCTCTGTCACATGATACACAACAAGAGGCTTTACAAAGAGTTAAAGAGATGCCTGAGCTCACAGAGGAGGAGAGGAGTGAATTACAGCCTGCTGGAGACTTGGGAGAACCATCTCTGAGAACCATCTCCAGCACATACACTCCCACCACATGGCCCCTCGTGCCTGCCTCTGCTGCATTTAGTAATGACCACTGCCTGAGGCCACCAAAGAGCCCTGTCTGTTCAGCAGAGGACACAAACACCTCCAGTCCCATTGCAACTCTGGGGCACAACAGATCCAGCATCACTGGCAGCTGCTTGTCTGAGTGGCTGTTGGATTTAACCCTTCCTGACAGTGGCTGCTGGCTCTGGGGACATCTCTTTTCTTTCCACAGGGAGTGAGCAAGCTCTGATGGGGACCTCAGGAAGAAGGGCACTTGGAGGCTTGTATCTACACCACCCAGCAGCAGCTGTGGGCTACTGATGCAAAACTCCACCAGCATCAGTTCAGCCTCCTTTGGGTCTCACAGTGCCTGTGTCTGCTGATCCTATTAAGCTAAAGGGAAATCAATCTCCCTGATACTGCCAGGAGAAAACTTGGAAGAGACCCAGCTATGAATATGCTACCCCTGCACCCTTGCCAAAAGGAAGGGCCTGGCTCTGTAGATATGTGCAGGACTGAACTCGCTGCCTTCTCCTGCCATGGGGAAATCTGCCTGTGCAGAGGCTCCTGTGGCAGGCAGAGCCCCAGTCTGCAGGGAAACACAGAACAAACGGGCTGGGGAGCTGCTGAGGAGCTTCTGGCCTCCAGCTAGTTTGTGCTGATTTCTCAGGTCCCTGCTTTGAAGAAAGCCTTCTAGAACAGGCAAGGCAGCCCCAGGGACACCCACACCCGGCAGCTCTGAACAAACATCACCTTTGAACCTCATGTCAATATTACCCACCTTCCTGCCAGGTCAGTGAAGCAACATCTGGCCAGAGAGCAGGCTTGGGTTGGGTTCCACATGAGCAGTGAGGCTGCAAACTCACAGGGAGAGAGAGCACTGCAAGGGATGGCTCCAACCTGCTGCTGCTCCCTCCCTGGAGGAGCTGGGAAAGCAGCCAGGAGATGGAGGGCTATAAATCAAGTGGCATTGACATGGAGAAGGAAAAGCTGGGAGCACATTGTGACTGGAGGCCAGGACTCATGGCCTCAGCATCCCCCTGTACCACAAGTGACAAGCTGATGGGAAGGGACCTACGAGCCCTGTGCACTGCTGTGAAAATCCAAAACTTTAATGGCACAAGTACCATGAGTAGAGCCACCAGCACCTGCCCATCTGCCATGGTCAGGCCGGAGAATTCCTCATGTGTCACTCGAGGTGTTGCAGAGGCAGCAACACCTTCAGACACATTCTCTGGGGAGAAAACAGCTCCAAGTTCAGTCGGATGCTGCTCTGAGGGAGTCTATGAAAACTAAGTCCAGTGGTGAAAAAGCTGGGTCTCACCAGAATCAGGTGCTTCCTCAGCACATCAGGTCTCACTCCTGTGCTCAGCACAGTCTGTGTACACAGCCCTGGAACAGACTCACACCACCACCCACGAGCCTGGGGCACTGTGGTTTGCAGCATGTCCCAGCTGCCAAAACAGCTGCACGGTGTGACAGCACCCCAGGGTTCAGTGACCAGGGCTGCAGCACTGCTGGGAGCACTGAACACCTCTGCCACTCCTTGCTCCCATGTATTGGGGTAAAGCGAAGGGGAGGTGGGACATGCAATAGGCAGGGAGGCAAGCAGGACCCCGGAGAGCCAGGCCAGGGTGCTGACAGGGCTGAGGATGGTGCTTGGAGAGCCCTGCTGCAGGTCAGGAAGTTCCCATCACAGCACAGGGAATGAAGGACCTGAGGTGGCACGGGACAGCATGTTGAACTGGGACAGAAAAATCAGCAGACACGGAATCCACACACACTCACACCCTCAAAACCAGGTTCTCAACCATTTTCAACACCCAAGGGTGATTCTCCTCTCAGCAGAGCTGCCAGAGGATGTGGCTTGTGTGGCCAGGCTTTCCTGCACTGGCAGACAGTGAGGAGCCACCTCAGCTGAGGATGTAGCTGCAGAACCCAGGGGTGGTGGAGCTGTCACAGCCCTGGCCAGAGAGAAGAAACCCTGCTTCCTTCTCCCAGGATAAACCAACTCCAAGCCCTCCCCAGCCAGATTCCCATCATTTTGCCTGCCCATGAATTTACAACTATTTATTTAGTCAAAGCTCATCCAAATATTAAGAGCTCAGGGGCACTGTGGGGAAACAGGAGCAGGCAGAGCAGGCAGGCTGCTCCTCCAACAGGCTGCAGGAATTCCCCACTGCCTGGTTCAAGGCTGGACAACTCCATGCCCTGAAGCTAAATGTGTTCAGTGCCAGCAAGCTAAAGGGAGTGGACTTGTGCAAGGATCACCAAGCCTAGAAACAAACCTGAGGCAGATCTTTGCCTCTGAGACTTACAAAGGTGGGAGGTGGAAAAGGTTACAAGGAAGGGACCTTCAAAAAGCCTACAGACCCCAGACATCCCAGTAAGGATGCTGCAAAAGGTCTGGGAAAAAATGAAACTAGCTCAATAGCATTCAAAAGAAATGCTGGAAGAGAGCTCAGCTTCCCTCCCAGTTGCCCTCTCCCTGTCCAGCAGAAGCCAGCATAAAGATGTCCCCACATCAAGAACTGGCAGGTCAGAAGGACAGCAGCAGGTCCAAGTGGAGCTCCAGTGTCATGACTATGGCCCTGACCCCTTGTGGTGCCCTCACACAGCCTTTCATCAGCTTTTCAGACTGAAAACCCATCCTTTAGGCAGCCCAGGGTGAGTCACAGCAATGTGGGGATGATTCAGAGACCAATTTGCCAATGGCTGGGAGTGTGTGCGCACAGAGCAGTGTGTGTGTGTTTGCTTTTTGCAATCACTGTCCTGCCTGAGGGACTCAGACTGAAAACTCACTCAGGGCACTGCTGAGCTCTGGCAGATTCAGCCCACCAAGAGGGGAGCAGAGATTTGTGGCTGTGAACTGGTGGGGTGACAGTTCAGGATGTCAGCCACTGCAGGTCCCTCTGGCTACTGGGCTTGCTCAGCTCCCTGCAGAGGGGAACTGGCACTGCTGGCTGATGCCTTTGTAGTTCCTTGGCTTCTGGCATAGAGTCCTGGGAAAGACAGCTGTGTTTGCACTGGAATTAAGATGGAGGGTTTGTCATGCTCTCCCTTCAGATGCTTGCAGGAACCAAGGACCAAAAAATAAACCCAGCAGGTAAAAAAATCCCAACATCCTCAAAGGAGCCCTGATCACTGCACCAGCACTCATCTCCCAGCCTTGGACCTCATCACCCTGCACCAACACAGGCAAAGCCCTCCTGGTGCTGTTTTTGTGGAGTTCTTACTGCAGGGCATTGGAGTTTTGTGTGTGGGGACAAAATGCAGGTGCATGGCAGACAGAAACAGGCAGAGATGCCAGAGGAATGTGGGGCCGGGAGAGGCTGGATCCAGCCAGCAGAGCCACCAGGACACGAATCTCTCCTGCAGGGACAGAGTTAACTCTGGGTGTGCTGAGCCCACTCCTTTTCCCTCCAAAACCACTTGCATGTATCAGAGATTCTCAGGAAACTGCATAAAGCCAAGAAGGACTAGAGGAAGCATTCCTCATGAAAAGGCTGGCCCTCAGGAGCAGATGGGCTTCATTACTGCCCTGCTCTCAGCACCGGACTGCGTGGATTCTGCTACCCCGACAGGTCACGGATGGAGTGCTTCATGTCTTTTCCAAAAACAGCAGGACCTGGGGGCATCCAGCCTGTGTTTACCAACACCTTGGCTGACAAATGTCATTGTACTTCGAGTACTGGCTCCTCAAAAGGAAGGGGCTGCATCCTGGGCATCACGATGCTATGACTGGGAAAATGAGCTGGGCAAAACTGTCCCATGAAGAAACGAAACGAAACGAAATGAAATGAAATGAAATGAAATGAAATGAAATGAAATGAAATGAAATGAAACAAGATGAAACGAAACTAAATGAGAGAAGAGAAAGAGAAAGAGAAAGAGAAAGAGAAAGAGAAGAGAAGAGAAGAGAAGAGAAGAGAAGAGAAGAGAAGAGAAGAGGAAAAGAAAAAAAGGAAAAGAAAAGAAAAGAAAAGAAAAGAAAAGAAAAGAAAAGAAAAGAAAAGAAAAGAAAAGAAAAGAAAAGAAAAGAAAAGAAAAGAAAAGAAAAGAAAAGAAAAGAAAAGAAAAGAAAAGAAAAGAAAAGAAAAGAAAAGAAAAGAAAAGAAAAGAAAAGGTCAACACCATCTGAGGGTGGCCAGATTTGTCATCCCTGCCTGTGCTGCAGCCTTAGCCAGGGTACAAGCAGCATCTCCCTGGTTATCTGGAAGGCTGAGGACATGTGTCAGCCAGCTGCAGACATGACCCAGGCTTGGAGCATTCGCTGGCCAAACCCCGCACACGTCCCAAGGCAGCAGCTGAATTTCAGCCTCCAAATACCTTCAAACAATGGGGAGGAACTGAGGACTAAAATAGGCTCTTTCCTGTTCTGAAAAAAAAAAAATCCCTGGTTTTCAAAGGTCTGCTAATACTTAGGTGTGTATTTATCTCCATTCACGCCAGGTCTAGGTGCAGTTGTAGGTTCAGGGACCAGAGCTCTGCGGGTCAAATCACTTATCAACTCTATAATCTCTGTAATAATTTGTTTCCCTCTGAAGGGACCAATCTTTAGGCACAGAGATGGAGCTGACTGAGATCAATAAATTTGGAACAATGAGAAGCAAGAGTTTCTTCAAGATCTGCTGGTCCTGAGGGGTGTTGGGCTGGGCAATTGAAACCACCTGAGAACTGGCAGAGAGTGGTGGCAGTGGTGTCTCCCACATCCACCTTGGCACATCAGAGGGCTAACAAACACACAAAGATGGTGAGGCAGTTTCCTACCTGTGATATCTGCTACATGTGTTGAGGTGGCTTCTGGCATTGCTGCTCATCCTCCTGCAGCACCCCAACCCTTCTGTGTCAGGCTGCTGAAGGGGTTGGAGAAGGCTTTGCTCTATCAGAGCTCAGAGGAGATCCAGCTGATTGATACAGGAGCAGATAAGGATGGAGAGAGGGCTCTCACTGCTTTCTCACTTGGAAAGGTCTCTGGAATAGGATCACAACCCTGGCACTTCTGGTATCTCTCGCAGTGAAAGAGTCAGACCAAAGGCTGAGTACATCTCACCTGCAAGGCTCCGTGAGGTCCAACAGCTCGTGCTGACGGCAGGCTGTGAAACAACAGAAGCCAGCATAGAGCAAGTGCTGCTAAAAAGACCTAAGAAACAACAGCTGGATGCTGCAAATGGACAGAACCAGAGCAGAAATAAAGGAGCACTTTGAGAGCTTTTCCTTCTTTCTTATTGGAGAAAATCTGCCAGCTCCCCAGCTGTCAGTACAGTCTGCCTACTCACAGTTGCCCCAAAGACATACCATTGGCATGGCCCCACAGTACTGCCCTGCAGAAACCTCAGACCAAATGAACACAAGGCCTTAGGACCTGCCACTCTACCTCCCTCACATGCTCACCCTTCCCTCTATCCCTCATCTGTACTACCAGAGTAATCCCACCTCCCCCACTGTTGCTAAAATCACTGTGGTCCCCCTGAGAACAGCAGTCACCAAAGCTCTGATGCAGACAAGGAATGGCAGCCTCCAGTATCTCCTGCTGTGCCAGCCTAGATGTGCTGCCAGCAGAGTGAGATGAAATACCAGCCTGGGAGCCCTGCTGTGTATCCTCACCTCCGTGCAGGAATTGTACAGCGTGCACAAGTCAGCACAGCCCACGGTGCGCTGCTCCTGCTGGGAACAGCAGAGGAACATCAGCTCAGATGATGGATGATACTCATGCCAAGGCCAGACAGATCTCCTGGAGGGCTGTGGGGTGACACCAGTACAGCCAAGGACTCCTGGTGGCTCTCACCACCCCCTGAGCCCAGCTGAGATAGCCTGAGGCTTGCCTGGGAGCTGAGGGCACCTGCCCACGCCACCAGCCCAGGTGCAGGAGGTGCTGAGAGGTGACTGCTCCAGGTAAACCCCAGAACTACCCACTGTGGCATGGTGTGAAAGATCCAGAGCCAGTGTGCTCAGCACCACTTCAACATCTTCCTGCAATGCAGACATCCTCCCCTTGGCCATGTACCTGTGAGCCTGGAGCCACAGCTGATGGCCAGCAGGACAGAGAGGCCACTGCTGACCTGAAGCAAGCAGGGGACAGCCCATGGCACAGCTCCACTCCAGGGCCAGGGCAGTGAGGGGCTACAGACCCCATGTCTGCTCACCAGCACAGCCAGCAGGAGGGAAAGGCAACAAAACCCACCAGGGCCATGAAGTCAGGGCACACCCAGGCACACAAGGCCACCAAGACCTGTCCCACCCCTCTGGCAAACACGCTGAGCCCATTCCTGCCTCCAGGAGGGACAACACGGAATTCTGCCACTGCCTGCAGTACAGACTAACTCAGCCCACCACCAAAATAACCAACTCAGCGGCATTTGGGAGCAGAGTTATTTCAGCACAGGCTGGCGTGTGGGTGTTCCTGAGGCAGAACAAGAAAGCCTTATTCCAGCCCAGCCACGGAGCTCAGCACAAACCACTGCATGCACAACTGTCCGGGTGGAGCTGTAAGTGGGCAAGGCAAACACAGTGGGTAATTCCTGCTCCCTGAGCTGAGTGAGCCCTGAGCACTCTCAAGCTTAAAGGTTTGTGTCATCATTCTCCCCATTCCTTGTCCTGGTCACAGGAAGGTTTGGTCTCTATGTGCCATTAGCAAGGATTAATTCAGCATGTTCCGTGTAATGGACTGTGGGTGGCCCGGGGAAGGCAACCTGCTCAATCCTGCTAATGATGGACAAAGGATCTGACTGCTCCTGGGGGAAACTCATAGCACTGCTTCTTTTTTTTTCTAGCATTTTTCTTCATTATTATGTAAAATCCAAATGACACCAGACAACCAGAACTCCAAATAACCCCCAGGTGGACATCACTTTAAAGATGACATTTTCATTTGCAAATTGTTTACCTATTATTGTAACTTATAACTTCTAAAATTCTAGCAACTGGTCTCAGTTTGTTTTTATTTGGGATAAAAAAATGAAGTAATCTGTAGCTTGCTTCTTTTCTGTATGTGGTAATGACCTTTCCTCTGCTAGCGTTTCTCACTGATCTGAAGAGGAAAGGAAAAATTGTAAACTGAAAAATAATAAGGGAAAGAAATGGCACAAAAATGAAGGCTGGACCCAGGGAGACAACGGTGTAGCTAGAATATAAACTAGTGTTAGAGAACATGAATATTGCTTTAACTCACCTCTTTATTGAACCTAAAGGGGCAAATCTGCAGAGAGCATCCACAACCTCACAAATGGGTTCCCACTGAGTGACAAACATTACTTGGTTCCAGTAGCTAGAAATCCCTACCTCAGACCTATCAGCATCTACGGGAACTTTCAAAAACCACACTTGCCCCACGTGAAAGAATAGATTTGCAGGGCATTGCATTAGCATTCCAGACCCAAATTCCCTCCAGTGCCTCGTGAGACACCACCACCATAATCATCACCGGGTTTGTTCTGACCTCACAGGAACTCTGTGTGAAACTGGGTTGAGATCAGGTGAGGAATTCAAGTCAACTAAGCACAGAAAGTTCTGCTGACTAAGACCAGCAGAATCTCTTTTTTGAAAACCAGAGCCCTGAAAAGAGATATGTTTTCCAGTCAGATTCTAGAAAGCATATCCAGTGTAAAACACAATCATCTCTTCATTAGCACCCCTGGAGATTAAAGCTGATTCAGTGCTGCACTTTTTACTGAGCAGCCCCAATGCTAAAATATGATGCATAAATAATTTCCTTAAGAAAATAAAAAGTTACTAAGGAATACAATACTGATTATGTTCTTCTGGGATTTCTGAATTCATCTGACAAGCTTCACATGCTCATCTAGAAATAACAAATGCTTGCTCGAAACCCAACTCCTTTTCAATCTTACTCAGCCAACAAGTTATGCCTTTTTTATTTTTAGGAAAAAAAACACATTAAAGTGATGGAGCAGCCCCTCTAAAAACAAAATCACATTTCATTTAGTCTACACTGATAAAATTCCATTAACGTTTCAGTCAAGTCAGTCTTATGAATTTTAAGATGTAACTCTAAAGGCCCCATTGATGGATTGCTGCTGTACTCAGAAAACATTAGTACATTGTTAAAACGGCAGCAATTACCCAAAAACATCTCGTAGGAAAGAGGAACTAATTTCCCCAAAGGAGCAGAAAAGGCACGGAAATAAATTATCCCCCCAGTACAAAACGCTTCAGATTTTAGCTCCGAATTCTTTCCCAACTTGCGAGAAATTTCTAAGAGCACACACTAGAGAAGTCCCTCGAGCCATTCAAAGTCTCCCAGGAACTTTAGTGACCGCGGCTCTGAATGGGCACGGGCGGGACGGAGCAGCTCCGCTCTCCCGCACCGACCCCGCTGAGCCTCGGCACGAAGCTGCGCACAGCTCCGAGAGCTCACCAGGGCTTCGTGCCCCGCAGGGACAGCGACCCCACGGAAGGTGCCTTTGGCAGGAGACCCGGGTGTCAGTCACTGCGGAGCGGCGGCGCCGGGACGGGAGCGCCGCTCGCACCGCGCCGAACTTGCATGGGCTCAGCCGAGCGATGGGCAACGCCGGCAGCTTCCCCGGCGGACACAACTTCAGCTCGCCGGGGACCGGCCGGCACCCGAGGGGCTCCAGGAGCAGGGAAGGGCTGCCCGCCGTGCCTCGCTCCCCTCTCCGCCCGCCCGCCACCGCCACCGCCGGGGGACCCACCTGGGCTGAGGCTGCTCTGGAAGTAGAAGAGGACGAGCAGGAGCGAGCCGAGGCCGGCGGCCAGCGCCAGGCGCGGAGCCCGGCTCCGCCGCATCCTCGGCCGCGGCTGGCGGCGCAGCGCAGCGCCCGCGGCCCCGGCCCCGGCCCCGGCCCCGGCCCGCCGAGCCCCGCCGGGCGCCGCCGCCGCCCCGCCCCGCGCCCGCGGCCCCGCGCCCGCCCGCAGGAAGTGACACGGGGCGGCTCAGCCGCCGCCACGGGAACTTCGCCCCCCGAGAGCCCCGCGGCGCCGGCAGCGGCTCGGCCCGGCCGCGGGGGCGGGCGGGGGCCGGGGGGGTTTCCGCGGCCGGGCCGTGTCCGCGCCCCGGGCTCGGCGCTCCGTGCTCGGCGGTGCGCGCTGCCCTGCCCGGCTCTGTCGCGGCTCCGGGACTCCCCGAGGGGAAACGGGAGCCGCTGGTGTGGTGGCAGGGCAGGGAGTTTCCTGGTGGCTTTCCTCTGCACTGTCAGTACTTCGGGAGCATCACAAAGTTTCGTGGCCTTAAAATACACGTGACCTTAAAATACACCTCTTTTTTTTTTTTTTTTTTTTTTTTTTTAATAATATTCATTTGGTTACCCCCAGCCCTGCAGTCTTTTATTGAAAGACATAATGCTTCTGACTAATTCCACCTCGAGCAATAAATTTCTGTAGAAGGAGGACACAATTTTGTATGATTCTCGGCATGCTTTTGGAAAGTGAGAGCACAAAGTTCTCTTACTGCATCCTCTATCCCCCAGGCTCCGCAATCACAGGCAGAACCAGCCCAGAGCTTTTGTTGCCCCAGTTTTGAAATAGCAGCAATGCTTTGCACCCAGCTCTGTAAAACACTCGAGATCTACTCAAAGGCCATCTGCCAAATTAGGCAGACCGAGAGCTGGATTCTACTGACAGCACCCATTCACTGCTTCTCCTCAGCCCCAGAACAGTGAGTTTTAAGAAAAAGAGGACAGCTCAAGGACGAGCCACAGGGAATGACAAAGAAAGCCTAGGCATGTGCACATGCAGGGCTTCATTCTACCCTCATTTAAGGCAGAGGAAACCAGGAGGAGAATCTCGTTGTAGTGAAGGAAGCTGGAATGAAATAAGAACACACACAGCATCTTGCAGGCTGTGTTGGGCTGTGCCCATGGAATTAAACAGCTCTTTGATGTCCCTGTTGGATGGTCCAGAGAGGGGCAAGAGAAATGAGACCGCAACTGGGACCTTAACACTCCTTCTTGCAAGGGCACCCCAGTGTGGAAGGAACCTCGGCAGCAGAGCCCTGGGGCTGTTTGATCCCTGCAGGGAGGGATCTGTGCAGGGAGGGATCTGTGATCTATTTCTGTGACCCCAAACACCAGGGAGCAAGAGACAGAGCTCAGGGGGCACTGCTGGTGCCAATGGCTGTGCACATGCAGCCTGCTCTCTGCTGCAAATGGTGCAGTAATTTTGGCCCCTAGATGAGTGTGGAAGGGCTTGGGTTCTCCCTCACATGTAAAGATGGGCTGGTAGACCTCAGGGGCAGCAAAAGGGGTGTCTGGTACTGCTGTCCTTGGGGCCAGAGAAAGTTCAATGACTGAAGACATGTCCAGCCTGTGGAGTTGGAACCCCGTTGGAGTAGCTTTTCAGGAGCTGGAATGTGAACTCAAGACCGTTGGTGAATTTTTCATTATTTGCATCTTCCAGTACTGAAACACCAGAAAATCTAGCCCAAGGCTCCCAGAGGAGATAGGGAAAATAATCATCCCTTTAGCCCAGCTTCCCTGGGTTCAGCAGGAGGTATAAAACTGGTAGAAATAAGCAAACTTCACCCATAGTTGGAAATTCCCATTAAAGAAAATACAGTAAATCATCCCAGTAGAAACTCATGCACTGAGCAGGACCTGTTGAGTCCGGCTGCCTGCTGTCTGTATTTCATCCCTGGGGGCAGGGCCAGGGCCATCTGTGAGCACATCACATATGCGAGGCTGGTCCTCAGCAGCCTGAGGTGAACGTGCTGTTCAGATCCACGGGGCTAAACATGGAAGCACATCATGAGCGTTTCATAGGATTCCTATGTGGACTCAGCTGAAAATGCTTCCTTTTTTAAAGGACAAACCCCTTTCATAAGGAGAAAATCCCTTTTAGAAGGACAAACCCATTTTCCAGGGGGAAGAGGTATATTTTGGTTAGAGCTGACTGGTGGCAATGGCACCAGCTGCTGAGAGATCAGGCCTTTGCTGACCTGTTCCTGTTGCCTGTTCCTGAGTGAGTGACAGACCTCCCTGGTCATACCTACTGCTGTCTTGTACCATCCCCCTTCCCTTGCAGCCCCACCATTCTGAAAAGAGCAACCCCAGCCCATTAAAGCAAAAAGTGACCAGTGCTCGCTTGAGAAGATCACTGCAGATATATAGAAGGGCTCAAGATGAAGCTGTCAGAGTCTCAGATTATGATCCCAAGCCTATTTCTAATGGAATCATCCAATTCAGTCTGCTTTGGAGAAGCCCTTCTCTCCCTCCCTTGGCCCCACTGATGGCTGGAGAACAGCAGGTGCACAAAGCACACATGAAAATACAACTGCTCAGCAGCACACGTGAAATAAACGTGGCAAGCACTGATGCCTGGTGTCTTAATATGTTGCTTTGCCAGGTCAATTGGAAGAACTGAGAAATGAGTATTTGCTGTAGAATGGCAATGGCTCCTTCCCTGACAGGCTGTGAACTCCTTGTGGAAGGGTCCCCCTGTTCCCTGTCTCCACAGTGCCTCCCACTGTGGGGTTCAGAGCATGGCTGGAGCTATTTATGACTATTAAACAATACTGGGAATCAAAAATAATGATCAAAAGGTGCTAAAAACGTGTTGTGGAGGGAAATTATTTATTACTGCCAAGGTCTGAGCTGCAGCTGGCTTGTAGGTGAAGAGGAAGTGCTGTTTGCCTGCAGAATGATGCTGTGCCTTTGATGCAGTGCATGCTTGATTCCCTCCCTGCTCATTAGCAGTGCTCGTTACTGTCTTCTCAGCAGGTTTCTGCCACATGCTTTGCTTTTTCCCAGGACCTTGGTGCCACTGAGTGAGATTAACCCCGAGCTTTGGTCTGATGACCATGTTGAATAGAAATTAAACAGTGTCTAGTTTCTGCTGGAAACTGAGGAATCTGTTGTACTCCTCCCTGAGGCCCGGCTGTCCAGCCATTGTGAAAAAGCCTTTCTGGAGGATATTTTGACTTTGCACCCAGTTGTTTAATTCTGGAGCTGCAGAAGCAATTTTCCCTGGCCTCCTGCCGGTGAGACTCCCATCTGCTGGTGGCCCTGGTGCACTGACAGTGCTGCCACTGTCAGTGTCACCAAGTGAAGGCTTGGGTAGAGATGTGGGGAATGACACTGGTGCAGCACAGGCTTTCCTCAGCAGCTGGGAGATGCTCCAGGGGTGACCATGGGTCATCTCCTCTCTGTTTCCTAAGAACTGCATTAGACATCACCCTGCCTCTGGGGTTTCCATGGACCCCTGTGTATCTTGATGGTCAATGCTGTGGTTTAAGTTTTATGGCATTACTGTAACATGCTGGCTGAGAGGGACTTTGCACAGCCTCGGCCGATCCCTGCTTGAGCTTGTTCTGCAAGTTTCCCCAAGATGGACACCAAAGATCTTGCCAAGCAATCCTTTCCAGATTTACAAACCCTCTAAAATTTTTCCTAGAAACTTATCTGAACCATCCTTATCAGGGACTCGGGACATTTTACCCTGAAAGATAAGCAGAGAGCCTTCTTCTGTCACTTTTATGTTTTAAAAGGAAAAATCACTGCTGATGAGAGCACGAGCTGGAATACTTGCTTTCTCAAGCAGTGCATTGATTTTCCATAATTTCCTGTAGCCCTTTGTACCTGCAGAATGTGACTTTTCAAATATTATTTCATAAATGCACTAGTGTTTATGCTCACTTTGCACTGACATACAAGAACCTTGCTTCACAGCAGCAGAGAACCACATTGGGGTGGACTATTCACCACTGAGTGCTGGATTAAGTATTGGCAAGGTCAGTATACAAAAGACACGGGTTGGATAAAAGGTAAAAATGATATTAAATACCTCTGGAGAGGTAACTGGAGGATTACTGTTTACATAGAATATAACAAGATGCTTCCTGCATCTTTTTAAAATGTGCAACCAGATTTTGCCACTTGTTCATACAAAGTAGTACTGATGCCTTGAGAAATCTCCTTGGTCTCAGAAGGACAGGGCAGGGAAACAACAGCAGCCAATCCCAAAAACACTCCACATCCTGAGGAATCCCACTGATGTGGTGGGTATGAGAGTGTACATTGCCTAAAGTTTATCAGGTTCTTATGCCTCATCAGAAAAAACGTTCTGAGTTTTAGAATAGTGCATATAGCCCCTGATTCTGAGTAGTCAGTATTGTAGCCTGGATAACTTACACAGCTTCTCAACCTTTCTGTTACCCCCTCACCACATAAAAAAGGAAAAGCTAATGACTTCCCAGAGGCCCTGTTACAATTATCTCCTGATCTCCTCAGAAATCTTCCTAAAGACCAAGGAACTAAAAGGGGGCTGTCTCTTCTCATTTTGGCGTGCTGGCCTCTGTCAAAGTATATTTCAAGGAAACATTCCTTTAACTTTATTTCTGCCACAATTTAAAAATAAAATAAAGAAAAAGAAGCAGCTTTGTTCCTTTAAAAGCACCAGTGGTGACGGAAGCAAACCAAATTACAGGCTATAAGGACAACCCTCTGCCTGCATCTGCTGGAAATGCTGTTGGTAGGATGGAAACTTTGCACAGAGCAGGGACTCTCACATTCAGTTTTTCTTCTTACAGCCTGATTATGGTGGCTGGGAATGAGGAATTGGAGCCTTTCAAGCACAAACAAAAACCCATGTCCTCTGGAGGTGGGAATTTTTCCCTCTCATTCCTAGGCTGTTGCTTCCTCCAAGGAAGAGCTCTATCTGCCATATCACAAGGGCTCTGAAGCAAAGGATAAAAACTTCTGAAACAAGACCCATAGACTTTTGCCTGGCTCACAAACACCCAGTTCAGACCAGGTACATTGTCAGACTTTTTATAGGACCCAAATTACCTTCTCTTGCAGGTTTCTCAGGATTTGTGGTCACTGAGTATTCACTATTTCATAAAAATATCTTCTGTCTTATTCATACCCTGTACTGCAATTCTCAACAAATAACACCAAATCCTGTCTTGGGAAAAAGAATTACAAATATCCCTATAGTTATGTACCCAAATTCCTCAGGGCAGGATAGTCTCTCAAGGGCCCAAGCCTGTAATTTTTGAATCAGTGGAAAATCCTGACTGCATCCTATGCCTTGTTGTTTTACCTCACAGTGTGACACAGCAGTATTTAAATCCCTGGGGGGATTATGAGAGCTGCACTACTGCCCAATTTTGGGGTTAAAAATAGGTCATGGCCAATCTTCTGCAAAGAAATGTTTCATTTGACTGCTCTCTATATCTGGGGGGAGCACACTTCAGGATCTGCATTACTGGGTAGCCCTAAACCTCACAGAAATTCACCATGACCTGGTATGGATCTTTGGGAATCCAGTGTTGGCAGCTCTGTTAAGCCTCTCTCTGCATTCAGGCACTCTTGGACCTCCCCAGCAGAGCCAGGTGAGATGGACACAACACTACCACGTGCTGACCTTGCTACCACAGTTCCAGCATGTCAGAACAAAAAATTCTCTCCTTGGAGGCACAATTTTCATTCCAAATATTCCCAAAATGAGGAAAGAGTGGCTTGGAGACGCCATCAAGAAACCTCTCCATATTTCAGGGCAATTTGAGCACTGTGCTTTCAACCATTTGGCTGAAGCTGGTGATGGGGAAGCAAAAGGCAGAGTGTGCCCATGCAGACACAGTGCCTTGTGATGGATTTGGAGGATTGTTAGATTGAAGCCTGTAATGGAGAGGCCAGATCTTTGGCTGCTCTAAGCATTTGCTCAGAGACTATTCATTTTTATCCCAGCTGAGGGACTATGTCCAGGATGCATGCATTTGATAGAAAATTGATTAACAGCATGCTTTTATACTTTCACAAAAGGTATAAACCAGATTATTCTAAACTGGGCTTTATTTGCTTGAAAGCACATAACTCAGCAGCACAGACAAGCCTGGTATCTCAGGAGCAGCGCAGGTAGCAAAGACTGCTCAGAAATCTCTCTGGAAAGTTCTGTTTCCTGGACTTCTGTTGATTTACGTTGACTGTTCATGACCAGAATCCTGGGACCAAATAATCTGGTCTTGGAATCTGCTGCATCCAACCAGCCACAGCCAAGAAACAGCATGAGAGAGACGTTAGTTTTAGTACCTCATTTGGAGAGCCCCTTTCTGAGCACAGCAGCATTGAGCACAAGATTGTGACCTGGGGTGTTGCATTCTGTAACTCCCCAGGTCTGAGCAAAGGCAGGTTTATCCCTGAGAGTGGAGTGAGGGGTGTTTGTGGGGATAAAGGCTGGTGGCCAAGGGAAGCATCTTCCCAGCCTGGTGGGGCACTGCTAGCGCTCACATTGCTGCTACAATGCACACATCCATCTGAACTGGCTCCAAAGGGGAGGGGAAAACACCCGCACTGGAAATAGCAAGTGTAAATTGCCATCAGTGCTCAGAACAGCACTATAGAAATCTCCTCAACCACAGAATGAACATGCTGAGAAACTTCTCTTTCTCCTTAAAACCCTGTGTTATAGGCAGGGACAGAGGTCCCATTTATTCCTGCCCCTCTCACATCAGGGAAGCTTGAGCAGGTCTGTCCTTTCTCCCCTCAGCCCCCCATGTCCTGACAGCATAACCAGACCATCCTGAAATACTGACATTGCTGACTCTACAATGAAGCAAGCTGGCCCTGGGGAAAGAGAAAAATGAACAAAGATAACAGTATGGAATGACATTTTCAAAGAAACCTGTGTGACTTAGGTACTGTCCTCACTGACCATGCCTGGCTGAGGTTGTAGGTTCCTAAACCCCTTTAGTACTGCTGATACATACTCTCATGACTAAAAACAGATTTTCTTGTTTACTGAAGGAGGTGCAGTTAAAATAATCAACATCATCAACTAAATACATTACTGAGTACATATTGCCACAAAGTCAAACTCAGGTTGATTACTGCAATTTTAAGCATAGAGAAGTAATTGCATGTGTCTGAACATGACAGGGCTGGGCAAATCCAATTCAAACAGCTTCTATTTCATGCAAACCCTGGCTGAAAAGGCATATAAATATTCTTAGTCCAGCTCTTGTTCATGATTCGCTATTCTAAGCCTGAGATACTATTTTTATTTAGACTAAAAATAATAAAGGCTTTTCTCCAGTCCTCTGGGTGCCCTATTTGAATTACGTCTGAATTAGAAAATTCCAGCACAGCTAAAATCAGACAGCCAGTGACCCATAATGTCTAGGAGGTCTATCAAGGAAGCATGGTGTCTGCCTCCACCAGAAACTATATCCAGAGGTGTCTTTTGCAAGAAGTTTAGTCCTGGAGAGCTACCAAATCAGCTCAGTGTGGTGTGGAGAAAGCCCATTCCAAGCCTCTGAGCCACTGCAGAAAAAGCCAAGCCAGCTGGCTTCTCTCTTTGCTAAAGAAATCTTCCAAACAAGCTCCTCATCCCAGTGTCCACAGACAGAAGGGAACAGGGATTTGCAGCTGGAGTTTTTATTACTACCACAATCAATTCAGGAGAAACAGCCCATGGAGCCCTGCAGACTGCAGGCCAAACCCCTCAGATCAAAGGTTTTCAGGGAGTGCCTTGGGCTCTTCTTGCAGAGATTGGCCACGGAAGGATGATTCATGGGTTTCCAGAAACTCAAGCTGTGAGTCCCAACTCTCAGGTGCAGCCTGTCCCCAGCTTTGAGCCAGCCTGGAGGAGGCTCCAGCCTCCAAGCAGAGAGTGTGGCTGCCTGAGTTCCTGCTGCTCTGCACTGCCCAGGGCATGGCCACACCTCCTGTCAGAGCACCTGGCTTGTTGGGCTGGTACTGCTGACAGTGTTGGACAGTCTGCCTCCTACCAAATCTTTACATGGAGGGCAGCTAAATCATGTACTTTTTAAGGAGTTTGCTGTATTTCCAGCTGGTTGCAGTGAGACAGGCTCTACCCTTTTCAGTGTCATAAAAATAATCCACACAAACACCCATGAGCCTGATCTACTCTGAAATTTGCCATCAGTGAGAGGAGAAGAGAAAAAGCTACTTCATTTCTACAGATGTTCTCAGCAATAGAGTGATTTCAGCAAAGGCGGGGAGAATTCCAATTCCTCTCTCAGCTGAGGAAGACAGCACAGTCATATGCCTTGCCCAAAACCTCTTTCCAATGAACAGTGCAGCCAGTGTCATCGGGGGAAAAAAATAAAAAAAAAGAAGAAGGAAAAAAAGTCAGTAAAGTGTTGGTGTTTTTTGGTTTTTTTTGGCTGCTATTTTGTGGTTACAGCTACAGCTAAAAGCAGCAGTAGCAGGTTACAGCAGAAACTGAATATGCTACTGTGCAGAGCTTCAGTTCAGTGAACTGTGCAGATATAAATGGGCTTTTAAACTTCAGAAATTAATTTAAACAAAACACAATTGTCTCTTTCAATGAGGGCATGTCCAGAAAGCACCAGCTGGACACAGTACAAGGTAGCTCAGGCATATGTTGCAGTGTTTAAACCCTGAAGCAATGAGAACTGCACTGAAGCTTGCTCTATTTGCATTTGGCATCCTGGAGCTAATGGAGTGAAGGAGCTTGAACAAAGTGCCTCAGTCAGCCTCTCTGTGGCTTATGCCCTGAGATGCCCCTGGCTAACACTTCTGTCCTGCAGTCCTCCAGAGGGCTCTCCCAAATGCAGGATGGGGGACTACAGCCACCCCCAACCTCCTGGTTTGATCAAAGCAAGACAAGAAATATCTAATAATTAGTGAGGGATTAAAAACTCTCTGCTCAAATTGCAGAGGTGGCAGAGAGGGACATGCTCTGAATGAACTATGAATCCATACTGTACTGCAACATGGATCTCATCCAAGCTTGCATGGAGCGTGCAGACTGAGGCTCCTGTGCAGGGCTGGGGAGAGCCAGGGGCTGCTGCTGTGCTCAGCCTGCTGCTGAAGGGGGGTCAAATCCCTCTGGGCTGAAAGCATCAGGCTCATGTCACGTTTTAATGATGTCCACAGACCATGTGGAAGAGTTTCCTGCTGCCCAGCAAAGCAGCTGAAACTGAGCTGTAAGATAATCAGTGACAGGGAATCATGGTTAAACATTATCTAGAAATAGGGCTGGCCCAGACTATAAACTCTGGCTGCATGCTAGGAAAAGATTAGGAATTAGGGGAAAAAATGTAGTGAAGGTCTGCTATTCAGACAGTTACTATCCCCACTGCAGGGCAGTACATATGACGTTACTGCTGTCCTGTATTTTTTGTCCCCAGTCCTCTCCCAGTCATGTGTGTGTGTGTGTGTGTGTCTGAGAGTCTGTCAGGCAGCTGTGTGGTGTTTCACTGCCTGCTGGGTTAAACCACGACTGCTGTCTTCTATTCTGCTCCTGTAGCTGTACTTTCTCTGGTCTTTGGTTTGTAGCCAGCCAAACTATTCCTGCAGAGCCCAGCAGAGGCTCATGGTGTTAAACCAGCCAAGCATGCAGTCAAGGCAAATGCTAACTTTCCAGAGTCTCCTCTCAGGATGTCCAGAGCTTGACAAAGTGGGCATGACTCCATGGATCTTGTGAGCCTCTGTCTAGGTACACAGGAATTTATAGCAATGGGGTTGCTGCAGCTTCAGCTGAAGAAGAGATGTACTTAACTAGTTGTTTTCCAATGAAATCTTCATTGAACAGTGCAGAAGATGAGAAAAGAAAACCATTCTCAGCTGAAGTCTCTCAAATGTATTCTTCAATCAGTCAGGACTGCAAGGGGAAACTTAATCCTAGATCCCACTCTTTGTGACCACTGTTAGGAGCAGCAGTGAATGACACAAAGCAAAATCTCCTCCTTTTGATTGCAGTGCCTCAAACACCTGCCCTGGGTTTGAAGAAGTCTGATCTGTGACTGCACGTTGCTGTTTGTGAGTGTGGCAATGAAACTTTAAAAATTGCTATGAGAAGACTATAAAGGCAAAGGTATCAATCAACAGCAGCATGGAACCTCTTCATGTCCTTTCTTAATATGTTAAATAATGATTGAATAAAGTAAAAAATCTGTAACAGCTGAATGAAATATTAGTTTGCACACAAACACATGGCATTGCTCAAAATATCAGCTTTTCCTGCATGGAGAATTAGTGCTAGCTCTATATGGACTTAGCCATCACAATTTTCCATCCACTCCAGCTTTTGAAACAATTAATCTCATGGAAGCCAGAGCAGGAAATCCTGCTGGGGAACCAAATGCTTTTGGTGAGAGATCCAGCAGCAATGAAAACAAATGCACCTGACTTTTTGGGCTGTGCTCAGAGAAAGTCACCGTTAGTTACAGTGACAGATGTGAATATTTCTGTTTTCCTGCAGCAAGTCTTTCTTTCCAACTTTAAATCATACTAAGTGATATTAAGTAGATATCATATTAACTACCTGGGGGCAGGAGGGAGAGGTATCTTTTCTTAACTAGCTTCAGGTATCTGGTTTTCTCCTGGTCCAAAAAAATCTCTTCCACCCACCTGCCCATAAGAATATTGGCTGTAAAATCAATTAACTATCTGAAGAAACCAGAATAAACTCACCTAACACAAGGACTTCCCAGATGTTCAGTGTCCATACCCTCTCCAGACACAGAAAGTGCAGAGAGGTTTTATCAAGTGGGAAATATTCACATTGTCCAGACTCATACAACCAACTAAAATCAGCCTATTTGCTGACTTCAGGGAGGGCAAAATTGTACATCTGAGCGCTGGGGGAGATTTGTAAGGAATGAGGGCAAGAGGCCTGAAACCCCAAGTGTATTGGATTGAAAGAGGGGACAGCAGAAAGCTACTCATCTTGTATGGTGGGATTGAGGACAGGAGCAGGGAGAGCAAGGTTTCCAGGAGACAGACTGTAACAGGAGGCAGTGAAATGGGCTGTGATTTTACCATTTGTTTCATAGAGGCTCTCAGGACAACCCTGCCTGACACCAGAAATCCCATCCAAGAAATGACAAGCTTAGAGTACAACAAATGTGAATGGTAGAATTTCTTTGATGGAAGGGATGAGAACCTCCACCATAATCAAAGTAGTAAGAACAATGTCCAATATTGCATCTCTTTAACCTTGGCCAAAGAACAGCTGAAACATTTTTGCTGATATTTAAAGCAAATTAATCAGCATGAAGCAGACATTCTCTGCTTAGGACGTTTCAGCCCAAATAGTTGCAATTTGGCAAAACAATTGCAGCTGAAATGAATTATTATTGCTGGAAATGCTGGTCCATTTTAGCAATAGGTGGTGTACCTGCATCACTTGCCACATGCACAAAATTCAGTATTGCAAAGACAGAAATGAAGGCTGACACTGTTAATCACTGAAACCTAAAGCATTGTAAGGAAATCAGGGAAAGCAGCTTTTTCCTTGGACTTAAGAGGTGGTAATTTCACCCTTTCTTATAAAGACAGCTTTGGTTGCTGAATTTAGATTTTCACAGGTCTAAAAATTTTTTTAAAGCCCTCCAGGTGGTTTCTAGTCCATGCAGTTAACTGAGCCTGTGAATTTTGAGACCCCTTCAGACAGAGATCTTATTTTCCAATGCCTTTTGGAAAGCCTAATAAAGATGAAATGAGAAGCATTTTATTATCCATTCCAACACAGAGGCCGGGAATGGGAACAACAGGGGACACTGCTGGACTCAGGGCCACAGGTGCTGTGTCTTCTCTGCAGTAGAAAATAGGGGCATAGTTTGTCTAAGATATGGACTGAGCTGTGTAGGACAGTGAGGATGAAGAGGGAGGTGATGGTAAGAGGTGCAGAAGGAGCACACAGTGGGTGCACCAGTCTGTGAGCTGGACTGAGAGTTGCATAAGAAAAGATCAGTACAATGACAGCATCCTGGGTCTTGAATATAAATCCTTCAACCAGATTCTAGGGGAATATTTTTGCTATTACATAAGCAAGACAGGTGAATTGTCAAGTAAGTTCAAACACAAAGAGCCCCAAAGACTCACTAGGATGAGTGTTTGCTGGGCAACACCCTTTGGGATCAGAATTATACTAAAACACATCAAAAAGATGTGCAAAAGACCACAAGTGTCTCATTAAGTAGTCCTCAAAAGCCCCACCCAAAGACAAGCCCTGTTCCCGGTTTACCACCCTGCATGTGTCCTGTGTAAAAGCAATGGGAAGCAGCTGGGGAATGCAGAGCTCTGCTCACAAGCTCTGCAGAACTTCCCACAGCTGGCACAGGCAGAAGGAAAGTCCACAGGCCAAGGGGTGTCAGCAGTTTCCCCCCCCCACATTTCTGCTCTGGAAAGGGGATACTCAATGAGGCACAGCAAGCTGCAGCACTGTTTGTGTGGTGCCACTATAGAAATACTTGGCTCAGAAGAGGCTGTGCTTCCAGACAAATTAATGCCATGGGGAACATGACACATTTATAGCTCTTTGTGGCAAAAAGTGGGCAGCCAAGAGTACAATGGATCTTGAAATCTTTGTAGGAGCCCCATAATAGTTTTTGTGGGCTGATGGGGTGAGAACATGGAGCTCTATTGCCCTACCAGACACAGGTTCCTTTCCATTTAACTCACTCTTTAACCAATTACACCTTCACCACAGTTTTAAACTATCTATTGCATGTTTGGGTCTTTAACAAGGACTTTGAATCCATACTATCCTCTTCTGAACTTTAAAGGCATATCTCCAGTTCAACTGAACATGGACAAAGCAGAAAGTGAACACAGTCATTACCAGAAAAGCATGGAACAGACTTCCCCTGGACACATGTCCCTGCAGTCCTTGTATCAAGATGAAGTGACTTGCCTGTGATGGAAGAACCAGTCAGTGGCAGAGCAAAACAGAACTGAGGTAACTCAATTCATAGTAGTTGACTCCAAAAGAGTTAATCCCTCCTAATGCATATTTAAAGGAGTTTCTGTGAGGGACATCCAGGTTTGTTACACACCACCCTCCCTCTGCTGCCTCTGTGAAGGCTGGTGGTGCAGGAGGCCATGTGCTCAGTGCTGAAGGTGTCTGAAGAAGAGCAGGTATCACTTCTTGAGACAGTTAAGTGCTGTCAGGTGATGTTTGCCTGTCCTGCACTGCTGGAGCACCAGTGGCCAGCTGCTGCAGGAAGACAAAAGGTTTCAAACACATAGAACAAAAGCAGCCCATGTTGTGACAGAGGATCCCCCCCAAAATGGAACCCATAGTGAAATCCCCATGCCACAAGCTGGAATGATGCCATCAAAATAAAAGGGCTCTTGGCTTGTACTGAACACCCACATTATGTGAGTATCAGGGACCTGTTGGGGTTTTCTGGCTGTTTTCCTGACCTTTCAGTACTAATCCAATGTTTTCTTTGTTCGTTTACATTCACATTCTGTGTATAAGTTCACTTTCAGTTCACTTCCCTAGTAGAGGGTAAACCTGTCACTTTGCTCCAGCTTGCCCCAGGAATTGTTGTATTATCAGTGCAGCCAAACACCAGCACAGAGACATAGCCTGGGTTTTTATCATTTCAGCAGGTTCTCCCTTGTGCACATGCACAGTTCAGCCCAAACAAGCTCTCCTCTCCCCAGCAGTGCTGCTCTGCCAGGAGCCTCTCCCAGCCTCATGGGCAACCATCAGTGTCCTGGTGCCTTGGGCTGGGCTCAATCCCAGCCAGCTCAGAGGAGCCACATCCAAGGATGTGCAGCTGAAATCATCCAGCAGCAACAATCATCCATGGGGAGTGTTCCCTGGAGCTCATCAGTCCCTGGGTCACAGAGCCTGTGACTGTCAGCCATGCTGGGCAGCCTGGCCTGGCTCTTGCAGGGAGCTTCCCCTTGGCTTTTGACCTGGCTGAGTGTTCACACAACATAAACAGTTTTGGTATTTATTTCCCAATGCTCTCTTAGGTATTTGAAAGTGTCCACTGTACCTGTTTGGGTAATCTCCTTGCTGCTGCCACTGCAGAGGAAAGGATGGCTCCCCTGGCAGTGGCCAGCATGGTGTCCAGATACTTTTCCAGCTTGGGCAATCCTCAGGGGCAGCCCGTGGATTTCTCAGGTGTATCTGTTATTCACCAGGCCTAAGACAGAAACTGGTGGCTCTTGGCTGATTCTGATTCCCATCCCCTGTGCATATCATGGACATGGAGGGGTTTTCTTGCTCTTCTGCTGACCTGCAAAAGAGCCTGGAGAGGGTGAGGAGTCCTCCTGCAGCACAATGCAAGGATGGGAAGGGCTGCAAGACTGCCTGGAGCAGCCAAGCAGGCTGCTCTTTTTGTCCCTGGTTGTTTTCAGAAGACAGCAGGTGTTGCTCTGAAGCAAAAGAAGAGAAAGAGGCGCACAGAAGTCAGGTGTCTGACTGAACTTCCACAGGCACAGGGTAACACTGATCTCCATGTCTCTGAGGGGAATGGAAAACATTCAGCCTTCTACTAAATTCTCTTTATTTGCAGATTTGTTTTATTTATTGAGGGTCTCTCACAGTTCAGGAGTATAAAGAAGAGTTTATTTAATTTGCTGTCAAGTGCCACACTATGGTATGAAGTGTTTCGTGCACAGGCAGGATTAAAAGGTTTCACTGAACTGAAAAGCAGAGTTGCATTTGATCACCTTCAAAGGGGCCAAAAAATAAGAGAATGGGAGGAAAATAATTTTCCATAGGTTGAAAGGAGATGGAAGTTAATGATCCCTCAAGGTTAACTTACAGCCTCCTATTCGTTCTGGGTGTTAATGTTAAGTCAGCTTCACTCCTGCCAATTTATCTCCTGCAAGACACCTTTAACAACTAATCCAATGTTTTCTTTGTTCCTTTCAAGTTCTTTTACTTTCACAGTCAGAGTATAAGTTCACTTTCAGTTCACTCCCCTAGTAGAGGGTAAACCTGTCACTTTGCTCCAGCTTGCCCCAAGAATTGTTGTATTATCAGTGCAGCCAAACACCAGCACAGAGACATAGCCTGAGTTTTTATCATTTCAGCAGGTTCTCCCTTGTGCACAAGCTCAGTTCAGCCCAAACAAGCTCTCACAGGGCTTTAGTTCCCCACTGCAGCACATGGGCCAGCCTCTGTGGATAGGATTTGGGCACCCCAAATGCAATGTGACTGAGAAACTGGCTGGATTTCAGCAGATGAGGCATTTCTCTCTGGGAGCCACACCTTCACCAGGAGAGCTGGAGCATTTTGAAGGAGTGCACTGAGCTTTCTCCCCATCCTGGGAGCACTCAAAGCCCAAAAGGCAGCCTTTCTCCAGGATGCCCACTGCAGCAGGGGGCCAAGCTGGGTGCAGATCAAGGCCAGGCTGTTCTGCCTGGGTGTTTATATCCAAACCTGCTCAGGATGCTGCAGAAGGACAGAGGGAATTATGTCACTCCCAGTGCAGAGGCAACCTCTCTCTGCAGAGAGGTTTTGCTGCTCTTCCAAGAGCAGCCAAGAGCAGAGTGTGCTCTGCAGTGCCCGGAGCAGCAGGAGCCTGTCCCAGGGAGTGCCTTGTGCCTGCAGAGGGGCTGAGCCCAGCAGCTGTGCCTGTGGCACTGCCAAGGCTGCTCACATCCACAAAGGCCCCACTGCTCTGGGAGCAGCCCCTGCACGTGGCTCTGATTCTGTCTGCATTCACCCTTGAACCCTGGGGGCTCTGCAGGCTCCCCCTGTCACCCCTCCATGGGGCTGTGCAGACAAACCCCTCTTCATTGCATTCAGGGCAGGGAATACAGAAATAAAAGCTGCAATACAGAGGAGCACACAGCCCTGGCTGTGCATGGGGAGCATCTGCTGGAGAGGAGCCAAGTGGCTACTGAGCCCTTGAAGTAAAAACAACAACCGGTTTTCATGAAGAATTACAAATCAAGACTGAAAGAGATTTGAATGAAATGAAATTCCAAAGAGAAGCGGCACAGCTCCAGCCCAGCCCCCGTCCTTGGGAGGAAGAGGGCTTCTCCCCAGCAGTGGTGCTCTGCCAGGAGCCTCTCTCGTCTTCCTCTTGGCTTTTTGACCTGTCTGAGCATTCACACAACCTAAATATTTATAGTATTTATTTCCCAGTGCTCTCTTGGATCTTTGGAAATGTACAGAGTCTCTTGTTTGGGTCATCTTCTCAGCGCTGCTGCCGCTGCAGAGGAGGGGCTGGCTCTCCCTGGCAGAGATTAATATGGTATCCAGAGCCTTCTTTCCATCCTGAGCAATCCTGGGGGGCATCCTATGGATTTCTCAAGTCTATCCCTTACACTTTCTGATAGAATTTTTGGTTTTGGCTTTTTCCCCTTCTCTGGACATGTTGGAAGAAGTCACTGGCAGGGCTGTCAGTGTCCCTGTAAGACCAGCAGACCCTTTTGTTCTGAGCCCTGTAAGTGGGGGAATAATGGCACAGCTTTGATGTAAAGGTGCTTTTTCTTTTGGGTTTTTTTGTTTTGTTTTGTTTTTTCCTCTTGCAAACACCAAATCTTCTGGACCAGACAGGCCTTGCTCAGGGCAGTGTTCCTAGAAACAAGACTGGTTTATCTTTAACCTCCAACTGCACCCTGAGCAGGAACAGGCCATGGGTGCAGATGGACAGAAATTCCTCTGGCTCAGTTTTTTGCTGGCCAGATGCAGGTGGCTCCTGGCCAGGAGCCGTGGGGCTGCATGAGCAACGCCCTGAGCCTGGCACAGGGGGGCAGAGCCCCCTACACTCAAACCCAGGGGTGGGAATTGGCTCCCCACTGTCCATCTGAGACTCCCTGGGCAGGGCAGGGTGCCAACATCTGGCTGGGGTTTGTCTGCTTGGCACAGCTGCTTCTGACCCAGGCAGGAGTGTCACGCCCGCCCGCGGACGCAGAGTTAGGCATTTTTATGCTTCTTTTTTTTTTTTCTTTTAATTTGAATCTCTTGCAATTTTACTTGCAAACCCTTGGCGACCAAGTGAATTGTGATTTACAGGGAGTTACTTGCAACACCATCCAATCGGGGGAAACCCCACTAAAAAAAGAAATCAGCAAAATTTGTGGGGTCTCTTGTAGCATCTGCCACATGACCCCAGCTGGAGAGGAGGTGGCTCACTCCTTTATCACCCTGCCTGGATGCCAGGGAAGAACAGGGCAGCTGAGAAACTCCAAACACTGTGTTTCATTAAAACAAAACACACCCAGCGCATTGCATTGTATTGATTTGTAATTCTCACCAGTGGTTGCTTTCACAAAGTAATTGCAGATGCTCACTCTTGTTGCTTGCAAAGAGAGCAGTCAAAATTTTTGTCTTTCTTAACAGCCTCTGCATCAAAGACCTCATGAGAGGCTTGGACACTTTAAAAGGATCAGCAATTATTTGTGGTGCTGGCTTTGCATTTAGTTTCCTTGCATATTCATGCCAGTGATATTTTAACATGCACATAACAGGAGGAAGCAAAGACTGACAGTAGGGGATCCAGCTGAAGCGAAGCAGATGTCTTTTAAATTCAGAACACATACAGCACAGAAACACTGAGTGATCGAACACAAACTAGAAACGAAACCAGAAAAAACAGATTTTATACTTAAAACTGAGCACTGCAGAAAGAACAAAGAGCCTGAGTGATGCAAAACAAACTTATATTAAAAAACTCTTCACTCTGAACACTTTACTGCATTGCCAAGGAGCACAGGTTAGGAATTTCAATAAACTTAGTTTTATGTTGACTGTGTCCCTTTAATTATTACTTTTTGGCACAGCATGTAGGACACCTCCAGGCCAAAACACAAGCAATGTTGAAAGTGCAACTGTTCCTTCCCTTTGGGAATGAAAGTTTTCTGATTATTATATAAAAATATTTGGATGTATTTTTTAGAGATTCACCCTATTAGCAACTATATTATTAACAGTGAGTCAGAGAACGTTTTGCTGATGTTTTAAAACATGTAACTCAGGGTCAGAACTTAACTACACCAAGCAAGCAGGCCTGGTGTGAAACAGCCTTATTCTCTCCAGTGGGATTGCTCTAATGAGCAAGGGTTGGCAGCATGTGATCTCAGATTGTGAACTCTACAGAGCAGCTTCGTTTTAATTGCAAGGCACTGGGCACAACCAGGCAGGAGCAAAGCGAAAGGATAAAAGAGCAAGTGTAGAGAGAGAGCAGATAATTATAAAATGAAAAAAGAGCCAAGGGTGGAGGGTTTCTCTTTTTGCTGGTTAATCTGGGAAACTTATTCAACAACCAGTGGTCATTAGAGGAGCACTGTGACACCAGGCAGTAAAAAAAGCTCAAATCTAGGCTTTTACAACAATCATAGGCCTGGAGACCAACACTCAGCTTCCCTCTTCTAAAAGCAGACCTGAAATGTAACCCACATGCCTGAGGCTATCTTTGGTGCAGAAGCCCTTCTGGATAAAGCAATATGATGAGCCCTTGGCAGTGGAGCAGAGTTACTTATAGCTCTGCTTTGGTTTTTGCACAGCACAGTGAGGCCATGGGGAGACACTGGCAGGCTGGGGAGGCTCAGCTGCTTTGTTTGGCTGATACTCACTTAAGATTTTATGAAATTTTGATCCATACAGTTTTGACAACTGCATCCACTCCCACACTTTAATTTCACTTGGGTTTCAGGGAAAGTGAAAAAAATCCCCAAAAAACTCAGCTTAAAACACAGCTTCTGTTTTGGGCACGTGCCCACTGGCTTAAGTCGCACTAGAGGGCTGGCCTCCCCCAGTACGGAGAGCATTCCAAAAGACCTTTCCCAAAAAGCTTGTGTTTCCCTGGGCCCTTGCACAGCCACGGGCTGGCTGTGAGGCAGAGCCACACAGCATTCACACTGTTTTGCTTTTTGCCTGGGTATGCTTCTATTAAATCTTTCCTGCCCGAACCACAAAGGATGAGGTGAAGAGGGAAGAAACGCCAAGGCTGTCAGTGAGACCCTTCCTGAACAAGGTGACATAAGCGTCGCATACAGGAGATTAAGCTTAATTTCTGAAAGGGGACAGCAGAAAGGCTGGTGGACTTCAAAATGAGCTACAACAGCTGTGTTTTGGTTGGCCAACAACAGCTCCTGCATTGGCTGGGGCTGGCTCAGCTCTGTGAACAAGTCAGATTATTAAAATACAGCGTTCAGCAATCCCATCCTTGGAGCACTTGACAGCGCTGCCTTCTCCTTTGTGTGTCGCTGCTTTGACTGAATGTGGTAACAAAGCAAAGTGGAGTAATAATGTGAGGTGCCCATGACAACAGAGTCAGTGATAATCCTACGGTGCTGTCCTTAGTTCAAAGCAAAAGATACCATTTACTGGCTAAAAGCAGTGTCTTTTTGTTTCAAAAGTACCTTTTGGGTAGGGAAATGCATGTCTTTGTCTGGCTTAACTGCTGGGCTTAATTGGCCTTATTTTAGAGCATAATAGATAAATCAGCAAGACATGGCAGAATTCAGAATAAATCAAGCTAAAAAGCTTTTCATAACTCACCGCAGAAGGAGAGAAACTGCCCATTTCCTACAGTAATAAGCTATGCTACCAACCTGAACAGCAGTTTAAAATAATTAACAATACCAAAAAAGAAAGGGTGTGTATATGAGTGGTTCTGCAGAGCCACTCCACCCAGTACGATGGAAAAAAATTAGCTGGGTGGACCTGCATTCCCGTGCCAGTTCAGAATGACTGCACTTTATATTTCTGTGCTTGGAGATATACATTTCTTGCACGTGATCACCAGCACTGAGGCAAAAGAAGAGCTTGAAAAGCAAAGCAGGACAAAAAAACACACTCAAGAAAAGAAATGGAAACAATTTCTACAACGAGATAAAAAACAACTCACAGTGAATTTTCAGAAGTGCTGGTTTCCTTCATCACAGTAATTATATCATTTATTAGGCAATGTTTCCTGTATGATATTTAGAATTATTGTGGGTAGATGTCATAACATCTATGTTTATTAGATAACTTTGGGGGCCTTGCTGTGGGAGACTGTAGGAGAAAAGAATGAGAGGGATAAATTGTCTAAGAAAGATTGAGTGCTTTATTTGAATGGGAAGGGCACCACAGACTTAATGGAGATGGGAAATAACTGTGCAGTGCCCTTTCTCCTGCAGATGTAAAATGTCTGGTATTGAGCTTTAACCCTGCATTTAGGACATCTCTCATGTTGACAATAATCAGGAAAAAAAAGGATGCAAGCCCTGCCAGTTCTGGCTGGGAAGGAAGGAGACCAAAGGAGAAGTGTATGTGCAGAAAGGCTGGGAGATCTGGATCAGGAGGACTGAAGGAGGGCAGGGTGACAAAAAAAGCCCGTGCCACACACCAAAAAAACCCACAGAGCAGCTAAGTGTAGTTTTTACAGAGGGATCGCTCAAAAGGGCTTTCATTGCCAATGAAGGGCTTCAGGATGATTCTATTCTGAGGCCTGGACACTTGAGGTTGATGAACAACTCTGCTGTTGATGGCAGCCTGGGGACCTCAGAGCTCTGTGCCACCACTTTGGGACAGGGCTGGACAGAAGGTCAGACAGAAAAGTGGGCTGGACTCTGACACAGATTCAAACAATGTTTGTTATAAGTTACGAGAGCTGGTCTGGATCTAGTCACCATCACCTCTTGGTTGATAAGTTTGTTTCCTCAGGAGAGTCCAAGAATGAAAGCCAGCACCATTTACTCCACCTTCATGACAAATATATTGGACTGGTACTTACTTTAAAAAAAAGAAAAAAGATGGAAGTGTAGTTTTTGTTTGGAAAAGCAAAAGTAATTGTATCAGTTATAGAGAGAAATATTCAAAGTATTCATGTTTTGTCTCTGGAGTCAAATCAACTTGATTTCCTCTCCTTCAATAGGATGTCCTTTGGTATTTGACATATTTTGTTTTTTGAAATTCCAATTTTATTGTTGTTAGTGAAATAGATTTTAAGGATCCTCCCAGAGTCCACTCATGAATAAATGTTGATTTATTAATTTCCTAAAATCCATCATCTTGGCTGTGTAATCTTACTTGGGGTGACACAACTGCAGGTTTGTGTGGAAGTCCCTGCTCTCAACCAGTACCTCTGTGGAGAACTGAAGTTATTGCTGCTGTCAGCTCTGCCAGCAGATCTCAAACATCAGCATCACTGATCACTTGGCAGAAGCAGAATCTCCTTGGCAAACCTCAAGAAGGAGGAGGAGGAGGAGAGGAGTTAAACACATGAGGAATGGAGGTACCAATCTCATCTGATGCCAGGATCTTGGGCATTTTCATCTCTTGCTCCAGTCTGCTCTTTCTTGTCCCTGTTGTGTCAGATTCAAGCAGAGGGAGCTTGGTGAGAAGAGCACAGACTCCAGGCACTCCTGTCCTCTGGAAGCTGGGCATGCAGGTCAGACAGTGGGAGCAGGGGGCAGGATGCATCAGAGCGCTTGGGGTGCTCAGGAGCATAAAAGCTGCACACAACTGGGTCTTTTAAGTGCAATTGCTCTTCACAGCCATGTCCAGTTTATGGAGCTGGGAAGCTTTTTCCTTGTTTCAAAAATAAGCTTTATGGATCAGCAACAAAATGGTAAGGTGAGCCTTCACTGTAAAGTTTTTATTTACCACAGTGATGGAGCACAGAAAGAAAAACTTGGGGTTTAGCTCTTCAGAGTTTGGAGTGACTGCAGTTAGAAATATCAGCCTTTGACTTGTAGAAAGAGCACATTTGATCTGGGAATTGCTCAGACAAGGAAAATCAATATGGACTGGTATAATTTGTTTTTGACAAAATGTTGTTCTACTCTTGACTGCTAAAGGCTTTACACCATTTAGTAACAGACATTTTTCAAATAGATGGCACTGATGACTCTAAAACCCACACACAGCTCTTCTCTTGGCTGCTGGTTGGAGTTTTAGGTTCAAGTAGGATGTAAAACAGCCCAGAGGATGAGGCAGAAGTCTGCAAAGGAAATGCTGAATATGACATTAGCTCCTAGTTGGAAAAAACTTTAAGCTTTTTTTTTTTTTTTCACAGACATGAAGGTCTCTCAATATCTGCCAGACTCTTCTGTCCAGGTGGGTTTCTCCATGGCAGCATCATTTTCTGTCCCAGAGAGTACCAGAGAGCACCACAGAGCAAAAGAGAATAGTGCCAGGCTCTGCTCTGCAGCAGCATTTTAAAGCTGAAGGGAACCAGCAAAACCATCCACTTTTGTTCTTTCAGGGATAAGAAATTGCTCTTTTATTTTCAAATTCTGAGTTTGTTCTGCACTGCTGCTAAGCTGGGAGTTCTGCTTTTTTTTTAAATTTTGTCATCTGATGAAATCTCTATCTAGAGGAAAATAGCAAATTCATCTCACAAGATGAGTGCAAATGTAAACAGACATCTAAGCAAGCTCTGTCTTAATGCACAATTTGGTTATTTCCTCTTCTTCCATCTCCATCTGCTGTCTGCATATAGCTACTGTGACATTTCCATTGTCCCAGTTAACACTTTCTGCTGGAGTAATGCCTTCTGTCTTATCACCATGCTGTCCCCATCATCTGAACTGCAGAGCAAGGGTGGCATCCCAGTAGTGCAGCCACATAACCACTGGCTCCTTCATGGGGCTCTCTGAAACTGCAGGAGTAATTTGGTCTGTGATGGTTGGATTTTCAGATGGAGAATTGCACATGTGGGTCTGGAGTCTTTGGGAACAACAATTCTGTAATAAAAACAAGACAGGTGGTGGCAGTTTTCCTTATAGTAAAGCAGAGGAGTTCTTAAAAATTCTTTTGTCAAAATTAAACTCTTCCCCTTGGCCTAAAAATGTACCATTTGTCTGTTTGAAGTGTACATTTGATATTTTGCTTTTTGATTAAATATCTCTGCTTTCTTAGGGAGACTGCTGTTGTTACTCAATTTCATAAATGTGGCACACTGAGGTAGGGAGGGACTTGTTCACTTCTCTTTTCGCTGAGGCTCTATTTAGGACCTGCAAAAATTAACCTATAAGTGAGTCTTATAGCGCAGCTGCTTCATATGGGCTATGCCGCTTCATCTGTAAATAATTTTCTTTCATTTAAACAATTATATTAATGTCCACCAGTTCAGTCACTTTCATGGCCTTGGCAAGTCAATGTCCTCCTTGATAACAACTTTCCTGTTTGTTTTCAGCTGCTTTCTCATGTACTCCTCTAAGTGACCCCAAATGGTACAACATGGGAACGCATATGATCGTCACTCAAATAAGCACACAAAGTTTCATTTTGGCTAAAAAAGCCTGAACAGCCTCCTTTTTAGAAGAAACCTTACCTTGGTGGATGGGTAGGACGCACTGTACTTGCACCATAAGTGTCTGTCTGAGTCACTTCCTTCACCACCCACCCCAGGGCACATTTCCCTGGGAGATTCCCCACAGGCAGGAGGCGATTCCATATGCAGCAGCCCACACTGCACCTTCTGACCTTACCCTGAACAACATTCAAGCAGTGTTGAGCAACCAACTGTGGCAGGGATGCCAGAGCTGGGAGCTGTGCAGAGTTACAGGGGAGACATCTCAAACTGGAGATACAGCAGGGATGAGGGATTAGTTACAAAATTAAGATGGAAAGGAGTGATTTGGAAACTTTACCCCTTCCCATAAGTACTGATTCAGTGAAGCGTTTTTATTCTGCGCTGCAGTCATAGCCAGCAGCATATACAGAATAAGGATTGAAATATTTTGAAGTGCTGTCACAGTGTGAATGATTTTCTTTAGAGCATAAAATCAGACTGCAAAGTTATTTTCTCTCTGCAGCGACACAAGAAGAATATGAATGTCATCATCTCTGGCCCTGGGCATACAGGAATGCAGAACTGGCCTTAAACAGATGCTCTTTTTCATTCTGAGTCCTTCTAAGAAATGTAAAATCCAAAACAAATTCTGAATCTGGCTAGATGTCTCATAAGAGGAACAGGATTTCTGCATAGCTGAAGCAGCATGACTTTGATTATTTGAAAACGCATGATTTAATCATTTCATTATGCATACCTTTTCTCAGCAGGCACCACAGCCTAAAACAGACAGGGACAAGCACTAGATAAAACAACAAGCTTTGTAGCTGAAGAGATTGGAATCAAAGAGCTTAATCTTGCAAGGTGCTGGTATCCTCAATGCCTTTGGACTTGGCTGCAGACAGCAGGAGTGCTGCCCACAGTTGAATTGAGCCCTGGTAGAGTCCCTTGCTCAGAGGAAACATCCTGCAGCATGACTTTGATGTCTCCTTTCCCCAGAGCATATCTAACTGCCCGTGTCCCACACTCCCCCCCTTCACCTGCTCACCCCTGGAGTGAGGATGTGCTGTCAGCATCCCGACACCCTCCACCAGCTCAGGCTGCTCTGACCACCCCCACCTCCCTGCCCTGCACCCATGCAGATCTGTCCTGCCTGGGAAATCATCATGGGAGAGACCTGGATCCCAGATCTGTCTCAAGGACTCTTTTTGCACCATAAAGTCACTGTGCTCAGTGTCCTTGTTGCAAGCCGCAGGGAACTGCTCACTCAGAGTGCACACAGCACACTCCAGTCAGCTGGTAAGTCCATCATGTGGGGCTAGAGTGCAGACACGCTATTTTCTCCACTCAGAATACCTGGTGTATCCCTCTCTACAGTGCCAGGTCCTTTTCCTCTAGGACAGTGGAAACAACAGGACCAATGCACTGCCTGATCCCAGAGGAAAGGCATTTCCCACTGCCCTTCCCTGCCTCCCCAAACACCAAAGAGGAAGGAGATGGATTGCACAAAATAAAGTTTCTGCACAAAATAAAGTTTCTGCACTAAAGCAGGTTTTAACTCTTTAGAGCATCCCAGTCAGAGGGCCACAAGTGCTGACACAGCCAAGCACAAGTCCCTGGGATGCCCTAAATGGCATGGGATGGGACCAGAGGACACACCCCACAGCTGGGGCTGGCTGAGGGTTCCTGAGGGGCAGAACAAGTTGATAAGGACTGGGAAACAGCCACCCATCCATTATCATGTCACCATGTCACCGTCTGCGTCAGTGGGGGCTGCTGCCTTCAACAGGGGCTGTGGGGCTGGGCCAAGGGGTCATGGTGGGCAGAGGGGGAAATGCTGGCCTCTCCCAGGCACACACCAGGGTCCTGGGGCTCTGACAGCTGGGTTTGGGGGTCCCCATCAGGGGATGGGACCATGCATGAGCAGGGTGAGCAGCAGGAGCCATCACCAAGTGCTGCCTCCCTGCCACAGACTCACGGTTCGACCTTTGGGCCTGCTGCATCTGCTCCTCTCTGCTCCCCAGGGAATGGAGTTCTGTGGGGTTTGGCACAAGCCTTGCAAGCTCAGGAAGGCCAGCCAAACCTGCCTGAAACCTCTGCAGAGGGCACCAGGGGTGTCCCCACCCAGCAGTCCGTGCTGATGTGCCCCAAGGGAGAGCAGGGCCTGCAGACTCGGCGGTGAGGGAGCCATTGCACAGGGCCCTGCTAGAAAGGAGGCTGGGAACACCAACCACTCTCCTGCAGACCTAAACTGCGTTCATCCAGTGACCCAAGGAGGCAAAGCTCAGCCCCAAGTCCTAAAATGTGGTCTCATGGCCAATTAAATGCTGTTCAAAGGGCAGCAGAGTATCAGGGAGCGCTTTGATCTGGGAGATGCCAGCCAGATGTGTAATACCTGCTCAGGTGTTTGCCAGGTATCAGTTTACAGTCCATGCACATCAGACAGACGGGTTTCTTCCTGGCTTTGCTAACAGAAGCAGCAGTTCTCAGAAATCACAGAGAACAGAAATAATCCCTACCTTTTTAAACATCAAAAACTGTAAAGCTTCACAGCTGCACGGCTCTGAAATTGAATTGAATGACTTGACTTGCCAAAACCAGAGATCAGAGTTCTAGGTCTTTCATGCCCCAGCTGAAAGCATCAATAGCACTCAAAGGAGGGCACAGAGCTGCCTTTCAAATAGCAATTGTGACTTTGGAAGCATAATTTGGTCTCACCCTTCAAACACAGTAACCTCAGTTCAAAATGGAGGTGGGAATAAAAAAAACTGATTTTCAACATGAGGATTTTATTATTTGAAGAACTGGTTTTCTTTTTTTTCCTGAATTTATATCTAAAAATAGCCAAGGAATCTAAATTTTGAATAGGTTTTAAATTTAAATCAAAAACATTTGAATCCATCTTTACATTGGAGGGCAGCAATTTGTTTTCTCTGCAAGCAGTGCAACAATTCAAAAGCAATATTGATGGAAGCACAGACTTGATCCCACAGGGATCCAGAGAAAAAAGACTTTTGGGATGAAGTATTCAATTCCCAGAAATTACTTTTCCCACTGATCCATAAGAATTCCAGGTCTGTTGACTTCTCCCCATGCTGTAGGACCTCATTGCTCAGCCTGAATATCTTTCTGCTTAGCTACAAATCCCTTGCCTTCATATATTGTCCCAGCACCTGAAATACCTGCACAGCTCAATGTAAATCATCTATTTACCCTCCTAATGCCCCTTTGAGTTCTGGCACTGCTGCTACCTACATTTTACAGCAGGGAAAGCCAAGGCAGAGGGAATCTAAATACCTGGTCACCAGCAGGGGTTTTTACTCATTGGTCACTGCATTATTCATTTATGTTATTATAGAGAAACAAAATGTTATTTACAACTGAACAACTGATTCCAGCATTAAAACTAGAATTATTTTCTTTGCAAACACACAGAAGGGGATCAGCCATTGTTTTACTCACCACAATATCTCTTTTAATACTCTAAGAAAGGCATGAGGAGAAAACACTGTCATCATCATCTGGAGAAAACACCTGTGGGGGCTCATGTACATATTTATATAAACCATACCTATGTTTTTATAGTTTTATATCCACAAACCTTCTAAGTTTATATAAACATATATTTAGGTATGTAATTGGCAGAAAGATGTAAAAATGTAACACCCGTAACTGCTGTAAAATTAACTATCTTCAAAGCAAAACATCCTGAAACCCCTGCAAACCTATTCTCTCTGACAAATGCTTTCTCTTTTTTCCCTGTTCAGCACATCCCTGAGCTGCAAAACCCAGAACCACTTTCTGTCATGGCAGAGAAAAGAAAATAAGTCAGTGAAAGATTTAAAGTCAAAGACAATGAGAAGTTTCAAAGCTACTTTTTCTAATGCTTCACCAGCACTTTCTTGGTGAACACTGGTGTGTGTGTTCCACCTAAAGCTCACCTAAAATGCAGTGCTGATGATGCAAAACTCAGGGCCTGCTTAAAATGCTGAGTGGGGCATCTACAGAAGGGCATGAGCTGATTTTGCTGACACTGAACAAGAAGCATCCCAAAGCCCTGAGCTGTGAGCTTCTTGAACCAAAGCCTTGTGTCAATTCTGCTGATGCCTGGTCCTTGTGTTCATAATGCCCCAGGTGCGAAGCTGCATCCCAGCTTCCCTGCCCCTTTGCAGTGTTTGAAGAGCAGGATCCAAATTTTGCATCTTGGGACCCCATAGTCAGTGAATGGCTTAAAAATAAACAAAAGAAACCCCCTAAAGCTGCTGCATATTTTATATTCTCAAGCTTCTTTGAATCCAAATGTTAGGAACCAGTCAGACAACAGATGCATCAGGAAATTAGCTCATCTCTTCCAAGAACACACATTAAAATGAAGAAAGAGATGAAGATCAGGCGATCTGATGTCCTCCAGGAGCTACTGCTGGAAGCTTTGCCTCTAGGTGACAAAGGGGGAGATGGTTAATCCAAGGCAGACCGAGGAAGATAACATTTCTGTACTTGTACAATTCTGTACAACATTAGTCCAGACAGGAGTCTATTAACAGTGTCTGATGGAAGCAATTGTATTATTTATTAAACTGACAAGATCAATTGGCTGCTTTGTACCCATATAAAGAGAACTATTGTACTTTCATGTCCTTTTAAACACAGAGAATAAAGCACTCCCCAGGGTGCTTTCATGGGCTGCCTTCGATTAAGAGTTCTGAGAACATCTGATATTGTCAGAGATGGCTCTCCAGATCCCAACTGGATTCACACTCCTCACAAAGAAGGAAGATGGTAGCAATTATAATTATCAGTGCACTGAGAAGGAAGGACCTTACTTGACTTAGAGGAGTGCTTTTACTCAGTCTTCCCAAAGATTAGGCTCTCAAAGCTGAGGGAGACTGACCTGCTTTGATAGCACCAGCAGCAAAGTCAGGACTAGTGCCATGGCACAGATAACTGTGCATGGGATGATCATTCTCTTCTTCACCAGAAAAATAGGAGGAGTGAAGGAAGGTACAGTTTCTATGGCATGAGTATTTTTTAAAGGAACTAATTATGACAAGCTAAAGTGTTGTGTAAATTATCAGCAGGTTATGAGTTGTGCAATATATTTATATATTAACCCCAAGCAGCACTAAAGGCTTGGGAAAGAGTGGCTGGAAAGCTGCCTGGTGGCAAAGGACCCGGGGATGTTGGTTGACAGCAGCTGAACATGAGCCCAGGTGAGCCCAGGTGGCCAAGAAGGCCAGTGGCATCCCGGCTGTATCAGTGACAGTGTGGCCAGCAGGACCAGGGCAGTGATTGTCCTCCTGTCCTGGGCCACAGCTCAAATCCTGGGCTCAGTTTTGGCCCCTCACGACACAAAGACATTGAGGGGCTGGAGTGAGTCCAGGGAAGGCCAGGGGAGCTGGGGAAGGGGCTGGAGCACAAACCTCCTTGGGACTGGCTGGGGGTGTTTGACTGGAGAAAAGGAGGCTCAGGGGGGAGCTTATGGCTGCTACAAGTCCCTGGGAGGAGGTTGTAGCCAGGTGAGGGTCAAGTTCTTCCTCTGGGGAAGAGCCCAAGTCCATAGTTATTTAGGACATGGTACTAACAACATGTGTTAACACACACCTTTACCTGCAGAGTGGTTTGAGGAGCTCATCCAGAGGATGCAACTCTATAAACTACAAGATAAGCACTTTCAGTCCATTTAGAGTGGATAAATATGCTTGATAAATTAATAGCCATGCTGTCTCAGAGCAGCTGTTTCTGGGCAGTTATGGAATTTTCCAAAGATCTGAATGCACCTTTTACAATGTGCCCCTAAACAGGGATGTGCACTGACTGCTCCAAAGCTGGAAGCAGCTTAGGGAAGGAAAAATCTCTTTGTGGGTATCAATGCAGTGTTGTTCTGAGTTTAATTGAATCACAATTATGTGCTTATCAATCTAGAACTAAAGGCTCCTGCAAGTTGCCAAGTACTGCTGTGACTCCTGGATGTGATGGAGCTCAGGCTGATCTTCTCACAGCTTGTCCAGAGACTGGAGATGTCTCTGCTCACAATTACAGCAGAATAAACTCCTAACAACTCTGCTAGAGGACTTCTGTGGGTTTGATCTAAATTTACCTCAATGTAAATGAACAAGTTTTGCCTTATATTCTAACCCAGGTTTTATATTGGATTTTGCCTGGTCCTTGCCGTGAACATAGAAAATATATATATTTTAAGCTGAAATTTGTACAGTCAGTGTTCTCAGTTAATTACTGCCCCAAAGAGTTTCAGGAACAGTGGCAAATAGAGCTACATCACATTCCCCTTAGTTCAGTTCCCTACTCTTCTATTTTTCCCCGTTCCCTACCTCTGCCACCTGGATTTGACAACATTTTCAGCAGTGCTAAGAGACCTCATGGCCAACCAGCTTCAGTTTTGAGTGGTATTAAGAATTCTCACTTTCCACTGTTTCACTGATGCAATTTTAATCAGCAAGCTGTTGCTACTTTATCTCTTCTGAACCTTACAAGGCTCAAGATTGGTGTTCAGCCTCGGTCCTGCCACCATCACCAGCAGGAAGCAGCAAAGCCCGTGCCCCACCTCCCGGCTGCTGGGCAGCACTGCGGGGATCCAGCTGCCAGAGCCCCTGCAGAAATCGGCACCTCAGCCACAGGGTCTCAGCTGCTCTGACTTTACAAAATACTGACCTTTCTTGCGTGGGGAAGCACAAAGTGGCTAAAGAGAATATATATATTTATGCATATAAATATTAAAAATACATTATATATTTATTTCTATAAATTTATAACATAGAAATAAAATAGTATGTATATAAAATGTATAAAATTAATATAAATAATAACAATTATAATCGCTGTGAATAATATATATGAATATAAATATTATATTATATTATATTATATTATATTATATTATATTATATTAATAATTATGTTTATTAGAATTGTATAATAAATATAATTAGTAATAATTAGTATAAATAATATTAATATAAAATATTGAATATGTATATATATATTCATATGTATATATATATATATATATATATATACACATGCACACATACACATATATATCTATATATCTATATCTATATACACACACACACAGCAGTGGTGTCTTCTGCAAAGATCAGTATTGCAAAGATCAGTATTGCAGGAAATTGTTTCTTGATCCAAAATTTAACAAATCTGCAGTACTATTTATTTCTCCATTTTATTTGTAAGCTGGTTTTCAAGGTACCTCAGCGTGATGCTGTCATCAGAAAGTGTCACAAGTGGAGAGGAAGCTCAAATTCTCCTGATGTGGGGTACCTGCTCCTCTCAGCATGAGGTGATGTTGGGAAAGAGATCTCTAGAGAAACTGGCAGTGGAAGGAAATGGCAAAGAATTACCCATGGAAATGAAGGAAGGAAGAGTAAGGTAAATATTCATGGCAGGGTGTGAGAATGAGGATGAAGAACACAAGTGATGTAATATACAAGCAAATATTCAGGCTTGCCCATCACACAACACCAGCCAGTGCCCATCTTCCCAGGTCTACAGCTTTCCTAGGTTTTAGGACCTTTAGTGTAGACAGGCTCATAGTGAGTTAATTGCAAAATGTTTCTTGTTCACATTTAAAACACCTAACAAGAGATGATTCATTAATTTTCTCACAAATTGTAATGAGAAAATTGATCCTTAACTCTACTAATTTGTGTGTAAATTTGACAAAGACAGCTGACCTTGCCTGTAGGAATAGCTGAATGTGCTCACAAGACAGTCTCGGTGCCTGGAACCATTCTGTGATCCCAGCCTGTACTCACAGAAAAATAAACATATTTCAAGGAAACAATTGTGTGAGCACACACCATAATTTATCCTGCTATGGGTCATTAGAGTCCCAGCACAGTGACTAATGTGTCATTCCCTGTAAATTATACTGAGTGAGTAACAATTGTGGAAAGTACCTATTCTAGGATAGAATAGTCCATCTGGATCACAGGAACTTTCCTCTTATCCAAGCATTTCTCAGGAGTTTCCTATTTTCTGTAATCTTTCAGTATGGACAATTTCAGGAAGTCTGTAGGACTTGCTTTTAACGTTAAAATACCAAACATACAACACACAAAAAACTCCCCAAACACACAAAAACATAATTTTTTTTTCCAAGAGCTATAAAATCAAAGCTCTCAAAGTCCTTTGCAGTGTGACTTCATTCCAAGAGACACATCCTAGGAAGGGAGCACCTCAAGGTGAGTTTCTCTGTTTCATCATCATTCAGGAGTTTTCTTCAGCAATAACATTCTTTCATTGTCCTGCTGTGGTCTGAGGGCATGAGGGGCTTTTTCACATCCTACACAAGAGCAAAGAGAGAACACTGACATGGAAAACACCTTCAGTTACAGCAGTGAGTGCCTGGTGTCTGCCATTTGTGTCTTTCTAGGACCTGGTTTAGTAAACTTCCCTGAAATAAACTTCTAAGCCATAATTAAAAGGCAAGTTTAAGCATTTATTATATAATGAAGTAACATTGTGAGCACAGCAACATCCAGCTTAACAGCTCTTGAGTACGCATTTACAGAATCATATCCAAATTACTCACTGTTATAAAAGAAACCAAGTAGAATTTAAGAGGTCTTTACATCCTGTGGGGTCTCAAAAATCCAAATCTGTGATGATTTTTATGTCTGCTCATTGCAGAGTCTTCAATCAAGTACTTTGATGTCAGCAGTAAAATGCTTTCCCTTCCTCAATGATCTCTAAACCACTGACTGAGCCATACAGTAACCTGAGGAAGTTTACATGGGAAAGATGAGAAATGGACAAGCAGAGCACTTAACCCTGGTAAAGCCAAATCAGTTGCAGGAAAGTGAAGGGAATTCAACCCCCCAAAGTGAAACCATTGCAGTTACAGTTCATTTTGCTTCTGAATTCATAGACCAAAGTAAACATATTTACAATAATAATGTGGGCAGGGATATCATCTTTAAATCTCTATCATCTTAAATTTCTATTTTTTTATGAACTCTGTGCCTTTTCCAAATAGAATTTTCTGTCTGCCAAAAGGACTTTTAAAAACCCCAAAAAATCTGTTTTGGCTCTTTCTTCACTTCTGATTTCTTGTTCTTTCCTTAATGTATTCTGAAGGTGTCTCTAACAGGGGATTAATTTTCAGTGTCAGTAACCTAAAAAAACCCATATAAGACAAGCCACTAGCAGAAAGAAAAGCCTGCTTTACACTTGTTTCCTAAACCAACAGCCTGTGACATGCCAGGGCAGAAAGCATTGATTATAAACAAAAAGGTGCCATCTCAGATTCCCACAGTGAACCTGGCTTTCAGGATCCTCTGGCAGTGTGACACTTCCTACCAACAACTCCTTTCTATAGGGAGAGGAGAACAAGCAAACTGAACAAAACCACAGAAAAGCCTTGAAGGCAGCGACAGCATAATCCCACTTATTCATAGCTCAGCTGAAGTGCTGCCTGTAAAACCCTCTGCAGTGATTTATTTTGCTCTCATTTCAATATTGCCAAGAACCCTTCCTTCCTGCCGCAAATCTGCCTCCCTTTGCCCACAGAATAACCCAAACAAATACAGAAACGTTTACACTAATAAATTCTGCGTTGGATTTAGGTGCCTGTGTTAAATTTGGTGTATATTTCCAAGCTCCCTCCTGCAAACACAGAGATCCTTCTACCAGTAGATGTCACCCGGAGCAGGGAAATGTCTGTGGCAGCCCTGGAGAATCCCGGTTGTTCCCACCTGTGTGTCAAAAGGTGCTCAGCCAGGTTTGGGAAGGAACCCCGGGAGGAGGTGGCCAAAGCACGGACGGTTCATCAGCATCTCTGCCCTCTGCCCCAGCGGCACAGGGGACACGGTGACACGAGGTGATACAGGATGACAGTCGGTGACACACAGTGACACTCAGTGACACATGGTGACAGTGACACACGGTGCACTCTGTACAGCCATCATGATGGTTTCATGCAAACCTGTTCCTCAGGCTGCGGCTCCAAGCAGAGCCTGCTGAAGGAAGAGCGCAGGGAGATTCCAAAGGTAGGAGTTCCCAGATCCCTGGCACCTGCAGCCCTTGGCCCCAGTGATTATTCAAATTTGTCTGTCACAATCACTCCTTTGGATAAGGAAAGGTAATCCCCGATCTGATTTCACTCCTTGCTGCTGTGAGCTGAGCCCAGGATCACCATGGTGGTGTTTCTGACAAAGCACTGATCAGGCTGTGCAGGGGCAATATGGAATTTCAGGATGATTAAAAATTCCTACAAGAATGGTGGCTATAAAGCAACTCTAAATGCCTCTGAAACCACCCCCACCTGCACACAGAAACATGAGAATCCAGCCCACACACCTTCACCTCTGTGGTGCACGTACTAAAAACCAGTTCATGGCAGCAGAAATCTCACTGGAAGAAATATTTTCTCCACCAGTGAGTAAAATTCAAATATGAAGTTTAGGTGAGACATAAATGCTGCACAGGAAAGACCATCAGCTCTACCAAATATTCTAATGAATATCTTGTGTTATGCCTCTTTACATCAGAACAAGAAAAAAAAATCAGACTAAAAATGCAAAGGTAAATCTCCAGGCTTTCAAGCTCCCTACATACAAGGAGAGATGCATATTTCATCTTGACTACTGCTTTCACCCAAAGCATCCTTCTGAAAAAGTATTCTGAATCTTTTATTTTGCTAGATCTTGGTTATTTGTATCTGGTACTATGCAAGGTTTTCCTGCTGTAATTCTTGGGGAAAAAAGCCAGAGGTGGTGACAAGTAAGTGAAACCTCTACAATATAATTGATCATAAAGTATTTGCTTCCACAAAAATGTCTCTTTAATGTCTTCATCAAAATTTAAGCTTCAATGAACAGCTTCAAATATGGATTCCTTTTTAAAAATGGAAGACCTATGACAAATACAGAAACAGCAGTGAACTTTCACAAAAACACCTTCAAATTTGGTTTTGTGTGTTTAGTGAGTAGTGAATGTAGAAGGAACAGAGTACCAGGGAAATAGCTGGAAGAAGAATGGGGGAGAAATAGGTAAGGGCTACTGTGTCTATTCTTTGTAAAAAAATTCTTTTCAGAAACCCAGCCTGCATCACATAAAGAAACCCCCTATTCAAAAGCCAGTTTGTTTGCACAGTCTAATTTGATAGAAGCATTTTGTGTGCATTTTTATCATGAAAGGTTTGCTGTTTTTCAATGGGCAGCAATCTCTGTTTTGGAAGCAACCCCTGACTAAAGCAGGATGGGAAATCTTCCAGGTTTTGTCCAGAAAAATAACAGTTCTTGCAGGACTTGTGCCCTGGCTCTGGATTTCACAAAAGGTTCCTTTCTTCCTTCCTTTTGCTCCCAACAATGCACCTCCAGAGATCTGCCACAAAGGATTGTTCTGAAGTATATTTAGCACATGGTGGCAGGCTTGGCTGCTGGGATCAGTTCTTCCTCACTCTGAACTGATTCTTACATTTCTGAATGCAGCAGCTCATTCAGAATTCAATTCCTCGTTTTTCACAGCAGTGCAAGTTCAACTAAATTTTTTACAGGTTCAAAAATCAATCAGGCAAACCCAAGACAGAAAAATCCATGAGATGTCCCAGTTAAAGCTCAAGTAGCAGCAATACTACAGTGCACTGGATGCTGTGAAGATGTACTGGAGGGCTGTCATGGGATGTTTTCCTGTTCTTTTAATTTCCTTTATACTGGGCTCTGTATTGGGCTCTGTAGACCTCTGGTCTGGCTCATTATGGCTGCTCATACTTTACATTCTCATCAAGAAACCTTCCAGGTGGGAATCGATGCCAGTGACCCCAGGAACAGCAGCTTTTTCTCCCTTTTGGTGTTTAAAGATGGATTTTCAAAGATGGATGAATGTGGTAAGGATATAAAAAGAACAATATTTTATGAACATAATAAAACTGGACATCATTAAGTTTAAAAGCTCATTTATCTACATATGAATATGCTTGCAGAGTTCCAAACCAAGGTTCCCCACTAGGAACCTTATCCCATTCCTGCTTGATTTTTTCTCCAAATGATGCTGTTATTTTCTTTTTTCAGCAGCTCATTCAATGCAGAAGTCAAAGGAGTGTGATTTATTCTGGATTCTCCACACTAAATAGCGCAATGCTATTGTGTATGGACAGCAAGCACTTCAGAGAAGGAAAAACAATTTTTTTGGTCTAAATAGAAGTAACCCAATAAAACATTTAAATATATATAAGAATTAGAAGGGTTTTTTTCCAGCTGCTGTTTGGATCTAAATTCTGAGCCCTGCTTTTTTGCCTTTTTACACAGAATTAACCTTGCATATTTATTTTTTGGGGGCACTTATTCCAATTAACAGGACTCTGTGAAATGGCCAAAATTAAGGGAATCAAAAATCCAGGCTTGGATATTGTTGAAATTCAGGTTATCCACATTTCCTTCAAGCAATACATTTTGTTCCAGTCCTGCTTTCTGATGGAACAGTGCAGTTTATTTTGCAGGTGATGGAAACAAACAAAAAAATAGCTGAAGAAAAGGGGAGATCCAAGAGGTTAAGCATTTTTCTTACACATTCCCACTTTCTAGCAGTTACTAATATCCAAGAAACATCTGTACATACCAGTGAGAAACTTAGAGCATTAACTGCACAGCAAGATATAGAGATCATTTTTAAAAGCTTCTAAGATACCTTCAAAAGCAGTGAGGAAACAGCACTGGAGTGTTATCAAGGAGGCTCTCAAACAGCGAATTCTGCTAAATATCCTAGAGCTTTATTGAACAGCTTGCACTGGAAGATAAAGGAATCAAGACCATCTATGAAACAATCTTAAAAATGATTTAGTAATTGCCTGTGAACACAACTCAGCCCAGGCTAGATGAGGCTCAGGAGACCTGAGACCCATCAGCTCCCCAAAAGAGGTCATGAACAGAGCTTTAAGTGATGCAGACACTGCCTAGGGATTCCTCTCTGGGGAATAATTTTTTTGCCACGTTGCCACAGGAAGAATCCATCACCTGGTAATTTTGTTCCATTTGTCAGGCACTGAGCAACTTCAGCAGGCAAAAACCAAATTAACCTTAGAAAGCAAAGCCCATCTCAGTTGAGATGAGGCAGCGTTTTACCATGGGGACTCAAAACACGTGCACAGCCAGCTGAGCCTACTGACAAACACCAGTGTGGGGCATCCTGAGCCAGCACAAGCCTGTCTGAAACATCCCAGGCTGGGCTCTGACTCTCTGGAAATGCTTGAAGCTGAGTTCTTACCATTTCCAGCAGGTGTGTCTATTTTAACATTTAGGGTCCTGTGTATCAACACTTCCCAGACTGCTGCTCTCTGGTCCAAAGCCAGAAGTGTACAAATGGACTTTTTACCTCCTTACTCAGTGGCCTTGTCCCAGAAAGGCTCCAGTCTCCCCATTTGCTACTGCAGATATTTCTGAATTCTTCTGTTTCTTTTGATCTGCTCCTCTCTGGGTTTCTATTGCCAAGTATTTTCTCTTCATCTCTCTGTTCAAAGCCCAGAGCTGCAAATGCAGAAATTAATCACTTTGAGGCTTCTCTGTGTGGATGAGCACAGCCTGTGAGGACAAGCAGCCTGTGGTTCATTTCAGCACCATGGGCAGGCTAATCTGCTGAGCTGTGACCAGGGAAACTGGGAGCCTGCCCTCCACAAAGTGCCTGGAGCTCCTGCCAGAGGCACAGAGTCTTCCCTGGTGCCAGTGGTGTATCTCCAGCTGCAGCACAGTCCCAAACCTGTGACCAAGGGGAAGGAAGAAAGAATATAATCTCCACATAAATTCAACCACATAAATTTAACCAGCATGTTCACAGATCTCACTGCTTTGACTGCCTGGCAGAGCTGACAGAATCCAGCTGATGTGGAGCCTTACTCCCAGCCTCCTGACAGACATTTTTAGAACTGTGCTTGCCTGATTGGGGACAAAAAAATGTCATGAGTCCAAAATCACCTGCCATTTGCATGGGCTGAACATCTTCTGGTGAGGTCATGAAGGAAGAGGCTTGAAGATCAGAGGATAAACTGGCATCTACATGGCACAGTCTAACCCCAGTAACAGTACCCTGAGTACTGAATCTGCAGCAATGAAAAGCAGAAAACAAAACTTTTCTCAATTCTGTGAATGCCTTCTCATGGATTTTTATCAAATATCAATTTTTTTTTTAAAGTAGATTTAAACAAAACTAAAGTCAAGATCCACACCTTCTTATCTACCCAGCTGCACTGCTGTGAATCTGCCAGCACAGCCAGGCCAGGGAGGCAAGGGACACAAATCATCCATACAGAACAGGCAGAGCCTTGTTTTGGGAGTACTCCCTGATTCCCCCAAATCTGTGACATAGCATTACTCCTCTAAAAACCCACAATTTGCTTGAGATTGGATCAAGATTGAACAAACCAACATGTTAAAACATATTTTGGAGGTAGGAGAGGAAGGGAAATGAGCATTGTTTAAGGAGTTGCCTTCCATCCCCTTTCCAGATAAAGCTGGAACGCTGACTGGCCCAGCCCATGTAATTGTCTCTAAACCACGACATGCACACTCCCTTCACACATTTCTCAGGAAAACAAAAAACAAACAGAAAACCCAACCTTCCAAAACAGAAAGTGAAAACTGGCATTTTACCAAACACTAAACACCCAACCATTACTATGATCTCCACTGAATTATTCTTCAGAATATTCATTCACTTTAAAATGCAAGAGAACCAACCAAGAAGACCTCAGCAAAGGTCAAATATTTGCTGATACACCTTGTATGTAACACAGCTCTGACCATGGAAAATTGAATCTAATCAGTCATATTGGTTAAACTACATGTGGGTGGATTTTAGGTGGGATGTAAGCAAATCAGATTAAGCCTGGGAGAAACTGCAGCGTGTGATTATCATGTAATAATTACTCAACGTTTTGACAGAGCTCAAGACTGGGCTCAGCCCAGCCCGTGACAATGAGGAGGCAGCATAAACATCAGGGTATGAAACTCCATCACTTCTGCTAATCTGCCAGCATTTCCTCTGTGGGAAGTCCATGAGCTTCTGATGAAAGCCCAGGGCTGCAATAAAGAGAACCCCTGGGGTTCAGAGACAAGGTCAAAACCCCTGGAGAAGTCAGCTGCAGTAGAAATCTGTGAGGGTAACCTTTTGGAATTGGGTCACCACCAACTGTCCGTGTGTGTGGAGCTCTTAGAGAAACCCATCTGGTCCTGGCATCCATCTGATCTGCTCTTCATGCTGTTACCACAGCAACTGACACTTAAATGAAAAATCTTCGAGCAAGCTGGATCTATAGACAGCTCTACCAAATCACAAGGCAGCAAAAGTGGATGCTTGAGGCGGGTCTGGGAGGCATTTAGCTGTGTATTTACCAAAAGGGGTTTCAGCCTTGTTTTCTGTTTGTTCTTTATCATTTGACAGAATAAGCATCAGCACACCAATTTTTCTTTATCAACAAGTCCTCTGTAGGTCAGTCACAGCAGTGATATCTTTCCATTTGGCCTGCTTTGCAGTCTAAATAGATCTTAAATATTTTGATTTCTTCATTGTTTCCATATCACACACAAATTGAACATTTCTTTGCTGTAAACACAACTGTTGAGAGAAGTAATAATAGCCATGTGCTTTTTCAGAATTAAAAGATGCTTTACAAAATATAAATTCTAACTAGATCTTCCCAATGGCATTTAGATTTATCATGTTGGATTTGACCCAAATTTCTTTAATATTTTAATTAATATCACTGACCTGATATTCAAGTTCTTTGCAGAATGTTTTAATGTTTGGCAATACAGATGTTAAGACTCATTTTATTTTGAGGGAGGGAAAGTTTGTGTTTGTAGTAGAGGATATTATATGGGGTGAACTAACCAACCTTAATATTCTCCCAGCTAACTCTGAAATACGCTTTATTTCTGTCTCTGGTATAACAGAAACCTGAGAACTAAACTTAAGTTCTGAGTTTTTGTAGCAGGACAAACAAGGGAGGCTTTTGTCCCGTCCATGAGCCAGGTTTAGGCTCCAAAAGCAGCACCCACACAGGTGACATTGACACAGAACACGAAGGGAAGTGGGAGCTGGTGACTGAGGACATGGGAGGTGACACTGGGACTGGCACTGGCTTACACAACCCACACCTTGAGCCTTTCAAACCAGTGCTGAACATTGCCAGTGGAAGGTGAACAGAGGAAAGTAAAACCATTCAAATTCTTTTTCTTATTCTTTGAATGCATCTTTGAAATTTCTTCTCTCATTACTCAAAGTCTACAAGTGAGTGGGACTATTTTACATGTAAAATGTTCTGGTTTAGAGGTATTATGTCTTTCAAAGACCAAGAGGGAAGAGAGAAAGAGGCAAGGAAAGGAACTGAAAGACACCATTGTGAGAAGTAAGAAGCATCTAAGATCCCTGAACCTGAAATGGAAAGCACATTACCATAAAGTTTCACTATTACACATTTTGCTCTCTAATTTCTTTCAATTAAAAGAACTGGAAAAATCTTCATTGCACAAAACCCCTCCCAAATACTGTTTTGCAGCTGTAACATTTTTCTAAAAAAATCCCAAATTACTTGCTTATTAATAACTCATGAGTCAAACTTCTTTCAACTGGCTATTTAAAATTGTCAACAAAATTCATGTTATGTACAGTTCTGTATTGGGAAAAGTCAGAGGGGCTTTTGTCTTAATGTTTACAACCTTTCTCTCACTCAGCCTTTCCCTGCTCTGTCATTGGTTACCAAATCTGAAAAGAGGAAGAAAGTCAGAGCAGCCACCATGATTTATTCAATCAGGAGCAGAACAGCGACCCATAAAAATTTCTGGCACAAACCTTCCTGTGAACACATTTGCATGTTTATTAGTTAAACTTTGCCGTCTGCGAGCACTCTTGTGAAAAAACAACAAACCATTAGTACAAGAAATGGTAGAAAACACATTTTTAAAGGCCAAAAAATCTAAAGTAAACTGAACGATTTTATTGCTGGAAATGTTTGAGAATTGGCCTGTCTTTCTGAAAGTCTAAAGAGCCCCAAGGTACAAATTCTATCAAAAGACAAATCTGAGTCTTGTCTTCTGAATTTGGACTAAATTTTGAAAATCCCAATTTGCAAATATAATATAGATTTTCTCTGTCAAATGGAAATATTCCAGGTAGTAGAAACAACCCAGCGGGAAGATATGATGTACAGGCTATTGAAATAAGCCCAAATTCTTAAATAAAGTTGAGACATTTCAGGATTTTGGATGAAACAACCCTATGAATACAATTAAACTTTTTACTGTCCTCAGCAAGGTAAAAGCTATTGTCAAAACTAGGAAGGAAACTAAGTCATTAAGGAAGAAAACTCCAAACCTTAATTTGACCCTTTACTTTCAGTGATTCATTTAATAATACTTATAAATAATATCAAAAACCTGGTTTGGAGCAGCAATATTCCATGTCATGCCCAGACTGCCTCTCTTCCTCAGCAGTAAATCACTACCCACCACTTCCAGTTTGTGAGGGCAGAGGACAATTATTCACATTCAATACCCTGTTAACAAGTGTTTGTTCTTGTCCTTCTCCAGTGACTTCACAGAGCTTTAATTGACAGCACAGATGTCACAGCTCCTGTCTCCAGCCCAAGCAATTGTTTGAAAAGCTTCTGAGTTATTTAACTGCTGGTGTTGACAGGAAGCTGGACATTTCTGCTCTGATGAGGGCTTTATTTTAAGGCTTCTCAGTCCATCTTATCTTCTGTTTCTTCCTATGTTACATGCCTAAAATACTGCTAATGGTGAGCACAAAAGGCTTCCCAATTCAGCATCACATTTGCATTTTGCAGGAAGACTCTGAGGAATTTTTGAGATTGTCCCAGATTAGAGAGAGACCGAATCCATCACGTGGCATTCAATTTTAATAGAGGCAAGATCACAGTCTCAACCTCTCCCTGTGTGTTCCCACTAAGATCATAGTGCCTTCTGTTCTCCCAGAGTCAGCTGTTAATACAAATTATATGCAGAAAAAAAAGTATCCCACCAGCAGTGTGCTGGACATTTGTATTCCCAACAAGATCTTGTTAAAGACTGTTAACAAACCTGGTGGATGCCAGTCTTACTTCACATATTGATCTGGTGGAGCAAGTACAAGGCACGTAGGCTTCTGGTCTGTATTAATTTGTACTATAACTCTTGGCACAGGATCAGCTGGCAATGGTCTCCCCCACGTTTTAAATAAATTACCTGAAGTAGTAATTGTTTGTTATCAGTAAGGGGGATTTAATAAACAAATATACTTGATAAATCAATGTGCAGGCAAATCCAGACATTCACATATAAATTAGTTTACTTTAACTTACTAAAATGAGGCTGTTGGAATGATAATGTTTCAATACACCAGAATAACATTACCAGTTTGTGTAAGTTGGCATGTTAAATACATTTCTGTCCATTCTTTGATCTTTAGAGTTTTGCTTCTACTGACAATAGTCAGTATCCTAAGGAGGGGCTAGGCTGGAAAGCCCAGATTATTGTCTTTTTTTTATATTGTCTTAACAGAATCAGCGAAATAAAATGATGAATTATGTTGTTATATCAACTGAACAGCTTATATAATGTACCTCTGTTCCCACAAAATTGAAATTTAGTGTTTTAACAATGGGCTTTACTCTTCCACTCACCTGTAAATGAGCACTACTGGAGCAGCACTGAGCCCAGTTCTGCCCTTTACACCAGCTAAATCTGTTTCCTCTTCTGTGAAATCACTGCTGCTTTACATCATTATGAATTAGGTCAGAAACAAACCCAGTGACTGCTCATTCCAGCTAGTGAAACATATGAAGAGTGGCTGCAATGACAGATCTGTAATAATGCTTCTCATCTGCAGTCAATTAAATTTAGACCACGCAGAACTATAAGAAGTACACAGTGGAAATTTTTGGCAGGGTGACTGGCAAGCTGTAGCACATCTAACAAACTCGAAGACTTTTAAATTCATCTTCCCTCTGAACTTTAATCAAAGGCTATAAAAAAAAAAAAAAACAACAATCCAGCTGAATACAATAAAAATTTAAACAGCGAGAATCATTAAAGCAGACACTTCTCGTTACCTCACGGTGACTTGCAGAAAAACCTTGTCAACGTCAGCTGCTCATCCCTGTGTTATAATCATAATTCACCTTGCTGGAACAAACAGCACAGGAATGTCTGCATCTGCTAAGCTTGTGTACCACAGGCAGATGTGAGAGGAGGCCAAACATGTTTTTATAAGTTACAAAAGAGAACAATTACTTCTACCGGAGGGGTAAGAGCTTTTGGAATGTGCTTTTGGACATAGGAGTGTCTTTTGAGAACTACTGAATATATCTTCAAATGAAAACTATAAATTAAGTGTAATTATTTCTGACAGCTTGCATGAGAAAAATAAAGCATTTATCCTGTCATTGAGGTTCCCTGTCTCAGTGCTCTCTCAGGACTTTGGAATCATCCTTGTGGCATGTCCACACTGCCCTTAGCAAGACTGCTTTTTTTTTTTTCTCCACCACAATTGTGGCTTTTTTAAAAAGTATGTGATCTTCCTTCAAAAATCCGTGGCTGAAATATTTGTCTGCCGTTTGGCTGTTTTGATTTTTGACAACTTTTCCCGCAAACCTCATCCCACAGCTGTAATGCTCCCCTCAGTCTGTACCCAGCAGCAATCACACCCACATCGTTCTCCCCTCCTCACAAACCCCAGGCCTTTGTGCCTCTGCCCTCCCTGTGTATCTTTTATTTCATTTATCCTCACATTCTGCTCCAGAATTTCTCAGAATTCATCTGCTCCCCCCTTTGCACTTGTCAGTCCAGCCTTAGCTCTGGTTTTGCCTTTATTAAGTGCATCCCCCATCCCCTCGCCTTTTATTCACAGATCCTTTCCATAAAGGGCACGAATGATTCCTCTGCAAGATCTGCCTCACTAATTATATACTTAACATACATTTATCTGTTCCTACAGCAGGTTCCAGAGAGCAGGGGCTTTTCTTCTGTGCCTTGTCATTTAGAACCCTGCCACTATCAGCCACTTCCCAATGACATTGGCAGCATCACTGTGCTGCAATTAGGAGGGAAACTCGCCAGCAGAGGATGGGGTTTAAACTCTTCTTGACAAAGAAAACAGCATTGAAACAATTGAAACAATTGGCTGAATCCCTGTTTACAGAACCCTAAGGGGTATCTGGAAACCCCAGGTGAAACGGGGATTGTCTGTAGATATGGGATGGAATGGTTTCATTTGGACAGCAAGCAGTGACAAGGAAATGGGCTGGTGTAGGCTGTAAATTGTTCTCCATGTGGAACAAAGTGCACGACCTGAATTTAGAGGCAGGGTGTTTTTAGAGAGATGGCACTTTAAAAAAAAAATTCTTGAAAATGTTCTTAAATATTACATTTGAAACATAGTGACATATATTACCCTATTTTGCTCCAAAAAATAAATAAAAAATTCTAAGAATGATATAAAAAGCTGACAACACAAAATCTTTACTAACCCACATTCCTGCACTGCTGTTGCTATGAGATCAGTCTGTCAGATTGCACAAAATCTAATGTAATGTGTTTATAATCCAGTAAATACATTTTTCAGGAACAGGTTTCCACAAAACAGCCCATCTCCAAGACAGAATGGACTCACTCTTACCCAGCTCAGGCCAGCAGAAACCCAGCAAGAAAGAACCAAGGAGGAGAGAGGGCTGTTCAAGGAGTAGTTGGAGTTGTTCAGCATAAAGGAATTTCTGTGATCCCTGGTCAGTGGAATAACTGAAATAAATAGGAAGTAGAGCCCAAAAGCTGAGTCTAGATGAGGCCAGAAAAACTTTTTTTCCAGAGCAAAATTTCCATCTTAGAAGGGAGATCAGCTACCCAGCAGACGAAAACAGGGTAAGAATATTCTGGTTAGTGAAAACCAGATACATTTAAAATTTTTAGATTTATTAGATAACTTATGGCAAAAACATTTATGTTGATATCATTTATGCTGATATTTTGCATGGTTTCTGACAGAATTTCAGAGGTTTTGATCAGCATTTGCCCCTCAGGGTTTCCACAAACAGGTTCCATGCAGTATTTCTGGTGGAGTAGCATGCACAAGAGGTCTGGAAATTTTCAGCAGGCATCAGCAACTGCATCTTAAGTTTGCATTTGAGAAACTGAATACAAAAATCCTGTTTTTCAGATCACCAGCAGATTTGGTTGATAAGAAGACAATTTACTCTGTGTGTGGCTTTGGGCTTAGAGAGTTCAGTAGAGCCTGTTATGGAACTCTGGTTCCCATCTCTCCTTTGTGTAACCCTCCTTCCATTCATTGCACTGAGTTTCTGAGTATTTCCTATAAGGAGGAGAACAGGGGGATGAGAGACTCCAGTGGGGCTAATGACACAGAATTAAACTCAATACTATTATCTGAGCTCTTTATCAATGTTTTGAGAAGAGATAGCTTGTTAAGAGATCAAAACCTACAGCTTTAGGACAGGGTAGTCTGACCTGAATGAAGACAGCCAAATTCAAACTTTTCAATCAAGAAGTTTACCTATATTAAATTTCAGAGTGGGTTCTGCAAAGGTTTTGTGTAAGTTTTTCTCCAGAAGACAAGCTGATGAAATAGTTTATGCAATACATGGAAATGGCAGCTGTAATTGTTTCAGGAAAGTATCAAATCAATTTTTATACAGGTATTTTTCAGATGAACAATCTTAGAATGTATTCAGTTTCCCTTACCTTCAGGAACACCATTTGCAGAGGTGAACTTTCACCTGATGTGTTAATTACTTCCTCAGCACAAGCTGAATCTGTCTTACTTTACATGAATATTGGTTATGTGCTTAATTAAAAAAAATCCCTTCTAATATTTTTAAGTGTCATTCTGGTGTTTTAGAGAAAGTTTCACCATTTTATTGATCATTTTCAGATCAATTTTATGAGCAAGCACAGGAGAACAGTTGCCATTATCTCTGCATGGATTGAAACTCATCAACACTGCAGAACATTTTGTAAAATAAGTATCAATGATAATACTGGGGATTGAAATCATAAATTGACCAGCATTGGACCTAATTCAGCAAAAGAAGATGAAATACCTGAACAATCCTTAAAGCAGGAAGCCTTGCTCCAAGGAGACTCCTGGCAGTTTATTTCACATAAGTTGTATCTAACTGGATGGAAAAGATGCATTACTGTCCAAGGAATTACCACTGCCAGTATTGGTGAGGAAATAATGAAAATGTGATTGGCATAAATCATTCAGAAATCTTCCTACACAATCCTGATCCATATATTAGATTGCCTGGCATTCCAGAGCTGAGAAGTACTAAGGTCAGACTTACTCTAGAGTATTGTATTTCTTTACACATTTTATTGTAAATAGAAAGTGGAATTCTGATCCCACAGGAAATTCCAACATTTTGACATTTATTTTCAGTGCAAATAACAAACATACAGGGTTTGAATCACGGAAACTCTTATATGCAATAGTATAGGACTATCAAAATAATGTAAATATCATAGAAGTTGAAATTAAATGAATAAAATGCCAATATAAAATATTTCAACATTGCCAAAAAGAAATAAGGTAAAATTATTCATTTTGATATTTTCCTATCAAATTTAATCTAAATCAATGTATTCACTTAAGATGATTCATTTCTGATGAAATTGCATTGTCTGAGTAGAAAATTGGGTTGTTTTTTTTTTTAGCTCCGTCTCATTATTAAAGATTGATCAGATTGTAAAAGCGTTGGGGAAAAAACCATTAGGAATTCAGCTTTTGCAAACTTACTATATTGAGGTAATTTTGATTAAAATTTCACCATCCCCAAGAAAGAAAAGCAAATAGTCACAGTAATTGTCAATCATATGCAAAGGACTTACAGGTGGCTCTAAAGTGACTTCATAAGAGATAAGTAACTGAATTGCTGACATGAATACAGCCATACTGATTTGAACACAAGTTCTGTCTTTTCCTCTGCAGCTCCTGTGGTTTCCACCCTCAGCAGCAGCCCCTGCTTTGGTCACTTTTCCAGTGTAATCCTTTTCCTGCCTGTGAGAATTTAGAGCTGCTCTGTTGTACCAACATCATAATGTCCAATTTACTATCCTGGCAGGGAGATAAATTTGTATATCAGACTTCCTTTTTACCAATTCAGTTCTAGCTCCTGCACCTTGTTTCTGTGGCTTCCTGTATCACCTTGCTCCTCCTTCTCTTCTAATTGCGATTCCTGCATTCACAACTCTTTTTAATCATCCCTCACTTACTTCTTTAGCTTTTCTGCTTTCTTACAAAATACTCTACAGAATTTGTGCTGTCACAGCCTAGAAAAGTTCTTCTCTCTCCCCAGGAATAGTCTCCTAACTCATTGACCTGTCTCTCATCCTGCATTAAGCTTAAACACTTCAAGACTCTTTGGGGAGAGAAACTCCACATTTATATAAATGGCAAGACTTCAGCAGTATTCAGAAAACAAAGAATAAATGAGCAGAAACTTTCATTCTGTAGGGAAGCAATTTAACTCTGCACCAAGCTAATTAAGGCAACTCATGAAGATAAGGGATGCCTTCTGTTCAGATGTTGCTGTGTTTTATCTACAGCCTGTGCAGTTTCTGTGCAGACATGATACATCCACTCCCCAGGTGCAAATGGAGATCAGACCTCAAGTGTTTCAGTGTCCTTAGCTGATTGTTACAATGGTTCTTTCACTAATCCTGCAAAACGGGAGTAAAATTAGTCTGAAACAACAGATTACCCTGGAATTGCTAATAAAGCAATAAGGAGGACAAATAAAAGAACTTAGTGTAACATTCTGGCTGTTGCCCAATCTTTGGTGCTGTTGTGCATGGAAAAAATCTGTCTTGGAAGCACAGTTGGACCTATTCATAAATACTGAACCTTTCCTCATCTCATGCACCACTAAACTTCTTGCAGATGCTTAAGTGACTTAAGCAAAGTATTGCAGAGAGCAAAAACAGCAGTGAGAAGTGGCTTTGGTGTCCAGACAGAAGCAGCACATTTGGCCCTCAGATGCAGTGGCTCTGTGAGTGACCCAGCACACTTCCCAAGCTGGAATTGATAAGTTCATCCTCCTGAAATATGAAAGAATTTCTTACCACACAGTCAGCAGTTCTCTGGTCAAATGTGTCTGTTTCAAAACTTCTCTCTCAAGGAAGTTTCTCCTCTCCTTGAGTCCATGTAATTAGCCCAGGGTGGCCCTGCCTTGTTCCACCCTAAATTCCTGATGGTATTTCTATACCATAATTGTGAACATTTATCACCAGCAGTTCTCTGGGCAGTCTTGTGACTTGGACAGCAGAATGTAACTGGTGTTTAGCATTTGCTTTGTACACTTCCCAAGTGCTAAATAACCTTTCATTACCTGCACTTGGCAGCTGCCCAGGAAACTTGGGCTTCTCAAGCCCGTGTGAGTCTGGGAACATTACTAAAATAGTCTTCTTAGATTCCTGGATTTTCATTTACTTCTGCTGCAACAAAAGTATTTCTATATTTTTTCAGACTGAGAAAACCTCAGAAAGCTGGTGGCACAATTTCTTCCTCTTTATACATGGCTGCTGATCAACTGGTGAAGTGGACATGTGCAGCAAAACCTTCCAGAAAGTCCTTTAGGTCAGTTCCAGCAGATGAGGTTGCCTAAAACTTAAAGCATTCCATTTTGTATGTAATCTAAGTGTATTTTTTGTGGTTGTTTTTGAGTGAAATAGTTGAATGTCATCTCAGGAGAAGAGATTCTCGTGCTTTACTCATTAGGGAAGCCACAGTCTGCACCTTTCCAGAGATACAAGATAAGCCCCAAATGGAGGGATTCAGTGATCTATCATTATGTTAGTATTTTCCCAACATAAATCACCACCCAGTCTATTGGGTGCTGTATCAGGAATGGGCTCAGCAGACAAACTGCAAGCCCTGGCATACTCAGTGCTGAAAAACCAAAACACAACAGCACACAGGAATAAACAGAACAACAAAGGGCTGGGGAAATACCTGAGACACTTCTTGGCTTGATGTGTTTTTCTGTTTTCACACTGCTGTCTTCTCATGCTATGTGTGAAGTGCTGTTATATATTATTGCCATTAATAGCACTATATAACAGCAATGACAGCATCAGCACACCAGAGAGAGGAAAGAAAATCTAAAAGACAGTTGTCTCATATAAAAGAGTAAGTCTAATAAATTGGCCATGACTTATTTATTCTTAATTACAGATGGCTTTTAACCTTCAAAACGTAAGTATTTTTCTCATAGTAAAAGCAGCACACACAATTCAAGTCATCCATTTATGTACTTATAGGATTTAAAACTTTAAAGTAGGGATTTTCACCCTTTTAAACTCTAATGACTCCAGTGATGCTTCCATGTCCATTTAATGAGGAATGCTGATGAAGGCAGTGCCTGGAAACAGTGAAAGGTCAAATTTCCCAATTGTTTGGGATGAGACAAACACATATTCAACCACCCAGACCAAATGGGAAAAAGCAAAAATGTGAACTTGCACTCTACAGCTCCTAGATTTAATCTTGGCCACCGTGACAGTTTCTTGCTCAGGATAAAATAACAAAAAATTCATCCTGGTCTTTAGGATCTTTTCTAACACTAATTTTAACATAGCTGGTGTACTTCTAGGAAACACTGAAATTTTGACAAGTTTTACTGCTAACTAGACTGCTAACTTAGAGCAAAATGTAGGTCTTGCTCTAGTGAAAATCTCCTCAGTTCTACCTCAGTGTTTTAATTTTTTGCTCTGCCACCACTACCCCTTTGGGGCAGTCACTTCATATATTGCACACCCATAGTGCTGCATGGTGCTGTGATTTTCCCTCCATAAACTTTTCCAGGAAATGGAGTTCTGTAACTGTGACTGTAGCTCCTTTCTTATCTTCACATCTCAGACTGGAGCTGCAATAAAGCTCAGGAGTTCTCAGGACAAGAAAACTGCCTGGAGAGATCAGCTGTGCTCACGCTGTGTTCTTGGACTGAGCACTGTAAAAAGCTTTTCCAGGTGCAGCCACCTCACGGGTTGCACAACACGAGGTGACTCCCAGGACCTTTAACATTCCAGCAGGAACACACCCATTCATCCAGAGCCACGGATAAGTAGCAGAACAATAACCTTCCCCACATTCAGCTCGTCATGAAGATGGAGAAAACTCCTGTGAGCTTCAGCAGTGCACAAAGCCAGGCCTGTGAGAGCAAGTGTGAGAGTCTGATCAGCCCTGAATCATGAACTGCTGCCCTTCAATGGCTGCACTGTGCTGCAAAACTGCTGCATTATTCATTCAAAGCCATGGTGCAACTTCCTTTTATTGATCGGGGATTTAAAGCTGGCTCCGGCGAAGGGAAGGGTCAGAAAACAATTACTTAGGGCTCCACAGAGCCCCCACAAAGCTGGGTTAGAAAACACCAGGAGTCACTCCCTGTACTTGCCCCATAACCTCTGCCTGGGGCCACCACTGCTCTCCCACCAGCTCTGCCAGCTAAATAGGGGTTACTGCACCTCTGGCTGTGTGAGCGTTGTGTGTATGTGTACAAGGAGGAAGGAGGATTGGTTTTTTCCCTGTTGCTACATAGGTAGATCTCTCACCCTTTTCTGGGAGAAAATATTCAAATCAATGGTGTGTCTGAAGATTAAATCCACAGGAAGAGGCTTGTGCGGTGCATTTTGAAATTAACCTCTGCTTAAGAGCAATGACAAGCAATCATGTAGATCTGCACTTGTAATCCACTTCTACACAGTCACTTTATGAAAACAGATACTTTAATAACATTCTCTTATAAATATCATTGCTGCTCCTAGAGAATCCAGTTGGTATTTTGTAATTTCTCACATCCTGTCAATACAACCCTTAAGCAGCTTTCAGATGCAGAGCTGATCTCCACTGCCCTCTGATACCCCTGCACACACCCTCTGAGACTTCAGGTGTTACCAAATTCTTACTGAGGGCAGAGTACAAATTGCAGTGAGAACTGCCCTGGAATTTGTCTAGCAGATTTCCCTTAGTGCCCAATGCACCCTAAGCTGGGCTGTTCAGATTTAACAACATCTAAAATGCTATTCTAAACCAGATTTCCCTTACTATGTTCCTAGGCAAAGCTATGAGCTTTCACTTTGGATTTATTCTATTTGAGAAGCTGCATTATTTTTTCTTCCTCAGCTTTCCCTAGAGCCACATTAGATTTTAATATCTTATCCACAGAAGAATAGTAGCTTACTAATGTTTGTGAAGGACACACAGGCCACCAGAACTCCATGGGACTCATCCTTTCCTGCCTACATTTCATTGAAATCATCCCAGAATCACAGAGATGTTGGTTAGATCGGAATTAAAGACCATTTAGTTCCAGCACATCTGCCATGGGCAGAGACATCTTCCACTAAACCAGGCTGCCCAGAGCCTTGTCCAGCATGGCCTTGAACACTTCCAGGGAAGGGACATCCACAGCTTCTCTGAGAAATGTGTTCCAGAGCCTCAGGACCCTCACAAGGAAGAATTTATTCATCACATCTAACTTAAACCTACCCTCTTTCAGTTTAAATCCTTTGCATCCCTTAGTCACAGACCCCACATGCAGCAAGAATTTGGGATAGCCACCTAAATAGGCTTCAATATAATATTTTCCCTGAGACAACACACTTGCATTTTGTTAGAGGGTTTTTTTTTTCAGATTTATTTTTAAATACAAGAAGAAAGACTAATATAAATCTAGCCAAGAATGGAGTCAGGCTTCCTGATTCCTAATGTCTATCTTAGAAGCCATTTTATTAATTCTGGTGTGATAGCTACGTGAGTATTCTGCAATAAAGTAGAAAATAGAAGTAACAGAAAAGCAGAAAAGAGAGGCAATTCTACCTAGAGACAGAGCAATCCACACCCCACATTACTGTGAAATGCTGTGATGAAAGTTTTCTTTTTCAAGTTCCTGGTTCCAATCTCTTCTTTGAATCAACAGAAAATGGATTTGACTCTGGTTCCACCCCCCACAGGTCTGTACCAGAATCATGAGAACAGAACTATCAGAGCCAGAGAGAGCAGATCAACCAGGCCTCGTTTGATTTGACAACTTAGCTCCTGGGGAGGAGGTGGAGACTTCTTTACCTCTGGTGGTTAATTAAAAGAAGTTTCTGTACTTGTGGAATGACTTTTGTTCCTTGGGAATGAAAGATACAGCTGAAGGTGTCAGATAATCCATAACACATTAGCTTCTTCTCCACCTGCTCCACAACACTCCTGAATAAGCCTCACCAAAGGACAGAATAACAACAGCTCAGTTGTTATTATAAAAACAGTTGTTATTATATAAATAGTATGTTGTTGTTATATAAATAAAAATTGGTCTGTGAGCCTCATTCTCAGTGCTCCAGCTCTTGATCTACAAGTCTGATACTGTAAAAAAGGGGAGAGCCCAGCATGGGTGCAGGGAGAAGCACCAGAGCAGGTGAATTCTCCATCCCCAGCCTCCCTGCCTGCACCGGGCTGCCCAGGGCCCCCTCAGCAGAGGGAAACTCAGTGGGGGACTAATCCGAGTTAATCCTGGGCATTATGGATGAATGACACCCATGAACAGTGCTTCAACTGCTGCTGATGCTTTACCTGAAATTCTGCATCTCACTGAGCACAGCAGCAGCAGCAGCAGCAATGCTCTCCTGGCCTGAGGGAGAGCAGGAGTGCAGCAGCTTTCCAGTTGGAAAAGGACATGAGAACGTTTTGTGACAGAAAGAGACAGCAGAAACAGTGGCCCATATTGTGAGTTTTGTAACAATTTGGTCTACAGTCTGTATCTTAAATGTGTTCCTTTTTGTATTTGTCCTGTTTGAGATACACAGGAAGTAATAGAATTTTTGCTCTGGGTCACTTGGTGATTCCCTAGAAGCACATTAGAACAGCCTTTGGTAATCAGCTCCACTGCAAAGCAGTGAAAGCACCCCAGAGTCACTATTATATTACACAGGAAACAATTCAGCAAGATTGGAATTATTTTATTAGACAGTAAAACAGATTCTATTTGGAGATGCTACCTATTTTAAAATTCAGTGATTATCTGAATTGGTATTTTCTTTGTTACTTAGGAGAGACAATATTTGAAAGGGGCTGGAGAGAAATAAGTATTGCTTTTCTTTTTGTTTCTGTTTTTTTTTTGTTGGGTTTTTTTTTATATTTTAGAAAAACTCAAGCTCTCTTTTTCTTTCTTATGACTTCATTGTGGGAGAAATTATAAATAGAGTCTGGAGATAAAAAGGAAATAAAACTAATAAGTTTGCTTGATTATTTACAGCAGATAAAATCACTGCATGGCTCTGGCTACAGCTCATGTAAATTCAGCTCCCTGATTAGCAGCATCCTCGCAGGTTCTTTTAGTTTTCTTAATCTAACATGCCTTCACATAACCCCAAACAAACTCCCTACAATACAAATGGACTCTGAACATATTGTGATGCTTCTAAATCCCACAGACACCTATGTAAATAAACAATTACACACTCAATTTTCTCTGCATGCACCGCAGTGTGCTTCAGGAGACAACACATATTCCTTCACTGAAAATACAACCCATTTGTAATATGAGCTTTATAAGTGCTGGATTTAAACTTGAAGCATATTCAGAACACAACTAAAATCCCATTAAAATGGAAATGAATTTTCTGACTCCTATTCTTCTATCAAAATTTTTTTCTCAGTTTCCCTCATCTTCAGTGGGGTTACAATTCAGCATTTGTAGCTTCCTATTCAGTCTAGGAGAATAAGCAGTATTAGTGAGGTGGAAGCTTATAGTAAGGAATAAAAGCCTAAGTATTTTTAATAGTGCTAGGAAGAGAAACATCAAGTTACATCAGCACAGCTTTCTTTATAATCCTGCCACAGCTTTTGCAGAATAACAAGTTCTGTAATGTGAGGTTCATAAGAAAGGGATGTGAAAGCATTGGGTTGATTTGAGGCTCCCAACACATCACTTGCCATAAACAGGTTCAGGTAACCAGGGCTTACAGAGAAAGCAAACAGCAGAGAACCAGCAGCTCTTACCTGCTCCAGCACTCATTCACCCTCTTTGCACTCCCCTGGCCCAGGTGAGATGAAGTTGCTGTGTGTCTAATCCAGACTTTAGCAAGGCCAGTGCAATCCTGGCTCCAGCTTCACCACGTGCTGCTTGTATGGCTTCAAACTTCCCAATCTCTTCTCCTTAGCAACATTTTCTACCCTTTTTCTCACAAAACCTGTGCAAACACAAGCAACAACTGAAGCAGGGGCATTTCAAAGCTTACCATAGCTCAAGCAAGATCATTTTCAGGAGACTTATGTCTACTTTAAGTAGATACTTAAGCAAATGCATTGAATGAACTTCAGAGTCTCTGTTTTGTTTTCTGTGGCTTCTCTAATGTTTATTCCTGTAGAAGGAAGAAAGACAATATTGGCATTGTAACCAAAAGCCACTGAAATATGTAATGCACCAATATAGATATATCTTATCTATATTCATATATACACACGCCCTCACCATCATCTCATCTGATTTCAGCTAGAAAATTGTATTTGTAATTTTTCCTCTGCCAAAAAATTAAGAGAGATGGGACAGAATTTCTCAGCAGCCAAGGGCAGAACTTGGGACAAGCATTTTGAGCAAGGGAAAGGGCAAAAGTAAAGCCAGGACCTTTCTGTGCAGGGTCTGATGTCCCCCAGGGGTGAATTGTTCCATGGGGGTGTTTGGACAGCAGGCTCATGGCTGGCTGCAGTAAGGACACAGGCAGAGATATCCCATTTGTCTGGGTGCAGAGGGAGCACTTCAATCTTAGCCAAGGAAAAGGAAAAAAAGTAAATAATGAGGGAAAATTATAGATTAAAGCTAAATTTTCGCTAAAGGAAAAGGATTACCTAACTCAATGCTAAAGAGCTTCCATTCAACTAGTCCTCTGCTGAGGAGCAGCCTTGTTGTTTCCAAGAGTTTCCAGTTTCACTTCATGGTTGTCCCCCACTGATACAATGAAACGGGTGGCAGCATATACTTCATACGTTTTCAAACGCTAAAAAGTATTGGAAACTTTCAAATTTTGTTAGAAGTGTTGCAGATGATGAAAGACCAGCTCTAGCTGGAGATGTCAGCTCCAGCTTTGATGGAAGATGTGCTTCCACCTGTAAGTGCCAAGAGGTTACTTTGCTGGCTGGGACCTTTTCCACACATTTCGGTTTTTTGGAATTCACTGTTTCAGTGTTCTGGTATTCCCACAAATCCACAAACCTGCTGTCAGCCACCAGCACCACTGCTCTGCTGGGTTCTCACTGCATTTTGTGGGCTGGATTTCTTGCACGCTCAGAAATGGGTAAAGCCATTCAAATGCTCAGGGGCTGCCATGAGAACAGCACAGCAGCTCCTCCTTTGTCAGGCATCAGCTCCTTTCAGCATGCAGGGCCAGAGCACAGGCACAGAGCAGAAAATCACGAAAAAACTGTCAAAGGCAGCCAACATCAATTACAATACACTGCGGGTTAAATTGCACACGACACTTTCTCAAAGTAAATCACCTTCTCCTATAAAGAGGTTTTATGTCATTTTTAAATTCTAATGATTTGCTGAGAACTCAATATCAAGAGAAAGAAGAAAAAAAAAATCAATTATTTTCCACAGATGGCCAGTGGACTCAGATGCTGCTGTGGCACGGATGGGGCAATCACAATGACATGGCTTTTCCCTCCTGTTAGCAGAGATTATGCTGCATTAGATGGCATTGAGAGGGTGGAGAAAACTGGAATGCTTCTAAGACAGTGATGTATTGTAAAGCTGGATGAGCTAATTTTAGACCATTTAAACTCAGATATTGGCAGCAGTTTTTCTGAGAGCTCAGTTAAGGCTAATTTACCACAAATCAGCCACTGAACTCATCCTGCAGATCACAAAAATGTAAAACTATCATGCACTTAGAGGATAAAGAAAATACTGTGCTGGTTCCTGCAGGTTACATAAAAATGCTTTTAGAGGCAGTAATGCCAAGAGGACATGACTTGCATTTTTATACTTATGAAAGCTCTTCCACAGTAATTAAAAATGACATACCCCATTAAATCACTTAGTACATACCTTAAAGCATATGATGCAGAGGTTTCTTGAAAAAGCCAATTACACAGTGCAGCTCTGTACAAGGCCAATGCTTCAAAGCAATTTTCTGATTTTATGAGTTACATATGCTTCAGAAAGGGAGATTTTTTTTTTTTTTATTACTGGCAGGAAGATACACTGCAAATAAGATACAAGTTCCTACTTTATTTTTTCACTGCTGCTGTGAATTAAAAATTTCATTGCATATCTGAGCTTCAGCACAAACAGTAACACTTCACTGGAGAGGTCTTTTAATGTGAGAGGATCCTTTTCATGCTGAACCTTCATGTAAATAAAGCAGTAGCAATGATTAAATGATGGAGAGGAGTTTTGGCATTGTTGCCTTCTCCCACCAAAGAACATTTCTGCCAGAATCCATGGGTGGGAGAAGCCTTGAGTCCTTGCCATGTAGCAGGATCCTGAATTACTCTTGCAAGACTGCAGAGTCTAACTGTGCATGCCATAGGAAACATTCAGATTTTTTTTCCATCATCTCTGTTTAGCCAACACTGTTTTGCTCTGATGACACTTCAAGAAAACGAGCTCTATTTGTCTACATAAAGATATTTTTCTTACCCAGATTTGAAAGAGGAGCAGTTTTACTGCAAACTTCAGTTTTCTTCGCTCGAGGCAGGGTTCTTTCCTTCTGTTTCAGAACTGAGAGAGATTCCCAGACCAGAGCACTGAGAGCACAAGCCCCAAAGTTTCAGGAGCACAAGAGTTGGGAGAAAGGCTCAAGTTCAGAAAAGTCCTTCATGAGGGGCAGCAGACACTGCTGGCAGCACAGCACCCAGCCCTGAGGGGGTCTGAGTCCAATAAAAACCCACCTGAAAATTAAAAGCAGGAGAAATGTCAGGGTGATGTTTACCTGTGAGCTGAGGACACCAAAGAGGCTGTGCCAGGCCTGACTGGAGGAGGTGAGCAGGGAATCTTATGCTGGAATTTTTAACCTGTAGTGAGCAGGGAGCATACGGCACCTCTCAAAAGTCCACGTTTAATGCTGAAATTCACAAGTTTATATAAATATTCTTCCATCAGGGATGACCTCCTGTCGCTTGAAATTCAACCAAATGTCTCATCACTCACCAGTCTTTGCAAAACCTCTGCTTTGTGTCCACTGATATAATCTCGTTGCTCCAGCCAAGAATTCAAAGATTAAAAAAAAAAAAAATAGAGTGGACGAGGAGATTTGTGACAGCCTAGGTATGGCTGTGACTTGTGCAAACAGCCCTTTTTACTTCAATGTTCTGCTGTTTCTAATAAAAACTATCAGATCACACAAGAATAATTCCCAGGAAGATAAAAAATAATTTCATCCAATTGTTTTCCTGAGACTACCACTAGAAAACAGAATAAAGGAAAAATTAATTTTTGCAATGGCAAAAAAAAAAAATAGCAGAAGTTGTATTTTAGCCAGAGGGCTTTTTAAAACTCTAAAGAGCTTTAAAAGTGCCCAAGACCCTTTTTCCTGATAAACTTCACTACAAACTTCTATAGTCTTGACCTTTTTCCAGTGTTTAGCATTGGCTCTGACAGCAACAGCCAGATGTTCCTGCTTATTAGCAGCTGCAGAGTCAGGGCCAGCCTCAGAACAAGTTTATCACCCTCAGAAGTTTAAGGGCACAAGTTTAAGGGAGAGATTCTTGAGGGTTGACAGGCAATTAAAAACGCCGACACCTCTTTTATGAGCAGTTGAAAAGTTAATTGAGAAATACAAACGTATCTGAGTTAGAGTTCAGCTTGGTGAGCAGGCACTGCCTGAGCTCTTTGCCTGCTGCTGTCCCAGAAGATGAACCCTGGATGTCCTTTGGACACAGCATTTTGCAAGCTGGTTACTCGAGCTCACCTAAGAAAACAGCCACCTGAGAAGCAAAGCAGCAGCTGAGGCTGACAAAGGGGCCACACAATATTTTGTCTTTGCTCCAGCTACTGGGATCCCAATTTTAATGTAACACAAATCAGTGAGAGAGAGTATCAGGTTACCACCTAGTTTCCTTCACAGTAGGTAAGTACTCCTCAAACTAAAGGCTAAAATCTTTCACATTGTAATAATTATTAAATACATTTAAAGTACCATTATTCTAATAAAGGATGACTTAGGAAGCCACGAATGAAAAAGACTCCAAAAATTTAGTGTAAGAATTACACTGAAATTTTATATTTCACTATGAAAATCATTAAGTTTTTAAATGCATACTACTATTTTTAAGACTAGCTGGAAAATTCTTTTGAACTTCCAGGTATTAAGCATCTGCTTAGAGCACAGAAGCAATGAAAAGGCAGCAAGGTGAGCTCTCCATGGTGCAGCCCACCAAGCCACCCCTGCCAGAGGCAGCACTGATGTCTCCTGTAGGACATGGAAAAAGGCCACAGAACTGCCCAAGTCAGAGATGAACAAATCCCATCTCTACTGCAAACTGTGCTGCCCCTTCCTGACACAAATCAAAAACCTTTGGGGGACAGATACATTTAGATCCCTTCTTATGCTTTCCCCTCCTTTTTTTTTTAATTTTCTTGAGCTATTAAATCTAAAAAAACCCCAGAACAACCCCAAAAATAAACACCAAATCAAAGAGTGTAGCAGACATTTATATTGCTATCCAAAATTTGAGCAGCTGATCTCATTAGTTTATGTTAGGTTTTAAGATAATTTTTTTTTATTATCTTGTATTGTTACCCATAAAAAGCCCTAAAAATTAAAATATTAGTGATGACCTGTGCTGAAACCAATTTTTTTTTTCTTTAGAAGAGAAGAAAATAACCATGTAAGGAGAGTGGGCCCAAACTCTACTCAGGAACTCATCTTTAGAACGTTGTGAATTTTGAAGTGTATTACTTTTTTGATGTCTGACAAATACATCTGTCTTTGCTACCATGCTGGAAGAAAGTAACTCAAGACTCAACAATCTTCTGCAATATTTAGGAGCAATCTATGCTTGCTCTCATATGCCACGAGGATGGATTGCAAGGATAGTTTAATCCTTGATTACAAGTACAGACTCTTGGAATACTGGAGCAATGCACAGATGGTGTGATGCTAAACACAACAGCTCTGCCCTATTCATGGTATTTTGTGAACAGCAGAAGGACCACAGGAGAAGTGCCAAGCCAGAAATTCCCATCCCAAAAGCATCAGCTACTTATTTGTGCTTGATAATTTGAAAGGGACTGAAGGCAGTAATGTGAAGCTGTGTCTGTGGGGGGGCCACCTGGGGAAGTTTGGGGATGGTTCTCCCCAGGAAGGGCCCCAAACTGGAGCAGGAGCACAGTGGGGGGAAGGAGCAGGGAGATGAAGGGTGATGACATGACCACAACCCTCCATCCCCATCTCCCTGTGCTCCTGGGGAGGAGCTGGAAGAGTTGGCAGTGAAGCTGAGCCAGCCAAGAAGGTTGGTTTAAATTTTCATTTCTCACTGTCTTACTCCAGTATTGATTTGCAGTAAGTTAATTTTTTTTCCCCAAGTTGAGTCTGTTTTTCCCATGACAGTGACTGGTGACTGGTTTCTGTCCTAAAAGCTCTGCCCACCCAAAAGCTTTCTCTTTGTGTTTCTTTCTCTGTCCAGAGAAGGCAGAATGAGAGAGCAGCTTGGTGGGCAGCTGACACCATCCCGGGTTAACCCACCTCACTTTGCTTACAGGATTTGCACAGGGAAATCCAGGAATTCAGCTTCTCAGGGCCCCCAGCACCACCTGACACAGCTGCAGGCCCCCAGCCAGAAACAGCTCCGTGTCAAAGGGATCCTGTTGGTGGCATTGCCCTTAACACATCTCACTTCAGACCTCTGGAGTGCTGTGCAAACACCAACTAATCCTCTCACTCATGCAATATAAGCTTATCCTTGGAGATGTTAAGTAACCAACCCAGTCACACCACAAATGCAAGACAAAGCAAAGCTTTAACCTCTGCTGTCACAGCCCACATTAGCAAACCCGAGTACAAGGCACAAACACATTTAAAAAGTCTGCATTCCCTGCTGATTGAGGTCAGGATCAGCGAGATGAACTTCAGCTCCTGTAGAGTGCAAAATAAATTAAATGTGAACATCTCAACAGCAGAATCTTAGGCTTCCTAATTTAGAAACTCAGCTCCTTTAATAAGAGAGAGAGACAAACAGGAGCCTGGAGGGAAGGGGCTGTTTAATGATGCTTCATCCAACGTGGGAAGCAGCTGGCTTGGTTCCCAAGCTTTTTTTCTCCACCTCCCTGGCCCAGCAGAGACCTTGAATGTTATGGAGATGCCAATCTGGCAATCAAGGAGCACTTTTCATCACCTTCGAGGGGAATAATCCTTTTCAAGCTTGTCCCTCAGCTGGGAGGAGGGCAGGGATTGGCAAAGGTCAGTAAAATCAACATTCAAGAGCAATAGAAATGCAATCGGGCTGTAATTGAAAGCCTGGAAAGTGACAGAGGATGGGAAAGAATTAAAGCAGGGGGTGTTTGCTCCAGGGAAAGTGTGGGGCATCATTTTTTGGGGAAAGAGAGTAGGAAGATCTCATATCCCACAGGAGAGGCAATAATCTTGTCAACAGGGACAGATGAGTAGAGAAACAGAATTAATCAAGCTGAGGGAAGTTCTTCCTGCAAAGGAAGGGAACTGTGCATAGTAAAGTCTGTTTCTCAGTCTGCTCACTGGACTCTACCTACATAGAGGTAGAGAAAAGATGGAACATGCAGACACATCACCTGGCAACAAACCTGTCTGATACAGTCCCAGCAAAGCATTTTTACCACAGGTTGGTATGGGCTTTATCATGATTTTTCATCCTGCTTGAGGCAAAGGAGGCAGAGAAGAAGTGAGTGAAACCAATCCTTCCCCTTCCACCATTCTTTTTCCTCTTCTGCCCAGCCTGTGCCAGTGAGGGCTCCCTGCCCTCCTGATGCCCATTCCAGCCCCATGACTCCCACTCCACCCCAGCTGCCAGAGCCCAGACCCCATCCCTGCTCTGCCCTCGCCCACACAGCACGCCAGCCCCAAGTCAGAGCACGTCCAAGGCAAGGTTACACAAGTGAGTCAATGCCAGGCTCCCAAGAGTGACATTTTTACAAGACCAAGCAGTGGTGAGCCCTGCCAGCATCTACCCACAGCCACCAGTCCCTGTGAGAAGCACACAGCAGAGCAAGTGCTGCTTAAAGGGAGTTTCTTGTCCAGGCTCTCAGGTTCACTGTGTGCTCAGCCCACTCAGCCACAGCTCAGGTGCAGCAGCACAAACAGGGCAATCCCATCCCAGCAGGGTGGAGTGCCAAAGGGAGACAAACCAAGTTCCTTACACACCATACCACACACACAATCCCCCAGCTCTGGTATTTCAGAAAAGAGAAGAGTGCAGTAATAATTTTTACCCAAGTTAACTAAAGAAATAACAGTTCGGTCCTGTCACTGGTCAAAACCACAAAGTTGCTAAATGGTTGCAAAGCCCACAAATAAGTTTTCCTAAAAGTCTCTTAAGACAAATTTTTCTATGTAGAAACTAGAAGTCCTTAGATTTCCACCGCTATAATGTTTGAACTGTACACATTGTAAGAACAGCAAATTATTTCAAGAAAAGCTAGTAAAAAATACTACAGGTCAAAACAACCTCCAAACTTGGTTATCTCTATTTGAACCTCTATGTAAGTCACTTTTTTCTTTTTTATTCATATCCATCCACAATTTTACAGGTGATTTTGGTAATCTGAACATTTCTCCCCTTGCAGAGCAGGAGCCACAAAGCACATGACATTCAATAGATCCAATACTATTTTTAGTTAAAATGCTTGATCCTTCCTTCCTCTGTTGTTCCCAACTCTTGTAAGGCACATCCAGGAATTTTTCCCTTGCCAATATTCAGGGAAGGCTTGACAAGCACAGGATTTTAACATGTACTTTTAACTTCAGTTCAGAGCTAAGGAAAAAAAGCAACCCTATTTTTCAATTTTCTGCCAGTATGATATGTGCTGTAAAAGGGTAAACACTTCAAGTCTTTGTCAAAAGCAGCTCCAAGGGGAATTGTGAGAATCAGAAGCTTTAAACAGTTCAGTTACCCAGGAAAAGTCTTTTGTGTCTAATTTTGGCATTGCATGACTTATTACAGAATATTCAGCTCCCCCTTTTGTCTCTTACTTGCCCCCACAGTTCTTGCACAGGCCAACTTTAGCTGCTTGTGTTACTCAAGATAAATTACAGTGCTCAAGATATAATTAAAACTTATGCTATGTGGAAAGCCATCTACTAATTTGATGATTGTCTTCAATGTTTACAATAACTATAATCATAGCCACTTCTGGACCTGAAATAGATAAATTTCACCAATAAGTTAAAAAAACACAGAGCTTTGCTGTTCATCCACTCTTTCAAGAGCACCAGTTGAGGTACAGAGTGCCATAATTATCAGTGATCTAGACAAGCAGCTAAGCACAAATTCAGTCACAACTGAGCCTTTTCAACTACAGCTTATAAAAGCTTCCTGGTATTAGAGCATTAATAAACACCAGTGTTTTAAGAACACAGAACAGCTCTTCAGAATTTGTTCAACATTAATGACAATGGAAATGTAAACACCAATTTGCTGTTAATGCCACTGCTGAAGTGTCCTTACTACCCAAATTCAGGGTACTATTTTGTTGCTACAAGTCCCACTTCTCAGATCTCACTTTCTCTAACACTACTGTCCACCTTAAAATTTTGGCTTTGATCCATGGCTTGTTGTCACAACACATTTTATTTTACACGTGAGCCTACTGAAACACAAGCACATGTTCACTTCCTCCAGCTATAAGCTACTTACTGTGTACTTTAACTGGAGAGTTGAAAGCTGTAAAGAGTAACTCTGTAAAAGTTCCTGATGCCACCAGCTGTGTATCACCTAGAGCTGGCAGCTGGGGCAAGCGTGGCAAAAGGAACATCTGCAATTAGGACACTGTTACAGATATGTAAGTGGTAATTACTGATCAATTAACACGAACCTGCAAATCAAATCTTAATTTGAAATAAAACTCAATTAGTGCTTACTAATAGCAAATTCAGGAATTAGCACTCATTGACTTGGCTTCCTTCTTCACTTCCTCTCCAACAGGGCTACACCAGGTAAACTTTGCTATTCCCAGTCAGTTTGTCATCATTTCTACTGGACCAGAAGTAATTCCTCTGCAGCAAAGCAGCCCCTGCAGCTCAGCAAGCATCTCCCCTGTCAAGGGAAGGTATTTTGCAGTGCTACTGAGCAAACCCCAAAGTCTCCAAGAGTTACTAAACTTGAACACCAGCAAGATTTGCTGCTAACCCTACCTAGATTCTACTGAGCATCTTTGAGCTGTTTTGCAGTTAAACAATACAAGGTATTCAGAATCTTCTAGAATATACAGAAATGGTATAAAACTGATCTTTCAAGTTTGAACTCACCTAAATTCAATTCTGTATACCCAAACAGAAGCACATTTGATATCTTGAGCAAGCCCCCAGGGGTGACAAGACAACTTGTTTCTCCATTTAAAAGATTAAAATATGCACAAATCCACAGGGGTTTTATCACTGTATGGGATACACAACATAACTCCAGCCCAATGAAATCTCAGGCAACAGAAATCATGAGGTCAGACACCACAGAGTGTTGTATGCATTGTTTATTGAACTTCAAATGCCACGGTAGATCACAGATTAAATAGTTAAAAACTGGTTACTATCATACAATGTTCAGAACAGTCTTTCAAAACAGCTTGTTGGACAAAACTAAGAGCCAGATCCAAGCACAATTCCCCCAGGACAGAATGCTAGGGGTGGAAGAGGGCTTCAAAGTACTGACAGCACACAACACTACACAAAGCACAGCAGGTCATTGCCCTGGGCTGCCACATGAATCAGAGCAGCTCTGTACAACATCTTCTACCTCCATGGGCAGGCACCTACTGTGGGACAGTCTGCTTCTCCAGGACTTCAGCATTCCACATAACAGTACAGATATAATTCTGGGTTCTGTGAGATTTTAAATTACAGAGCTGAAACCAGATTTAAGCAAACTGACATGGCCTTGCACTTACACTCTTTAGCCTTGACACACAAGACAGTTACAAATCAAATTTTTATTTTGAAGACATGATGTCACCTGAGGTCAAAAAAACTGAATGTGAACAACAGTGGTGTCTTCAGTTATTTACTCTGAAGTTTTAGACTGGTTGGGGTGGGAGACTAGTGCTTGAACTGCACTGCTCAACACTGCATCCTATTTATGCCATCTTGTCTCAACTGAACATACAATTAAGTATAACAAAATGCATCAAAAAAGATAAATCAGTCAACTGTAAACTGTTGGCAAGAATCACTCAATTATGTATTTGTCATCTATTTCAAGCATTTGTACAAGACACTGGAACTAGAAGCATTAGCTTTTATTTGTGCAATTTAAGAATTTCCTTCAGGAGGAGTTCAGTCATCTGACTAGACAGGAAGCTCCCAGCCGTGCCTGGCAGTCATCAGTCGTAGCTCACCTCACAAGAAGATTTAGAGCAACAACGTCAAGAAAGCACCGCAGTGCTAATCCAGGCAAAGTCAGGATTCACAGTCTGAGATTTCTCTGCTGCTTTACTGCTCCATGTGCAACACAACTCGTGCTGAGGAAGCCTCTCCAAGGCACCACTCCCAGCTGCAGCACCCACAGTGGCACTGATGCAAACCTTTACACTGCTGCAAAGCAGTTGGATGTATTAGAGCTTCCACAGGACCGAGAGTGCACAACACGGAAACAAGTAAAGCAGCAGGTTTAACCTCAGCAGCCCTTCTGAGTGATGTCCTGCCCAGAAGATTTGGTAATATCCATTGTAGTGAACACCTGTAAGAGACCAAAACAAGAGCTTATTTACTGTTGCCTGCATCATCATCCCCGTGGCTACTGATCTCTTGGTAAAACTGCCCTCAAGAGCAGGTTTTAAATCAAGCTACGCCTTCCCCCTTTCTCACCTCGGCACAAGTAGGATGGATACCAATTGTTTCATCGAGTAATTCTTTGGTGAGACCACATTTAATTGCAGCAGCAAAACCTTGGGTAACTTCACCAGCATTGGGTCCAAGAACATGCAGTCCTATCACACGATTCTGTAGAACAGGTGAGAGAAAAATATGAGTCAGTACCAAACAAAGGTTGACAAAAGCTCTAGTGTGTAACTCCCACTACACTAAAAATGTTACACAAGCAGGTCAATAGCAGAGTCTTTAAGAAAAAATGAACTACTTCAAATAAAGTAGTTCTTCAGTTCTTTCCACTTCAAGAATACCCTCAGCATATCCATCTTGCTACTTACGTTGTCCTGTTTATTGCAGATAACCTTTGCATAACAGGTATTGTTATCTCTGCCGGGCACTGTCCATTCAAGAGGCCAGAACAAAGTGTGATAAACCTGGGAGAAATACAAGAAGAAGAGCATTAGAATTTCATTGATTCAGTCAGGCACAATTCTACTTTTTAGTATCTTTATAAATAGGTGGTTTGACATTTAACCCACTATATTCTTGTCTATAACAAATGAGATGAGTAATTTTTTTCCACTCAGCCCACAGAGTCCATACTCCAAAACTCATTGACTCAAACCATGTAGCTCTGATTTAAGTAACTGATAAAACAGCTATAATATACAGTAGTTGCAAATCAAACTTTCAGAAAGAGAAGTACAAAATTAATATCCAGTTACTATAAGTTTAAACCTATTATGCAAAAAAAATAACAGCAGAAGCTCAATAATGTCAAGTGATTTTGAAAGATATAAGGAATTAAACACAAGGCATGCAAGCAGCTTCTTCATAACTCCTTAGAGATGTGCAGAAGCCAGAAATTACTATAAAATGGGGAAGTTATCCCCAATACTCCTATAGACATATGTTAAGGTCAGCAAAAAATAAATTCACAATTCAAGAACAGTGAACCAGCAGAAAATAGTTCATGCCAGGAATTTGGTACACTTCAGCAATAAAAGCCTTTAATTCATGACAACAATAAACACTCCTACAGCTCTGCAACCCAAGTCTGGCCTCCTGAGGTCAAATGCTTCTCTCAGCCCCCTGCAGATAGTTATGCACAATTCCAAAGGCATTAAGTCCAGTCCAGCTTCCTGTGAGTCCAGTACCTTGCTTGCCAGGTGAAAACACAGCCACAACAGTTCTACCTGTCTAAACTTCTAATCTTGTAAATCTATGCCTTGAGACTAAAGCAGCAAGGCCCAAGAAAAACACCCTCAAGCTACAAGTTAATTGACTCTTGGGTGTTCTTACCTCCAAGTTTTGCTCTCCATATTCATCTATGGCTTTTTGTTCAGGATACCCACAGCTGCCATACTCTAAAGGGGTAAACACTGTTGTTGGTACATTGATATAGTCACACTAAAAATAAAAATAAAAAATCATATTTAGACTAAGCAAGTTCTATACACTACATAACAGAAAAATTTATATAAGAACTTTTCTTCTTTTTTACAAAATACTTGCGGAGTCAACAGATAAGTTGATAAATTACCTCATGTTACTGCAGTTTTGAGACAAAAAGCATCTTATTGAGAAATAAGTTGAAGTTATCTGCTTATAGCTTTACCTTTTTGGAACTACCCCCATACAGCCTTTGGGCCAGCAGTCTCCCTGCCTGAATGGCAACTGGAGTAAGTTCAAGCTTTCCTTCCAAGATATCCCCAATTGCATAAACATAAGGCACGTTGGTTTGTTCTTCATCATTTACAGGGACTTTCCCATTCCTTTAAAACAAACAGAAGACCACAGAATTCAACATCACAAGTTTTCTCAGATCTCTATTAAAAAACAGGGGAGAAACTCTATTGTAACTACTGAGCTTATTTTGTTAAATATCTTTATGCCTTTTTTATTACAACTGAAAACTCTTCAGAGCATCAATCACCTCCAACTCTGACACACTGCTGAAGTCTGTATTCACTGGGCCAGTTCAGACATGAACAACAGTGCCTGGCTGTCAAGCTACTCAGACATCTTTGGACTCACAATCTTTCACCTGATTATTATACAGCTCTATGCTTTCAGCACAATGACCAACTAGTACGTATTCACTCAAAATACTTATTTTACAAAGTACATACTGAAGAAATTAAGTTAATGGACAATTGTACTCAAATTCAGAACAAAAAAAGTTTTCAAAGGTTTACATAATTGTCATATATAAGAGTGAGAATTAAAAGACCATCAGTGTCATGAGCTATTTTTACAGAGATAAAAAAAATTCTTGCATTTAGTGGTTTTAGGGAGTTCAGTAATACTCACTTCTCATTGATTTTGACACCGATTGTCTGTAAACCAATATTCCTGGTACAGGCATCACGACCAATGGCTAGCAAAACCTAAAAAACCCCAAATTAAATGCAATAACTTTACACAAGAGAAGTATAACATAGGATTTCCTTTGGTTTTTCAGTGAAAAAACTGAAGCATATGAATAAAATGACTTCCAAATTATTTTTTCCAAAATTAGAAAGAGCCACCAAACTCTCTTCCAGGTACAACTTGTTTTAGAGATGCAACCAAAAGAAAAGCCAAAACAAAAACAGAAGCAACACTGTTTATATGAGCTAAACTCCAGGCTGACAGGGCTGAACCCAAGACAAATACTGAATTTCCACTTCTTTTTTTCTGCTAAATTACATGAACAACTTTTTAAGGAGGAGTTCCCTTCAAGTTGTTCAAGAAAAAGTATTTCAATACTATTCACGTGCATCAATAGCCATTTATTTCAAATCCAGACATGCTTACAGTGTTATATTCTTCTTCAAGAGTTTCCGATCCCTCAGTAGACTTTGCTGTCACTTTCAGTCTTCCTGGCATTCCTTGCTCCAGCTGCTCAACCTGTGCAAATTTTTGTAAGCTTAGAATGACCTGAAGCAGCAGAGCTCACTTCCATTGTCATTCAAGCCTTGACCTACTAATCTATCATTAAGCAGTTTAAAAAGCTCAGTCTCATAAAACATTTATTTCTGCACAGAGCCAGAGCCTTCCCAGACAACACCTGCATTTTACATGTGCTGTTCAAAGTAATGATGTGTTAAGAGAAGAAAGCACTTGCCTGAACAGGTACAAACTTCCTGATGAACTTCACGCCGTGTGTTTCCATGTAGGCTCCGACCTTTTCTGCCATTTCTTGGTCAAAGCCCCGCAGAAGAATGGAACGGACCATCACAGTGACATCCAGCCCCAGGCCAGCCAGAAACCCTGCACACTCCAGAGCCACGTAGGAAGCACCCACAACCAGAGTCTTGCCAGGGCAGTAAGGCAGGGAGAAGAGGTCATCACTGAAAAGAGAAGTCTAAGTTATAAGATCTTTCCAACACAAGCTTGTTTGACTTGGCAAACACTAGAGCAGACAAGTTCAGTCTTCTGTGCCTTTTCATCTCACCTTGTAATGCAGAATTCTTTATCTCCAGGGATACCCAGGTATCTTGGCCTTTCTCCTGTAGCCAGCACAAAAGTCTCTGCTGTGTGATAGGTTACTTGTCCTTTTCTGTTAGTTGCCTGTTGATGAAGACACAGTTAAGACTGATGTTTTCATACGCTTTAAGATAAAAATTATGTAATCCTTTCCTTAATTATTGCAGATATACTTAAAAATCAAGAATAAGCAGTTTGAAACAAGAACAAATGCATTTAGAGATATCACACAGGTCACTGAACAACAACAGGTTTAAACTGACTATCAGGCTTTTCTTCCATTAGATCATTTAAAATCATTTACTCTTTGAATCCTGCCCGTTTTAACTACTAAGTTAGATGGGATTACTCATAACAACATGACTTCTGAGTTATAAAAAGCCACAACAAATTAAGACATCCCCTTTATCCCCACAATAAAAGTACAATGTAGTGAGAGGGACAGCATAACATGAATTAGTCTTTCAACTAATGTAAAAAGAAAAAGTAATTAAAAAAAAGGTAACTAGTTACACAATTTCAGTTCAGAGGGCCTAAGACCCAACTTTGCATGAATTCTAACTAATTTGAACTCTAATTTGAGAGCCTTGGTCTTTGGAAATTTCATCTTGTCAATGCAGCTCTCCCAGAATCTGACCTTCATTCTTGCTCTTTGTTAGTTTTCCATCACAGATGAAGGGAAACATTTTCCCCATCGAGTCAACAGGTAATTCAGGTTGGAAGGGATCTCAGGAGGTCATCTAGTCCAGCCTCCTGCTGTGAAGTCTCTGTTCTACTTCATTTATTGATTAAGGACACTTAAGTGGCTTGGGCACTTGAACAGGCGGTACACAAGGTAAATTGAATTTACTATTATCTTTCAGTGCCGAGCTCTTGGTTTAAAACACAAGTAGTTCAGCCTTGATATTGCCAACAGACAATTACACCCACTGAGTGCAACGGTTGCCTTCAATATGCACTTCTAGGTTAGCCTTGCTTCAGTATGCTCACCTATAGCAAGATTGGCAGAACAAGCTTTGTCTTGCCAAACTGACACTTTAATTTGTATGCTGATACAGCACAAGGTTCTAGCAGAGCTCTTATGCAAGCGCTTAATCTAAATTTAATTTCTATAGTTTTTATGCTTTAGCATGAGGATTTTTCAAATTGCAAAATCACACAGCTGGAGTTTCCTTTCTTTTCCCCCCCTCCTCACTCAGGGTGCTGAAATCAGTCATGAAGGTAGAAACTGAGACCACCTTCCTTTATTCTTACAAGACACAAGTTTACACATATCACATCACTCTTACAGAACTAGGTTTGCAAACACTGTGGCAGGTACTAAAGCACAATAATTATTTTAATCAGTAACTTCACAAATGAGTTATTAACTTCAGTTGACCTACCTTGGCAATGTTAAGATGAAGCCTTTTTGGTGTTGAATTTTATAAGGCAGTTTTGGAACATGAGTTTTCCCTCCCAACTTAAGTATTTTAAATGCAGAATATACCTTGATTTTGTGTGGTTCCACGAATTCTCCATAAGAATTGAGGTATGTCACAGACTTCTCTCTCAAAGACACTCGATAGCCCCAGTTTAGAGAACCAATGTAGTTCTGAACTGCTTCTACCATGGTCTCCCAGTTGTGTTTAACTGAAACAAGACACTAATTTAATATTTAAGGAAATAAAAGTGCAATGTGCACCTTAAGAAAAAATTAACTTATTCATTGTACATCATGCTAAGAAAACATCACTATCAGTAATGAGGATACATATTAAGGTCTTGTTCTACCACGTTAATATTTATGTGACTTGTTACTATCTGAACTAAGCCCATTTTAGAAGTCCTGTCATTTATTTCAGTTAATACAGGGAACAAAACCCAATTAACTTTCAACCCCAAAGGTTTCTATGACTCAAGGAGGAGGACACCTTCTGATTCACCAAAGAAAAGTACTGAACTCTGCCTCTAATTTATTAAGTCCAAATACAAGAGCAGTCTTGAGTTCAGCATCTCATCTGTACAGTCTTGGTCTTCCCTCTGTTCTTACCAACCTTGTTCTTCATACTGCCACCCATACTTCCTTGAATCTTGGAGTGCCTGACCCAGAAGTGCTGCTTGATGCATCAGCTTCTTGGGAATGCAACCTACATTTACACACGTGCCACCAAGTCCTAAGATGGAAAGAATCACATTATTGCTTTCATGAATGGGATTTATGCTTTCCCTATCACATACTTTGTATAATCACTGTATCACTCAGGGAGGTTACACGCCTGTAACATGAAATTTCTGTTGCAAGGGACATTTGAGAATACAATGAACACACTAAGCTTGTATTCAGTTTAAGATGTTATTAGGCTCACTGGCCCAAGACCAGGACAGCATCCCAAACATAGAGCCTGGTTACTTAGTCCACAAGGCTTCAGATTCTACTGAGGTTGTCAAGTAAGCAAGGCAAAAAGCCCAGAGTTTCTATACTTTAGTATCATCTATTATGTGGTATTTTAAATATGCCTGTGTTTGAAATACTGTCTACAAGAGCACACTCATTCCTTGACTCAAAAGAAGTTTCACCAAAGTTTCTTTCTTACTCATTCTCAGCTGCCAGTATCACTAATGAGGTCAGCCAGCAGCTGTCCTTAATTAGGAAAATGTGAGACATACATAGCCAAGGAGTCACTGCTCTAAAGGGAGCCTATCAGTTGTCTACAATATAGAACTGGATGAACTAAAAGGCAAAACATCCCCACAAACATTAGAATGTGAACATGCATGGACACACTACCCACACGTGGTTTGAAAGTGATCAAAGCTAGAAAAACTTTCAACAGAGAACAGAGGTAGCAATGCCCAAAGCAGAAATAACCATCCAGAAAAGCAGCAGGCATGCCAGGCAAATAACTTTTGTTATCTCTGTACCAGAATTACAGGAATTTACCCTCAATTCCTAAGAACACAAATCCATAATATGTAGCATCTCAGTATGTATCACTGGTACTCAAACATCATCAAATACAAGATTAAAAAAGCTTACCCCATGAGGTTCCAAGAGGTGTTGGAACAACATAATCTAATACCATTACTTTCTTTCCCAAAGCAGCAGCTTCCTATAAAAGATGGAGAAGAGCAGTCAGGACAGCTGAACAAAGCAAGCCTGTCCATTCATTTAGAGTCATGATACATTTAGCACTAATAGAAGGTTTCTTTACTACCTTCACCAGTTAGTCATTAACACACGTCTCCTTCCCTAGACAAAAACTGAGATCCCTCAAGAACTGACTTTTTTCCAAACTTTGAATGGCTCCTTGTATGTTCAATGCTACATCAAGATCATCCTATGCTGTCAAAAGCCACAATTTGAAAAAAGGTATGAGATGGGCTCTCTTCTACCTCACCTAAAGAAATACTTAAGGTGTTTGCTCTGCTTTCCATTCAGAAGGACAGAACTGACTTGGCGTATTCATGCATGGAAAAGAAGGTGACACACTGGAGACATTTCAGTGGAGCACCACCATGATGTTCAAGAGGCTGGAGTACACCCACTATGAGAAGGCCAAGGGAATTGGACACATTCAACCTGGAGAACTGAATTGGGAGGGGACACCAGAGCAACTTTCCAGTGCCTATGAGAAGTACATTGAAATGACTGTGCCAGGCTCTTCACAGTGGCCAAGTAGCAAAGGGACAATACTTTGAAGTTGAAACAAGAGACTCAGACTGGATATAAGGAACTTTCACACCATGAGGACAATACTTTGAAGTTGAAACAAGAGACTCAGACTGGATATAAGGAACTTTCACACCATGAGGACAACCAAACAGGTTTCCCAGAAAGACTGTGCCATCTCCACCCATGGCTTATTTCAAATGAATGAGTCCCTGCACAATCCTGTGTGACTTCACAGTTGACCTTGCTTGGAGCAAGGAGCTTACATTAGACATTCTTCTCATGTCCCTTTCAACCTGAATAAGCCTATTCCTCTACCCAAGAAATTACCAGGTACACATTGTTTGATTTTTCAAGCACTTAAATCTCTAGGTGCCTCAAATCTATTTAAGAACATCAACTGCAATCCTGCCTCAAACAAGGTTTAGCTGGTTGGCTTATATTTTGTGAATACTACTCTAAACAATCTGGCAATTAGCACCAAGTTTACAACTGATGTCCCAGAAGGTACTGTGAGGAAAGACCTGAACGTTCTGAAAATACACAATTGGCCAAGTGAAGAATTCCACTGTCAGCTCCTCCGGCCTGCTTTGTATTTTCTAATGAAGCTTGCAGGTTTGGCTGCACAGTTCAGCAATTGTCAAGGCTGTCAAGAAGAGCCTCACCCTGCCCAATACATAAACTGACAGTTTAGGACCTGGCTGAGAGATGGGAGTGTGTGTCTAAATCCCTTGGGTAGCAGAGAAAACTGAATCTGGACCTTAGGTCCTGAGGCACTCTGAACAAGAGCTAATTGTGTAAGAGCTACACAATCTCAGCTTCCCTTTATGAGAAAGCACCTAAAAAGGGAACTAAGGAGTGAAGCAGCTCCTTGAAGGGAACTGCTGGAAGCACTTAATTTCAGATGACTGGTGATACTGAATCCTAAACTGTCAAAAGGCTTCAACAGAAGCCCTTAAGTTTTCTAGATTACTGTTTGGAAGTACATGTATCACACATGTAGAGGAGATAGTTAAAAAACATTTGGTTCCACCCTCAGCCAGAAAACTAAAACCTATTATTAGGATCAAGAGCTGAATAGACATTGGCTAGAAACTGGTCCCTTTATCCCCTGAGTAAGCACATTACTAGACCACTATTGGTTCATTAATTTACAAGTTGAACAGTAATACTCTTCAAAATATAGACTGTTTTATACCAACATAATTAATAGAGAGATTAAATTTTAAATAAGTTTTACATACCACCTGTTCTTTAATGTCATTTTCACATCCTACCTTAGAACATGCAAGTCCACCTGAGCCACCACCAATAATAATGAGATCATATTCATAGGGTTCTGTAATTTGGTTGTCCCCAAGGAGTTTCTGCAGTGTTCCATCCTTATAAGCCTAGGAGAGAAAAAGAAATAAATAATCAAATTAGCACACATGTTTCTGAGCAAACAACTGATAACACTGCCTCCTCTGACTGACGTCACCCAGTCTGCTGTGTCACACAACACTTAACTATGACCAAACAGCAAATTCACCCAGTCTTGTCCACTTCCAGCTGATTTTGAAAGCCAGGTTACCTGATATGTTGCATCACAGCCACCAATGTGAGTTCCATTCACAAATACATTAGGCACTGTCCTCTGGTTGGTCAGCTCTGCCAATACTTGCTGAATACTGGCTCCATCATCTAAGAATAAAAGAAATATGTACATTATAAACAGATTTCAGGAACAGAGGTTTTAGAACAACCTGAAGTATTAAAGGTTTGGACTGTGATACACTGTAGGCCTGCCAAGACAACAATTTTATTATAAACATTCCATTTGCAGGTTTCCTGGACATAAGCAAGTCTTCAGAAACTACTTCTCAAAGGAGCAGGCTTAAATACAAAAATTATATTATATGTCAAGCCACAATTCTACAAAATGAAATAATGCTGATGCAGTAAGAGTTTAGCTCTTCTATTTTAAGGATTTTATCTCTTACAGTGTCACATTTGTTGCTACACAATACAGTGATCACTACAAAAAATTCTTTTCCAGCTATCACAGAAGATCACACAGACACCTCTTCTTTCATGAGAACTGTCTTATTTTGGAATATGGTCTGTGCACAGGAACATAATTTTGCCCAGCAGCTTTGTATTATGAGACAATGGGTAAGGGAAGTATGAACATGCCTTTCTACTTACCCTAAAGCTACCTTCCTCCTTCTTCTACCCACCACACTGTCAGAAACTTTCTAGTTTTAAAATTATCATTGCTTGACCTCACCTGCCATCTGAATCATCAGCACCTACACACAAGCTCAATTTGGATCTCTCAGCAGTAAATGTGGGAATAGGAATTTACAGTAATCACTCTGACTAAAATCTTTTTATTCCAAGATTTTATCTACTAAGTATCGGTAATCAGAGCAACTGCAAGGGCAATATATTATTAATTAGAAGTAATTCCAGGAAGAAAAAGGCTGTGCATTGTATCTTACATATCTTGGGCTATAATTAATTTACAGTATGACAACTTGAATAAGAAGCAAAAGTAACTAAGAAGAGATGACTAAAAGCTACATTTCTCCCAAACATTGCTTAGGCAAAAATAAAAACTTCAAGAAGACATTAGAACTTTTAAAAAGCATTGGAAATTTAAGTTTTGTGCAGAAAAAAAAAAAACCCAGACACTCAACAGTTTACCAAAAGTGCTTTTAAGAGCTTAGTAAGAACCATATAAGAAACTATTTGTTCCTAAAACTACATTAAAAGCTATGTGCATTATGTTCATATACAGATAAGGCACTGCACATGTCCTAAAACTAAAGCAGCTTGGGCTTCAAGGAAAAAAACAACTTGAAACTTGGCAGCAGCCAAGTTGCTGGAATTTGCCCTTCCTTCCAGTGACTCAGCACTTTTCCCAAAGAAGGTCACCAATATACCAAGTCAAACATTAACAATTCACCTGAAGACATAAGAGAACCAGCAGTAGGAAAAAAAATTACAGACTTATTCCCCAGAAGTCATAGCTCCTTGGACAGAAATCAGACCTCACATTCTCTATCACCTGATGGTTTTTACAGTCAAAGCCTTCAGTTGTATTAAAACACATCCTATATAAAAACCACATTGATGCATAATTGCCTTTATCTCTGCATATACTAAAATGTATTCTACTTGTTTCACACGTCCCCCAGTCAGCTCAGGACAGCTTAAGGAATCACACAGCTTAAAGAATCTCTCATTTTTAGTTACATTAAGCAGCAGCACGTGATACATTGTTTTTCTCCTCCTACTCACCAGTTACATCCAGCTCCAGAGCATAGTATTCCACACGCAGGGAGCGGAAGAGTTCCTTCACCTGCAAGAGGAACAGACACCATGGCAGTGCAAAGGTTTCTCAGCTCAGGGTACAGCTTCCCTGCTGGACTCACACAGGACACCCCTAAAGCTCAGTTCCTGAGCTCTGAGGCACAGGCTCCACACAGCTTTGGTAGTTTGGTTCTATGTTTTGTGCGTTCCTCACTTAGGGCCACAGCATTTAACCTTCCAATACAAGTCCCATTACCTTAAGAAAAAGCTTCTAGATACAATTTGCTTAGCTGCTGACTTCACCCCCTGGGACACACCAAAAGCCATGGAAGTGACTGCCATATAAAAAAAAACAATGCTACAGAAAATAAAGGAATAATAAGAAAAACAAAATGCTATCAAGGAAATAAAAAAAAAAGCTGCAGAAAGAAGGAGCATGTTCCAAATACTGAGTACTCAGCACTCAGCTGGGTGGGTTTTTAACCTCAGTTCTGGACGGACAAAATGTATCATGACCTGATTCAAATCAGGCAACCTGTTAGAAACAAGATTTCTACAGTAACATTTTTTGTGATGCTGGCATGTGCAAACAGCTCCAGCAAGAATCCCCGAATGTCTCTGTACGTCTGTGGATGGACCCACTTGCCAGCATGCAGTCTGAACATTTTAAAATCTGCTTTCTGAGGAACCTCAAATTTATTGACAGAGCTTCATCAAGAGTATGTTGAGTCCCATCTAGCAAGTTTAAAGATGTCTAACACACGGGGAATAAAATGTTTTTAATATTGCTGTGACTCACACTGTTACTATACTGAATAGCGAGTATTCCAGTGTTTTCTGATTAAGTTTCAGCTTTATGCAAACAAACAAGAAGATTTTGTATTCTGCACCAACAGCAAATTAAGTTTCTTAACACATCATATATCAACTGTAACATTCAAAAAAAAAGCTTTGCCTCTGTAACTGGTTATATTGGTTTTACAGTTTTAGAATAGTGGAAGTTCTAAGGGACCTTTTCAGGCCACCTGCATGAACTCTCTGCTCAAAGCAGAGCCAAATGTGAAGGTTGATGATATTGCTCAAGCACTGTCCTCTCACTTGGAACATCCACAAGGACAAAGACACCAGAATTTCCCTGGGCTGGCTCAATGTTTGACCATCCTCACAGTAAAGAAATTCCCTTTTATCCCGTTGGAGTGTCTGCCATTGCAACTTATGTGTGTTGGTTCTTCTTTCACTCCGCCACCTGAATAACAGTCTGACTGTCTTCCCACCTGTCAGCTGAAGGCAGCAACTAAAACTCCTGGTCAGCCTTACCAAGGTTCAACAAACTGAGCTCCTCCTTCACACATTCAGTGTGTGTGATACTCCAGTCCTCTAAACCATCTAGATGACCCTTGACATTTTTTGGCCTAAGCTCACCATTACCTTCAGGCTTCCCTCCTGGAATGATTACAGCTACAGGCAGAATGAAAGGGAAACAGCAGTGGAACCACTCCAGACCTCCTGCTCTGCATCTGCTGTTACAAATCCCAAAGTAAATGCCATGCAAGATCCAAAAAGCAAAGCTTAAAGTGATTGCTACTAGGAAGTGTTAAGAATGCAGAGGCAAATCAGAAAATTCGCTGCTTGGCTGCTGGTTTAGTTTGCAGCAAAGTAACAGGCAAGCGTTCACCGGTTTTTGTTTTCGTTTTTAAAGAACTCTGCCAAAACATTGCAACAGCAGCTGGCAGGAAGGAGGACAAGACAGAACATTACTAAACCAAGAAAGATTACACACAAGAAAGGACACATTTCAGGCATTTAGACCACCTTTCTACTGAAGGTACTCAGTAGAGAAAAAAAAAATCAGACAAATGCCAGCATCCTAATTAGAGGTAACTATTGCACTTCACACTTATGAACAAATCATACTTGTGTTGTGCTAATGAAACTGAAGGAAGGATCATAGCAAGCACATGAGCAGTTACAAAATCTTCAATGCAGGCAAGAGATAATAGATGACTTTGGTTTGGAGAAGGAAATGATTAGGAGGAGTAGAAAGATAACACACTAATCATGACTAATATCAAGATAAGCTGAACAGGAAATGATTTCTCAGAAATACTCACTGGAGCAGTCAGCAATGACTGCATTTACCAGAAAACAGCTTTGAAATGAAAAGGAAGTAAATCTCCCTGGGGAACACAACCAGAAAACCCCTGGTGCTATTGGCTTTTGCAGTGCTATCTGGAACTGCAAAAGCCAAAATTAAAATGAGATTAAAGGAGTTATTAGACCAACTAACGAAAAAGAAAATCCACTGAAAACTTTGAACCCAATAAAACTAATACCAACTCAGGTCAAGAAATTCCTGTGTCACGCACGCACACACACCACTGGAAACTTCAGCAGTGCACTGGGAGATTTTCTTACTTACAGCCCAAAGACAAACTATCATTTCTCCAAATGTCTGGGATGGGATACAAGGCTGAAGTCACTGATACAAGCATTTACTTCCCTTCTCACCAATGCAATGGCCTCAGTTACCTAGTAAACCCTTTCAGTTTTCTCAAGAAGTGATGGACTAGAAACACTTCCAAGTATTATTAAACAATAGATAATTCCTCTGAAACCAAGAAATTAGTCTAACTTTAGGAAATGCTTCCCAGAGATGCTTTCTGTCACTAGGGAACCTAAGCAGGTTTGAGATAAGCTTCACATCATAAAATAATAATGGTATGTCCTAGGTCTGCTTTTTCAAGTATCAGCTAACACTCCATAACAGCTACAGCTGAATTGGCCAGAACCCCCTGAGGACAGAGAATGTAATCTGAAATTGCATAAAATATAACTAAAATAACCAGTAACTTTATGCAATCACAGCTGTTGCTCCTAAAGTATCAACATATCACATTGTTCAGCCTTGCCATTTTTTCATGCTAAAAAAACTATGTTTTCTTTATGCATTTCTATCTTCCTTATTATCTTTTCTGGATGCTAAGCAATTGAAGAAACAGCCAAGTTAAATTATGACAAGGAAGTAATTCTTCCACCACCCCCCTCCACCACTGCCCTGTTAAAGCAGTTGAACAACAAATTGCATTTGCAGAAGAACAACAGCACAATTGCCAAGTCATGCTATTAGCTAACCTGAATACAATCACCTACCTAATTCACTTAGGGAATTTATTTGCAGTTGTGTTTCTAAAGAAAAGTGCCAGTTCAAATTTCTTCTAGCATGGCTACCTCCACTTGAAATAGAGAATTCTTTCCACCACCAACATAAGGTAGTTTCAGACCATGAGAACTAAACATCTTTTTCAATTAATCCTACCAAAAGCACACTGCTAACAACCATCCACAGTAAAAGATAATACAATGCACACTATTCATATCTGTCTAAGAACTCAGAACTATGTGATTACAGTCTAAGTACCCAAGCTGTAACTACACTTCCAAATTATATTCACTTCATTAATTCTATAGACTTGATCAGCTATCAAGAATCCCGCATGAGCAATTGTTTTCCCATTCCTTTCACTAATTTCTAAGTCTTTGGTAAGAGGGATTGTTAATATCCTTAGTGTTACAGATATTCCTCTGTTTTATCACTTGGATGTCTCATGTGAGGCTTCCTTCTTCCATAAACTTTCTTCTTCTTTGTCTGCAATCTATACCCCTTCTCCATTTTCTTTGTTCTATTACCTTTCTGTTCTGTTCCACGCAGGAAAATAAGCCAAGAAAATCTGCCTACTAGGCCAGCCACCTCTTCTTCCCCCAGCCCTATTTATGACCTGTTTCTTCAAAAAATTCACACAGCATTTTTCAACTCCCCCTCCTAGAAAGGGCCATGACAGAGGATCCTCCTACTCCCTGTGTTCATTCTTCCTTCCCCTTTGCAGACAATAAGGATAATAGTCCTAATATTCCTCATATCTGATTGATCCCTTAAGCAAGCAATCTGTCTAATGGAGAAACTATGAACAAATGCAAGAAAGAAAAATCTGGAATTTAATTACTGGACTATAATCAAGTCTTTTCTCCCCTTCTTGTCTTAGTCTAGAGGCTCTGCAACACCACAAATAGATGAAGGAAAAAGGCACAAGGTTTAAAACGTTACAGTGCTGTCATGTGATCTCAAACCCACTGAACTGAGTGCCATGAGCGTCAGCATTTAAAATCAAAAGCAGCAAAAGCACACAGGGCAATACTGACAGCCATGACTAAGTATTTCTCAATGGGCAACTCCGAGGTCCTCAAGAAATTAGTTTTAGAAATGATTTTTTCTCATCAGAAGATAACACATTTATCAACTGGACTAGGCAGGAGCAAGACTCCAACTCTTCATTAACTGAAACTTTGATTAAGTTGTTAAGAAGGATTTAAGCTATGCACTCTGATTTACTATCTGCCAAAAAGTTCTTAGACAGAAGGCATTGGTTTGGTTGATCCTCCCAAACACAGAAATTTCCTTTCCCAAAACCTAAAGTTGCAAGTGAGATAGGATATATTCAGTTCAGTTTTCTGCAAGGGGGTCATAATATCTCTTCCCTTCCTAAATCTAACCCAGAAATGGGAGTGAGGTTTCTGAGTATGTTCCTGGTTATCAGTTCTATTGAGGAACACCAGGACTTGATCCAACAGTTCCACTTATGTTCTTACACAATGGCCATATCAAATATGGTAGTGTGAGGTTAAAATAAAATTTCATAACATACTTTTTGTAACTAGCCAAGAAACCCAAGGCCTACAAACCCTCAGGTCCTGTGTGGACTATGACCAGTGTGTTGGCATCATAAAATTCTAATGAAGGCCTTGAGTTTTTTAATGAGTTTGGCTTACTAGTTATAGCCAGCCTGTGACACTGACATACAGGCTTTAGGGCTAAAAAGATTAGAGCTAAAAAGATATTTTTCTCTGAACATCACAATTAACCAACAGTGCTTTTCTCTTCTTTTAGATACATGCTCCAACGAGGGTTTAGAAGTTATGCACCTGCTGCAGAGTCAACCTTCCTTAAATTTAGAAAGGGCAGAAAACTTAACTCATCCCTCCCGTGAAGAGCAGCTTTGTCCAAGCTGAACACCAGTGTGGTACCCAAATTTCCAGCGAGAAAGGAGCACAGCCAGCACCCTGAGCTTCGAGCAGCTGCAGAGCTGAGGAACAAGCACACTGTGCACAGCTCGCCACACATCCACCTCCCACCGTGGCAAAGCGAAAGAACCACCACGAACGCCACGGATCCTCGCCTGGTTTCGAGTAGCAAGCGGTTTTCCAGCACGTGGTGCTGGAGCGGGACGGACACAGCGCCACTTCCACACGCTCCAGAGCCCGCAGGTGCCGCCGCATGCCCACACCGCCCTCCCTCAGCCCCGCGCCCTGCCCGCGCCCAGCGAGCGCCCTCGGGCCAAGCTCTGCCCGTGCCTGCCTCGAGGGGACGGCCCGCGGGGACCGCGCCGAGCCGGCTCTCACCGCCGCCGCCTCACCTTGTTGCAGTAGGGGCAGTAGCTCTTGCTGAAGATCATGACGCGGTGCGAGGCGATGAGGTTCCGCACGCGGAGCTTCAGCCCGTCCCAGTCCGGGAGCCGGGTCTGGACGGGCGGCGGCGGCGGCGCCATGGCGGCAAGATCGCCTTCGCCGCGGCGGCCGCGCTGACCCTCGGCCATGCCCGCCCCTTCCGCAGCCGGCAGCACGACGAGCGGGCCGACCTATTCGGAGGGAGCGAGGGGGGGACAACGTGCCAAGGAGGGCTCCCCGCCCTGCATTTCAACCACAAGCACCACGAATCGTTGTAAAATAATAAAAAAAGTTTTTTATACCAGAGGCGAAAGTTCAGTATCTGCCTAAAGGCTACGCAGAGAAGGCGAAACTAGCGTTGTTTAAGCCTCTCTCCCCTCTGAGAGGGGGCGTGAAGTGAGCCAACCGGAGGCCGGCGCGAGCGCGCATGAGCGGCCGGCGGGCGGGCGGGGCCGGGCGGGGCGCGGGGCGGTGCCGTTGGCCGGGTGGCGCCGCCTCAGCGGATAGTGCTGGGCAAGGCAGGCGGAGCAGGGGGTGGCGTCGGGGTTGTCCTTTGTCCCCTCACGGACCGCCCGTCCTGGAGCGGTTGGCCTAAGGCCCGGGTTCGATCTGCCTTGGTGTCCTTTAAGTTAGCGCGAAGAACGGGGGAAAAGCTGCTTCCCCTGTGCGCCTCCGCCTGCCCCTTGGATCTCCTGCACGGGGAGCAGGACGGGTACAAGTGGAGCATCTCCTATAATAAAATGGATTATTAACCAAGAGAGCAGAAAAAGTTTCATTTTCTTACACAGTGCAGGGTCTAAAGGAAGGGCATGCTGGAGCATCTGGTACTGCTTCTTGCACACATCTGCGATGAGACGGGACTACTCAATTCGCACGAAGCCTGGTGATTGCCAGGGCTGGAGGGTGGCACGGCAAGAGCCCGTGTGAGGGCAGGGGCAGGACCCTGCCTGGTCACTGGGGCAGTGCTGGTGGCGAGCCAAGGCCCCGAGAGCTCGGGCATGTCCCCGAGTCTGTGCCCATTGCAGCTTCTGTGAGCCACCCTAAGGGGCTGCCCTGGTTTAACGTCCAAGAACTTTGCTAAATCAAACCCGGCGAGCTTCTGAGTGACAGGAGTTATCTTCTGTAGGTGAGGAAAGCACGAAGTGATTTCATAAGATTCAATAAGGAGTTTTTAGCAACGTAGGTAATGAAGTCCATTGCTCCTCCCACACCTGCCGCAGACCAGTCCTACTGCTGTTTACTAATGCTAAAAATAGCCACACATAATAGCTGTGATGCCACCAGTGATGAAAATGGGCCTGGTGGGAGACAACTGAATTAACTTGCTTAATTCCTTTTTGAATCACATGTACCTACGATGTTCACTGCCCAGTGAGCTTGAAAAAAATTGTATTGCATTTATTTGAATGTTGGCAAGGAAGGAGTTCTAGACTAAGACTTTCTACACTCCCCACAGAGAAAAATAGATCTAAGTTTTGCAGCCTTTTATTTCAGTATCAGCATCTAGGAAAGTGGATACAGTACCTGCAGCTACTGACGTTTGACATAACATGCATGGGCCAGAACTACCCACTGTACTTTGCTCATAGTCCAAACAAAACTGCTTGTTTGGTTCCTAGCTTTGGCTAATTGTTCTCTCTTCTTCTCAAACTTGTTTTACCTTGTGAGAAACAGTGCTACCTTTATTATTGGTACATGAATTAATATCCTAAGCTCAAAGGTTTGTGCCACTGTCTGAAGGTTGGTAGGTTTTCATATTAAACTTGGTCTGTTTCCTTCAATATAAATATCCATCAGCTCTAGAAAGGTCTGAGAAAGAAATAAATATCCAAAAGATCTTTTTTTCTGTTGGCATGCTCAACACTGATGGCAGTATGCCAAGTCCCATGAGTAATAAATGTCCAAGGCAAATTAAGTCACTTGAGGGTTTATTTTCTGCTCTGTGCACTCTGCTGTTGGTTGTTATTGCCACTGTTGCCTTAGAGCAAGAATGGGGTAATGGTTTTAAACTAAAGGAGGGTAGATTCAGATTAGATACAAGGAAGAATTTATTTACGATGAGGGTGGTGAAGCATTGGGCCAGGTTGCCCAGAGAAATGGTAGATGCCCCATCTCTGAAGACATTCCAGTCCAGGTTGGATGGATCTCTCATCAACCTGACCTACTTAGAGATGTCCCTGCTCATTGCAGGGGCTTGGAGTAGGTGGTGTCTTTAAAGGTATCTTCCAACCTAAACCCTTTTGTAATTACATGATTCTGTGGAGAATGGAGGAGGGGGACAATGTTGACTTGCAAAACAAAGGGGTAATCTGGAAGCACTATGATGGCAGTTTTTTGCTTAGCTTTGTTTTCAGTCACTGTCGGTGGTTGACAGAAAAGGAAAAGATTGAACTCTGGAGAAAAAGAAAGAAATTATTGCTCAGTTCTAGACATGAATGGACTGCCACATTAGTGCCCTGTCCCTGTACCCCAGTAAAGCCTCTGATTATCATTAACAGATGATGCCCTGAATCTGTTTTCTGTTCTGAGGGGTTTTTTTTCTCCCACAGAATGACCAGATCATACTCAGCTCTCAGAATCTTGCTCTTCAGGTGTGCTGGGGAGACATGTAAGAAGTTCTACAGCTTTTTGGACAGCCATTCCACTCACTAAGAGATTATGTCAAAATATTTTAAACAGCAGAATGTAACATTCATAAGTGAAGTGGTATGCAAGAAGAGATTTTGAAGAAGGGGCAAGTGACCTGTGGAAAGGATCAGGAAACTGTTTTAAGGATAGGAATGCAAAATACTTGTTTAATAAAGGTTTAAACATGCTTGCTTGTACTGTGGCTCCCTGCAGGCCAGTCAGCAGCTGTACAAAGTGCTTACTGGATGATGATGAGCTTCTCCACCTTCCACATGAAAGGCCCTGGCCTGCTTTCTGTAATATAAACTGTCTCATTATGACAGTTCTCTCCTAGGCATTATTCAGCTTAGTCTGGGGATTAAACCAACCACATAAAATAATTCTTAATAATGTAGCATTGTGTGCTATGGGAAGGCATTGAGGTAGAAACTGGTAGGGGAGGTTTATGAATAGAGTAGAATAGAATAGAATAGAATAGAATAGAATAGAATAGAATAGAATAGAATAGAATAGAATAGAATAGAATATGCATAATTTACTCAGCTCTTGCATAGGACTAGAGGGCTCTTGGCATTATAAAAGTCTGATCTCATATTTGAAAGAGTAAAGCCACACACCATTCTGAAAAACATGAGTAAGACAATTTTTGCCATAAAGTAAATGTTCCAAAAGACAAGTCCATGCAGACAACAGGTGCTGGAAGCATTTCTAAATTAAGTTGTTTGCAAGAAGATATTTGGAGGAAAGAGCAAATGGCTCGTAGAGAAGAACCAGGGAAGTGTGTTAAAGATAACTGTGAAAATCTTTAGCCATTCTTTCATCTTAAACCAAATTAATTTGTCACCTGGGCTTGCTCCCATTCCTCGTGTGCAGTCAGATAGCCATGAGCCTTGATGCTGCTGAAAGCAGTCAATTTAACAGCAAAGAATAATCAGAGAGTTCCCTCCAGCCATATCCCTTTCTTCCCTGACACAGCCTCATGTCACAGGACAGGAAAAGAAAGAGCATGACCTATCTCCTCCATCTTTATATTCTATTGAGGATCTGTGTATGAAATGGTATCCTCTAAGGTTGCTCCGTCTCTCTTTTATTTATCCAGAATTCATAATGCAGATAAGAAAGTGTAAGGAATTTACCTTAAAGACCAAGAAAACGACAAGAGGCCTAAACTGTGGCCTCAGTCTTTCCCACATTATTCCAGTGCCTTCACTGGTCTTCTGGGAACTTCACCTATCTGCATCAGGAGACAAATAAGGGTGCTGCATTTTAGAACTGCATTTCCTGTTTTGGAGAAGGAGATCCAGATCTCTCCCAAAGCCATAAGTATTTCATGGGTAGAAAAAAGAAAAGAGATGCTGGTTATTTATTCAGAAAAAAAAATAACGAGTGTCTCTCATTGGATTACTGTAGAAATTGGTCATAAGCCAGGAGACAGCCAAAGTCTTTAGCCATGAGCATGGCTACGCCCTTTGTCAACACCAACAATGGAGAGTCAGTGGAGCCTGAGCCATGCTGGAGGCTCTTGACAACCTGATTTGTTTGCCAGCCTTTTGGGTGACATGTGGATGGCCTGAAGCTCAGACTTTATGGATTAGTGTTCATGGCAAATGATATCTAAAGTCTTCTGGCGCATTCAGAAATTCTGGCACCATTAAGTACATTAAGTCAGCTCATTGAAGTGCTGATGGTGAACATAATCCAGAGCGTGTAGTAACCCTGGGCTCCAGGCTGAGGTGAGGAGAGTGTGTCAGATCACACAAGGCTTTGGCCAGGGAGCAAGGGGGAAGAGTTTAGGGAGGAATCAAAAGAAAAAGGAAAATAAGCTCTTCAGCTGAGTAACAGCGCTCTCCAGGAAGGGCCAGGCAGAGCAATAACTTATGTTAGCAGTGGTACAACTAAAATACATGAGCATACACACAGCAGAGGGCAATCACATCTTCATTGTTGTACAAATTCAACATCCCACCCAGAAAAGCTTGTCTGGACCATGGCAGAGTGTTGGAAAGAGGCCTGAATGTTAGCAGCTAGTGAGAAGTCAATGGGGGGAGCTCAAGACCCACCAGGAATAATTTTTCTTCAAGATCTTGAATAAATAGTGAGAAACTGTTGTGCTCCTTTTTAAAAGGCATCAGAAACAAGGCAGTTAAAAGGAAATAATCAAAGTGGTAGAGTTAGGACCTGTATTTGCTAATGATGTACACGTGTAATTTTTCCATGCAAAACTCATGCTTGTGAAGTTGTAAAAGACAGAGTGGGTGCTTCAAGTTCACTTTCCTGGTTTTGCAAACCATCTGCTAGTTTGTGCCTGCAAGTGAGGTAGGACTGTATCTGCTTTCCTGCAAACGTGATGTTGGTAGTTCTCTGTTTCAAAATTTGGCTCTGGTGGTCTGCTGAATGTGTCTCATCTAATCTTACCTCTCATACTTTCAGTCTAAAATGTATGATTAATGTCCTTTGAACAGTGTTTTAGTTTTTATACAGTATCATTATTATAAAGGTCTGAGGTGAGCATGAGATTTTCTGAATGTGCCTTAATTAGATTGCCAACACTTAGGCTCAGAGAACGTGTCCTCCTGCTGATGCTCCATCATCAACAAGATGTTATTTTACCATAAATAATACTGTAGAGAGTTCCAGGCCTTTTTCCTCAGGAGGCTGCAGTGTGAGGGAAAGCAGTGAGGAGGCTCCAAGGATTTGTGCAGACCAGGGTCCCCCTTTGCCCAGTGGAAATATTAATGAAGGGAGAGAGACTCAGGCTGGATCTAAACCTGTGGAATAATGGCCTCCACAATTCAGTTGTATTAAGTGCTGCAAGCCAGAAGCTTTCTCAGCTGACAGAAAAAGTGCTGGTGCTCAGCTGCTTTACAGGATAAGCCCTTTATTTATCTGCTTTAATGAACAGCATGGTGTCCATCTGCCGTGCACTAAAGTCACCTTTCCTTTCTGGTATTCTTATGAAGGCTTTTTAAAGGAGAAAGGAAAAGAAAAGAAATGCAGACTTAAAGGATAAAAAAAAGTCCTTAATCTTTCAGAAATATGGGAACTTGGCTGTATTTCTAAGCAAAACCAGTTCCTTTAAGTACATTTCCCAGAAGGGTATTTTAATGAAGGTTGTTTTGTGGTTTGGGTTTTTTGACTCTAATCCATTTTAGCAATACAACTCTTGCACTTCCAGTGCAGGGGTCTCAGCTGGGGTCCACTCCCTTTTGCAATCCTCTCTTCCAGTGAAATTCCTAGTGCCTTCCTCTGCCCATGGTGCCATTCTCCACTTGAGATGGTCAAAACTATCACAGGTTAATATTTTAGAACAGGGAATATTCAAATCTGTCCTACAGTTTCTCTAGCTAGTGCAATTTATTTTATCCTGCAGCTGCATGGGAATGCTCAGCAGGAAGGTCAGATAATAAATTCAGAAGCACAGATTTCTACATTGCCTTTTGTCATAGATTTATTATCAAGTGTGTCTCTTAAAGTCTATTTACATGGTTTTTCCTTTAGGTAATTAAATACTGCGCTGAACAGAGATTCTCCCAGCTTTTCACCCTTGGGGTAGCTATGTCAGAGAGATCTTTCTCTGTATGTAGATTTGCACAGTTTTTAGTCTCCTGCTCAGTTTTGTCTTCCATTCTGCGGACAAGCAGGCTGGGTGTCTTTGAATCTCTGGAGTTGAGAACTCTGCCCTTTGTGCATTTTGGTTCACACACGCTCTGCTCCCTGCTGATCAGAATAATGTTGCTGACTCCATGTGTCAAAAGAAGCCATCCTTTTAGGATTTTTGCTGCTTCAGTGGAATTAGTTGATTTTCATAGTAACTGGTGCTGATAAGCTGTTGGCTGCATTTCTGGCTCTGTTCAAGGTTTCACATCTGCTCTGCAAGGTGGTTCCTTTGGTAACAACAGGCCCGCCCAAGCAGCTCATGATATTTTTCTGCTCCTGGGTGGTGATCTCAAGGAACAATCTTCCTTGTGGTTATTTGGTGCTTCCAGGCCTGGCTGGAATCCAGGAAGATGCAGAAAGCACAGGAGAAAGTATTGTGGAAAGGAGAAGACTTAACAGACTGGTGTTTTCTAAACGTTTAGAGTTTGATGAAGCTCAAACTTCAGGGAAAGTTCAAATAAACATGTATTTTTTAAAAAATAGATTTCTTGACCTTGCTGAACAGCAGCACATCTCAGGCACAAACCCAGACTGCTGTCAAATCTCATGATTTTAAAAGTTTCTCAATTTTTGTATTTTGCTAAAGAGAGTGATGGGGAGAGAAAAACTATATCATATTTTTAAGCTCCTGGTGCAAACAGTAGTTTGGAAACATGGGTCTGACAATCTTGAGTATCAGGCGAACTGTGTAACAAACTCAGTATTTCTTAATAGTACAATTTTAGAGCCAATTGATTTTTGTACTCTTTGGTGGCAAGACTCAACCCTCGGGTCTTTAGAGATTGTAATCTCATTGACTCTTGGTACAGTGTTCAGGCAGACCCTATTCTTCTACCAGGCTAACCCAGAATTTCAGAATGAAATGTTCCCAAACACTGGTGCTTGGCTCTGAACATAGTCTTATGGAGTATCTGAAATGTTTTTGTTCTTCATCTGCAGCACTAGCAGGGTGCTGTTTTAAAATCCTGATGCCTGTGCATTCTCTGAATCCCTGTGTTCAGAGGTGCCTTACATTGCCAAGACAATATTCACAGTATGCCTAGCTAATTTAAAACTATTGACTTTATAATTGGTGAATCTGTGAACGAAAGCCTTAGTACTGTTCAGTGAAGGCCTAAACTCCAAACCAAGACAAATGCAGTTATTGATTTTAATTAACTGAGCCTGAAGTGATAGTAGCTCAAAGTAAGAATTGCTGAAGTACCTTGTTGGCCTTGAGTTTCCCAAGGCTGTTTTGTGTTTGTCCTTCTTTTCTGTGGTATTCCACAAAGATCCTTGTCCCCTGGAATGTCAGCTGCTGGCACTGCTGTCAAAAATGAAGAGTGAGATGACAGAAATGACTTATCCCAGCCCATCCTTCTCTCCTGAGAGGGTGCTCAGCAGGAGCTGAGCTGGCTGCATGTGGTGCAGGTTACCTGGCATCAGGACTGGGAGGGCAGAGAGGGCCTTGGTCTGGCTTCTTCACACAGCCCTTGTGAGCTTGGAGGATGTGCTGGATGGGCTTGAGGGGGGTGGGAAGAACAAAGTAATGACAGTATAGGAACTGTTATTTAGCTTAAATCACTGGGTTTGGAGTTCTGCTTGGAAAGTTGGGCCAGCCAGGCTAAGGCAGGGAGCTGCATTCCCTGCCTGATTTTCCAATTGCTTTCACTGTCCCTTGTATAGAATTCATTTTTTTTATTTTGACTTTTCTCTGGCTAAAGTGTTTTATATAGTACTTTGGATGTTACTGAGTCATTGATGAGTACTAAAAAACCATCTGCTTATCTCAGTTTGAGCCAGAGGATAGGCTGCAAAGCATGGCTGGGTTGTTTTGGGTTTTTTGTTTTGTTTGGGGGTTTTTTGTTTTGGTTTTTTTTTTTTTGGTTTTTGTTTTTTTTTTTTCCCTTGTTTCATTTTTTTTTTCTTCTTTTAATATGTTGGAGAAAACTGCAGCAGAGGGCACTGTGTGGTTAGGTTTCAGGGGAACACTTATTGAATTGCACTGAGTGGCTGAGAGCAACCTCCTCCTGAATGCCTGTACAACTAAATAACAGAATATTACAAGCAATTCCTCAGAACATGAGGGTTTTAGGGTTTAGAAAGCAGGCTTTTTTTCTGTTGTAAGGACTTGGCTGTTTTAATTTTTAGAGTATCTGGGAACTGCTGGCATCAGGATCTTTTTCTATTCTGTTCAGGATTTGAAAGACAGCCTCATTAAAGGTACAGCATAGAACACAGATGACATTGAGTAGGCAGGCTACCTATAATAATGTCATGTTTTGTCATTTATAATAGATAGTTCTTCCAAACCTTTGGGATTCCCACAGCACTTGGCAAATTAAATATTTGAACGTTGTTAAAGGGAAGCCTGTTCAAAGAGACCAGGCAGCTGTGAACTGGGACACCAATGCCTCTGCAGGAAGAGGTGGAGTGCTGAAACTCCATTTCAGGGAAGTCCCCATTCACACAAAGCATGCCATGGGACATTTTTAAGTGTCTCTTCAATAAATATGGCCTCGTTTGAGTCATGATTGGAGAGAACTGGGTACAGTAAATAACATGCAGTGTTTTCAGAGCACTGCCGCAGGGCTCATCACGCAGCAAGCTGTGTGCAACCCCCTTACCTTCAGCTGACAGTAGGGAGGTGGATCTAACACGTCTGGAAATGAAATCCATGCCTTAAAGAGTCTGTGTTTGTTCAGACTGGAGCCTGGCAGTGCAAAGCCATCCCCCCATGCCAGCCTTTGCTGTCAAGAAAATGTTGAAGATAGTGTTAAGTTAATTATTTCTGGATCGTCAGGTCAGTGGTGAAGGTTTTTCTGGCAGACAGGGACACTGCTGGGATAAATACTGTACATCCCTGAGCTCCCTCTGGAGCAGGGCTTTGGTGCCACGGACTGTACCAATTCACAGTGAAGCATAACCTCACTAAAGAAGCTCATGATTGTTCTGGTGCTTGAAGTTAAGCATGTGTTTAGAAACATAATAACGGGTTATATTTATTTAATTTGTAAAGCTGGATTTCTGGAAGAGGGAAACATATCAAGGAGAAGGATGGACCACTCTGACACCATCCAGTGTGGCAGGACATGCTAAGGGTGAGGAGCAGATGGAACCCTAGAGAATGCAGCTTGACCCCATGAGAGCAGGAAGTACAGTCTGTCTTGTTTTGGGTCAAAATCAGGATGTCATACTTCAGCATAAGTTTATGACTTTCCTAGGGGTTATTAAAGAAAGTGGAAAGTAAAGAGGCAGCTATAAAAACGAACAGCATTAAAGTCTCCAAAAATTAGAAGAGGAATAAAAGAAATGAGCAGAAAGCCTTCCACTCTCTCCATCACATAAATGATGTTCTTATTCTTGTAATGGTGACAGGAGGTGGTCAGGTGGCATTATTTAGCTGAATGGCCTGCGTCTTCCATGTGTGCTCAGATAAAGTTCAAAATGACCTTTAAAAAAATCCATTTTTAAAGATTCCTTTTACTTCAGAAAGGTCCAACTTTAGTAGCTTAAATTTAATTTTGTTCTTGAGGGAATCAGCTGTGGGGAGGGAAGGCAGTGCCAGAGACACTCACAGTAAACTAATAGCAGGTAAAATGTCATTTTTGAAGAGCGAGTGGAAAGCATTTGCCTTTGTGAAGAGGTAATTAATGAATGCTTTTCCCCTAATTCCTTTCCTCAGGTTTGATTTCTGATGTCTTTCCTGACTGCCACTGCCTCTGTTTATGTTAACACGAACTGATTAGCTGGCTCATTGGTTAGACTAAACCCAGGGTCACAGCACAGGGACTCTGCAGCGGCCAGCTGCACACACAGACACAGGCATGGGGACACCAGTGTCTGCAGCTCTAGGAACACACAGCTCACAGGACAACCCCCACTGCTCCTTGGTAAGCACAGACCATGCTTTCCCCCCCCTGTAAATCTCCAGCAGCAGAAGGATAAATTGAGTGCAAGCACTTTCACAGCTGTACCCTGTAAGGAACAGCAGTGACATGTTGTACATGGCCAGGGACTTCATCACTTCTGAAGAAGCAGTTGCACTCCTTAGTTCCTACACTACAGAAATCTGTTTTCAGGTTAGTAATGATGCCAGGCCAAGGAGAGATTGCTAGGAAAGTCCTGTCAGGACTGACTGGATGAGACATTCTGGCACTGGCCTGTTACACAGGAGTGGAGCCACCTGTCTGATCCTGAGGTGGCCTTTGCTTCAATGGAAATTTGATTTTGAGCTCCTTTTAGTGTTTACTGTCCTTATGTAGAAAATAAAAGTTGTGCCAATTTTCCTCAGTAAGAATTTCAAAATGCACCATTGCAGCAGCTGGTAAGCAAGGAAAGGAGTGGCCAAATGTTTTACACTCAGCAGGGAAAAAAAGTGCCACCTCAGTCATTGGAGTGAACAGTAAAATCCTCTACACTTATCACTGTTGTCCACAGAAAAACATCCTTTCTTCATCTCATACTTCCTCTTGCTGTCTGGAAGATCCTGTCTGGATGCTGGGGACAGCTCAACATTTTCATCCTGTGAGTTTGAGGTCCACAACACATGGACCTCCTGTCTGAGAATTCCTAATGTCAAGCAAAGAGCTGTTGCAGAGCTGCCCAGGACACTTGCCTTTTTGCACCTACAGTGTCCAGGTGCCTCTTGAAGTGAAGCTGGATTTAGCTGTGCTGATAGCATTGCTTTGGCTTGTCCTTTGGTTAAGCCTCTGACAAGCTAATTCCCACCACTTCATCTTCCCTGGACATCCCAGCCCTCTCCTGGGCTTGTTTAGAAGCACAGAAGAGGTTGGGCTGGGGATGGCCAGTCCAGAGTGCCCATGTGTAAAACCAGCATGGACTGGCCAGTATGGCAGGGTTGTGCAAGGCTGGCTGGGTCTGTTGCTGCCCTGGGATGGAGGGATAAGCAGCTCCCTGTGGGCTGGGCACTCTGTGGTGCAGTGGCTGAATTTTTGTATGTAGTCCCAGTGCCTGGCTCTCACTGCAGGGTGCTGCCAGGGCTTGGCTGTGCTGCCAAGGCAGCAGCTTGGCCCCCTGCTCCCACTCTGGTGTGTCCCACTGATAATGTCTAACAGGAGATCCAATTAGAAGCTTGACTGGCTAACCAGAAACAGCAGCTGGAAGCTGAAGTTGGTGTGCCTGCTGTGGATAAAATAGAAAACTCTACCTTCAAATCCATCTCTTGGAAATTGCTGTGTCTCCGTCCTTTATTGCTAAGGAGTAGCCTATCTGCTTCCAGGCCTCTGATGCAATGACTCATTCACAGGAGTCCAGTAACTCTTTGTTTTCTCTTCCTGCCACCAAACACAGTAGATCACCCTCCAACAGCAGGTTGCGTTGGATCTAATTCTCTGCTGAGCCATTGTTATAGAAAACAAAAAAATTCAAATCTGATCCCATTGGTCTCTCCCTGCAGGAAGAGCTTGGACCTCGATGTACTGCCTTCCTGGGAACATCTGCAGGCTCAAGGTTTTTTTTGGTATTAGGTAGCTGAGAGCTGTCTGGATGACCCCAGGCAGATAGTCAAAGATGACTTTAAAGGCTGGATAATGTATTTCACAACAGTATAATCCTGCAGTAGCCTGAGGGTTTAGAGTTGTTTTGTACTGTTTTTGATGTAGGGCTTATTTTAAGTTTTATGAAGAGATGTTGCTTTCTTAACTAACGCTGCAGCAGCTTAGGAGCTGTCCTGCTTAGGACCCACTTGCTTTAGACTCTCTGCATAAACCCCAGTAGTTTTGGGGGGCCTGTGTTCAGACATGTGCATGACAGGCACTGCCACTTCCATATGAAAAATCTTATCTTCCCATGTCAGATTTATGTATATGTGCAAACACATGCTGGTACATGCAGAGAGGGAACTGTATGTCCTCACAAGCATGTGTCTGTCTATACAGGGATGTGCAGAAACAAACTCATACATGCAGTTCAGCTGAGGCCTCTTTATAATATTTGTTCATGTAGTAGTTGTGCATGTATTATTGTCTGCATCCTGACTCCCCTCAGATCCCTCACAACGGTTGGTTTCACCTTTGCCACAGAATACATGAACTAGTGATGAAATCTAGAGAAAAAATATGGGGTCATAATATAATAGAACAGTGTAGGAGTCCATATTGAGGTATTTTCCTCACCCTTTCCCCCCAGCCCCTTCTAGACTAGTCATAAAAGGCACTCCTGCTGTTTTCCTCTTCCAACATCTTTCCTTACAAACTTTAATAAGTAATCAGGTGTGATCAATTCCAGCTACTACTCTCCTCCTCTCTCTTCTAGTGCAGAGCCATTGTGTAAAAAAGACCTCCTGGGGCTCCTGCATTGATTCATTCTCAGCTGATCTGAAACTTCAGCCATTTTCCTTCCAATATTGTCCCTGGCAGAGCCTGTTCTGGGAAAAGGAGGATGCTCTGCAGGCAGCCTCTGTGTGTGACCTGGATCTGAAGCCTCAGTCAGTCTCTCTGGTGCCAAGGATGCAGTAGGGCAGACATGGGGCAGCTTCAGGCAGGGAAACGAGAGGGAGGCTCAAAGGGGGCACCTCGACAGTCTCCTTTTTTACATCTATTTGGAAGCCATGAGAAAGAAAGGAACCATATGTTTTCCTGACATAAGGGCTCACAAGGGAAGTGGAATGAAATAAGGAGGGAGTTAGGAAAGTGAAGCTCTCTTTACTCATCTTTAGCACTGAAGTTTCACCAGAGCGGTATGAGAGACAGATCACAAGAAGTATCAAATAACCATCTAGTCCAGATCCTTGGTGTTGATCAGTAATGGATGATGGTGGTGGGGCCTGGAAAAGGAAAATAAAAAAGAGGCCAAATGGATAGAATGGTCTCTTCTGCAGCTCCTCCCCAGCAGCTGGCAAGCTGCAGTTCTAGGGATAGTCTTGGAACCCAGAGTATGTTCTACTGAAGGAATTTTGCAAACAAGCTGGGTTTGCTTCCCCAGGGTGAAGGTGGAGCTCAACAAAGAGGTCTCAGGCAGAAGCACACACTGCCCTAGAGGGACCAGAGCAGCAGTTCAGACTTTGGTCCTCCTGGACCTGCAAGCACCAATGCAAATAATCTGCAGTTAAGTCTGCCAGCCACTCAGACAGAATTAGCCCAGCTGCACCATCCTTGCTCTTTCTGCATCTAGAGAAATGAAACTCAGGGGCTGTAAATCTATGCTCATGGTGCCAGTGTTGACCTTCTCTCCTTTCTAGCTGAGAAAGATGAAAGAAGGCAGGGTTTGGATGCAATCAAAAACCACCAGAACTCTGGCAACTCTGACAACAGTGACAACACTCCCTCTGCCAAATCAAAGGGGTTTGGGTTAAAGCCTTGACATCAGGACTCTGTAAAACACACAGGATCACAAGATATGTAAGGTTAACAGAAAGTTAAAGCCCCAAGTACCAGAATGTCTGTGTTTTCAGCACATCTGTGTTTTCAGTTTGGATTAAGTGCTATGGCACCCTTTGATACAGGAGTCACGTTTCAGCCTGTCTGTAGCTGTAACCAACAGAGGCTGCTGCTTTTGCTCCCTCTTCCCTTTTTGTGCACAGCCCATTGCATCACTGGAGCAGGATGAGGATAGGGAAACCCTTTGACCCCAGTGTGCACCCTTGGTGCATCTGGGAGAATAAAATCTGCTTCTCCCCTCGAGCAATTATAAGTGATAACTATTTTGCTATTCAAGGACTGTGATTTCAACACTCAGGGGGTTAATGCACGGGGGAGGCAGCTGAGGCTTTCGTGCTGGTGCTGTATCAAACAGCACAGTTTCCAGGAAGATGAATATCCGTAACCAAGTAGCACAGCAGAGCCCAAAGCCTGTTCAAAAGAATTCTTTTTGATGATCTGGTTTTATTACTTTCAATGAACTGGAGTCTCCAAGGTACCAGTGAATAAGGGATGCTGTAAAGCCGCATCTTGTATACATGTTTCAAGCTATGTCTGCTGGTGCTGAAAAGGATGAAAGAGAAACTGCTTAGCAATGACCCAAGGGCCCAAACCCAGCTCAAGCTTCCATGGGGCATTTGCTGAGATAAAAAGAAGATCTTAACCATTTGCACTGGGACATGACAACTGGGACACAGCCTACATCATTTGCTGGCCCCACTGGGAAAACGAATCCATTTCCAGGACAGAGCATGTGGCATGTGTTATGTGTTTCATAAAAGCTCTTTGCTAGCTGGAAATGAAAAATATGAAATGTCAGATCAGGAGCAGGTAGATGTGAATTACGAAGCTCTGTGCTATCTGGAAAATCTATGGGATTTATTGTGAGACACTGCAGTGGTCAGAAGCCCTCGAGGGAAATGCAGTGCTTAACTTCACTGGTCTTGTTTTGTCCGTACAGAATATGTGGATTTGGGTCTGAAACATAGCTTGACCGTGAGTACATGCACCTAGCTGGGAATGTGGTTCAACATAACCCCTGCCAGACACGTGAAGGGAGGCAGAAATGAGTGAAACTTGATCAGAATCAAGCAGAAGGAGCACCCAGCCATGGTTTCTTCTTCAAGCACCATCTTGCCATTTCTGTAACAACACCAAGGAGAAGATTTATAGCTGTGAGCTGGAGCTCAGCTTCTAAATGGACAGACTCTGAATGGTGCAGAAACGTGGAGTGTTTGGAAGTACTCTTATCAGTAAAGGAGGTCAGCTAGTGCCCATTCTTCCTAAGCTCTGCATACACCATTATAACAATATTAGCCCATGCACTGCCTCTCAGTGCTTTTGCTTTGGAATTCAAATCATGTGTGTGTTTTATAAAAGGCTCTCTAGTGTGAGCCTCAGAAATGCATATTCACACTCCAACGGTGTGGGTTTTCTCTTCCCTGCCTAGTGCACAAATTACTCATTGTAACATGATAAATGAATGGGGCTGTGTAACCCTCTTTGTAGTTTACAGTTTTTATAGTGCTTTGCCACCATATGTTATAAATTCATGAAGCAGTTGTAGTGTGTAACAGGTTTTTCTGTTTGTTTATTTAGTTATTTGCTAATTCTTACCACTGTATATAGATGTTTGGGTGTGTGTAATGTATATAGATATTTGCCTGGTGAACTGAAGCTTAGGAGAAAAGATCAGCTGTATCTGGAGAGCACTTGAGGAGCAGAAAACAAGAAGGATAAAAGTATTTCCTTGATATCTGGTGAGAATTGAGGAGATTGAATAGACAGTCACTTCACAGGGAAATTCACATTTCATGGTCTGCAACATTTTGGGGCAATTTCTGCTAAAGTCAGCTATATTGTACAGTCAAGGAAATAGAGAATACAGAATTGTGTTATGAAAAGCCTGGGGAATCTTCATGTGATCTGCAGCTTGCAGACAGAGAACAGGAGTGGTGAGCCAAAGAATGAGGAAAAGCGGAGCTTTGAATAAACTTCTGGGATTTCTAACAGGCATTGTTATAGGATCCTACAGCAATGGAAGTTGGGGGAAGGACCTAAAAGAAGTGTCTGATGAGGGGAGTCTGGATTCCCATGCATGAATGTGGAATCTTTTGCTTCAAGATGCAATGCAATAATCTTCCATAAAATCCCCACATAACTCAGTGAACTTCCGTGTGGTGCAATCACAGGAGGAACAAACCCAGCTGGTCCTTCAGGGGGGGTTGTGCTGGGAAGGGACTATTTGTGGACTAGGCTTTCTTCTTGCCAATTATTCTGTTCCTCTTCCAGCTCTCGTGTGACTTCCCAGCAGGCGCTGTTTGCTTGGGCCTATCTGTTGGATTCATCAGTTGTGAATAGGGAATTATATTCAATGAGTACCCAGACAGATTGATTAAATTTTCCCATGTTTCCTGATGGGAAATCAAGCTGGTATTTTAGTGGCAATCCCCAGACATTAAGACAGCTTGCAGTCAAGGCCAGGCAAGAGTACAAATAACTGCCTATAAATCTATATACATTTATATCAGTGTAAGGTGCATTGTCTGCACATGCACAAACACATGCATAGGTGTATATATTTTTGTATATAAGTGTGATCATGTGTATTTAGTCTGTGCCTGGACAGTTTCAGTATCTTTCTTAGCAATTCCACTAGCATTCCCATGTGTCTCACTCTTTAATGGAGTTGGACAGGATGTGTTTGCACTTTATTTAAGAAACACTGTGAAAACAAAGGGATCTTAATCATCACTAAGCATGGTAGTTGCAAATTAAATATCTGAGGAAGCTCATTCATCATAAATATCCTAAATGTCTCTAGGAGGGGACCTGAAGGATCATTGTTAGTTCACCTGAGGGAGACCATTAGGAGGACATATATGGTGTAAGTAAAACAGAATAATATCTATAACAATGGATCTGGTGCTTCTAATGAAAGTAGTTCCTAATTTTTTAATGTTTTATTTTACTTATATATCTTTCCTGTTTATAAAACAGCTTTAAGAGGGTACCCATGCTATAACTTCCAAGCTTAGGAATGCAGAAGGGAATCAGGGAAGCTACACAGGAAGGGGTCAAACAGCATGGGGGAGAGAGATTGTCATAAAATAACAACAATAATTTTCAATATCCTTTCTCTGGCCTCACCAGATGAACCATGGGGCCCTTTTGTCTGGTAGAAATTACAATGTAGCTGATGATTCAGAAAAAAAACACTAGCTTAATTAGTAGTTCCATTAAGCCAATTTTCTAATAGCTCTAATAGCAAGAAGAAAAATTCTTTGTTCTCCTAGAAGGGTAAAGTGATGAGTATTTTCCCATCAGGATGGTTTATTTACCTACTGATGTTACATTTGTGCGTGTGTTCTGGAATAAAGCTAAACCTGAGCTCTGGATCCAATACTGCTGAGTTTTGGCAGATGGGAGATTTATACACTGTCTTGGAGAACAAACTTGGCTTCCCCATTGTGCTGACAGGCTGAAGAGACCTCTGTAGGTCTAATACAAACCATGCCTCAGCAGAATTGTGTGATTCCCAGCCCTTGATATTACATCAGGCTTGCCAGGTACTCAGCCCCTCCTGGAAGTTTGACCACTACATGAGGCTCCTGAGCAAGGCTTTGAGGGCTTGCTTCACCTTCTGCTTTTGAAATGGAGAAATGCAGAATTTCTTCTTTGCCTGCTTAAGGATTTAATTGAGGAGAATGTTCCCAGTAAGCTGCAGACATCCCAGCTGTGGATATTAACTTCATCAGGACGACACAAGTGTGTATAAACTGCACCCAACACAGAGCAAAACTTTTATCTTCAGGGGGGCTGAGGTTTACATGCTGCTCTGCAGCAGGGTGTTAGGAAATGGACAGCAACAGTTGGGAATTTTTAAAAAGAAGCACGCGGGGCTGCTTTAGCCATCTGGAGAAGCAACCTTGATATTGCGCAAATGCTTTGCAAGGTTTTTCTGTTGGCAGTTGGGGAAGATATGGAGGAACTCGAGCTCCTAAAGTTAACATAGCAGCTCATTGGCTTGCACTTGACCCAAAATGAAAGCAAAGCACCTGTTTGCTCTAGAAAGGGTCACCGTCTCCCAAATATTTCTGTTCAGGGATGTTATCCACCAGCAGTGGTACAGCACCCACTCTGTACCATGGGAAGCTGGTGTTGGGGTCCAGGGTGAGTGTGTGCATGTGAGTGCAGCTGAGTGCTGGAAGTGGGGAGAGAGGAGGGAACTCACTCTTAAAGAAGCTCAGAGAAAAAGGAGATTAAAAAAAAAATTACTCTCCTCATCCTTTCCTCTGTGAATCGATTGAGAGAGATTAAACAATTCATTGAATCACTGCCAATCCAATGAAGCATTTATCAGCACAGCCCCAAAGAGATCCTCAGAATAATAGTGGAGATTCCTCAGCTCAGATAGGACTTGAAAGGTTCAGGCTATGCTGCAAAGTGGTCTTGAAGGCAAGACCTGAACTGTGCTTTTGCCTGAGGAGTGCTGATGTGCACACCTTGTCCTTCATCACTCGTTAAATGAGTGTTTGCAGAGCTGCAGGATTTCACAACTGCCTTCTGCTTGGGATGTAATCTGATGGGGAGACCTGGGGGGCCACAGTTGTTCTGTGGTTGGTGAGGTAATGCCTGTGATGTTGGTCTGTACTGTGTTGTACAGCAGAGACAGATCTGGAACCAGCCCCACTGGTGGTTGTTTTGGGTCTCTGGGCTATGCTAACGAATTTAGCAAGACTGAATCTGTTTATGCAGGTATCTCTGAGCTTGTTTACACCCAGGCTTTGTGGGGCCATCTCACCAGCCTGCTTGGCTCTGTCTCCATTTATTCACTGAAGGCAAGCAGAACTTTGCCCTCACCCATCTGCTCCAAAGGTATTCACACTGCCTGTCTCTAGACAGACTTTCTTCTAAAGACGTCACATGGCACTGCTCCTTCTCATTGTCTTGTTCTCCATTTTGCTTCAGTCAGATCTGGATTTCAAGACAAAATTTTGGGAGCAAGAACGAAATCAAAACGGACATTACTTGTGAGCAGATTTTAGCTCTACAGGCACCAATTGTAATTAATCTAGCCTAAGGTCCTCTTTGAGCCATAGAATTTCATTCAGTAATTCCTGAAGAATTCCTTTGATTGCTTTGATGTTATTTGACTTCCCCTTCGGCAAGTCATGGTCCCCTGTAAGGTTCAATCTCTCAATTACCTGCACTCCCACTGTTAAGTATGGAATAGTCCTGACCCCCATGGAGTCTGTTGAAATCAGCTCTGGGCAAGATCAAGCCACAAGTCTGTTCTGCCTCCTCCCCTCCTCTTCCCCTGCGCTTCCAGTTTTGTTGCTTGTTATCTTGTCAAGTCCTGCCTGTGAGAGGCCCTGGGTCCTGCATTTTTGCTGCTGTCTCCCTGCTTCCAGCCCCTCTGAGGAGAGCCTGCGTTAAAGTGGCAGATCCTGTACCGCAAGATGCCTCATGCTGAGGACACCAAATGCCATTGTCAGATTAGGGGAAGCCGACACTGGTAGTACATGCAAATTCAGCCAGAGACCCACATCCCAAGCTGCCATGTAAATCCACATGTTGACATCTGCAGGCACATGCCCTTGGTTCAGGATTTCAACGGTGTCAGAGGAGGTGGCTGCCAGGCATTGACTTCTGAATCTGAGTTACAAGGAAAATTTGCACCACAGTGGCATAACCTTTTCACTGCCTTTGCTCTGAGCAGAAAAATGAATTGTTTCAGACAACTCAGGACACGTTTCCAGGACCACAAGTGATAAACTGAGACACAAGTGGCCATCAGCAGAACCAGTTTCTGCCCGTGCAGCTGCTCTTAAACCCTGCCCAGCGGCAAGAGAAAATGGTGTTGCTTCAGCTCTCGGGTTTGTGTAGTCAACAGAAAGAATCAGGTTGGGCCAGAAGAGTGATGTGGGACTTAGGAAATCTTTGTTTCCCATCAGGCTGCTGATTCCATGTGTGGCTATGGGCATTTGCACCTTGATAGCAAAACTGCTGCAAAACATGTGAACTTTGGGTCTGGTAGGGCACAGCCATGGGGGAGGTTTATTGCGCTCTTCCCATCCTCTGCAGACAGACATACAGACATGGTCAGGGTCTGGCCACATCTACCCCTGGATCCATGAGCCATGGAAGGTTTCTCAAGCCTCCTGCTTTCTTCTCTGTGCCTGAGTAGAGTAGCTCCTATCCTAATAAAGATTAGGAAGGCAAGCAGCCTCATGCTGTACCAGGCAGCATCAGTGGGATCAGACCTCCTTCCTGCCCCTGGAGAGATCTGTGCTATTTATCTTGTTTTGAATCTCTGTCTTAATATCTGCAGCTTCTTGTTTCAAATGATTAGTGATCTGATGACTGGCATTAACAGTGATTAACAGAAACTCTGCAGAGAAAGAAGCACTGCCTGTGTATACACCATCTGAACTGGGGCTGTCAGTAAGTAGACTCAAGAGAGATTTATTCTGCATCACTCCCAGCCCTAAAAGAATGATGCTAAACTCTATCCCTGCTTTATGAAGCCTCTTATGGCACCCCACTGCTAGATTCAACAAACCATTTTGCATATATTTACAGTCTTCCTAGCCCATAAAAGCTGGCTTTCCTTTATTAACTACGGTTTACTGCCACTCTCAGCAGAAGCAAATAATGCAAATAAAACTGTACTCATTCTGAAGACCCCAGTACACTTCCAGATGTTGTTCACATTGGCAATGTCTTGTCAAACTGTAATTGCATGTATTGTGATTATAAAATGGTTAATAAACACGAGTCTGACAGATATTATCACTTCCTCCACCCTATATTACCACTGCAATGCATGAATGCTTTGGAGGCTCCTGTTGTATCTGTATCCCTGACTCATCCAAAGCCTCAGTGGCAGTAAGTGCTGAGCACCCTACAGTGGTCCTCTCCTCCCTGTAGGAACTAAGAATGCCTGGAGGAAAAACTGGGAACACTTCTTGGGAGTATGGTTAGAGTAGAGGAGAAGGAGTGAGCATCAGAGCAGGCTTGTCATGCCAATGCCATGAGCATCACTGTGGCTGTTCACATTACTCTCTTCACCTTGGGCTGTTGCAGGCTGGGTGTAATGAGCTTCCATGAGTTAAAGTGGTCACACTAAAGGTATTTTCAGGCTTTACCTCTCCACAGATCTAAACATTAATTCAGATCATAATTATGTGTTCAACATCATGGGTAACTGACTGTAGAAAGAATGTCAGGAAGATTATTTGCTTAATCCTTTGGTGGCCACTTGACCTCATACATCCTCACGTTATTGTTTGGGGTGGTAGATCAGAGCTGCAAATATTTGTGACTGCACCTTTCCATGGCAGCCAAAATTACTTTGGATGGCTGAGAGTCAGGATGCAACTCTGAAGACTTGCAAGTGGCACCTCTCACTCAGCCTGCTGGAGGAGACTTCCTGAAAAATCATGTATGGAAGGTAGAACAGGGCCAGCCTACCCAGAGTCTCATGCAAACTAAAATGGCCTCACCAAGCTCTTCCACCACAGAGCAGAGTGAGGATTCAGTTCGGTCTCCTGTGTTGAATAAACAGCAATATTCACCTCCACCCAATATTGTTGTGATGGGTCATGGGAGGTGGCTTTCAGTGTGCTCATGGCCCCAAAGAACTACTAAGGAGTTTTCTGTTTCATAAAACAGCCTTCTAAACTAGATGAAGTTTGCTGGTTGTTCTTTTTCCAAACAGCCCTTGAGGGCACGAATGTGGGTCATGTCTGTCCCTTTGGTTGGAAGTGTGTTTTGCTCTGCTTGAAAGCATAGCACACAGTTGTTGGCAGCACTCTGAGTAAATCCAGCTGCACTGTTTAGCAGTTTAATTATAATCTCTGTGCCTATGGCACCTTCCATCCAAGAATCACAGAGCTCTTTACAAGCATTAATTCATTTTCAAAGGTAATCTGGTGAAGTAGCTAAGAATCCTGTCCATTTTCTAAATACGCGTAGGGAGAGGGAGATGGAAAAGGATGTGAAGACTCAGGAGGATTAAAGGTACAAGATTCATCCATTGACATGATCATTTATGACTCCAAATGTAGAGGTGTAATTTTTTAGCTAGGTTGCACACCCCAGTGCAGGTGTAGGCTTGATAGGGATCCCTCACCTCATTATGCTCCACCACTGCAATTTTTGGCCGAGCTGAGGATCCAGTTGTGTGGGCATTTTCACACATGAAACTGCACTATTGGAAAAATCATGACCCAGGCAGCCTGACAGTTATCAAAAGCTGTTAGCAGAGCTGGGACCAGAATCTGTGCATCTCACCTCCTACCAGCCTGCCTTTGCACCTCTCCTTGCTGCTCTGGGTGCGGGCTCCGGAGGGGAGTCCTGTCCTGGTGTTGCGTGACTTGTCTTGGTGCCAGTGGCTCTAATGCATATTTGAAACTAGTTTGGCACCTCAGAGGAGAAAATCGAAGCAGATCTTTGCCCTGTATCTACTGTACCATGCGTGTGGTCACTCTGATGATGAGTTCTGACAGCATGATCTTATTAAAGTTCATTCCTGACAAACGATATAGATATGGGTATAGGGGGAAAATCACAGAGTGTTAGCAGTGACAAGGTAACCTTTATCAGGGTACAGTCCCTATTAATTGCTGGAAAATTCCTGCTTTAGAGAGGTTCATTGGACTCACAGTTGGCTCTGCCTCCACTTGCTTTTGTTCCAGTTTAACTTCAACATTATAATTAATTTGGTCTCCTTGCCTTCCCTTGAGGCCATTGCCTCTGTCTGTCCACAAAGCATTTCTCAGCAATATTTCAGGAGAAGCTCGTGGCTTGATAAACCTATCTAGCTCTGGATCCCAAATTCTGGGCCTGTTTCCTCTCCTTCTGTGCTCTTGGCCTCAAGAAACAAAATGGGTTTTATGATTTAGTGTCTGATTTCTGTGCTGAGGCAAGAATGATGCAATCACCACCATTTGTTTGTGGTAGCATCGTTTGTACAAACGCATCCCTGATGATTCATAGGCAATTGTGGTTGGTAGGTACCAGGATGTATGCACTGAATGGGTTTTTAGTAATGTATTCACTAGAAATTAAGCTGAAACTTAGCAGCTCATTTTCCAGATGCCACTGATGCAACTGTCAGACAGGAACAACTCCCAGTGCCTGCTTGCCTGAGCCAGAATTGAACAGGAGATTTGCAAGTAAAAAGCTTTGGCTTACAATTTCAATCACCAGCTGAAATTTTTTTGGCATTCAGCTTTACCAAAAGTGCTGAAAATCTACTGTCCCTAAATCAGGTCACCTTAACTTTTCTTACATAGGGCACCCATAAGCAGAGCCACTGGAAACCACCAGCAGGTTGGGGAAATACTTATTTTTGTTTCCAGCTTTGAAAAACTTGAGGATGCTATGTCTCCTGCTTTTATGAAACACAAAGCCCAGAGCACACTTACACAGTCCCGGGGTTAGAGGGGAAAGCACAGAGAGATAAAAGGTAAAGACTTCTAAACCAGCCAACTGCATTTAGGAGCCAGTGCCCAAACTGAGGAGTGTGTCCCACTGAAAATCAGAGACATTTGAGCTGTCCTGATGGTTTGATGAATTTGCTCAAGGTTGCCCAGGGCATATGGAGCAGAGGAAGGAGCCATGTCTAGAACTCAGAACTTCTTGGCCAAAATCTAAACCATTCTCTTCCTGCTCCACAACTTGCTTTTCCCCAAAAGCTCAAATGGAGAGACTTGGTAAATGTGCTCAGGCAACACAGCTTTTTTTTTCCTTTCTTTTTTCTTTTTTTTCCTGTCTGCAGAGAAGATAATATTAATTACTCTGCATGCTAGAAAGTGATAAATAAATAAATAGATGGAAATCCAGAGGAAAAAAAATATCTGTAAATAGGAAACTGATGATTTATGAGGCACCACCTGAGGAAAATTCTCCATCTCTTTTATGCTTGGCTATTTCAGTGCTGCATTCTCAGGCTGGGAGAATGAATCCTAATATGCAGATGAGGCTGTGATAATGATTTTGTGCTGCCTGGATTACAGAATCATATTTTTGATGCAGATGTATTTAAGACATCTAAGCAGGGCTCTGAGTTCCCTGCATAATTTGATGAACAATAAGACACAGGTATGCCACGCAAGCAGCAAAATGTTAAAAGGTTATAGAAGTGTATTACATCCAGTCATGTGAGAGAGCAAATTAACAGCACTGTTCTTCCAAAGAGACATGAGCTGCAGAGGGAAGATCATCAAGTTGATCTCACTGAGAGAGTTTAAAAAAAATAAAAGAAAAAGAATAAAAAACCCACTTGCTTATTTTATGGACTTGGCAGCTCTGGCTGGTGGGCTGCACCAACTCAGCTGTTCTTCCAGCTGAATTTGAGTCTACTTTCATTTTTTTAAAAGATATATATTTATTTAAATAACTTGAGAAAAATGTGTTTATTCATGCAGTGGCATTTCCTGTGCTACTATGAGATATCAGTAAGAGTCTTGGCCCAAAAATCAGTCACTTTGGAATATTCCCCCATTAGTTTGCTCTGTCAGTAAAATGGGAAGCATGACTCTCCAGCATACAATTCCTACTGACATTCAATCAAAACATCTGACCCAACATTTTAGTACTGACACCCAAATTACAGGGCATTTTCTGAATAGCTAACAATTCCTTTTTTGTCTTCTTTTCTTTTTCTCCCTTTCTCTACCTCTTTCCGTCTCCCCTCCCTGTCCCCTTTTTGCCTGTAATGTGATGTGTGGCTGTTCCCTGTCAGGCTGGAGCACGTTCCCATCCTGCTGAGTGTCAGCGTGCTGCTATCGGCTCGCAGCAAATTGTGCTTTCCCTGGGCTCTGCCTGATGGGATGAATGGCAGCCCAGAGATAGTCCTGTCCTTCACAAAGCAGAAAGGCCCAGAGTTCCCACAATTGCTTTTCCCTGCAAGCCCATTATGGTAACAGGTCAAGGGAGTCAGAGAGTTGCAGGAGAGAGAGAGAGAATTAAAAATAGTGGTCTGGAAAACTTGGCGATATTCTGGCTGTAATCAGATGGGAACAGAAGAGTAAGGGCATAACAAAAAATCACCCGGGAAAAAACTCTTCCTCTCTCTCCAAAGCATTTGTGTCACCTGGACCTAATGTGGTTTTGCAAGTTCAAGGCTTTAAGCTGAGGATGAAGCCACAGCTTCAACTCCCCCAGCCATCACAGACAGAAAGGTGATGTTCAGTGGCAGCTCTTGCATCCACATGTGCTTGTCACTGAAGAGAAACCCAAACTGTACTAAAAATGGGACCTAGACCTGGATTTCACACAACCTACTGAATTAAAGCACATTAAAGGTGGGTGGTAATTGCATTACATGCTGCATTACACAGAGCTGTTGGTGAAATCTGAACACAGACCCAAGTTTTCCTTCCAGATGTCTGTCTTGGCTGATGCACTGAGAGAGGGAGGCAAGTGGCATTTTGGATGGGTGTCCTATCACCTGCCCCACTGAATATGAAAAAGCCAGGAGTGTCTGAAGACCTGTTCCACCCTCAGAGTTCCCTGGGCAGGATGGGGCGGAGCTGCACATCATTGCCCTGTTACTCACAGGGAATATGTCAGGACTCTCTGTGTCCAGGGGCTGTTCCCAGCTGCTCCTTTGCTGCTCCTCATCCCAGCCCTGCCCCAGCCTTCTGTGGAGGAAACAGGGACACTGCTAGAGCAGGAAAGAGCCCTACCTGAGAGCACCACTGGCCATTGCTCCAGAGAATGCCTGGCCTCTGTTAAACCCTGCCAAGGAGGCTACAAGGCTTTCCTGGAGAGCTCTGAAGCAATAAGCACTTCTTTGCCCTCCTGCCACCTCCAACAGCAACATCAGCTGTTGCCAAGCCAACAGTAAAGCAAATGAAGCTCTAGTGCAGGGGCTGGGAGGTGCTGCTGATGATATTCACTTGCTGCAGTTCAAAAGACCTGCCAGCAAGATCAGGGAGCAGGCAGATGTCCAGGCTTGGAAACACTGGATGTTTATGCAGGGGTGAGTGTCCCCTGTCTATTCACAAATTCTTTTTCTGCACATGCTGGAGGTTTTATGAGGAGAGCCTAAAGGTAAAAACAAAGTGAGGAGGAAGAGGTACTTTCCAGGGGCCCCATCCGACTCCGTCTCCGTTGCCATGCGTGGGAGGTCACGGGGCTCTGAGCAAGCAGACGGTTTCTCCTCACTGCCTGGGCTGGCAGCATATGGATTTCCAAATGTGTTTGGTTTCAAGGTTTGAGCTGGTATCCAGCTTCTGCCTTCCAGCAGGTCCCCATCACGGTGCTTCATCTGCCTGCCTGAGTGATGGGCCAAATGCAGTTCCTGTGTGCTCTGAGTACGTGTTCCTGTAGCACGAGCAATATTGTGATGCTGGACCCAGAGTTACCCACATCTCCCAGAACTTACATGCTGTTACAGAAATATGGTGGGATTTCAGCCCTGCTGGGTTCCAGATTTGCATCAGTGAATCAGTCCTTGTTCTGCTGCTCCTTCTGGGAACCAAGTGTTGCCAAGACACAGGCTGTAACTGTCCAGAAAAGGAGATTATTGTATACCTCTGTTAAGGAGGCTTTGAAGGAGTTGGTTTTTTTTTTTACTGATTTTTGGTAACACCTCCAGCCTTCTCAATTCAAATGACTGGCAATAAAACAAAGTTAAAGAGATGCTTTTCCAATGGCAGTCACAATCCTTACTTTTCCCTCATTTGCCTTTTTAGTCTATGGTGTCTTGGGAGCACAGACATCTCTGCATCCACCCTATAGACCAACATTAATTCCTTCAATTCCTTTCTTATCTCAAGCAGTGATCTTCCACTCTCAAGCATTAAGGTAGCCCTTGCAATGCTACCTTAGCAAATGTTTCTGCAGCAAAGTTTCTGTTTGCTAAAGGGCTGTTCGGTTCAGGGCAGAGAGGTAGAGCTGGGAACTAATGGCCAGGAGTTGAAACCAGATAAATTCAAAGGAGGCATAAGGAAATAAGGTTTGCATTTTAAGCAGTGAAGTTGATTAGGCACTAGTCCAAAGAAAGTGGTAGATTTCTTATATCCACCTGGCCTTAAAGCAAGCCTGGAAGCACTTTCTGGAAGATCTGTTTCAGCAGACACAGGTTGTTACACTCACAAAGGGACATTGGGTAAAATATAATGGCCCGAAATAAACAGGAGGTCGTCCAAGCTGTGCTAATGGCCTTTTCTGGCCCTGAGCTCTGTGACTCAGTGAATAGCACACATATAAAAATATACTCTCTAAAGCAAGCTACTTAAATACGTGCCTGACTCTCAGTGTGGAAGTATTCCAGCTCTCTTCTGGGGGACTTGCCTACTAAATCAAGACTCATGTCCTGCAGGCTTGATCTGATACACCTTGAAGTCAGCAGGGGTCTTATCTCTGACCACTTCAGGCTGCAGATCAGGCTGTCACAAAGACACAAATAGGTTAGTACAACTCCTGGAAGTGTGTTTCGTGCTGAAAGCACTTTGCACTTGTACGCGCTCTGTCTGATGAAGGATCTCAAAGCATTTTGCAAACATTAATTCGCTACTTAATTAAACTTAAAAAACAAAGCAGATGAGCTTTGTGTCTTTCTTCAAGCACCATTTATCAAAGGAACAGGTTGCTCTTGTCATGCTGATAACAGGGAGCAACTTTCCCGCTTGCATTGTGTTTCTAAATCCAGTTTAAGTTGTTTTCCTTCAATATGAATAATTTTTGAACCATTTTTGAAAGAAAAATGCAATCCAAGCACACTTACTTATTTTGTTGGTGATGCTGGAAATTAGAGTACAAATGCTTTATCTGCATTACAAATACTATTACAAAGTGCTGTGGCGCTTTAATCTATCTTCTAGATTTTTTTTTATTATTATTCATGCTTGAAGTGCTTCATCTTAATGCTCACAGTAGTTACCATAGGTACACACAGCAGCACCAACCCCACTAGAGGGTTTTCTGTGTTTTGTTTTCTTTTTCCTGATGCTCTTATTATTTGGATGACATTAAAGTATAAACAAGCCAACAGATGTGCCCACAACCTGGTAGCTCTCTTGGTGGAAGGAAATACTTGATTGCAGGAAGAGGGGTTTTGTGTGTGTGTTAGTGCTGGGATAATGTCCTGAGTGCTACTTGACGATGATGTTATCAGAAAGTAGATTGGAAAATGTTGCCTAAAAATCACATGGGAGACAGCACATAGCTGCTGGGAAAGACCTGATGGTGCTGGATTTATGTTTGGGTTGGATTGACTAATGTTCCAGCCCCTATTCTGAAGCACAGTTATGCCTGTCTCCCTCTGGCTGTTAAAAGCTGAAGGATGATGGATCTGAGGCTGCAGCATGAGGGGAATTATTGGAGCTTCAGTTCCTTCAAAATGCACCATCTGTTTGGCAGCCAGGGTGACTCCAAGACAGGAGACCACTCATATCTAAGGCTGAACCCTCATATTTGGTCCTTCATACAAACAGAGGGAAACCTGACAGATGTGGTATGTTTTTTTACCTAAGGACAGTGATTCTCTGTGAAGAATAACATCCTGTGTGGATGTCCCATCTCCTCTGCTCATTACTCAGTGTAGGCTCAACCTGACACCTGGTGCTCTCAGGGACAGAGCTGCTGGAGGAGTGACCACACCACCTGAGACAAAGCAGAGTGGCTTTCCTGTATTTCTGCATTTTGGGGAAGAAAGGTCACCTGCTGTAAAGCAGTGGTTTCATTCAAGCAGCAGCAATTACTGCACTTGGCAGCAGGTGAGGGTCCACAGCAATCAATTTTATTCCTTGATTGCTCAGAAGGGGCACAATTTTTTCCTGGATCACTTGATAGTTGGGTGAATAATGATTTACAAATATTCCTATCAAAATCCCCCAAGCCAGCTTCTTTTATCTGATTTCCCTCTCCTCCTCTTTTTAAAGCAAAATCTCATCAATCAAGCTATTATGAGGAAATGTTAGTAATTTAAGTGCATTTGCTATGTATGGACAGAGTTGGCACACATATCCAAGCACATAAAAATTTGATAATCCACATTTCAAAAAGAGATATCAAAAAGCATAATTTAATATGTTCTCACTGAAAAAAAATAATGAACTGCACATTCCTTAGTACTGTATATTCAACAGTCCTGATTACTGAAGCTATTTACATTGAGAAGATGATTTGCCCAACCTGAAGGGTTAGAAGATGGTGGTGTGGGTGGGCTGGTTTTTGTGTTGCATTTTGATTTCCAGGGAAGGCCAAGTCTTCTGATTCCTGGGAATGCACCAACCTGCAGGACTACCACTGAACTACAGATCAAACCATGGAAATGGTTCATCATTATCTCTCTCAAGATGGAGAATGATTGAATTGAGCTATTGTATTGGAAAACTCCTGGCAGAACCAAATGCTCTGGGATTTCTAGACTGGTGGGTCTTATATGTGGTTGCTGTAGCCTACAATCCTGGCAGCTTTTTTTTCCTATGCTTTCACACCTGTGGAAGGAGGAGTAGAGTTGTGGTAGTTTGGTGAACACCCCATAAATTTCAGAGGGGTGTGTGGACAGACATCCTGTAGAAGCGGAATTGTGAGTGCTTGTGTGGGAAAACCTGCAGCAGGGCTTTGCCTTTGGTATGTGTTTTGGGGCAGATAGGAGCAAAGAGATATAAAATTATTTCATAATCTGTGTTCTAGACTGATCTGCTCCATCACTGAGATACTGAGCTGTGAAAATGGAGTGTTTAAGCTGTAAGTATTTGTGACTCTCCCATCTTGCCTCTGTTCGTGGATGAACACAGCAGGGTAGTAGAACTTTCACGTTAGAGTTTGGTGGACAGTCACTTCCTAGAAGGAGGGCATGTGCCTCTGAGGAAATGTGCTGAAATTTATGCAAATGTGTGCAAATGTACACAAATTTGCAATCTACCTTCCCCCCACCTTCTTTTGCAGAGGATATTAGCAGGTAGGCAAAGATCTAAAATTATCCAATTGAGAGGAATGCTGTGAAAGAGTCAGGAGCGGCGGGTCCCCCAAAGTTTGGAGATTCAGTAGATGTGGATGTTTACTGAACTCTCTCCTCCCATCCACCCCTAATAAAGAGATTAATCATTTCTCCCTCCTACTGCAGGAAAACCTAAAATCATAAACACCTAATTGTGCTGGGGGCAGTGAATTCACATGAAAACTGTTGGTCTTTTGCTGAATTGAAAGGAGTTGCCAAACCTAAAGACAGAGTTCCTTTCACTCAGTTTCTTTCCCCTGTAATTTGGAAATTCAGTGACAGAAGGATGATTTTCAAGCTAACTACTATCTGGATTGCTGAAACACAGACATCCAGAATTTGACATTTTGAACAAAACAGTACTTGATCCAGACAAGTAATACACATCTATGTGATGGCAATATTGGGGTTTTTTTCCCCCTGTAAGAGATACTTTTCCCCTCATCTCTCAGCAGCAAAACAGAATGTTCTGCACCCTCATAATAGCTCCATGGTGGATTGGGTGATTCCATATTTGTGTTGGGAATAAGATGTCTTCATTTCTTCATGCCATGTAAAAAATAAAATACCCTATCAATCCAAAAACGCAGTTATCCGTGAAAAGAAACATTTGCAGAGGTGGGGCTTGGGTCTGAGCTGAGCAAACCTTTGCTTAAACCTTGAATGCATCCAGGTCTGGCTGTTGGTGAGCCTGGGACCACTTTGTATTTATGGTGAAAAGCCTGGAGAAAAGGAGACTCAGGGGTGACCTTATCACTCTCTTCAGCTTCCTGAAGGGTGGCTGTGGTGAGCTGGGGGTCGGTGTCTTCCTCTGGGCAACAACAGACAGAACAAGAGGACACAGTCTCAAGCTGCGCCAAGGGAGATACAGGCTAGAATTAAGGAGGAAGTTTTTCACAGAAAGAGTGGTCAAACACTGGAATCATCTACCCAGGGAGGTGGTGGAGTCACCATCCCTCGATGTGTTTAAAAAAAGACTGGATGTGGCACTTGGTGCCATGATCTAGTTGAGGTGTTAGCACATGGGTTGGACTCGATGATCTTAAAGGTCTCTTCCAACCTAGAAATTGTGTGATTCTGTGATTCTGTCCTGCATCTCCATCATGCTGCTTTCACTGTGTGTGCCTGAACAGCTCTGGGATTAAAGATGAGTGATTCTCTGCTGCACTTCACATTTGCTTAGGTGGTTCTCCAGCTTTTGCCCAAACTATTCAGCTCTCCACAGTTTTCTGAGCACAACTGGCAGTCTCATGGGCAAAGACATCCTTGGAATCACAGGTTGCAAAAGACCTCTAAGATCATCCTGACCTCGCCCTGCCGAGTCCAGCATCCAGAGCCACGGGTGACCCCGGCTCACGTCCCCGCTGGGCTCTGCAGTGCCAGGCAAACACAGGGCAGGGCAGCAGCACTTCTGTCCTCTCCAGGGGACAGAACACCTCTGATTCCCCTCCACGCTGGAGCTCCGGGAGGCTCAGAGAGCCATTCGCCTTTCAGGTCAAACCGTGGCTCCCGTTCCTCCTGCCGGCTGGAGGAATCCCCGCTTTACACCCCCCGAGGGTGCAGGAATGCCCTGGCAGGGGGCTGGAACCGCCCGGCTCCCCGCCCGCGCTCCCGGCCAGCCCCGGCAGGAGCGGGGACAGTGACCACAGGGTGTCACTCGCGCCCCACCAGCGGAGCGTCCCCCGCGCCCTGCGGGACACGGCGGGCAGGGCGTGAGAGCGGCTCCGGAACGAGCGAACGCGAACCGCGGGGAGCTCGCCGGGAATCGCCAGCCGCCTGCACGGCTCTCCGGATGGCCGGGGTGCGGCAGGAGTTTCCAATCTGCTCGTTCCTTCTCTTTCCAGAGAAAATCTCGCCGGGAATGAATTATCATGGTCCAGTGCAGACACGAGCAGGTTTAGAGAGGGATGTGTGGGAGGATGAAGGAGAGGGGGATAAAACAAATAGAGATTTGCAATAACCTGCGCTATTAATGTTTGCCTATTTCAAACTGTCTTTAGGGGTTTTTCCAAATTTCTTTTAATGGGATTTATTTTTCTTAGACTCACAGGATTTTTCTCTTTTTGGACAAGGTTCTTGGAACATTTGGTTTTAAGAACAATTCTTATTGAGCTCTATCTAGCAGTCTATCTGTCACAGACATTTTCTGCATATACAATCGCACTGACAAGTGTCTAAGATTTTCCAGGCTAGGAAGCCTTCCATTTGGAGTTGGCAGCTTGGGGCATGGGAGCCAGGTGGCCTCAGGAAAGCTGATTCAGCACGTGGCTTCTGCCACTGCCTGCAGGACTTGGCCAGCAGCAGCATTGGTGTCCTGCTGGGACAACAACCATTTCCAACGAGCTTTGCTTCTTGACCTGGGAAAAGGGATTGGGCAAGGGGTGGACGCACTGAGCTTTCCCCTTCTTGGTGCTTTTGCTGCATGAATCGCATCTTGTCTGCCTCAGGCATAATCCCTCCTGCTGGGTCTGTAATTTGCCCATTTGTGTCAATTTACAGGTTAAAAAGAAGGGTCCCAGTCCTGCTGCTGATGGGTCTCCAGACAGCTTGGGTGGAACTTTCCGCTTGGATATTCACAGTGTTTGGGGATGTGGGTGAAGGACATTTTCTTCTTGGTATGCAGATCACCAGGGTTCATTGTAAGAGTGCTTGGCCTAGTTACCTCTTGTTCCCCCTTTTCTCCTGTGAGTTCTCTAAGTGTAAAGAGCCTTCTTTTCATCTGGAAAGACTCAGCACGATACACTGAAAAGAAAAAGGAGGTGGACAGAGCTCTTCTCCCTCACCCTCCAATATCTTAGCTGGCTCATCAGCAAGTTTGCAATGAATTTCTTTTCCTGGTCTTATGCAAATCCCTGTTGGGGGAAAAAACCCACAGATTTGAAGAAAAGGAAAGTATCTGCTCTTTAAAAGTAATAGTTTTCCAGCAATTCAAAGATATTCAAAGATACAAACTTTGAACTAATCCTTTTCTAGGTTCCTCTTCACAACCCTTCATGAATGCAGAGATAAGAAGCTTAATCTGTGCAAAACACTGAAGAAGTGACACAAATAATTCCTTTGTACACTGCACACCCCACAGCTGTAACACTGTGGTCTGTTGGCTACTTTGGCATCTCGGGAATGGGGCAGAGGAAGCCAGCACTGCCCTGGCTTTGTGTGAGTCTGTTCTGTGCCATGCCCCCTTCAGCCCCTCTGGATGATTTGTCACTAGGGATAGAGGAGAGAGTCCCATGAGTGTGTCCAGAAGTGAGATATCTTCAACCTTGGGAGCAAAGGGCCCTGTCCTTGGTGTCCCTGTGCCCCTTTCCCTTGTGTCTCTGAGTACTCGTGACCCATCAGAGTGGGAGATCAGATCTGTTTGGAGCATGTGGAGTCATTCCACATCACTAAGCTAGCCTGGAAATGAGAGCTGGCAGGGACTGTTATCTATTACCACTCAACAGAGGGTTGGCTTCCTGTCAGATTTGTCTCTGGAGCCTTCTTCCACAGGCATGTGTGTCCCTATTGCAAACTTCTCCATCCCAAATGACATCAACTGTGCCTTCCCCGCAGGAGCTGAATTAGCCCTAGAGACTCACTCATCTGTCAAAAGCTGGAGCCAAGTCATGCTAGGAAAACAGCAGGATGAGGAAATTGTGCTTTCTAAGTCCCACTTGTTTTATGGATAGGTCAAGACCTCCAATCACCAGGGTCATCAATCCAATTAGAGAGCCTACTTAACGAAACCCTGTGAGTGCTCATTATCAGCCAGTGCTGCAGTGTGTGCCACAGGAGAAGGGCAACAACACAGACACAGAGGCAGCCCAGAGATGCTGACCTGTTCAAAGGACTTTTCCATGGGCATGATATCTGTGGCTGCCCCTGCAGCTTCCCAGCCATTGTCAGTAAATCAGAGGAAGGCGAAATTTGTGAGTTTAATTGTGCCTGCAGTTAATGTGGAGAAAATGGGAGCTGTGGGCTGCTGCAAGGCTATTTCTTTTTTGTGAGATTCATTTCAGTGAACTTCACCTGGTCACTGAAACTCCAGACATTCTTCTAAAATGTCTGAGTCTCTCACTTCTCCTGAGATCGATTTTCAGCTCTCACTGAAGCTGGTTTCTCCTTCAGCACAAGTGACTTTGTGGGCATCCTGCTGATCCCATCCTAGACTGAGGAGCTCCAACTTCCCATTGACAGATGCCATCAATCTAGAAGTGTCCACTGAGTCATTCAGACTTCCAGTCCAACCATCCTGACTGTCCTGAACCGTGGTTTGGGTTTGCCTCAGCTGCACTGCATCCTCCCAAGTGGGCACCTGCTTTTGAAAGACTTCATCTCTCCTTGATATTTCTAAATATGACGCTTTGCCCTCCTAAGCAAACAGCTAGAAACCAAAATGGAAACAAGGGAAAATATGACACCTTCTGTTAATAAATGCAAAGCGAAGGAAAACAATTTTGCCAACTAGGCAACTCAAATTAGACTTCTCTCTCAGAGGAATATGGTCGATTTGTAGCTCTTATTACAGTGTAATGCTATTTCCCTAAAAGTTTGTGTGTGCATTTTAATGAATTCATAAAACCCGGACTGTAAAAGCCCCATGGGGGAAACCTGGCAGCTCTTTAATTCAGCATTAAAGCTCAACTGATGTCAATTGAATTGATTTCTGTGCATAGAAATTGCATTCGTTGAATGAAAACTTTAGCCCTTGCCATTCCCCCTTTCAGAGCTCACTGTAACACAATTGGCTCCTTGAGTCAGCTTCAATTACATGTTGAAAGTTTATAATCTGGTGGGCTGAATGGAGGCTGTGAAATCAAGAGAGAAAACCCATCTAACCTGATTAAACCTTATACCACGGCCATCCTGGGGCACTGAATCCCTGCTGGAGCACAGGGGCCCAGCTCTTCTCAGAGTAAGCAATGATGGCAGCTCAGGACTCTGGTAACAGCCACAGCAGCCTCAGTGCCTCTAATGGCAGTTCAGAGCTCTGGCCTAATTTTGAATTTCTCCTCTTTTAGCCTCATGAGAGACTTGAATCAAAACAGGAATTGTGAAGGGAATGGAAAGATTCAGTGGTTTTGCTGGGTTTGGGTTCTCTTCTAGTGTCAGACACATCTGTGTTAGAGTATGACCCTATTTGCAGTTGTGTTTCATATGAGTTTTACATCCCTTGATTTTTTGCTATTAGCCTGGGGAAACTCCAGTAATTCCCCAAATTTTGACCTAAACAGAGTCAAAGCCAGGAAAGTTTTACTTGTTGGAAAGTTTGAGTTGTTTCCACAAACTCCAGTCTGCAGGAGGAGTTGCTGACTCCTGCAGGTATTTCAGCAAATGCAATCTGCAACAGATCCCATATTTTGGATTTTATTTCTAGAATTGCTCCCAGTTCTCCTATGAACATAGTACAAATCTGATGAAAGCAGCCTTCCTTTGCACTGTTCTACTGAGGGTCAGATTAATGTTAGTTGTTCTCTTTGCTTTTCCAGTGTTTTGAGTACTTCTAATGCTTTTTCACTGCTCCCAGAGCCAAAAGCATATGAAGAAAAAATTGTGGCTCTTCCCACTATTAAAAACCAATCAAATGGGCTTTTTCTGTGTTTCAGCCTTCAGAGGAGGATAGACTTGTTCAACCATTTGCTTATCTGGAGCCAGCATCACTGTAATTCCTGTGGCACAGAGCCACCCTCTAAAATCCCTTTCAGTTTGTTTGGGTCATATGCAAGGAATTATTCCCTAGTAACAGCAGTGAGTGTTGGTATGGTGTACTCCAGCCAAGAGCCACAAGGTTTACTGCAGCCACAGATCCTCACACACCCATCTGAGACAAGTGTTACAATCCTGTTTTATGGGTGGAGAGAGTGAGACATCTCTCACTGAATAGAGATGTTCAGCGGCCTGGGACAGCCTGGCTGACTTTCTGACTGCCAGCCCTGAGCTGTGCTCTGCACCTCAGCTCCTCCATGGGGTGTGTGAGACACGCCTGAGCCCCCGAGTCTAAAGTTTTGGATGGAACCCCTTTCCTTACCCTGACACCTCAACCTGCTCTTTAAACCCATGTCCCCTCTGGCAGCCCCTTGTCCAGCCCAGGGCTGCCTGTGGTCACTGTGATAATGTCAGACTAACAGCAGAGAAACTTCAACCCTGCAGTGAAAGAAAGCTGCAGGTCTCTGCCTTTATTTGGCCTGCAGATCTAAAGAAAAAACCTCATCCCTGTCACGGCTGCTGAAGGTAGGTCGAGGACAAGACGCTTCACCACATCTGGGTTACAAAGTAAGACCTTTTGAGTGGCATTTGCACTTTGTGGTGCACAAGGAAGGCCTTTGGGGTATTAGGCTGTGTGCCAAATGGCCAGGTAGTCCCAGGGCAAGCTCAAAACACCCAGCAGAGTGGGAGCCTGGGCCTGGATGGGATCTTTTTCCATCATTCACAAGCTGGTCTCCTATTTGCAGTCCACAAGGTCTTTTCAAATCCTTCCTTGGAAAAAAAAAATACCCCAAGCCTGTCTTGTTTAGTGATGCCATAAGAACAGAGCTAATTGCAGAGGAACAGGCAATTTTATTAGAGCATTTCAATGTACACTGTGTCTTTCACAGTGGGACAGAGACTGTCAAACACATGGAAGGTGCCCAAGAAATGGTCACAGATGATAATTAGCATAAATGATACAGAACCAAAAAAACGCCCCAGACTCTAGCAGCTTTGAAAAGCAACCAATAATTTTGGGCACAGCATCACACATGGGCATAACATCCCAGAGTCCTGAGCAGCCTCTCTGGAAACATAACAGAATAATACAGCAGAAAACTTCCCTTCAAGTTCCATTTCTGTTTTCTCTTTCTTATTTTCAGCTTCCTCAGTCTAGTGCCATGTCCTACAGACTCACCAAGCAGCATTTAGCAGGATTGCCCCTGCCTATTATTGACTTTTTCTTTGCATGCTTTGTTACACCATGAAAACTGTAGAGCCTGGTGGATCTCTGCAGGCTTGGATAAGTAAACAGAGTATTGGGGGTGATGGTTATCCAGGCACACAGAGGGTTCATATCTCTGTTGCCATAAGTTTAAGTGGGAGCACACATTGAAAATCAATGTTCCTGCATCCCTCTGACCTTGTTTTCCCAAAAGACACAGCTGGCCTTATAAGTTTTTAGGAAAAATAAAAAAGGAGCAGCAAAGTGAAAAAAAAAAAAAGAGTCAAATGTTCAACTTCAAAATGAATCCCCATTTTCCTAACCAAAAGCTGGGGAGAAATCATCCTCAGCCTAGCCCATGTGCTTATCATTTTACAGCCACAACATACTTTGCTTTGTTGGCTTTGCCAAGCACCATGGCTGAGATGCAAATTGTGGGAAAGAAAGGAACAGCAGAAGGACTTCGTTCCCTTTTCCCTTCATTCAAAATTTTTTGCTGTATCATCAACTTCAGGCATCCAGCAAAAATAGCCGTGAAATATGGAAATGTCTTGTTCATAGCACAGCGATTTTTAAAGGCTTCTGCTGTGCAAATGCAGCTGAGATAGGCTTCTATAGTCTCTTGTCATCTCCCTCTGTAACTGCTCTTCCTCACTGTTTCACTGAATAAGCAGATACAACGGGAAACTATTCACCAACCTAAAACAACATCAAAAGTCCATTAAAGTTCTGATTTAAACTCTCCAAAAAGCGTGGAAATTCTTAGCAAAATAACAGGCACCCAGAATCTGTTTGCAGCTAGCCATCACCCTTAACATTATCCAACTGTGCCTGCATATTGGATGGCTGGCACTTGGCTGCAAGTGTTTTCAGAGGGTTTAAGCCATGCTCTTCACAGCCTTTTCTGTGCTGCTCCTTCTCTGACATTGCCCTGTTCCCCCTTTCTTTTCCTTGGCAGCACATGGACAGAGCAGGAGGCTCAGACCAGTCTCTCTCAAGAGCACAGATCTCCTCAGTGTGCAGCTCCAGAAGGGGCTTTGTGCAGGCAGCCTCAGCTCCCCTCTCTGCATTGCTCTGCCCTTTGCAGACCCTGGATGAGACCCTCCTTTGTGACTTGTTTGTTCTGTCAACTTAGTGCTAGTTCTAGTGGCTGCTGTGACCAAGCCCTCACTGTATAACCTCTCCCCCTCATCCCAACCCCAGCTGTCCTGGGACTCTTATTTATCACTCCAAAGTACCTTTTGCCCCTTCAAGCTGAAGGAGAGACTACAGAAAACTCATGCATCTGCAGGCAAATTAATACCAGGGAAGTAAGGCGTGGCTATAAATTAATCAAACCTCATTAAGCCCCAAGTAGATGTGGCCATTCACAATTCAAGTGGCAATATCGGGTGATAGTAAAACAGCTGAAGACACTTTTAATGTTTAATGAGAAGAGCCAAATAGATAGTACAGCACTGTAATTCCTGGAGGAACTTTCTCTGCTGGTAGAGTACTGTAGCTGGCTCTCTGCATCCTCCCAGCTTTGATGCTGCTCTGCCCCTGGAACCAACATGCCTGATGCTCTCAGCCAGTTTGGTGACCTATACTAGCACAAAAGCACTTGTTTTGATTTTTGCTTCTGGTGACTTGCTTTTCTCAACCAGTTCACTGAGTGTCTGCGCCAGGACAGGCTCCTGAACTCGGAAAGGGCAGGACTGGGACAGGGTAGAAGCAGCTCCTGTGGTCAGCTGGGCAGGGAGCAGGGCAGTTTTAGATCAGCCTCTACCTGCAGAGCTGTTCCCAAGTCCCAGCACAGCCTAATGGGCCTCTGGGTACTTTACAGATTCCATCAAGGCACTTAACCAACTCGAACTAAAAATCAAGAAACTGTATTACCAAAGCTAACATGCTATTGATCATTGTAGACTACCAAATGCAGCTGTCAAATCAAAGTCAAATCAGAAAGTGAATCTCAGTATGAGACTGGAGCTATATTAGGCAAATTATCAACTATGCAGCAGAAATAACATGTCCTTATAAACCCCTGAAAGAATCTGAGAAACTGCTTCTACGTGGAGTTTAGAAATCGGAAACTGTACTTTATGCCTGGCTGTGTCCATTGATATTCCCCTGTTCCTTGCTAGGACTGAAAATATGTGGGCTTTAAATCCAGGCGATTTTGAATCTGAACCAAGGACAGATAACGAAGACCAAATAAGCTTTATTTCCCTCTGCTATCCCAAAGCAGAAAGAAAGCTATATTTTTGATTGAGCAGGAATGCAAGAAAAGCTTGCATGATTTCAGGCTCTCCCACTTGGAACGAGAAATAAGAAGCCTGGGAGGTAGTTAGCTGTGTCTGCATTCCTCTTGTGCATCCTCTGTACTACAGTTTGACATCTCCAAATATCCTCGCTGTCTGCAGAGACAGCAGGCTATTTTGTGCTTCATTCACTGTAGGCTGTCAAAAAGGAGAAATCCCTGCCCTGCAGGCTCTGTCCTGGAGGATTTTATTTTGCAAATCCAGTATCTGTCTCCTCTCTGCCGATCTCCTGCAGGGTTCAGTGCCTTTCTCCTCTTCCTGTGCCTATCGCTGTTCACCTGCTGGCAGGGGATTTCTGGCTGCTGTATCCCCATCTCACAAGGACAGAAGAGCCCCATGTACTCAGCCCTTTTAATGGGCCTGCATCCATCATCACTCATCCCTGCAGAAAATGCTTGGGAAGGGCATTAGTGTTTTCACAGCCTTTGTTGCACTGACCTGCCTCTGCAAAGCCTAGGAAAGGTGGGACAGGAAAGAGAAGGAAAAATTGCTCTGAGGACATCCTATCCCTCTGCCAGTGTTTGTTCTGTGAGAAACCCTGTGCTGCATGAGGAGTGCACTAGTATTGTAAATCCTTATAAGTGCCTGATAAAGGAATCAACCTGTCACAGAAATGAAAGTCTCCATATGCTAGATAGGGAAATGCAATCTGAAATCCTTTTAAAGAGAAGCTGATAAACAGTGGGAATTCAGAGTGTCAGCAGAGATAGGACTCCAATCACCTTGCTCCCTTTAATCTGATCACCAGGAGAGTCACAGTAAGGAAGGTCACAGGGCATGGGGACACACTGTCCCTGGGGTGAAGGGCACTGGGGACACAGGCATTCTGTCCTGCTGACAACAGTGTGGGCACTGCAGAGCAGCACAGCACAAACACAGGACACATTTCACCTGCCTGACATCAGCTTGCACACCAGTGACCTTTATACTACAAGGAGACCCTTGTTACACACCTGTGGCCACAGCACTTGTGTGCAATGTTTGATGCAACATTGTTGAGCACACAGAGGAAGGCTGGGGCAGGAGAGCTGCACCTTTTCCACCTCATGCCACATCTCTCAGGAAATGTTTTAGGTCCCTTGCAATCGAGGATAAAGTGGAATGCTTGCTATTGAGAGATGTGGCAGCTGGAGTCATAAAAGATGAGGCCAAATTTGCAGCTTGGCCCTTCCCCACATGCCCTGAGCTCTGCTGGATCAGGGGTGAAGGTCCCTGAGTCCTGCCTGGGGGAGCTCCCCTCTCAGCACAGCCCTGCTTTGGTCCTGCCCCTGCACACCCAGGGCAGCTCTGCTGCGGCAACAGCAGGGGAAGCAAATGAACACAGAAGGGGGCCCAAATTAAAGCTGTGCTTGGGATATGAATGAGTAAGAATTGGGGTGTTTTAGCTTGGGTAGAAAGCAAAGGACTTGAGAACAAACTTTCATTTTGAGAAGCATAACTGTTAGTAGTTGGTTTCTTTTAGAGTTTATTACACGTGCAATGTGCAAGGGCCGTTATGGACAAATGTTGCAGCAGAATTTAGTTTTGCTTTTAGTATCTGTTGTGTTTTGACCCCTCAGGAGTCATGTCCTCTCTTCCTTGGCTGATGTGCCTTGTGAGTTCAGCCAGCTCCCCTTCTGCTTCTCTTTCATTTTCGTATGTGTCATTTTGAAACTCAGTTTCTGTGGCCGTGATATTTTCTGGAAAATCTTTTCCTTAGGATTTTTTCTCCTGAGAAGCTGAGAGGCCTTAGGAACAAAATGTAAACAATGGTTATCTGTTGCTGTGGAATGCAACAGGTACATCTGTGATTGGTCTCATGTGGTTGTTTCTAATTAATGGCCAATCACAGCCCAGCTGGCTCGGACCCTCTGTCCGAGACAAGCTTTTGTTATCATTCTTGCTTTTCTATTCTTGGCTAGCCTTCTGATGAAATCCTTTCTTCTATTCTTTTAGTATAGTTTTAATATAATATATATAATAAAATAATAAATCAAGCCTTCTGAAATATGGAGTCAGATCCTCGTCTCTTCTCTCTTCCTCGCACCCCTGGGAACACGGTCACAATGTTTCCCCTCTCTCTTCCTGCCTTTCTCCTTACCTTGGTCTCTCTGCCTTCCCAGGGACCTTCTGGTGTCAGCACCACGTTGCCCAAGCAAGCGATGGCATCAGCCTGCAGGGCTGAAGGAGAACTTGTGTTGTTCATCTCTGCTGACCCTGTTAATGCAGGCTCAGCTTTACTTATGCTTTTCCTACAAGCATCCGACAGAATTTTTAATTTTCCCACAACAGACACTCAGCAGGAATTGAAGGTCACCTGCTCCAGTGCTTAAACACCTGCAGGTTTATGGAAATGGTGTCCAGTGGGCACAAGTACAAATGACTGGACATCTTTGGACCATGTCTTTTACCTTCTTGCCCAGGCCTTGCACCTCTCTGATTTGATATTTTCACTTTAGCAGAAGAGTTCCTCAGGACAGCAGCCCTGTGTGACACTGGGAGCAGTGCCACAGACTTCATGCCCTCGTGTGTTCTGAGGAGGACAAAAATCCCATTTCCTGGTGGATTTTGAAATTGTGCCAGACAGAGCAAATCCAGGAGATGTCAGAGTTCTCTGCAGTGGAAATTAAAAAAGTAATACCCTTTCAGGTAGTTCAAAGCAGTTCCCTTTTAACAAACAAAGACGTCATGCCTCAATTTTCCTTGATTTTGTGTCATATTTATAGCACATAATATAATGAAAAAATAAATGGAAAGTAATTTCAAAATGAAAACCAAAAATGTTTCACTTTCAAAACGCTGAAACAGGGCATTTCATCCATTTCAAAACTACGCTTTAAATCTTCTTTTTTTTTCCCAAGCTAAGAAATGCATTGAAAACAATCCTCATCTGCAGAACTTTTCAGTTTCAACAAACTGACAATTTTCACTGGAATTTTCTTTAAAAAGATCCAAGGATCTTAAACATTAATTTGTTGTTAGGCCTCAGAGCACTTCTGAGAGGTAGTTAAGTGTTATGATCCTCATTTTGCAGAAAGAGAATCTGACTCATAAAGAAACGTAAAATGCAATTGAGTTCCCACTTACTTCAGTGGAAGAATTGATGTGCCCAAGGTCAGAGAGAAAGTCAATAGTAGGGCTGGAGGAAAAAAACCTGGAGTTTTGAAACCAGTGCTTTTTCTGCACCCACCAGACAACCCTCCCTTGCAGAGTGATCAAAGCCCAAAGTCAGCAATGCCTGCCCTACTATAACCTATCCTTGAGCTGGAAGGTGAAGTGGAAACCACCCAAACTAGGCAAGAGCCTTCCTTCTCAGAGGTGTTTGGAGCCATGACCCAGCTGCTGTGGGCTGGATCCCATTTGGTGCCCAGCTTCCACAGGAGGTGGACTGAGCCCTTGGAACTCTGGTTTAACTCGTGGCTATTGGTTACTGCACCAGACCAGTTTCTCTTCCCTGCTCATGCTTCAGGAAGAAAGAAAAGAACAAAGCTGTCACATTTTATCGCAAATTGAATAACTCCTTTCTGAATTAACTTTAAAATTTATAGAGCTAAAGTATAAGAATGTACCTGGAATTGAAAACCAATATATTAGTGTGCACAGCTGCTGCACACAAGCTTTTAAGGTATCATCAGTCCCTACATGCTACTGTGCCTTACAGACACAGCTGTTAAATCTCTTCCCACCCTGGATTGATGCACCTTGTGTGTGGTGACACAAATCCACCCACCCTTCCTGTGCCTCCACCTTTTCCCCCACAGGGACCCACCCCACACACCCCTGGTGCTGGTTTTCCTGCCAAGGGAGGGAGATGGGCTCACACACACCAGCCAGTGAGAGACGCTCTCTCCAGCAGAGAGACATAGAGAAGAAAGGATTTTGTTTGCCCTGTCTGTATGTGGTTTTTCATTTGATTCTGTGTTTGCCTGACAGCCCTGCACCATCTCCTCTCCAGGCAGTGCTGTGCAGGCAGGAGGGCAGCCCAGCCCTGCTGCACATACCTGCTCCTGCTCTGGAGCCGGTCACGGGCTGCTGCAACCAAGACACATTCTGTGCTCTCCCTCCTCCCCCCTCCCACATCATTTGGATTCACATAATCAAGCGTCTTGCAGCTGAAATTGCTCATGGAAAAATAATTTTAAATTGGTTCATTAATGCTCATTTGTGCAGAATTCTTAAATATGTTAAGAACATGAGAGCGAAAGAGAAAGGAGCTGAGTGAGAGTAGGAGGATGTTGAAAGCAACTTTCCTGTAAATGTAAAACCTTGTGTCTAAATATGTTTAGACAATGTGAAAAGTCAATTTAAGAAGTTAGGGTACATAGAACCACAGCAGGGGAAGAGATATCTGAGAGAGCACAGACATCCCATACTCAAGCTTTTGAGTTTCCCTGGATGGTACGGGATTCTGATTTGGTGCAGAGCAGAAGTATCATCAAAACAGTCAGGAGCTGCAGTTTGCAATTGGAGAAAAGGGATGAGAATTGTGCTTTTCTTAAATAAGCTCATCATTCACACCCACCCCCATCTCTGTTTGGCACAAGAGAGGACAAAATACCAGCTAGTCACTGCTCAAATTGTGCTGAATTGCACAAGCTGAGGGTCTTTGTATCACCTAAAGTCAGTGGATCTGTGCTGCTGCACATCAGCAGAGGATCTGACCCTGGAAATGCATCAGCAGAGAGGTGTTGACCACTGTGGTAGCTGAGAGATGAGCTGCTGTGGCTAGAGTCCATCCCATCCAGTTGTTCTCTTATTTGACATCAAAATTTACCAGCAATTCAGTGAGTGCAGAATACTATCCCTGATGGAGGCTATATACTCCTTGGAAAGAATAAAACTGCTGAAACACATCTAATTGTCCACTATCCTAACAAAGAGGTGCTCTGGCAATTACTTCCTGAGTTAGCCACTGATCAACTTACGCCGTGAAGCATGAGGATTGATAGCTCCTGTAATTTTATTTAATAAAGATCAATTTAAATAGTCTGCCTTAAAAACAAAAGGAAGGTTAATGAAGGCAGAGTCTTAAATTATATAGATCACAGCTCTGATTTTCATGCTAACAGAAAACAGATCAATGGAAACTGTGCAGTATAATTGGAAATGTAAGAAAACTGAAAACAGCCATACTGTGGAAAAGGTAATAAATACTGCTGGCAGACTGGAGCAGGGGCTATCAGAGGAGGCTAATACTGAACACAAAAAGATGAACAAAAGTCTTGCTGGGAAAGAGGCAGGAGAGGTCAGACTGCAATTCAATCAATGGGCAGTGTGGGCTATTCTGAATTACTTGGCCAAGTCCTGTCAGGAGCTGCAGTGCACCTGAGCCTGGATCAGAGCTGATTCACCATTCGAGCAGCAAACCTCTGCAAACAAGCACACACACATCTGCCCAGAACACCAGAGGAAGGATGAGGAGCCCTCTCTCTCCCACCACAATTGTGTTCCCAGGACAGAAAGCCCTGGCACTGAGCAGGGTCTGGGGAGGAGAGGCAGAGCAGCCCTGAGGGGTGAGGAGCTGCACTGGCTGCGCTCCCACCTCTTCTATTTGCCAGGATTGTCCTGATGAAGGCAGGAATGATGAATCTGACTCCGTGTTCTCAGAAGGCTAATTTATTCCTTTATGATACTATATAGTATTAAAGAATACTATACTAAAGAATACAGAAAGGATACTTACAGAATGCTAAAAAGATAATAATGAAAACTCATGACTCTTTCCAGAGTCTCGACACAGCTTGACACTGCTTGGCCAAAGAGTGAAAACAACTCACCCCAGAAACCAATGAAACAATCACCAGTGGGTAAACAATCCCCAAACACATTCCGCATGAGCACAACACAGGAGAAGCAAATGAGATAAGAACTGTTTTCCTTTTCTCTGAGGCTTCTCAGCTTCCCAGGAGAAAAATCCTGGGTGGAGGGATTTTTTTCAGAGAATGTGAACGCTGCACCCACCTGCAGAGAAGTGTGAGAGGCTGGCAGTGCAGGAGGCAGCACTGCAGGTTACTGTCCCTCCCTGGTGGCTGCTCAGGCATGGAAACTGCTCTGGCACTAAGGGGCGTCAGGATGGAGCAGAGCTCAGCAGCAGCTGCCAGGCTTTGGCACACCATGAGCACCATGAGTGCTCCTGCCTGAGGGGAAATATTCCTGCCTGCAGCTGCTGGGGTGCCTTGTTAGCCTTGTGCAGAGCCATTGATCTGCCCTGCTCACTCAGGCACAGGAACCACACTTATGTTTCATCCTGTGCTATGTTTCTCCCTCTTCAAGGACGTGCTCATAATAGTTTAAGCCATCCTGCCCTAAAAAGTAGAGGAACAGTCTAGCTAATTACTAATCAAATGAGCTTTCTGTCTGTCTGATGAACTGGGCAAAGTATATATTTTCTGGCTTGTGGAGAAATCTCATAGTGAATTGGACTGTAATATTCATTACAATTGGTCTTTGGAGAGCTTGGAGGAGTCCTTTAAAGTCTCATCAAAGCAATCCACAATATAGAGATGATTGTCCCATTTTGTATTAGCAGACACCTAAATAAATGCCTTCATAAAATGAGAAATTGTCTTTATCAAGGGGATCACTGGAGTGCCAGGTACTAGGGTGTTTCTAGCTTTTTTTTTGTGATGGAGAGATAAATCAGCATGGGCAAACTTCAAAAAGGTTAATGGCTTAGAAGAGCATAGCATGTGGTATGGCTATCTCCCTGGCCTCAAGGCAGGAAATAGCATGGGATCAAACCTTCCTATTAGTATTTAATCATAGACAACCCACACCTGGCTGTTTGAAAATCAAGCAGACTCTTAATGCTCAATCATGTGTTTTCTGATCACAGCAATCAGTCATAGATCAAGTTTAGACACAGTATTTGGGTTTGTTCTAATTTTATCCGCAGTAGATGCTCAAGAGTTCCTGTGTTCCACACTTACACCAACAACCTCATTCTTTACTGAACCTCAGGGCTGGGTTCCCACTGCAGATGGGTACTTACATGAGGGACTTTCTTTTTCTCAGTCTCTTTACTGTCTCTGACATGTGTAATATGAAAAACTCAGTAGTCACCACTCCACAAACCCTGAGTACCTTTTGTGTGTTAGCCATCCACAATATCCCCCACCCCGCCCTTGCAGGAGAGGTAGTCAAAACTTGAAATAAAACTCAGTGTGTGCTAGTTACACCACTCTACTGCAGCTGCAGAAATTCTGCTTCATCTTTTTACTGGTTATGGGTGTTGATAAAGAATGCAGATGTTTCCAAAGTACTGAGACAAGCTCAAAACACAGCTGCCTTTGGAGCTTGACTCTGCCATCACTTGCTGTTCAAGGACTGTCCAGACTTCAGTTCTGGGATGTAAACTTCCTCAGAACATCCTGCTCTTTTATTTCAAGGAAAAAGAAATTCACATCTGAGGTAAGAAAGATTGTGTCTTTCTCCTCTCTGCTTGTTCTGATTAAATCTCATTAAGTGCTTTTCTGCCTCTTGTTTTAATTTTAAAAGTCATAATCCCCCAAACTGTATGCAAGCAGCCTAGAAATGCCTCCTCAGCCTGGCTGCCTTTACTGTCAGGGGAGAGAAATGAGCATCTGCAGAGTCGAGTCAACACCTAGAATTACAGAAAACTAGTGGAAAAGCCAGAAAGTGGGGAATTCTCTTCTGCTTGCTTTAGTCAGTAACAAAGGGCTCTGCATTGTATCACCTTCACTTAGAACAGCCCTGTTCTTATCTGTTGGCTGTTTTCCCACTGCAAGGCAGCTGGGTTTTTCAGGAAACAAAATGTAAGCATGCAACCACAGGAGGACTTTGCCTTGTTCTATGGGATTCAGCTAAAAGTTATCTGTCTGTACCAGATCTTGACACAATTGCACTCCTTCAGTCTATAGAAACACCTCAAAGTGTTAATCCTCTCAAAGAGAGTACCTGAGAAGGACAATGTGGATATCCTCAAACAAAAAAAATTAAAGGCACGTTGACAGGTACACACACACACATTGATATAGATATAGATATGGATACAGATATAGATATTCCTTTAGATCTGTAGATATGAGAGGTTCTACCACATTTTCTGGCAGAACCATACAGTCTAAAGATCTACTTCAGCTTGCTTGGCTCAGCACCTCTCAAGCCTGAATAAATCAATGGCAATAAGTACATTAAAGTGGGAAGAGTTATTCCAGTGCTAAGCAGTGCAAAAGCAGCGCAAGCCAACTCATTCTAATACATCACTGTCTGCTGTCCAGGCATTATATCTTCTTATATGGGTGAATCCCAATGGCTTTAATCCTTTCTGACTTCCAGCACTGCACACTTCAGCAGTGGGGGAATGGGGTAGGGGGAATTCAGGATTAGGGCTGGCAGCCAGAAGCATGTCCCACTCCTCAGCCAGTGTGTACCTCTGTTTTCTCTGGCGTGCTGCTGCCACTTGTGCCCTCTCAGAGCATCTGAAAAGGTTCCTATTATTGTCTACTCAGTGTTTATTCTTTTCCAATACCAGCAGATGGTCAAGTGTCACTCTCTATCCCTCTCTTTTCTACTTCTGTATGATTCTGATTGTTGGCACAACTTCTCCGGAATATGTTCTGGAAACTTTCAGCGTTTAACTTTCTCAGCCTGTCACCTGGTTTTGTCCCTTCAGAGCCATAAAAGGAGATGATTGCTTGAGGGGCAGAGCTACATATATCATCCAGAGTGTATCATGGTTAGGTGGATGTAGTGAAAAAAAATGTATCTGTGTGGAGGAGGGCTGTCTTTCAACACATCCATTTGCCAGGAAAAAAAAATTATGGCAGTTTGGCTTCTGAAAAAAAAAGGAGGAGGAAAATAAGCTAATTAGCTGTGTAAGTCAGCTCTGAAAAAAAGTAAATAAAGAAATAAAGCAGTTAATGCTTGGATGCACTTTAAATCCCAAGGCTGCTCCCTTGCTCTTACATGTATGTGTTTAATAATGCACAAGCTCCTCGCTTGCTGTGTTCTTGTGCTTCACTCCAAACTCTGGGGGAGTCAGAGGACACAGCATCTCACCTGAGACCATGCAGTGGCCCTGGAAAACTCCACGGGAGCAGCCCTGAACCTTGTTAGAAAAGCCCAGCAGAACAGAGAAACACCAGGCTTCCAAATGAGGGCATCTATGTCCCTCTCTAATCCAATGCCCCTCTCTGCACTGACAAATATTTGATTACCTAACTAATTTGCAGGGATAGTCCATGCTGAAATACGCTTTTCCATCACATTTCCCTCTATTAATAATCAGCTGGCCTGGGAGATCTGGCTGTTTGCAATGCAGTGATAAGTGCATATTCTGGACAAACAGCTTGTTAAGAAAGACTTTTAGGTCTGGCCTTGTTGCTAGGAAACTGGAAAAGCTACTGGAAAGCTGCTTGAATGCGATGGAGTGTATTGCTGGCAATCAGTGTCACTTGCCCTAGGTGATAGCCTGCAGCCTTTAAAAATGCTGAAACATTGTCCAATGCCATCACATTCATGCAAGATGTTGGGGGGACATGCAGTTAATTAAGTGGCCCATGTTTGCGTGTTTGGAGCTCAGGAGCCCAGTAAATACCATCATTTAAAAGGCACTGGAGGAATGTTTAAGACAAAGTAGGTTATAGGTGTTGCTGGCCTGGCTCATTAAAAGCCAAGGTGATCAAGGTGTGAGTTTGCAGCAGGGTGGTGGAAATCTCTCACGCACTTTTGCAATGCTGGCAACAGCCCCTCAGTGTCACATCCTGTTTGGATTTGGTTCCTAGCTGGGAAGTTATTTTGGCAGCTCTCCTCACCTGGGGTCACAGCATTCCCCATTTATACATCTCCAGGTCCTTCTCTATAGGATACACATATACCTTATTCTTCTTACTGAATATCTTCTCAAGCCAAATAAATCCCCAGAGTAATTCCAATTGTCACCAGACACATTCTGGTGTGGCACTGGGAGTATCAGAGAACATGGGGATGAAAACTTCAATGTGCCTTGAGAGGGCACTGGGGGAAACTGGGAGCACATCAAGCAGCACCCCCAGCCACGAGCGCTCAGGACAGCCTGGAGGATGTGTGCACCATGAATTCCACATCCCTGAGCCCAGCACAGCCCTTGGGGCAGCAGCAGAGGAGGCAAAGGCCTCAGCACTGTCTGAACCATCAGGTGTCAACTGGGGTTTTGCGCAAGAGGCCTTTTTGTCCTCTATGCCAGGCTGCTTCCCTGCAAAGTGAGCAAAGGAACTTTTCATTGCAATTTTTCCACGTCTCTGGAAACCTTCCTTGCCCAGAATTTGGGTTATGGCTATTTTTTCTTGCCTTTCTTTGGTACCCCATACTCTCCAGGACTTTCTCTTCACAGGAGCTGCCAGGTGGCTCTGAAGTGCTGCTCCTTTCTTTGCTAACCAAGAGAGAAGTACAACTGAAAATAAAACCCCACAGTTTCCACATGGAGGATCAGCATTTTTTTCAGTTACAATGCTTCAGATTGTTAACCAATAACAATATTTTAGAGATTCAAATGCTTTATGATAGGGACTAACATGACCAAAGGATTTCTTTCCAGTGCTGAGACCATAATTTGTGATTTAATTAGACAGGGATTTTTCAGCCATTCTTACTTTGGGAATCCTGAGTGCTTCTCCAGCAGAGTTCTTTGGACACTTCCTCCCCACCCCAAGATACAAACGCTGCAGCTCAACACCTCAGAACCAAAGGATCACTCCATAACAGCCACCCAAAGCTGATGACAACCCTCTGAGGGTGGAAAACACACTGTATACATCAGCAGATAAAGCTTCATATGGATTCTTCCCCCTCCTGCATGGGGTGAGGGCACTGCACCCACCCAGGCTGCCCCTGATCCCTCTGTGGCTTCTGCCAGAAAACTTGGAGCTCAGTGTTATGAGCTCCCCTCCCCTGAATGAAGTTAAGGCTTTATTGCTTATTCTGCGGAAATGAAAACAAAACACAGGTGCCATGCAGTAAAAGGAGATATGAGGAGGGAAATGTGGGATTCAAGGGTGCAATAAAAGTGTTTATAGTTGTGCTGGCTGCTCTTAGGACTGAACACCAACAAAGGCATAGTGCAAGGTGGGGCAGGAGAGACCAAGATGATAACAAACACTTGGGGTGATCCCGCATCACCACTGAAAGGTGATCAGTGTGGTTAAACAGAACAAGGGGTGTAAATCCATGTGGTTTTTTAACTCAGAATCATGCTCATGCAAATGTAATAGACCTCTCTCTCACCTTCCAAGCTTTGCCTAGAAAAACTCTCTCTCTCAAGGTCAAATTTATCCTTACAGAAGTTGTGAATGAAGACTTGCATGAAGGGAAACTGCAGATGCCCTGAAGGACTTCAGTCATTTGTTTCGGTGGTCCTCTGGAAAATTCCTGTAAAATGATGCCATCACTTCAGGGCATGAAGGGAGTGCACAACTCCCTGTGGTTTGTCATCTAAGACACCACTGCCCCTCCCAACCCTGTGCTGATACTGTGGAAGGACAATACCAAATGTGTAATTTCATCAGGGGTCTCACCTCACCCATGTCAACAACCAACTTCAAACATATTCCTGACTGTGTTGCCCATGTGCCTGCAGCCATCCTTGTGTTTAACACAGTGTGCTTGAACTGAAATAAAACTGTCAGGATTCACTCTGCTGCCTTATCTCTGCCTTGTGGTGGCCAAGCTTTCCTTTCCATGGAATCTGGGAACTCAGTGATCATTTACAGACCCTGTCACTACACTGGCTCTGGAGGGGGGTGAGGCAGTACCAAGCCATAGCATGGGTTGGGCACATAGACACAGATTTATCCCCTTCCCAGGCTCAGGCAGAAATCTGACTTCTGTCTGAAGGCTGGTATTCAAAATACTTGAGTATTATCTTCTTTCATGGCTGTTTTTAAAAGGTTGTATCCTTGCACAGCCAGGAGGGAAGGGGTGGGAAAAGCCGAAAAGATGATTCTCACCATGCACTTTTCTGCTGGAAGCAGTGGTTTTAAAATCTGTCCTCTTTCCACCTCCAAGACTCCAAACTATGGAAAATCAAGGATTCTCTAGGTAACAGGGACACTGTGGGGGCTCCCCTGCCCTTGTAATTGTCCATTTCCTTCTCCCAGTCCCAGCAGGAGACAGCTGGTGGTCCCACAGCAGAGCTGGCACCACCGTGGCTCACGTTTCCCCTCACTCCCTGTCCTGCTCAGCAGTTTTTCCATGAACTTATCTGAGCAGCTCTTCATGCTTTGTGCTGTGAAGATCAAAGATGAGGTGTCCGGAATAAAAAGCTCACAGTTACTATGAGGCCTCTCTCAACATGCTGGGAATAGAAATGTGGCAATCAGACTTGGGGATGAAATCATGTTGGACATGCCGGCTTAATCTCTGAAATATGAAATTGTATGGAAAGAATTACAGCTAAAAAGCATTTTACATTTTAGAAAGCTGCTCTGACCCATGCTGGATCAGGAAAGAGGAGGAGAAGAGGGGGGAAAAAAAAGCCTGTGGGGTGCAAAAGATTATAGCCAGTTGGGTTAGAAAAACACATCTATCATCAAATTAATAGTCTCCTGCTCCTGTACTATGGAACATGATTCTGTTTGAAAAAGAGTCTGAGATGGCTTATTTGAATTCTCAGGATCAGATTATTTGCTATTTGCAAATATCTGGATGTTACTTGCAAATCCTCCCCAAAGCTTCATGTATTTTAGCCCAATGCATATATTCATTTCACAATCAGGTTTAGGTGGGATACAGAGCAGCACTGAGTTGGCTGCTCTCCCAATACACCTTTATTTAGCCAGGCCACCAGGGAGCAGAAACAACAGGCCATGGATAGTCAGCTGCAAGAGAAAATTTGCAAGCAGAATAAATGAAGAAACATGCAATTTGTGGTTCCTTTGTTGAAAAATATCTGCAATTCAATGAATATTTTCCAATGCACATCCAAGAACAGATTCTTACCCTCCTGTACCCTGGGTTGCAAAGCAACACAAAAAGTTTGAGAAGTTTTGTGTTGTTTCCATGTGACCATGAAGAGAAGACTGGTGTGATAAGGACAGTGACGTTGAACAATGCCATGCTTGGTGGCACACCCTGAATTTCTTCATTAATACAAAATCAGGGCAGATTGCCGTAACAATGTTTTAACTGCATCTTCACCATATGGAAAAATTTTCAAACCCAGAGAGTAGAGAGCCCTTACACTCAGCAGCAGAACTTTGCTCACTTCATAGCTCAGCATTGTGTCAAGCAGTGAAAATAAACAAATATAAGTGATTCTTCTTGGCTTTCAGGGTCAGAGCTGGTTCTGGATGTCACAAATACTTGTAAACTATGTAAACCCCACCACATGGCAGGTTTTGGAATAAGGTCCCTTTGGTGCATGCCCACCCCTGGCCCGGGAGGGCTGGATGGAGCCTTTGGGCAGGAGGAGCAGCACAGGAGGGAGGGCTGGGCTTTGCACCTTTGGTTTTATTCCCAATGCTGATTTCTGATCCCAGAGTGATTTTCCCTTCCCATCCCATCCCATCCCATCCCATCCCATCCCATCCCATCCCATCCCATCCCATCCCATCCCCATCCCCATCCCCATCTCCATCCCCATCCCATCCCCATCCCATCCTCATCCCCATCCCATCCCCATCCCATCCCATCCCATCCCATCCCATCCCATCCCATCCCATCCCCATCCCCATCCCCAACCCCATCCCATCCCATCCCCACCCCACCCCATCCCATCCCATCCCATCCCATCCCATCCCATCCCATCCCATCCCATCCCATCCCATCCCATCCCATCCCATCCCCATCCCATCCCATCCCATCCCATCCCATCCCATCCCCATCCCCATCCCCATCTCCATCCCCATCCCATCCCCATCCCATCCTCATCCCCATCCCATCCCCATCCCATCCCATCCCATCCCATCCCATCCCATCCCATCCCATCCCATCCCATCCCATCCCATCCCCATCCCCATCCCCATCCCCATCTTCCACTGTGCTGAAGCAAACACCCACCAGCCTGTGGGACCCCTTCCCATCCCTGCTACTGCCTTAGCACAGCTTCTGTCCCCTTCCCACTTAAAATCCTGCTTGGCCAGCTGGGAGCCCGCCTGCCTTGGAGCCCACAGCCTCAGCCTGCCTGATTAGCCAGGCAAACAGCCCCATTAAACTCCTGGCTGAGGGGAGGCTGGCTCAGAGACACTCACCAGGCTCAGCAGGAAGCCAACTTTATTAACAAGGAGCAGGAAGCAACGAGTGTCAGAATATCTCTGCACTTGCAGTACCTGGAGGGAACATTATCACTTATCAGCCTGATATTTCACTGCACCCTTCCTTTCGCAGGTTCTTGATCCCTTCTCCTCACACAACAGCTAAACACACTAACTAGGCAATTGGAGAAATATGCCAAAAAATGTTTATAATTTGGAGGAATTTTCAGGGTTTTTCTGACAAGCCTTGTGAGAAGAAAAGAAAGAAAACAAAGGTAAACACTAAGTGAAACACATTTGGGCTAAAACCTGTGTATTAGGTCAAAAAAGAACAAATCTCTGCAGGATCCCAGGGGGAGATTATATTTTATTGGTGTTTTTATGTACAAAGGGAAAGGTTAATCGAAGGTCTGAGCAGAAAGGTTCATAGAAAATTGTCATCTGTTTGTGTTTTCTTTTTGAAGTAATAGTTTGCAGGAGCCAAGGGAGGAGGTAAAGCAGTAAAGGCCAGAGGTAAATTGAAGGTGGAACAGTTTGGAAGAACTTTGACAAAACCACGTAAAACTGAGAATGCAGCTTTGTCAAGACTGAAATGCATTCCTGAATTCTGCAAATTTTTGCCCAATTTTAGTTGTGGAACAAAGAATACAGGAGGGGATGAGTGCTTACATTGGGAATAACAGATTTTTATTTTTCTTCTCCAAATGAATTTTCAATTAGATCAGTTTTTCTAATTGAGATTACCTAATAGGTTGTCCACAAAATATCAGTGAATTTCAGAACAAACAGTGCTGGTCTAGAAAGTTTCATTTAAAACTGAAGGAATCCCTGTGGAATGATTTCTTTTGCAAAGAATGATGCAGTTTTCCATGCTTGGTTTTAAGCTAGACTGGAAACAGAGCTAAAAAAAAAAAAAAAAGATGATGCTGGGCAAAACTCAATTTCCATCATTTGTCCTGTGATGGTTTCTGTGTGCAGCAAGACAGGAGGAGGCAGCTGCTGGGTCTGAGCTCCCCCCCAGTCCAGTCTCAAGAGCAAAGACTCTCATGTCAAAGGGCTTGTTTTAATTTTGATTTATGTTTTGTTTAACATAAAGTTTGTTGTACTGATCAGACCAGAGGTCCTTGTAGCATAACATTCAGTCCCAGCAGTGGCTAACAGAATGGATTTTTTCAGGGCAGGGAGATGAAAAACAATTTCTGGATAGAATGATTTTTCCTATCATGTCAGCTCAGCCTGGCCATCAGCCCTTTAGGAATTCCAAGGCCAGGTTGGACAGGGCTCCCAGAAACCTGGTCATGGTCCTTGCCCATGGCAGGGGGATTGGAGTGAGATGGTTTTTAAGGTATCTTCCAGCCCAAACCATTTTGTGGTTCTCTGATTCTTGTTTCATTGTGCTGCACATTATTTAAAAATTGGGATGCAATGGAAAGCCACCAGCTAATGCAGAGCTCCTGCTGGGCTCTGAGGGGTTCTGTGCTGAGGAGGAGCAGCTTGGGCAGCCTGAGCACGCTGCTGCTGGGTGTGCAGGGCATTCCCAAGGCTGACAGCAGATCCCTTGGGCTGAACAGGAAGGCAGGAGCAGAGCAAGCTGTAAAGCATCTCTTTCCTCCCAGGACAGAGGCAGAGCAGGGCAGGGAGGCTCTGCCACAGCCCACAAGGCTGCTGCCCTCTCCAAGCACAGCAGGTCATGCTCCCCTCCCAGGCCCCAAATGCAAGGAACATAATGAACACAAAAACTATTTCTGAAGCACCAGAATTCCTCAGTGATCCTTAGTGCTGAACTACATCTCTCTCTCAGAGTTTATGAAGTAGATTTCATTGTAGGCTGGGGAAACTAGTGCTCCCATTTTTCTCTTTGGGATGTGTTTGATATTTAACCTGCCTTAAATCAATAGTCAAGCTCTAAACTGTTCTTGCTGTACAGTTTCCTGCTCACACAAATATCTTAAGCCTAGAATTGCAGTGAGATGCTCAGGAAAATGTTTTCCTTGGTCAGGCAGCATTTCCTGAGGGTCTGCAAGCAGGGCTGTGTGTGCTCATGTTTGACAAAGGCATGTGCATGGGGCAAGTTAACAATTAATCTTAGAAATTAGAGAGAAGCCTTAAGAAGATCTGCTTTCAGTGAACTTAAGGGTATGACTTGCCAATTCATCATGATGGTGTTCCCTGTGAATGGAAGCTGTACTCCGTGTTTCTAAGATGTTTTATGCAATTTTCCAGGATATTGTGTCATATCAGCTGAAATTCAACATTATGCAGCTCTTAAGCAGCACAATTTGACACTTTCTTTTCAGCTTTAAAGAAAGTAGCATTGGTTCTTCTAATCCTGACACTTGCCAATAAATCAGGACAAGGAGGTTTAACCAAACTGTAGCTACAGCAGCCTGCTCCTGGCTATGTTACTCACTGAGATGTTCAATATATACTCACATGGAAACAGGATGCTCTTCAATTAGTTGGCAAGCTGCACCAAGAGGAACGGTGAGATGTCGAGCATAGATATTTATCTGATCATTATCAGGAGTACAGGGAGCTGGAAAACTTGTGAGAAATAACGACAGGTTTGCAATTGAGTTCGAACAGAGAGCACATTTGAACGTGAGAACATCTCCACTTTGGTCTGGGAAAGATGGAGAGAATTGCCGTGGAGAGATTAGACAGTCTCAATAGGTGGGTAGGTGAGTAGGTAGAAAGAAAGGAATAGAAAGAAATCTGAACAGAAGAAGGAGAGAAATTAGGCTAGTGAAATAAAAGGTGGGTGTAAATGCCATTTCAGGGCTTTTCTCTGTTAGAGCTCAGAGCACTTGAAAAAAAAAATAAAATCAGGGTTTTCTCTTCAAGAAGAGCTGCAAAGGCAGGAGGAGAAAAATGTTTGAAAAAGGGCAGTGCTGGAGTGAGGAGCAGGATGAGGACATGCTGGCTGTGTCGCTCAGCCCCACAGTGAGGACAAAGTCGAGGACATTTTGGGGAAGGGAGCGCTCCACAGGCAAACAGGCAAAATATTTCTTTGTGAAACTGCCCTCTGAGAGCCCAGCACAGTAAAGTAACTCATGAGGAGAGAGAGCAGTGGGGAACTGCCATGGCAGGCTCACTGTGGGAAGATAAGTTGCTGTGCTCCAAGACAGATCATCCCCCAGCTGTCCATTGCACTTTCTGCCTGAACTGCTGCTGTCTGTGGAGAATGTCAAGTCCTTGGGGCCTCATCTCCCTGCATCCCCCACATGAGATTGAGGGCCTGGCAAGCACCTTCCCAATAAATTATTGTTATTGCAAGGAAGGGAACAGGCAGGGGAAAGACTTTTCAGTGATCCTAGCAACATTGTGCCTCCAAAAAAGCACATGTCGTGGGAGAATTTCAAAATGCTTCCAGGAGCCGAGAAGGCAGATGCACGTTGGAAACCTTTGAAGGAGATGAATAGCAGGAAGCATCTCTAAAAGACCCACAAAGGCATTACTGCAGAAAAACCAGCTGCAAAATGAGGTAATGACTCTTCAATACTCTCCAATATGCTGGCACAAGTCCTGTGTGTTTCATCTCGCTATCTATCAATGTAGCATTAGAAGATCTTAAAGTGTTTACAAGTGGATGCAGGGTTGGTCTGCGGGCCCCGTGGGGATGCTGACCCCTCTTTCCAAAGGAAGCATGACAAGGCAAAGGTCATCCTTCTCTGTGCACTCAATTACAAAGGAACCAGACCCCACGGTGGTTTTTTTCCCTGAGAGTCCCCTCCTGGGTACTTACTCTAAAATTGTCTCCCGCCACATATTTCATTCTCCTCGGATATTAAAAAATAATTAGAGGCAAAAAAAAAGGAGCAGAGAGAGGCTGGGGGAGGAGGAGAGATGGTGGGGAAGCCCTGTCCCTCAAGAGCAGAGCAGCAAGCACAGAATCATTGCAGCTCAGTGCACAGGTGACATCCTGGTTTGTGCAGGACCTGAGCTGGCTCTCCCAGAGCAGCACAGCCAGGCACTGCTGTCACACCCAGGGCAGGAAGGGCCCTCTGGAAGGAAAACTTCAGGAAAACAAGCTTCCCAGGGGATCCAAGTGCCTCCTCTTTGTCTGAAAGGGAGCTTTCTGCATGCAGGCAGCAGCAGAATAGATGGAGACCTGTCAGAAAGTGATGCATAGGCAGCTAAGTGAAGCTCAAGCATTCATAAAGAAACAATGTTATCAAAGATGAATAGCTTGAAAACTGCTTTTAGGAACATTTACACAGGGTTTCACCTCCTGGCAACACAGAAACGTCAATGCTGCTCGGGCTGACTCATAGCAGAGCAGGAGAGCTCTACAGAAAGCTCCTGCTCTCCTTTTTCTTCCTCACCGAGGTCTGTGCAGAGGTGTGTGTGTGCAGGGTGGGGGTGCTGCACTGAGGAATCACCCGGAATTGGCTCAGAGAGGAGTTGTTTTCAGAGTCCTTGCCATGCTTTATTAGTGTGGAAATTCAATAATCTCATTAATTACAGAAAAATAATGTAAGGTGGATCTGCTGGGCCCCTGCACAATTTGAGCTCTCCTTCTGTGGGTAATTGCCAATGACATGTCTGAGAGAAATATCACAATGATACATAACAAAGGGCAGCACAGCTTTACAGCATAGATCTTGTTGCTATGGGAACTTGTCTTTGCTCCTATCCCAGAGCTAGATGATTTATGTATGTGCAAGAGTTCCTTTATTTTAGGGCTTTGCAAAAGAGAAAAAACCCTATCAGATCTCTCTCCACATCTATCCATCCGGTTATCTATCCAGTTATCTAATAATTCTTTCTTTATTATAATTACCTGTCTATTATAATCTTTATCCATGGCCTCATTCTTCCAAATATTCTGCTCTCTATCTACTTTTGGGGACCAAGATACAAGACAAGCTGAGGGAGGGGGAAAAAAATGTGGACATCGGTTGCTCCTTGTGCGTGCTGCCTGGACGTGAGTGCTGTTCAGAGGCAGAGACAAAGCAGCCCAGCCACGAGCCGCGAGCCTCTCCTGCCCCAGCTGCTCTCTGTGCCCACGTGCAGCAGCAGGACAAAAGCATCTCCCTCACCCCTGGGGCATAAAGGGAATGGTGGAGCAAGGAAAAGCCTCAGATCTCACTCTTTGTGAATGGTAAGAGAGCACAGGGGTCACCCACAGCTGTGCTGGGTATTGAAGGTGGAGCTCTGGAGGGAAATGCTGAAAGTCCTTCAATAACTCCTCAAAAGGCTGAAGTTGGAGCATAACTCCCATTAACTTTGGTCTGTTCATCCCAGGTGGTGAGCAGATTGGCTAAAAGGTGAAAATGCAATATTTTAATTCAGAAACGGGCACCTTTGGCTGCAGTTCTTTGCTGTCTTTGCATTTCATAATTTGTTAGGCATTTCCTAACCTAATTTGTTAACCATTTCCTAATGGAGCCATTCTTGGTCCAGATATACCTGAGATTAATAGGAGATTTTTTTTCTCAGGTAGGATTCTGTTAGGGTCATTGGTTGCTCCAGGGGGACCATGTAAATTACCTGTACATCAATAAGAAACTACTGAAAGGTTCATGCTCAAAAATTAGTATCTTGCAGTCTCAGGAGACCCATTAAAGAAGATGTTCAAATTCTGGTGTACACACAGGTTTAGAAAATTTTGAGCCACAAAGCTGGTCCTGGCAGCTTCTACCTCTGAATTTATTTAATTCCTCATTGTCTCCAGTGATATGAAACTGCTTTAAACATTTGCATATGTTTTTGTAGGGTATTTAATGTAAAAATTTGCGAGTTCAAGATATGATACAGGCAACCTGGCCAGCAGCCATGTTCAGGTCCAGGTTCATCTTTAAATCAATCCAAACAAGAGCCTGAGAAGCCACCTGACACTTCTGTTAAATCACAACACTATGTAAAATGCAGGCTCGCTCTGATTTTGCCACATGCTGTAGCATTTCTCAAGGCTATTATTTTACTGGGAGAGTGAACATGATGCCCATGACTTTGTTCACTCAATGGCTGGAAACAATCTCCTTCTTCTATAATGTATCAGAGAGCCAGGGCTTTAACTCTGCAAGGAAAAAAATAATCACGCGAACCGCTTGATCTTGAAAAGAAAGAAAGTGGAATTCCATATTTATGAGAGTTCTCTTTCAGCCTGGAAATTCACTGATCAGTGAAACCTCACTTTGCAAGTTCAGGGAGCTGATTACACTCCTGATCTAATCAGCTCCTTGCTGCATGGAAGCCTCCTCCACGCAGACCTCCTGCTTGACTCTCCTTCCCCCCAGCCCCGTTGTGGCTGAGCCGTGGCTCTGCTGAAGTGCTGAATCACCAGATGGGAATTGCCTGTGAGGGCCCCACTAATAGGACAAGCCTCGTGGTGTTGGAAGCACTCTTGCTCTGTAATTTCTCAGGTCCTCGTGCTGCGGGTGGCACACTTGCAGGATCTCTGCCCTAATTCATGTCAAAGAGAAAAGCTAATCCTTTGGCACAACTGATCAGCTCTTCATACCAGGGCTCCTGATCCACCACAGTCTGTGGCCAAGAGCAGCAGCTCCCTCCTCACCAGCTCCCTGAGTTTCAATTCCTTAAAGCTAATCAATATCCTTATTAATGTTCCAAAATCAATTATCCTAATAAAGCCTGGAGGGAGCTGAAGGGTTGCTATTCAGCACTCACCTTTTATTATCCCGACTGTTTATTTCCCCATTGATAGAACTGTCTGATTTTATGACAGATTACGGGTGAAACTGCAGCACTCAACACACTTGTCAGCCCTAGAGATATGTTGTGTTATTATTACTATTTTGAGAGCCTTTTGCTTACATTTCCTGCTTGTATGGATGCTTTAGAAAGAGTCCCTGGCTTTGCTCTGCTGGGATAGGATAGGGAGTGCTGCAGCTCCGTGCTGCACATCAAATGGATAATAATCTGTTATATCTATTCAATTATAATATTCTATAATATAATTTATTCAATTATAATATTGCTCCAGACCATGGCACTTTGTTTATGCAGCAGGCAATGCTCTGTATTCTGCAGCAAGACTGCAAGACACGAGCAGGGTGGATCACCTCGTGGTCATCCACAGCAAATCAGGTGAAGGTGCATTTTTGATCCCAAAAACATCAGGAGAGAATGGCATTTCTCCTGCAGCTGAACCCCTCTATTCCATGCAGAAGTTGTGTCTGGAGCCTGGAAGAAGGAAAGACTGCAGTTCCCTGCAGCATCCCAGGGGCAGGGCAGCTCAGGGCCAGGGGGCAGAGGGAAGCAGCTGGAAATGCTGCTCAGTCTCCTGAGCACTGAACTCAATCCCTGCCTGCCAAGCATGGCTACATGTATATTTTAAGGAAATTCAGCCACATGTTTTCTATTTCTTTCCTGGGCTTATTGATCAACCATTTAGGAGTAGAAGATGAACTCCAGGTCAGGTTATCCTCCAAGACTGTTCCAGCAAGGTGCTGAAGCAGGAAGTGATGTGAAAGTCTATGAATGGAATCAGCCCTTCCTAAGTGCCCCCTTCACCCTGGCCATCCCCTGTTCTGCCCACCAGCACCCAGGGAGCCTCTGGCCAGCAGAGCTGGGGTGGGAGCCCTGGGAATGTGGTCCTTGGTTGTGCAGCCTCTCCCTGGGCTGGAATACATCTATTCCCTGCCTCCATCTTTAGACTATTAGCTCCCAGAGAAACTCCTCTACTTATCTTTGGGAAAAGGTGTCTGAAATGCTTCCCTTTCAGTGTTAGAACAGTTTCTGTATCCTATACAGTAAATCTTTTATCCATGGGATGGCACATGAATGGGGAGATTGACCCTGGAAGGACTGACAGCACAGCAGAGAGAGGCTTTTCTTTCTTACTGGGGCCAATAAAGAATATGTATCACTTACTTCTTTTCAGTTAACCAGTATTAGATCACACCATCCACACCAGTTGTTAAACTGGTAATGAGACAGGCTCCATTTCAGAGAGATTATCACTTTATTATGAACTGAACATTCAGCAGATGTTTTAATTTTACAGAATTCATTTCACATTATCAAGTTTTCTCTCTATCTTATTTGATTTAACGTTTCTTAAGAGCGATTTGTCTCTCTCTAATGCTTGAGACCAGTGCAGCCCAATCAGGCAAATTGTCTGTATTAAATGGTTCCTGTGGGATTCATAACAGCAATAGGACCTTTTGGGTTTTCTTCTGGAAAAGGTTTCTTCCAAAAAACCCCAGAAAATACATCCTGTGTTAATGATTTCTCTCATCCTAGTCCCCTTTTATCCCAGCCTTTCCTGCCAATATGCCCATATAGCACAATTCCAGATAAAGCAGAAATGCAGTGAAAAGTGGCATGAAAGCAGCGTCACAAAAAGAAAAAAAACTTGATTGAAGTTGCGAGCTAGCGAGAGAAATGTGAGCCCATCCGAATCTGAATTAATTAAAGATTTTATTAGCATCTGATGGCACCCCAGGGAAAAGTTCTTTTTTTTTTTTAATCCTCTCACTGTTTTAAAGGCAAAATACCAAGCAAAAGCATTCAAGGGTCATGCCAAAAAAATTTGTTTTGAGGGTGACACAGCCATCCTCCAGCTGTGCCAGACATGTATGATGGTGTAAACAGGGCCAAGCCAGCTGGGTATTTTTCTGTAACAAGGAACTGGCAGCCTATGCTGATTGTGAGCTCAGCTGAGTGAGGAAATCAAATGCACTATCAAATTTTACTGTTCTTTTTTGTCAGTTTTAGCAATGGAAGGGAGCCTTGAGAAGTCTGGATTTTATCATCTTATTGCAAAGCTCTGATACCTCCTCAGCAATTTCTCATGGGCAGCTCCTCACAGCACAGCCAACAAACTCCAACTCTCTTCTCAGCCAGCTCACCCACTCTTTTGTAGCACTCTTCTTCTTATTGGACACAGCTGTGGCCTATTAAGGGCAGGCCTTTTCCTAATCTTTGGTGATCAGTACAGCTGCAATCCTCAGGTGTGAGACTACCTTCTGCACTATCCTTATTTTCTTACTATTATCCTTATTCTATCCCCCCACATCTGGATAGGTAAATAGCCCCATGTACGGGTCACAGAGATGTCCTGCCCCTCTCAGTCTCACCATGTTTGACTCACTCAGGCAGCTAAGAGGATGAGTCCCCTGCTCTGTCCCATGCTTAGGCATGTTGCCTCAGTGGCACGGGGCTGAAGGTTCTGCAGAAAGAAGCTCAGTGATGGAAAAGGCTGTCTGGGAGCATTGAGGCAGGGGAATTGACAGACCACAGCCCCAAGGAGCGGCGTGCATCGTGAGCTCCACCTGGGTGCCCTGGGAGCAGACACTGCCAGGCTGGAGCAGTGCTTGCTGTGAGCTGTGAGACCCCAGCTCCACTCCCTGGACATGCTCTGCCAAGCTCAGCAGCAGGAAGGAAGCTGAAAACTCCCCCTTCCACCCTCCTCTCCCTCCCCTCCCCATCCCTCTCACAGCTGCCCTTTATAACAAGGCATTTTCCTCCCAGGTAGGGAATCAATCCCCCCAGCTCCAAGGGCTGTGTGCACCACACAGACTCCTGCTCACACACCACTAATGCTGCTCCTTGCTAGGGCAGTGATGCATTAAGGATTACAACAAAAGCAGATCCCGTATTTTAAGAAAACCAGCGTATTCATAATTTATGTTTTCAAATCAGCAAGCTGGTTTTGCGCTGCAACACTTAGCTGAGTCATTGCATGTCGTGTTCAAAGGTGAGTGCCAGTAAATGTGTCACCAGAGGTCTTGCTTGAAATTCTAGCGTGGTTATGAGCAATCAGGAGGAGCAAGACACCTGAAACTGCAGAGGACACTGACTAAAGATATGGCCTGGTACAGGTCACAGCTGGCAGAGACATTTCTTGGGAGACCAACTGAGCTTGCAAAGCCTTGGTGAGAGACTCGACAGAGGGGCCTGTTAGGCAGAACACCAAAAAGTGAGTGGATGCCATGTGGGGTGTGAAAGAGCAAAGGTTTTTTCAGGCAATGGGCTTTCTGTAAAAGGCTGTTTGGGGAACTGTAAGTGAGGAAGGTCCTCAATGTTGGCCACATTCTGGGAACCATGTTTTCAACCATGCTTTGTAAAGAAATGTTTCTTTGCTTGTCAAAGAAACACCTGGCTCCATTGTGAAAATCTCCAAAAGAAACCATTCCCAAGAGATGGATTACTGGCTCACTTCCTGGGCCAAAGCACAGCAATAATAGAATAATAATATTATTGGCAATAATAATATTATTGGCAATAATAGCCAAGCCATGCCAGCTATTGCCCCTCCCTCAAATTCACTGATTTTAAGCCCAAACAAGGATTCATCCAAAAATTTAAACCTCAGCCTTTTTGCTTTGGACACACATTCCAAGAGCAGAGAAGAGGGGACTATGCTATTTCTGAAAGCTCTCCTTTAAAGGTTTGTCCCTCAAAATCCCACTCCTGCATTGTGTGTGAGAGCCTTGATCCTTCACATCTGCCATGAGCAGCCCTGGCTGGAGTGCAGGGCCCCAGCACCTCAGGAGAGAGATGCTGGTAGCGAGTCCCTGTGAAATGTGTTTCCCAGTTGGCCCTGGTGGGGAGGACTTGTGGCAGACACAAAGGAGAGGATTAAACAGACTGATCTATTTGAAATGAATAATCCTTATAAAAAAAACCCACATCTCTTCTTCTAGTCAGGAACAAAGCTGTACCAAACCCATCCTCTTCCCTGGTATCAAAGAAAAAGAGGTAGAGACCTGGGAATTACTGTGCTGCATTGCTTGAACGAAAGGGTCATATTTCAAAATATAGATTTTTTTCAACAAGCCTTTGTGAAGAAAATGGAGGGAAAGAAGGATCCCCACAGAGCCTTGTCCTCAGCCAAACTAACCACTCATTCACGAAATCCACAGCCCAGGCCTTGAAACTACTGAGAATAAAAACAATGTGATAAAATTTGCTTTTTTGTCAAAAGATCCTGTGACATTCTGTAGGTGGGAGCAAAGGGTGGAAGAATAAGGAAGAACCTTGAAGTTAATTATTTTTATTATCATTTGAAAACCACACTTCTGGCTTAAAAACTGTGATCTGTTCAGCACCAATACTGTTGAAATATCATTTTCATTTTTGTTTTTATTATTACTATTTTCTCCACTTTCCATCTTACTTGATTCCTGATTGTTCCCCACTTCAGTAGCCTGGCTTGTTATTCTATTATCTTCCTCAAGAGGCTTTTATGTGGAATCTGTAGGAGGAAATGGAGGCTTCAAGGGGGAACTCCTGCAACAAACCCTTTTCCATTATTTCTTTACTCAATTTCATGCACTTATTTATTTTACATAATAATACACATGATATCAGGAGAAGCAGAAGAAAATAATACAGAAAGAAAGGCCAGAAAAATTAGTTATAGTTCAAGAAGACTTAAAGTGAATGCCAAGAAATGAACCTTGGTTTTTTTTAGCATGCAAGTAGCCAGGGTGGTAAATTACTTGTCATGCTTTTGCTGGACATCTTGATTGCTTCAGTTTCAGCAGGTCTGTGGACTGCATGGAAAAGTAGTTTACAAACAACAGAGCCACATCCTAGCACTTGTCTCAGCAGTCACTGAGTGAGGTGACCTTGGCAGAAGTGCCTCTCCTCATGCCAGGATGCCTGGGCACGCTTAGCACATTTATTTGGGAGCACCAGGAAAGCAGCTCCCATGCTGGCTGCAGGAAAGGATTCCTGGGGGACAGAGGACTGTGATCCTCAGGTTAAAAGCTGAGACAAAAAATAGTTTATTTGTTTAATTTGAGGCAAAGCAAGAAAGCTGTGGGAGGACTGGGGAGCACCCTCAGTTCCCAGCCCAGATGGCCAAGCCAGCAGCACCACTGTTCTTTCACTCTGAGCTTTCAGCAATGGAGAAGCATAAAGTGAATTTACTTCTGCATATGAGCAGATGCTGGAGGGGAGATTTGTTTTCCTGTTCTTTTTTTTTTTTGCAGTCTTTGCCTAGCTCTGCTGGAGGCTGAGTAAACGAGATAAAATGCTGAACCAAAGCTGCAACACCCACTGATGCAAGTTGTTCTTGGCCAGTGCTCATGGCCACCTTCATTTTCTGCAGAGAAAGGAGTGTCTGGTGCTCAGACACAAGAGACCCATGAGTTTCCTTCAGATCCTGATAATTTTTTCCCAGCCCAGCTTTTGTGTTACAAGGGAGCAGCCAACCAACAAGTGATTTTCTAAACTTTGAATACAGCCAGCCTCTCAGGGGAGCATGGGGCACTGTCCTGGCTTCACCCAGAGCCTGGAGCCTGGTGAGGCTCAGTTGTTCTGAACAGCAAAACCCCTTCTTGCAGAACCAGCTACAAGGCCATCCCTGTGGCATAATGCACCTCTCTTTTACATTCTCAGCTTTGTATTAAATTGCAACACAGACCCCATTGACAGACAAATTAGCCAAGTCAACATTTGAAGGATTCTCACTGCTAATGATCTCTGGTCCATGAAGGCAAGCCTAAAGACTTCAGGCTATACAAAATACTGCAGATGAGGAACCCATCTGTTGATACAGCTGGCATCAATAAGCATTTCTAATGCAGAGTCCAAAAGGATCTGTGTATAAAGTGCACTGCTGCAGAGAGATCATGCAGAAGTCAAGGGCTGTGCTGTTTACCTAAGTCTGGCATTGAAATCCCCCTCAGTTCTCCTCTCAGTACACACAGCCCAGCCTACTGGGACTGAAGAGCCTGCAAATGCACACTTGTGAGTCCCTCCAGCAGGGACCACGCTGTGGGATTGCAGCCACATGGAGGGAACAGCCACATGGGGAAGGGACAATGATGGTAAAAGCAGACCTACCACAGGCAGGATCACAGGAGCACATCCAGGGCACTGACTTAAGGATATCTGAATCTTCAGGGCAAAAGGTATAAAAAGGGGTGTGAGCTTTCTCGGAAATCACATCTCAAACATGCTGAAGGCAATGAATGAATGAATGTAGAGGATGAGGAGGGGGGCTGTAAGTCCATTCCTCCCCACCACAGCCATCAGGCACCTCCCGAGAAGGGATCATGGGATCCCAGGACCCTTTACAAATATTTGAGCTTCATGGCATGGCTGAGGTGCTAAAGAAATACAGGGAAATGCCTTGCAAAAATGAGCTTGGCTAGGCTGGACTGAATTATAGACCCAAGGAGCAGAGACTAAGGCAGGAATCAGCTCCTTTGGGTAGAATCCAAGGAAATGCAGAGATGTGCCAATCCAAAGGGCAAGGTAAGGGCACGGTCAAAATCCAGAGAAGTAAGGGAGGTAGCTGGAATCCAAGGAACCAGCTTGTAAAGTCAGGCGGTGGCTGTGGCAAAGCTAAGAGAGGAAAGAGTCAGGTCTCTAACAAATATGGAAAAGGCAGACCTTGCATGCTGGATTCCATGGTAATCTGCCTGGGGCAAAACAGTCTTAGGCACATAAGTGAAAAGCAGCACTGTGCCAACAGCTGTTTTAGGCAGTGGAAGTGGTTGGGTAGATGCTGGAAAGCCTTTCTTCTCTGAGCTGGTGCTTTTGTGTGCTTGCTCCTGTTTGACCTGCTCCTACCTGGGACCAGCGAGGCCGTGATACACTCTAAGACTGAATCAGGCCCAGTAACATTTACTTGTTCGGTACAGACAAGGGATTTTTGAGGACTGATTAGCAAATATTTGTACAGAGCTTTAAACATCTCAAGGGCTTGGTTTAACCAGGCTTTACAGGGACGTACAGAGATGTGCAGGTAAAAAAAGGAAGAGTCAGAACATGTTGTCAAACAGGGCCTAGCTGGCTGGATTACAGAGCTGGACCTGTCCTCTAACCCAGCCTTGTGTTTGCAATGAAGCTGAAATGTGTGCTAAGGGCCTCACTGTCCAGGGCACAAAGCAGGTTTGCTGCACCTTTGGAAACAGCCCAAGCCTTTTGGAGGCTGCAAAACTTGCATACAGTGGGTCTGGATCAGAAGTGGTGTTGGAGGGGCTGCACCAGGAATTTCTGGTCTCTGTGATGTGAACACCAAACCCACACAAGCTTTTGCAGTCTGGTACCAGCAGTGGCCCAGGGGTGTGAAGGAACTGTAATTGCTCATGGTATTTAGGATATGCAGAAACAGACACAAGAAATTTCCAGGCTGTTCACCACCCTTGTCCTGGCCAGACTGGACCTTCTCAGCTCTCACTGAAAGCCTGGTTTCTCCTGCCTTTTTTGTTCCCTGCCTCCACAGCCTCATTCAGCACTGGAGAGATCCCCTCCTCCCTGCTTTCCTCTTGAACCTTGCTCAGCCCTCACAGGAGTGTCCATCAGGGACTCTGCCTTCCCTGGACACCTCCTTCAGCTCTTACCTGCTCAGGTCTGAGCTACCCCTCATCCTCCTGCTCCACCAACAATGGATGATGCTGAACAGGATGGGAATCCCTCAGGCAGCAACCATCCCAGCTAATTAGGGAATTAATTATCCTTCACCTTCCATAACAATGAGGAACCCCTTACTGCCCACTGGTAATTGGGAACCTGGGATAGGTTTGATGATAAACAGCAATGTCTGTATCTTAAAGCAGAAATTATCACAATAAAAGAGGCAGTGGTTGCCTTCCAGGATGGTTTCTGCATTTCCCCTGCCCTCCTGCACTGGCCCACTGCCCTCCCATGGCATGGCCCTGCACAGATGCTGCAGCCCCAGCTGTGGGAAGCAGACAGTGCTGGGACACAGCAATTTGGGGCTTTTGAAAGCTTCTTGCCTTGTCTTTTTCCGTGGCAAAGTCAAGTACCTGATCCAGAGCCCCTGCTGTATGTCTCTGTGCTGACAAACCTTCCTGAAACAACCTGAACTTCAAAGTTTGGTGGGAGCCAAATTACTTCCCCAGTGCTTCCCAGAGGGACCAGTCTAGTTAAGAGGAGAGACATCAGCACCTCCATCAAAGGGCACAGAGTATCTCACAGGGGACCCCTTAGCAGGGAAAAAGAGAGGGAAATGTGGGCATTTCTCTGTGGGCTGAGCATCCACTTCACCCCCTGTCATCAGAGGGAAGAAGGGGCAAGGGAGAGAGAAGCAAAGCTGGTAATTAGCTCACTTGGGTATCCCAAGATGATTGCAGCTCAAAGCTTTGGTCAGGACCTTGGCACACACCTTCTCACGGCAGCAGACAGCGTGGAAAAGGACAAATAGAGAGAAGGCAAACTGGAGAGCTCATCTCATTGTTCATTAAGTGTCTGGTGCTTAGAGGAACAATTCCTTCAGCTGCCTCTGGATGGAAGAGGCACTTGTGAGGAGAGAATCCTGTAGCTAGCATCTTCATGAAGACAACACGCTGCATCCAGGAAAAAGAAGAAAAAAGAAGAAGGGGGAGAAGAAAATTAAAAGAAGGAATGAAGCTTAGTGTCTCACTTGCAAGGTTAGAAAGTGGAACAAAAACCCCAGTGGAGCTGGCTGGGCTAGGGCTCCATTTCCATGGGAGACATCTGACAGGAGATGTCTGGCAAGCTATCAAACCAGTTTCCTTAGAAATCACAGGAAAGCTGTTCTACCTCTCCCCCATCCCAAAAAAAAAAAAAAAAAAAAAAAAAAAAAAAAGAATCTGACTATGGTCTTGGCCTTGCTGTAGGAGGTAATGTTCTCAGTAGGAATCCAAGGAATCATCCTGCATTTCCTCTCTGGTGACAATTCTGTGCCCTGTCCACCTCTGTGAACCCAGCGCCCAGAGAACCTCCCCACAGCTCTCTGTGGATGTCAGGGGTGTCAATCCCTCAAGGAAAGCCATGTGCCATCCTAGGCTGAGTCCTGGCTGCTCTGCTCTGAATTACATCCTTTTTTATACTCTGTTGGTGACAGCTTGCAGAAGGTACAGTGCCCTACCCAGGGATGGCAAAAGCCATCCCCACTCCTCCACCTGCTCAATGAGTCATTGCATTAAGTTTTTAGAGGCAGAGGCACAAAGGCATTGACCTTCCTGACTCCCACACAGGTGCTGAGCACGTGTGCAAATCTGTGGAAATTCAGGACATCACCAGCCTCACGAGGCACTGCCCTGACAGCTTGTGCCAGTTCACAGCCTCGGGGGCACTGGGAGGGGGCACAGCTCCCTGCTCCTCTCCAGCCTGGGTAATTCTGCACTACCACGGGACAGGATTAAATGTACATGTGGAGATATTGTTACCCTGCTCCTCTCAGACCTGATCTGAGTAGGAAATCTGAGTGCTGAGCCAGTTGTGAACTCTCTCCTACACTGCCTGGCAGAGAGCAGGAGCTGATGTCAAGTAAACAGAGAGAGGGTGTCTGTAAATTAAGGGAATTCTGAGAAATGTTTTAATAGAGAATAGCAGAAATTGCCTTCTCCTTCATAAACCATCCTAAGATGTGTAGCTCACAATGTGTGATAGAGACAGGTACAAATGCCTCCGTGCACTCTGGTTTCTAAGTGGCTCTGTAACAGGTGTTATCATTTTGTCTGCTCAGTATTTTAACATCATTCATTTGTGCCATTGCAACGTGGCACAACAACGCAGCTTAGAATAATTTACTGTGAAGAAGCAATTGCTGTGAATCACATCATATTGTCATTATGAATAAAGTACATCCACTCACTGTGCCTTCAAGGAAAGTGTGGAACAGACGTGCTCTCATTCAGCTTCTCACAGGCCTGCATTTACTTTCCTCCTTTCATGTCACTTGTTCTCAATCTGCCCCTGCACAAATAATCACATCCCAAGACTCAAAGAGGTTTTTTGCCTCCCTTTTATTCTTTTTTCCCCTTTGTTTACCAGTCACAGATTCTGCCTGACCATGACTTGTGGGTTTTCTGGAACAAAGAGTACAGCTGCTGGTGCTTGTGGATGGATGCTTTCGTGGCTGGCTTAAACAGAATCACAGAAAAAGCCAGGTTAGATGGGATTCCTGGAGGTCACCTTTACCACCTTTCCTCAAAGCAGAGCTAACCTGTTTGCTACCAGCTCTCTAGTACATCAGCCTGAGAAATTGAAACCTGCAGGGACTTGGGAAAGATGAGAAGTGGAAGGAAAATCAGAAGAGCCCTTCACACTCAGACAAGTGAAGGTCGAGGCACAGTCTGCAGGTTTGGGTATGCTGATCCTGTCTCTGCTTGCTTCACGGCAACAGAGAATATGTATTTACTGACTGATTAATTAATGAATTAATTAATTTATAGAATGCCAAACCAAAGGAAAGCTGATCTCATCCAGAGTAGGAATATGACCTTGAGACTGCCAGAGCCTCAACTTTCAAGATATAGTCTTCTCTTCCTTCAGAGTGCACTCAGATTTCTCAGTGCTTGACTCTTAGTCAGAAAACAAATGTTTTGTCCCAGTTCCATTTCTGAAACACGTCCCCATACTTTGACTTTTCTCTGTCACATCTGGAGAAAAAAACACCAAACAGAAAGCAAAAGACAATTTTAAAACCTCAGAAGCTGACACAAAACAAAATTGCTATTTTCTCCTCCAGTTTCACTTTCTTAAGTCATTGTTCTGAGAGATCATCCTGATATTTTTTATTTCTCTTCCCCCTTTCTATTTCATTTTCAATCTGGTCTCTCTTTCTCTGACAATTCTGCCTGGCTGCCATCCAACAGGCCTGTCCAGTTTCTTCTTGTACAAGCATATAACACAAAAGAATACAAAGAAGACTGGAAATGCAATTATAAAACTGTCTCTTCCACCCAGGCACAGATTTTTTAGACAGCAACCTCCCTTTCAGCACAGTTGGAAGGAAAAAAAATGTAAGTAAAGCCCTTCTGAGCAATATCATTATTTATTGTGGGTGAAATGTCCTGCAGGAAACTTTAATTAGACCACATGTATAATAAACTAACAGAGCAGGCTGAAGGAAAAAAATAATTAAACAAATGAAAAGGGTAACGGTGCAATTACCTATATTCCTTAAATCCGTAACTCACGGAGGTGAGCACAGTTTATTCAGAGTTCAGGAGCTGAAAATGGGACATGCACATTGAGGTTGAAAGTGACACAAACACACACACAGTTGTCATTGAAACAGCTTTTCGCTGGATATTTGGGCTTTTGAACTAAAAGAAAATACTGTAAAATATCTAATTAAGGACAAGAATTGTCTGAGAAAGCAAAATTCTGAGTTCTTCAGATAGCACAAGAAAAGATTCAGAATTATGGGAAAGGAAATGTCCCTGTCAGAACCGGTATGAAGTAGAGTTTCATGTCTCTGTGCATGTGCACACACTTGTGTGCACATCCATACATGCACAGGCACATGTGTATTTGTACAATGGAGTATTTATTTTGCGAAAAAACTTTTTCAACTATCAGCTAAATTGCTTAATTGCAGAAAAGTAGCCAAAAAGATTTGTCATAAGATCAGCACTGTCTGAAAGTACAGTATCAGCAATTAAAAGAAATAGCCAGCCCACCAACTGCTGAGCAGCAATCTATAACCCATGTTGCAACATTCTGCTGATGCCTTGTGCATCCTTCTCCAATACTCATAATAAAAAAAATATAATTTCAGACCTCAGGTGGATATCCCTCAATTGTTCCCTTCTTAAATGGCAATATTTATAAGCAAATATATGACAAAACCCCTGAAAATATAGGAGAGAAATGAAAACTCAGGAGGGGACTATGAAGGGAGCTGGAATTTGCCTGACCTTGTTATTAAAGGAGAGAGGACTGTGGAGTGCAGTTTTAATTATATACAACATTTCCTATATTTATCTGGGAAGTGTGCCTGGGTGTGCGAGGGTGTGTCTGAGTGTGCACAAGTGTGCCAGAGTGTGTGCAAGTGTGCCAGAGTGTGTGCGAGTGTGCCTGAGTGTGCGACAGCATGCCTGAGTGTGCCAGGGTGTGGTCGAGTGTGCCTGGGTGTGCAAGGGTGTGCCCAGTTGTGCTCAAGTGTGCCTCGGTGTGCCTGAGTGTGCGACACCATGCCAGAGTGTGCCTGAGTGTGCAAGAGTGTGCCTGGGTGTGCCCAGGAGTGCCCAGGTGTGCCTGGGTGTGCCCGGGTGTGTATGAGTGTGCCTGAATGTGCAAGAGTGTGCCTGAGTGTGCCTTGGTGTGCCCAGGTGTGCTTCGGTGTGTAGGGGTGTGCCTGAGTGTGTATGAGTGTGTCTGGGTGTGCCCAGGTGTGCCTGAGTGTGTATGACTGTGCCTGGGTGTGCCTGGGTGTGCCCAGGTGTGCCTGGGTGTGTAGGAGTGTGTATGAGTGTGCCTGGGTGTGCCCAGGTGTGTATGAGTGTGCCTGGGTGTGCCTGAGTGTGCCCGGGTGTGCCCGGGTGTGCCCGGGTGTGCCAGAGTGTACAAGGGTGTGCCCGAGTGTGCATGAGTGTACCCAGGTGTGTCCGCGTGTGCGGTGTGTAGGAGTGTGCCTGGGTGTGCCTGAGTGTGCCTGAGTGTGTATGAGTGTGCCTGGGTGTGCCCGGGTGTGCCTGAGTGTGTATGAGTGTGCCTGAGTGTGCCCGGGTGTACCCAGGTGTGCCTGGGTGTGTATGAGTGTGTCTGAGTGTGCCCGGGTGTGCCTGGGTGTGAATGAGTGTGCCCAGGTGTGCCTGAGTGTGTATGAGTGTGCCTGAGTGTGCCTGAGTGTGCCTGGGTGTGCCGGGGTGTGCCCAGGTGTGCCTGGGTGTGCCTGAGTGTGTCTGAGTGTGCCTGGGTGTGTCTGAGTGTGTCTGAGTGTGCCCGGGTGTGCCTGAGTGTGCCTGGGTGTGTCTGAGTGTGTCTGGGTGTGCCTGGGTGTGTATGAGTGTGCCTGGGTGTGCCTGAGTGTGCCCGGGTGTGCCGGGGTGTGCCCAGGTGTGCCTGAGTGTGTCTGAGTGTGCCTGAGTGTGTCTGCGTGTGCCTGAGTGTGCCCAGGTGTGCCTGGGTGTGCCTGAGTGTGTCTGGGTGTGCCCGGGTGTGCCCGGGTGTGCCTGGGTGTGTATGAGTGTGCCTGGGTGTGTCTGAGTGTGCCCGGGTGTGCCCAGGTGTGCCTGGGTGTGTCTGAGTGTGTCTGAGTGTGCCCGGGTGTGCCTGGGTGTGTCTGAGTGTGTCTGGGTGTGCCTGGGTGTGTATGAGTGTGCCTGGGTGTGCCTGAGTGTGCCCGGGTGTGCCTGAGTGTGCCCGGGTGTGCCCAGGTGTGCCTGGGTGTGTCTGAGTGTGCCCGGGTGTGCCTGAGTGTGCCTGGGTGTGTATGAGTGTGCCTGGGTGTGCCTGGGTGTGTAGGAGTGTGCCCAGAGTGTGCCTGAGTGTGCCTGGGTGTGCCTGAGTGTGCAGGAGTGTGCCTGGGTGTGTCTGGGTGTGCCCGTGTGTGCCGGGGTGTGCCCAGGTGTGCCTGGGTGTGTAGGAGTGTGCCGGGGTGTGCCCAGGTGTGCCCGGGTGTGTATGAGTGTGTATGAGTGTGCCTGAGTGTGTATGAGTGTGCCCGGGTGTGCCTGGGTGTGCCTGAGTGTGCAGGAGTGTGCCTGAGTGTGTATGAGTGTGCCTGGGCGTGCCTGGGTGTGCCAGAGTGTGCCTGGGTGTGCCTGAGCGTGTATGAGTGTGCCTGGGTGTGTATGAGTGTGCCCGGGTGTGCCTGGGTGTGCCAGGGTGTGTAGGAGTGTGCCCAGGTGTGCCTGAGTGTGCCTGGGTGTGCCCGGGTGCGCCAGAGTGTGCCTGGGTGTGTATGAGTGTGCCTGGGTGTGTATGAGTGTGCCTGGGTGTGTATGAGTGTGTCTGAGTGTGCCCGGGTGCGCCAGAGTGTGCCTGGGTGTGTATGAGTGTGCCCAGGTGTGCCTGAGTGTGCATGAGTGTGCCTGGGTGTGTATGAGTGTGTCTGAGTGTGCCCGGGTGCGCCAGAGTGTGCCTGGGTGTGTATGAGTGTGCCCAGGTGTGCCTGAGTGTGCATGAGTGTGCCTGGGTGTGCCCGGGTGTGCCTGAGTGTGCCCGGGTGTGCCTGAGTGTGCATGGGTGTGCCTGAGTGTGCCCAGGTGTGCCCGGGTGTGTATGAGTGTGCCCAGGTGTGTATGAGTGTGGCCGGGTGTGCCTGGGTGTGCCAGGGTGTGTAGGAGTGTGCCCAGGTTTGCCTGAGTGTGCCCGGGTGTGCCTGAGTGTGCATGGGTGTGCCCGGGTGTGTATGAGTGTGCCCAGGTGTGCCCGGGTGTGTAGGAGTGTGCCTGGGTGTGCCTGGGTGTGCCCGGGTGTGCCAGAGTGTGTATGAGTGTGCCCGGGTGTGCCTGGGTGTGCCCGAGTGTACAAGGGTGTGCCCGAGTGTGCCTGGGTGTGTCTGAGTGTGTCTGAGTGTGCCCCGGTGTGCATGCGTGTGCCCGGGTGTGCCCGGGTGTGCCCGGGTGTGCCCGAGTGTGTATGAGTGTGCCCGGGTGTGCCTGGGTGTGCCCGAGTGTACAAGGGTGTGCCCGAGTGTGCCTGGGTGTGTCTGAGTGTGTCTGAGTGTGCCCCGGTGTGCATGCGTGTGCCCGGGTGTGCCCAGGCGTGCCTGGGTGTGCCTGAGTGTGCAGGAGTGTACCTGAGTGTTCCTGGGTGTGTATGAGTGTGCCTGGGTGTGTCTGGGTGTGCCCGTGTGTGCCGGGGTGTGCCCAGGTGTGCCTGGGTGTGTAGGAGTGTGCCGGGGTGTGCCCAGGTGTGCCTGGGTGTGTAGGAGTGTGCCGGGGTGTGCCCAGGTGTGCCCGGGTGTGTATGAGTGTGTATGAGTGTGCCTGGGTGTGAATGAGTGTGCCCAGGTGTGTCTGAGTGTGCCTGAGTGTGTATGAGTGTGCCTGGGTGTGCCCGGGTGTGCCTGAGTGTGTATGAGTGTGTATGAGTGTGCCCGGGTGTGCCTGGGTGTGCCTGAGTGTGCAGGAGTGTGCCTGAGTGTGCCCGGGTGTGCCTGAGTGTGTATGAGTGTGCCTGGGCGTGCCAGAGTGTGCCTGGGTGTGCCTGAGTGTGTATGAGTGTGCCTGGGTGTGTATGAGTGTGCCCGGGTGTGCCTGGGTGTGTATGAGTGTGCCCGGGTGTGCCTGGGTGTGCCAGGGTGTGTAGGAGTGTGCCCAGGTGTGCCTGAGTGTGCCTGGGTGTGCCCGGGTGCGCCAGAGTGTGCCTGGGTGTGTATGAGTGTGCCTGGGTGTGTATGAGTGTGTCTGAGTGTGCCCGGGTGCGCCAGAGTGTGCCTGGGTGTGTATGAGTGTGCCCAGGTGTGCCTGAGTGTGCATGAGTGTGCCTGGGTGTGCCCGGGTGTGCCTGAGTGTGCATGGGTGTGCCCGGGTGTGCCTGATTGTGTATGAGTGTGCCCGGGTGTGCCCGGGTGTGCCTGAGTGTGTCAGAGTGTGTATGAGTGTGCCTGGGTGTGTATGAGTGTGGCCGGGTGTGCCTGGGTGTGCCAGGGTGTGTAGGAGTGTGCCCAGGTTTGCCTGAGTGTGCATGAGTGTGCCTGAGTGTGCCTGGGTGTGCCAGAGTGTGCCCGGGTGTGCCAGAGTGTGCCCGGGTGTGCCTGAGTGTGCCCGGGTGTGCCTGAGTGTGCATGGGTGTGCCCGGGTGTGTATGAGTGTGCCCAGGTGTGCCCGGGTGTGTAGGAGTGTGCCTGGGTGTGCCTGGGTGTGCCCGGGTGTGCCAGAGTGTGTATGAGTGTGCCCAGGTGTGCCTGGGTGTGCCCGAGTGTACAAGGGTGTGCCCGAGTGTGCCTGGGTGTGTCTGAGTGTGTCTGAGTGTGCCCCGGTGTGCATGCGTGTGCCCGGGTGTGCCCGGGTGTGCCCGGGTGTGCCCGAGTGTGTCTGGGCGTGCCCGGGTGTGCCTGAGTGTGCCCGGGTGTGCCCAGGCGTGCCTGGGTGTGCCAGGGTGTGTAGGAGTGTGCCTGGGTGTGCCAGAGTGTGCCCGGGTGTGCCTGAGTGTGCCCAGGTGTGCCCCGGTGTGCCCAGGTGTGCCTGAGTGTGCCTGAGTGTGCCTGAGTGTGTATGAGTGTGCCCGGGTGTGCCCGGGTGTGCCCGAGTGTGCCTGGGTGTGCCTGGGTGTGTATGAGTGTGTCTGAGTGTGCCTGAGTGTGCCCGGGTGTGCATGCGTGTGCCCGGGTGTGCCTGAGTGTGTATGAGTGTGCCTGGGTGTGTATGAGTGTGTAGGAGTGTGCCCAGGTGTGCCTGAGTGTGCAGGAGTGTGTCTGAGTGTGTCAGAGTGTGTATGAGTGTGCCTGGGTGTGCCTGAGTGTGCCCAGGTGTGCCTGAGTGTGTATGAGTGTGTCTGGGTGTGCCTGGGTGTGCCTGGGTGTGTATGAGTGTGCCTGAGTGTGCCCGGGTGTGCCCAGGCGTGCCTGGGTGTGTAGGAGGGTCCTGGGTGTGCCCGGGTGTGTATGAGTGTGCCCAGGTGTGCCTGGGTGTGTAGGAGTGTGCCCAGGTGTGCCTGAGTGTGCATGAGTGTGCCTGGGTGTGTAGGAGTGTGCCTGGGTGTGCCCGGGTGTGCAAGAGTGTGTATGAGTGTGCCCAGGTGTGCCTGAGTGTGCCTGGGTGTGCGCGGGTGTGCCCGGGTGTGCCTGGGTGTGTCTGAGTGTGCCTGGGTGTGCCTGGGTGTGTATGAGTGTGTCTGAGTGTGCCTGAGTGTGCCCGGGTGTGCATGCGTGTGCCCGGGTGTGCCTGAGTGTGTATGAGTGTGCCTGGGTGTGTATGAGTGTGTAGGAGTGTGCCCAGGTGTGCCTGAGTGTGCAGGAGTGTGTCTGAGTGTGTCAGAGTGTGTATGAGTGTGCCTGGGTGTGCCTGAGTGTGCCCAGGTGTGCCTGAGTGTGTATGAGTGTGTCTGGGTGTGCCTGGGTGTGCCTGGGTGTGTATGAGTGTGCCTGAGTGTGCCCGGGTGTGCCCAGGCGTGCCTGGGTGTGTAGGAGGGTCCTGGGTGTGCCCAGGTGTGCCGGGGTGTGCCTGAGTGTGTCAGAGTGTGTATGAGTGTGCCTGGGTGTGCCGGAGTGTGCCCGGGTGTGCCGGGGTGTGCCCAGGTGTGCCTGAGTGTGTATGAGTGTGCCCGGGTGTGCCTGAGTGTGCCCGGGTGTGCCAGGGTGTGTATGAGTGTGCCTGAGTGTGCCCGGGTGTGCCCAGGCGTGCCTGGGTGTGTCAGAGTGTGTATGAGTGTGTATGAGTGTGCCTGGGTGTGCCCGGGTGTGCCAGGGTGTGTAGGAGTGTGCCTGGGTGTGCCAGAGTGTGCCCGGGTGTGCCTGAGTGTGCATGAGTGTGCCTGAGTGTGCCCGGGTGTGCCTGGGTGTGTATGAGTGTGCCTGAGTGTGCCCGGGTGTGCCTGGGTGTGCTCAGGCGTGCCTGGGTGTGTAGGAGGGTCCTGGGTGTGCCCAGGTGTGCCGGGGTGTGCCTGAGTGAGTCAGAGTGTGTATGAGTGTGCCTGGGTGTGTCTGGGTGTGCCCGAGTGTGCTTGAGTGTGCCCGAGTGTGCTTGAGTGTGCCCGTGTGTGCCGGGGTGTGCCCAGGTGTGCCTGAGTGTGCCGAGGTGTGCCGGGGTGTGCCCGGGTGTGTATGAGTGTGTATGAGCATGTCTGAGTGTGTATGAGTGTGTATGAGTGTGCCCGGGTGTGCCTGGGTGTGCCAGAGTGTGCCTGGGTGTGCCTGAGTGTGTCTGGGTGTGCCCAGGTGTGCCTGAGTGTGTCTGAGTGTGCCTGGGTGTGTAGGAGTGTGCCCAGGTGTGCCTGAGTGTGCATGAGTGTGCCTGGGTGTGTAGGAGTGTGCCTGGGTGTGCCCGGGTGTGCAAGAGTGTGTATGAGTGTGCCCAGGTGTGCCTGAGTGTGCCTGGGTGTGCCGGGGTGTGCCCGGGTGTGCCGGGGTGTGTATGAGTGTGCGCAGGTGTGCCTGGGTGTGCCCGAGTGTGCAAGAGTGTGCCTGGGTGTGTATGAGTGTGCCTGGGTGTCTCTGAGTGTGTATGAATGTGCCTGAGTATGCCTGGGTGTGCCAGAGTGTGCATGAGTGTGCCTGGGTGTGCCCGGGTGTGCCTGGGTTACACTGGGTGTGCTGGGGTGTGTCTGAGTGTGTATGAGTGTGCCTGAGTGTGCCCGGGTGTGCCTGGGTGTGCCCGGGTGTGTATGAGTGTGCCTGAGTGTGTCTGAGTGTGTATGAGTGTGCCCGGGTGTGCCTGGGTGTGTATGAGTGTGCGCAGGTGTGCCCAGGTGTGCCTGAGTGTGCCCGGGTGTGCCTGGGTGTGCCAAGGTGTGCCCGAGTGTGCAAGAGTGTGCCCGGGTGTGCCCAGGTGAGCCTGGGTGTGCAAGAGTGTGCCTGGGTGTGCCCAGGTGAGTCTGGGTGTGCCCAGGTGTGCACACTAATGCACACTCAGGCCTGAGTGTGCCTGGGTGTGCATAAGTGTGCCAGGGAAGGGAAGGGAAGGGAAGGGAAGGGAAGGGAAGGGAAGGGAAGGGAAGGGAAGGGAAGGGAAGGGAAGGGAAGGGAAGGGAAGGGAAGGGAAGGGAAGGGAAGGGAAGGGAAGGGAAGGGAAGGGAAGGGAAGGGAAGGGAAGGGAAGGGAAGGGAAGGGACATCCCACAGGAAGGCTCCTGGAATGACCTGATGTGTGTGTGCAGCCTGGGGTCTCAGCAGCAGCTGGGGCTCACTGCACTTTGCCCCCTCTGCAGAGGCACTGCGTTCCTGGATGTGGAGACACGCTCTGCCAGGAGGCAGATCCACCCAAATCCCAGCTCTCCTCGCCCTCCTGGGATGAGTTTTGTCTGAGCCAGGCTTTATGCTGCCCTCATGTCCATACAAGCAGTCAGACCAGCCTGTGTGCCAGCGCCCCTTCTACAGACAGTGGTCACAGGCACCATTCTCCACTGTGCAATATTCCACGCTAATCCACCTTGAGAACACCTGAAAGGACTTAAATACGTGTACAATGCAAGCATCCCACTGAGGCAGTGGGAAGAGGAACAGACCTGTAATTACCAAGTAAAGACAATAAAATCACACGTACTCCCACCACCTGCAGCTCTAAATGAGGAGAAGTGTTAGTTACACTGTTGTATTTCTATAGCATCTGAGGGGGAAAAGCAGAGGGTGTAATGAGCTACCAGACCTGTGATAAGCAGAATTCAAGTACATTCACAATTTACCCCAATTTACCAATCCACGAGGAGGGACGCAGAGGGAAGCACAGTTGAAGTTTTGCACTTTAATTTGGGGAGCAAAGAATGTGCCTGAGAGAACAATTTTGTGTTGTTTCACACACCTCAGCCATTTTCCACCCCCGTATGGAAAGATGCACCATGGAGAGAGGAAAGGTGCACAGTGGCTGGAAACTTTTGCCATGACATTGCAGAAGATCTGAATCTGGGTGGCTTGGGCTGAATTTCAATCACCAGGTGCCTGCTCTGCCCTGTGGAAAGGAGGAGTTCACTGAACTGATAGCAGAGCTGCTGTTTGAAAGAGATCTACAGAAAATGTCCCTTTCTTCTTACATAGACTTAAGAAATCTTAAGGATATTAATATGAAAGTAGAATTGTGAAAGAGAATATTCCCTGAAGTAGGTTCCTCCATGAAGGCTCTCCTGAGGGGAAGAATGGGTTTTTTCATGTCTTTTAATGCTCTATATTCAGTACTTTTAAAAGAGTATTGGTACTGAAAGTTTTTTCTTTGATTACTATTGGTCTGGTGTTATGTGGTTAAGAGTCCTTTAGTGGTGGAAAGGTCTTTCCAGAGAGGATGTTGCTTCAGTGTTTGTTTTGGATACTCAAAGTTTGCATTCAGAAACATCAGCCTTTTCACCGGGGACCCAGACTGAGGCACAGCTAATTAAAAAGCTGTCAAATATGCATTTTCTTATGGGGAAAAAATCATAGTCCCCATTATCTTACTCATTTTATCAACAGGGCAGTTTGTTTGAAGCATTTTCCTGGGTCAGTAGATAAATATTTTTATTCTTTCCTCAGATGGAGCAGGTTAAAGAGGACAATTTATAAGTATATTCTTAAATAGACTTCTGAATGGGAACTTTTGTGGATTCAAAACTGATTTTCTGACACTAAAATTGTGCTTTGGCCTCATTCTAAGGCAAGAGAGTTAATCTCTTCTGGACAGACAGGCCCTTTGGAAATCATTCACTTAGAAGGAGAAGGAAAAAGCACCCTGAAAGCCATTTTCTTTATTCACAGAAAACGGAATGTCATGGAGAAAATGATGAGCAAGTGTGTGTGTAATCATGTATTTATTTATCTGAATCCCACACTGCAAATTTGGTAGGTACAGAAGATGATGAGAAAGATAAGGTACTGAAATGATTGTTTAAACTGAAATTGAGTCTCACCCACTGCAGAGTTTGAATTAAACAAAAATAACCCAAAGCAGCAATGTAATAACCTTAAGTGAGCCACTTTTTAAGCAGCTTATACATAATGGAATTCTCCCAGCTTTTTACAAATGTTCCACATATGTTCAGATAATCATCAAACTGATGGGCTTTCCTTGCAGATGCCTGAAAATAAATGCTGATCTCAAACCCTGAGTGTGGCTTCTTTCCTTCCCCCTGCACATCCAGCTCCCACATGATGTTCTTTATCCAAGTATCTAAGTGCTTTCAGTAGACCAGAGCATCCTGGTTTTATAGATATATAAATATGTTTTATAGCCACTATAGGGATTTCTATGCTACAATACACTAATGGTTCACCCAAGCAAGGTGCTGTGGCCATAACAGTGATCAGTGCTGGATGTTTCAATGCATAGAAAGGCTCCAGTGTCTCTCTGAACTAGGTAACCTATAAATTGTGTAACATTACCACTGCTGACTCCTTATTATTTTCTTCTGGTGAGTGCCACTGAAGAGATGTTATGCCAAAAAAAATTCTTAATTGTTAAGTACCATTTTCAGTTTCAAAGACATGTAGTAAAAGCAAATAGCAGGAAGGAAAAAAAAATGGAAGAGAGGGAGAAAGTCTCTAACAAGGAAATAGATATGAGGCAGAAGTATAAATCCTGTTACAGATGAGTCGAAAAACAGAGCTCCAGGGAAACCTGGTCTGTGCAGACACCAAGGACATTTAGATTTGGATTAGTAAGGTGGACTCTACCTATCATCTTACTAGCCTGTGAATACAGTTATAGCAGAACTACCTTGATTAGCCTAGCCCTGAATAAAAGCAGGAACAACCCATTTTCTTTAGCTCATCTGTTCATCTGAGAGGCACAGGGAACACCTGGATCTAGATGGCAGCACTGGGGACATTGATGAAAAGAGATTTAGGCCAGGTGGGCAGCAGCAGCAGCAGATCCTAGAAATTATCTCCATGATCTGTTTTTAAATATTTTCCAAGCAGTGCTGAGTTGTGCCTTCAGCTGAACTTGCAGCACCCTCAGCTTTGAGTCCCACGTGCAGCACAGCAGCCAGCAAGTGGCAGAAAGCAAATGTGCTGCCTGTGCTGATGCAGACTTTTTCTATCAAAAGGAAAAGTGCCCGGACTTGAAAGAGACTCCCCATGACTGAGTAGCAGAGTGTTGGCTCCTCTAATGAACGCTGATCCGGAGCGCCTGATGGGTAATTAGTGACTTTGATACCTGTGGGGAGCAGGTCATGATTTTCCTGTCAGGAGCTTCAGTGCAGGAGACACATCATTACTGCACTCAATGCTGATTATTAGCATACCTGCTCAGTGCGATTTCATATTGCTTTTGGGGAGAAAAACAAAAATGCTGTGAAGAGGTGGAAGGGTTTCTTTCCCCACTCCCTTTTCCCCTTTCTTTATTTTTGTTTTGTTGAAAAAAAGGAGGGCACCTCTGTGTTTTCACACAAAATTGTCCTTCTTATAAGAAGATGAAATTGAGGGATGGAAAGAACCTGACAAGTATCCACTGAAAACAATTCCTTAAAGCAGAAAAACACATCCACAATGCGCCTGCATCAGCAGAGATCAATAGAAGATGATGTTACTGTGATGTCTGTGTACGCATTTGCCCATCTTATGTGTCCAAGATAGGAACAACACGTTCCTGTTAAATACATCTCAGGAGACACAGGAATTCAACAGACCTCCCCAGTTCTCTTAATAAAATCCTGAAGGAGTCAGAGAGATAGATGAAAAGAAAAAGAAAGAATGCTAGAGGAGGGCTGGGTTACGTCCTTGGTAAAAATGAGGTACTTCCATTGGCCACAGCTCAGAAAAACCCTTTAACACGCAGGCTGCAGTTCTCTGCTGAGCTGTTATGGACCACTGAGCATCCTCTTGTCTCCTGGTGTCTGGAAACACTGGCCAAGTTCCACTGGAGATGTGCAGTGCACCTATAGCTGGGGATGCAGGATACACACTGGGATCCGTGGCACTCATCAAGGGGAGTGGCTAATTAAGGCACTGAGGCTGAGGGATGATTTTGTTGCACATATATCTCAGTACAATGCCTAATTCAGTAAATGGCTTTCAATCACTTTCTTCATTTTAAATACAGTAGACATGATAGGAACCCAATATTTTGCAAAAATAGGATGAGAGGATGCAGGAAAAGATTAATGCAGAACTATTTGTGCATTTGCCATGGCTCACGCATGCTCGCTTGGTTAAATAGCTTTTCCTGGTGTGGAAATGCACAGGATGATTTATTTCCCTTTCATAAATAAAAGATTTGGGATGGAAGATTGGCTATTTTCTTTTATACAAACTATGACATTCTAACAGTTGAAGCGGAGATCTGAGCTCAGCTTCCTGTGGACTGCTTTGACTTGCTCTGATACTTGCTCTGTGGGGAGCTGCTGTTGGCATCAGTGTTTCTGCAGCCCCTGACTTGGATGTTTTGGATACCTCATCATCATTACTGATTATTTTACTCTCACAAGTCCCAGTAAACAGAAAGATAAGTTGGATTACATTACCTGTCAAAACTTCAGGGTAAGTATGAGGTGTAACTGAGAATGATCTCAGTCTCCACAGTCCCAGCAGAGTGCTGGTCCCACCAGGTTCTGCTGCCCTTCTCCAGGCAGGAGCACACTGTGGACTTGTCATCATTGCACCTCATCCATCTCAGCTAAACACAAAAACAGCAGAAATTATTTCCCCAAGAGCAATACTGAGCAAGCAAGGTGAGCATCACCCCAGACCATCAGCTCCTGGAAGGTCCCAGGGTGTCCTCACCTGGGGAGGACACACCAGGTAAGGACTCAGACTTTCTCATCAGTTCCTTGTCATTTAGAGCACTCTGGCAGGAAAGTTTGATAAGGGAGATTTCACTTTCTGCTATGCAAACCAACTACAATTTCCAGGTTTGAAGGCTGATCTCTTATGAGAAGAACATTTCTTGTCTGGAGGAAGGCTCTCTATCCCAGGTTAGAACCTGTGTGCACAGTGTAGTTACACTTTGAGTTGGCTTTTCCTCCAGTGCATTCTTCAGTTATTGCTTATTTATAACATCAGAGACATTAAACTTTTCCAATAATGACCCTGATAATTATAGCCATCTCACTCAGTCTTAACTGACTGGCGATTGTATCCTAATTTGGGATCAATGGGAAGTTAAAAGAATATACTTATTAAACTTAATAAGGATAAGTTACTAGTTAATGATGTGAAAATTATGTCACCAATAACTGTGTAATTACATTCTTATTAATGCATTCAAACATCTTGCCATTTAATTGGCATTTAACAAGCTCATTATAGCAAGATAATTAGATAGCCATTAATTGGTAAAACACTGATTGACATGTAGTATGCTAATAGATGTCTAGTGTGGTATAGTAGTCTTGCTATATGGTAATTTAATGCTTTTATGCTGCTATCAATTAGGTTGTTTAAAATATACAAATGTAATGGATTATAAAGTGATTGTATATTTATTGGCAAAATCATCATGACTGAATCAGTGTCAATGTATTATTTGCATACGTGTTTATCTCACATTTCAATACAACCTCTGCTGGCATTTGTAGGAACTACAATAAACAAACTAGTTCCTGGGACATCCTTTAATCCCTGCCTTGCAAAATGAAGCAGAAGCGTCCAAGGAGTGGTTTGTGACCTCAGTGTGGCTCTTGAAGCGCATCTGAACGGAGGCCCCTGACCAAAAGGAAGGCCTTGCTGGATAATCCTGGGCCTGGCAGAAACAAAGCAGCACCAGGCACTGAGGTGGCATCAACAGCATGCCCGGGGTGTCACTGTGTGTTCAGCACAGCCCAGCAAGGAGCTGCTGCCCCATGGGGAACTGCTGTCACCTCCCACCTCTGGGTCACCACCAGAGCATGACTCTGTCAGTGCCGCTGGCCTGAGAGCCCAGTTTGCTGCCTGTAGGACCAGGAAACTTGATGCTTCTCTTCTAAGAGTTATGGTGCCTGAAAATCTTGCAAACGTACAAAGGCAAAGCCTGGACTTTCCTGTTCTGAAGTTTGAACTGTGTGCTGTTACCAAGGAGGCTTGAAGTGTTCTGAGGTCTGCCTGGAGCTGTAATTCTGTTGACGGCTGCTAAGCAATGTACAAACATAAAGACCAACCCATTATCTTAATTATCCTTCCCTATATCATCCCTGTGACAGTTTGGGGTTTTGTGACACTCAGAAGATGATCTGGAATTATGTGCTGTCCACTTAATGTTAGAGCTTGTTCACATCTGTATAATAAATACCACTTTTTTTCTAAAAATGTTGTCAGATCCTTTGAAACAGCATAGAGAGCAAAAGGATGTAATATTATTATTATATGCATTACACTAGCAGCTAAAGGTCCAGCAAAAAATCAGTTTCCCTTCATGCTGGGAACTGTATAAACACAAGAGATTCTGCCCTGCTGTCAATATGGACTGGACAGCCAAAGGGCTTGTGGTGAAGAGTCAATGTCAGGAGGGAGGAGAGGACAGAAATTAATATTGCAATCTATGCTAACACATAGAGACAAAGATGGTTCTGCAGTGGTGCTCTGAGAAGTCCAAAATACAGAAAATGAGTGTCTCACTGTTGCTTCAACGCCTCACTCTCAAGCACTGCCCTGGGCAGCCTGTTTCCCTGGCATGTCCCACACCCCAGGTCCTGCAGCACTTGCAGCCCTTGGCTGTTTGCAGCCTGGCACAGCCTGCACTGCTGCAGCTCCTCTGCAGCGCCCGGGCTGGGGATGCTGGGGCTCAGAGAGAGGAAATTCCTGGGACTGGCTCTGAGGTGGGTTCGTTGCGCAGAACAGGAGATCTCGATTAAGCATAGAATCACATCAGAAATAATGAATTAACTTATAATACATTTCCCCAGCTACCACAGGATTGGTCCCAGTGGTGCATTAAGTGGAAATGATAATGTGAGTCTGACTGCAATGATGACGTGAATGTTGTTAATGTTCATATCCCCATTAGCTCGGGGGGGAGGGAGGGAGGAGTTTCACCTGGAATTTTGCAAACAGCATGTGACTACTGTAACATTTAGAAGAATACTTTTAATTCTCTTTCCATTATTTTTAATTTCAAACACTAGGAGAATAACAGGAATGACTGGTTCACTAAAAATAGCCATGATGTGACCATGGAGATACAAGCTTTTCTTGAGAAGACAGTCAGCACTGCAGGGTGTTTTGCTTAGCTGTTCCATCATTCATCCAAATATAGGTAGTGAAAAAAGGCTTGGAAAACGTGGTGTGTTTCTATTAGCAGAAAATTTTAGCAGGACACTAGGGAGAATGTTTTGTTTCTTCCAGCCATCATGGTAAGAACAGAGATTTAAGGCACTGAGAAGTAAAGAGGACAGGTTGCTGTGAAAAACCTGGCAGTGCTAAGGTTGTGGGTCAGCTGCAGTGCAGGCTGTGAAGCAGTGAGGGTGGAAGAGCAGTGGACAGGGATGGGAGTGGGCAGCTGAGGATTTGTGGGTATTGAGAGAACTTTGCTTAGGTGATGAATGGGACGGATTGGAAGCATGGATTGGAGCACAGGACCGTGCACAGGTTTTAAATGGTGGCCTGGGGGAGATGGCTGGGTTGGGAAGGGAGGTAGCACAACAGAGGAGGGCTACCAGAGCTTGGCACATATGGCATGGGTGGCACAGGAGGGGCTTTGGCTGGCCGTGGGGTAAGGCAGGGGATGATGGGCTTGGGGATGCAACTGTGGCATGATGGAATAAGCCCTCTCACCATTCCCTTGGGCCCCATTTCCAGGAAGGGTGAATGCCAGCACCACCACCAATCCAATGGCGAGTCAGCAAGAGAGCCTTTAGCAAAATGCAAACTCAATCTGTACCAAAAAAAAAAATATCTCTGTAAGTACAGGTCAAATAAGCCCAAGGGACAAACTTTCCTACAATTCAGGTAACCTGGAGAAATGCCCTTGAATGCAGTGGGAACACGCAGAGGTGAGCAGAACAGGTTGCTCACCCCCGAGCACAGTAATTCCTGTGTTTTCTCCAGCACTCCTTTTAATTCTGAATTAGCAGCCAAGAGCAGGTAGGCAGCTCCTGAAATCATTTGCTTACAAGCCCTGATACCCATCTGGGATCAGGATGGAAATCAGATTAAGCTTGTTTGTGTGTTAAATGTTAGGGAAAAAATTACTTGTTCTAATAAGGGACAAGGGCTGGGATGTGCTCCCCAAAGTGGGCAGCCCTTACACTTATCTGCCTGAGTCACTTCTGATCACACCAGACCCTTCCCTTGCCACTCTCCTGCCTTCCCACCCTTCCCACTCACCCTTTACCTCCCACCACACAAAAAAAGATGGGATTAAAGAAAAAAAAAGTACTCCTAGCAAAATGCCAGGGTTTTAAATTAAATTTAAAACAGTTTAATTGCCTAATTGCTCAGCTATTTTGTGCAGTTTATTAACAGAAGCAATTCTTCGGCAGTCATGCCAACATAGCAGAAAATTGGCATTTGAGCCAGGGGGAATTAAAGAGGCAGAGTGCGGAACTAAAACAAAAAGAATGCCTCGAACCTAGTGGAACAGACATTTGAGGCTTTCATCTCATTTTTATCTCTTTCCCTAATCTGCTGTAGAAAGATCAAGGCTTGGTTTTGCTTTTTAATGTGGGAATGACAGTTGCTCATCACCATTGCCTTTGCATTTGGAAAAGTACTGGATTTCCAAAGAAATGAATGTTTAAGGAAGCAGCACATTTACAAAGAAAATAAAATGCAATTCTTGCCAATAATATTGGCATCTTTTAGAGGAGTTAATTCGAGGGCATTTTTCATAATAAACCTCGCTTTTAAATATGCGTGTGTGTATTCAAACAAAACCAGCAAATCATCCATATAAATGAATGCATGCACTGACTGAATAGAGGAGATTAATATTCAGTTATAATATACTACACTCATCATATGCTCTTTCCTTACCATACAGAGGGAAAAATAGAAAGGAGAGGAGTAGGCAGTCGTGATGCAAAATAAATAATCCAATATTTATTGCCTGTAGAAGAGAAATTCTAGTTGACTATGGATGATGCTATTGCTCTAATCTTCAGGGCTGCATCGAAGTACCCATCTGTGGATATCTTGGTATGTCCTTGCTCATGTCTCCTCTCTCTTTGGGGCAGGCAGCCACTTGGGAAGCTCTTGTCAGGTGTTCTGTAGCAAAGATATTAAGATGGGAACCCCAGATAAACTATTGGGACTTCAGTATAAATTGATTTCTTGTGTGTATAAAGGATGCGAACAACTCACTGTTTTGGGGAAGATTTCTCTAGCTGTGCTGAACCTACTGTGTCACAGCTCACCCTGCCTCAAACTGAGAGTCCACAGCGATCACTGAGATGATATCCAGGACAGCTTTTGTTATTGCTGTTAGTCGGGGTCAGGGTTACACCCCAGTGTATTTAAAGCAGACTGCTGGCCACGGTGTGGGTAACTGGAATATGCAGCTGCAGGAGTGGCATTCACACACCAAATTCCCTGCTGGTGTCTGGCAAATTGGGGCCACTTAAGAGATGACACATTGCAGGTGAAAATGAGCTAGAGCAGAGCCCCTCATTTCTGTGTTTGAAATGCATTTCAAGATGCCCCTTTACATTTGCAGGAAGGTCTGCTTGAAATAGCAGCTAAATCATTCCAGCTGTACGAGCGCATCACGTAAACAGATTTTTCCAGACTGCATTCAGACTGTGCAATTTGGCAGCTTTCCTGGGGGGACCCAAAACAGCCCTGGGGTGTGTCCCCATCTCGGAGGGGACCGAATTTGGGGTGGTGTGAGCACAGCCCCTCCCTGCAGTGCTGCCAGGTGGGGGAGAGAAGCAGCCTCTGGTGCAGCATCACACAAGAGTTCCCATTTCAAGCTCTGTCTGCCCCCACACCAACACACAGCACCAGGAGCTGGTGAATGATCCGTGTGTGACAATACCTGGGAATAAAAAAGGGCAACCTTTGCTGGATTTATGCTGAGCAGCATGCCCAATAAAGGTGTCATTTCTGTGAGATAATCCTGATGCCCCCAGTGCTGATTGCAGAGTGAGAAAGAAATGCCAGCTGACCTCACTGGGGCTGAAGGCTCTCAGAGAGCTGATGGAATGGTAACAACTTTATCCAGAACACTCAATGCCCTGTTTCTCCCTTCATTTCATCACTCAGATATCTCAGATTTTTTTCCTGTACCTACACAGTTACACTGCACTGTGGATAAAGCCAGCTGTAATAATTATTCAGTCAGAGAAGTCAAACTTCTCCCTGCTTGAATTTTTGCAAACAACCCCACCTCAGCTTTAGTTCAGACAAAATATCTTTGATATATTTTGACATATGACATTTTAATGCATTTCTCTATCTGAAAAACTGACATTTTCCATGAGGCACGGGTGTTTCCTGTGAATAGACTTATTTAGGTGCTAACTGTTTGTTTCCAAAACCCAATTTCAATGGAAAATTGTCACACTGGCTCCATTCTTTCATCACGTGGAGAGCGGGTAAATTTGCCTTCTCTCCTGGTGAGGTGATGCCATCTCTCATTCGTGGTCTGCTTGTTTCAGCCCTTGGCTATAACTGTGGAGGAAAGCAAGGTAGGTGACAGTCAGGTACCTATATCCTTGGGGCAGGAAATTGGGAATCATGAAGAGCATGATTGGTAATATTCAAAACAATAACCCACCCAGAAGCAGGTGAGATTTTAACCTAGAGATGAAGGAGAAGCTCAATTCCCTGTAGGTGTGAAGGGATGAGGTGATGCACTCTGTTCTTCCAGTAGCACTCAACTGCAATTTCTTCTGGCTTTTTTACCTCTTGTCTAAAAATATGGTGAATGGGGCATTCAGCTTCCTATCTGTTCAATGCTTCTGACACTAGGTGATGACCACACATTTATTTTCTCTCAGCCTCTGTTAATCTTGCTGTACTGAGATGGTTTATCTCAAGTTTTCCCTTTGTCACTAAGAAAAAGTGTATTTTCCTAGGGGAAAACACATGTGCTTGAGCCAGGAAGCACCTGATGAGGGCAGAGAGATAAAAGTGCAGCCAGGACATGGAAAGCAAAACAGCACAGGGCTGCTCTGTGAGCCACAGGACATCACAGCAGCACCAGGCAGTGATAAGAAGCATGGAAAGGCATCCTAAGACTTGAAGGCTGAGATATCTGCAGCCATGGGCCATCACCCGAGCTCTGTGTGCCATGTGGCACTGCGGCTTGTAAGAGCCTAAACGAGAGATGTGGGACTCCAAGGGCTCTCCAAAATGCATCCAGGACATTACAGCAGTCCAGGGTCGTGGGTGACAGAGCTGTGCCTACAGCTGTCAGCTCCAGCTGCAGGCAGGCCTGGAGACCCTTTGGTTTTGTTTACATTGCATTATGTACTTTTCTTTGCTGAGCATCTTAATACAGTAGAACCAATCTATACCTTAACTTTTACCTACAGCTTATTATAACTATTATAATTACCATATTCATGTTACTATTCTCCAATCACTAAAAGTTAGTACATTACAGTTTAAGCTAGAAGTTGTTTTTCAGTTTTCTTGCAGTGGAAAATTCTGATCCCATTTTTCTACTTGCAACTTTGCTGACTTGTTTGCAGGTGCTATCTCTCTGCTTGGTAAAAACATCTTCTCGTTTGAGGTGGGTTTATCCTTTGCTCTGTCATAGAACCCCCTTACAACCAACATACCCTTTGCCTCCTTGGTTATCCAGTAAGACTGGCTCAGCAATTCTTCTTTATCAAAACTTGCTTCCACCTCTATTCCTTCATCAGACTCTACATTTAAAAATCTTTCTGCTAAGCACACATATCTGCGAGGCTTTCTTAGGAAACTTTCACCCTTCCCAACAGGAGCTGTCCTCGCAGCCCTGCCGGGCCCTGCAGGATGCCAGGGAGCAGCTCCGGCTCCGCAGCGCACCCAGAGCAGCTCTGCGGGATGGATCACGGGCTCGGCCTGCTGGGAATTGCTGCTCCAGCCTCGGCAGCACATGGCAGAATGCCTGGATGCACCTGAGGAGAAAGAGTTCACACCACAGGGAGCTGTGACCCGCCTTCCCCAGCCCCTCTCGGCACGGTGCTCCTGCCCGAGGAGAGCCCTCCTCACCCTGGGGCTTCCCACCTGTGCATCTACATCTCCTCCAGCCTGCAAGCAGCCCTGAAGGACCCTGTTTCACCAGGAATTCCCACTGGGTTTGACTCTATTGTGAATCAAAGGGGACTCTGGCAAAGGGGACAGAGAATGATGCATCTGACTGTATCATCAGAAGGCTAAAGAATTACTTCATTATACTATACTATGTACATTTCATCTAAACTGAATCTGCCACGCACTCACTCTTGCTCACAACTGCACTCATCAACAGAACCGCACTCATCTCTGATTCCCCCGTGACAGTCCTGACACAAACAAACTTCTTGGCTCCGATAGGCCAAGGGAACAAAACATCTTCACTTTGGGTAAACAATCTCTATATTGCATTCTACTTTAGCACAACACAGGCACAGCAAGTGAGATAAGAATTGTGTTTTCCTTCTTCTCTGCTTGTTTCACAGCTTCTCTCTGTTCAGGGGCTATGTAAATACCACATGACCCCACTCTGATTCTGTTGAAGGTCCCATCTCGCAGCCCTGGAGGCGGAGGATGCTGGAGGATTCACGCAGCAGCCTGGGATAATCTCCTCCAGAGATCTCCAGCTGGACCACTGCCATTGCTGCCTGTGCTGCAGTCCTCCTGCCAAGTGCATGTCCTGATTTCGTGTCCTCTAGGGCTGGCACCATTCATCTCACAAATGCCCCACAGCACAAAGTCCAACTCTTTTCTGTGCCCCTCCTGTGATCTCTCTCTTTGAATTCAAATGTGTGTTTGACAGAAGTCAAACTCCTCTGTGCCTCATGGCCCAGATGAGTGACCTAGAAAAGAGACCACAGGTAACCCCTCAGACTCATCTTTTTATGTCCCATGCCAAAGCTCAGGGCAGGGATCACTCATGGATGTGCTTTTTAAGGATGACTGAAAAATACTATTTCAGCTCACTGGCAATACTAAAAAATATGTATAGAACAGGTGTGAGAGATACAGCACAATCCTCCCCTTTCTCGTAGCAGCTTTAGTGAATAGAAAAGTTGACAGCCAAAATGATATTTCACTTTGGTTTTTCAGCTTTATTTAATATTATTAAACTGGTAAAAAAATATAAAACATATAAACCTCAGAAGTTTTCCCTTTTTAGTCTGTGTTTTGAGAAAGAAGGAATTACTTTTATTCATTAATTGATTTCTCCCCGCCTATCTGCAAAGTGTTTCACTTGACCTGACGTGCCCCTCTTGGCTGAAAACCACTGTGTTGGTCTGGGGATTGTTGCTGGGCTTCCCCAGCTGGGTGCAGCTGTAACTTCATCAATGTATGAGAAATGGCATTGGAGTCCCCCAGAGCCTGGGAACTGCTGGGTAGGAAATGAAGCTGGAGGTCTTCTCTCTGCCCCTTTTTTTGTGTTTCTGCCTCTGAGCTTGTCTGAAGGGCGCTGTCTCACATGGCTGGGAGGGAGCATCCTGCCAGAACACCCTCCCACCCCACCACCCAGAGAGGGAACAGACTGGGAAAGGTGGGGTTTGATGTTCCTGCAAGCAGAGGCACAAAGAGGTGGGGTGTAATCTCCACTACAAATCTGGTTGATTCTCTTTTAAGGATAAAAGAGTGGAGTCCATGAAGCAGGGAAGATCAAAGTGCTGGTATTTAGATGTGGATTGTAACTGTGAAAAAGGTTTGGCCCTCAGGCAAATCCAGAATTAAGCTCTCATTTCAGGTTTGATGGTAACAAATTCCCACCAGTGGATCTGTGAGGTGCCCACCAGCCTGGAAAACACATGATGTGGTCCTGAAAAGCCAAATCTTTTAAATGTGGGCTCCAAGTAAAGGATTAACACTTAAGAGGAAAAAAAAAAGTTGGATTCAAGTATACAAATCCCTACCACCCACAGTCATATTAATATAGCTTATAGATCAGTGGGGGTTATGCTCAGGTCATGTCTCTGTTTTCCAATGTATCCCTTGGATGCAGAACTGGGAAAATAACAGCTCCTGTAAACTTCTCTGGTCACTGAAATGAACTGGAAAAATCTGATACGAATGCATGGCTGAAGCCTCACCTTCCAAAGTTACTGAAACTTCAAATCCTACCTGTATCCCAAGAGAAAATGTCAGTATTGAGACCATTTCCTAAATTTTAATGTTCATTTCATATTTTTAAATTTTATTTTTAAATAAAAATAATGGATAGTTAATATGACAGCCCAGTAATTAAACATTAATAATTTCATTAGTTCCTATTGAAAAGGAAATGGGTTATGACTCTACGCACAAGCAATGTATAATTCCTTCTAAAAAAAAGACCCCAAATGATAATTTCTTTTAACAGAAATGGTTTCTTTGGCTAATCCACTGCTTCACTCTGCTGTGGCCAAATTGTTTCCCTGGGAGGACTAGCATATGATACAGATCTGGTAAGATGTTTTATTTTGGACCACATAATTGCATTAATTGGTACGGCCAATGATCAATGTTAATTAAAAAAAAAAATCAAAAACCAAACTACAATGGCATACCATTTCAAAGTTTTCCAAGAAAACATTTGGGTAGTGAAGCCATTTTAGGCCTGTAGTTAACCCTTCTATCTGCAGCTTGGTCAAAGAAATCCTCTGCTAGGCTTGCACAGGCACAGTGGCCCCATTAATTTTAACTGGTGCTATCCTGGGGCCAGAGAAAGTAAAGAAGTGCAGTTGACTGCAACCATTCTCTCCCTCCCTTCCTCACCTGAAATGATGGAGAATGGATCCTGAATGACAGAAACACTTGGTATAACCCAATGGGTATTTTCTCATCTTACCACAGAGACACAGGGAACTGGAAGATCCTCCTAGGAGGACATTTGGGATGAGTCCTTCCTCTTGTTAGACCCACTGGCCAATTTCTCCTTGTGCCCTGCAGGCAGCATCATTAGGGCTCATTGAGGGTTCTGTGAGGGTCTGGGGTGAAAAACCCGACTTCCGGCAACAGGAATATGGAATGCTGAGAGCCAGACTGGGACAGATTCCCTGCCTTGCTTTGAAGCTGGCAGACTGGCAGGTTAGTAATGACCTGTGCTGAGTTTTGATGGCCTCAAGAAAGATGTGGTGCCTGTCCTGAGCCACTGAGAAACAGGAAACATTATGGTTTGAACAGCTGTTTAATGCAGACCCTTTTGAATCAGTTATTTCCTCCTGCCCCAATAATCTTTCTTGCTAGGAAAACCTGTTGGCTAGCATTGTCAGAAGTGAGTGTGTGCAGTGGGAAGCCAGGGATGCATCCATCTTCTGACAGTAGGAGCTGCTGTAGCATTGTGCATGTCCCTGCAGACACCCAGATTAATGGTTTGACCTGGTTCCAAGAGCTAAAAAGTGTTTGTGGCAGAGGCTTTGTCACAAAAGGCTGCCAAAATATTCTGCCAGACAGCAATAAACTCAATTTACATTATAACTTAACACTTCTTTACCCCTCGCCCTCCTGCCAAGTATGACAACATAACGTGCAGGAGTCTGCAGCACAGTGTAGGAAAAAACATCTAGCATTTTCAAGCAGAAAATTCCTCTGAAAGACCAACTCACTCTCAAAGAACTGCTGGAAACTTCTGGAAAGCACTTTTCATATTGTCCTTTGCCCAGAAACAACCTCCTTCCTAGCTCCAGGTATGTACAAAAGACACTGAGCAAAATCCCCTTGCTGTGTTCCTGCCCTGTGTCCATTCTATCAAGAAACACAAAGGTCCTGGCTCATCTCATGTGACATGGCTCATGCTGTTTAAGAAGTAAAAAAGGAATTTCAGTCAATGATCAGTGAAGTTTTCTCTTCAATGGCAATGGTACACACTCATATTAAGTGCTGAAAATTACAAACTATTTTGTTGCTCGTGTTTATATCTGTATTTATATCTGAATTAATCAGCATTTCAGAGTATTTTTGAACTTGAGAATATTTTGCTTGGTTCCTGAAGAGCAAAGCCAACAGTCCCCATTAAGGAAGCACAACAGATGTCCAGAGGACACAATGAAGAGCAGTTCATGGAAGCAGTTCAATTGCTGCTGGAATTCTGCTATCTTCACCAGTTGCTCTGCTACAGTGACCTCCAAATTCTGCTAAGGGCATTAGAAACACCAGAGCCAGCTCTGCTTAAAAAATATTTAACATGAAGGGAAACAGGCTCAAATGGAATGAAAAGCAGAGCATCAGCAAATTACAGCAAAGCACAAGATCTGCCTGTGTTTCCAGAATAATGAATGCATTGACTACATCAGCTGTGTGTATCTGTGCAGTAGCCAGCCATTTTCAATACTTTTAATGCATACAATCATATTTTGTCTCCAGCACCAAGGTAATGCTGTAATCACTGCATTAAACCCCTCATATTCTCTAGTAAAAGAGATCCTTCTCTGTACAGTTCTGAGGGAGCTTTTTTCTTTTTTCTTTTTTTTTTTTAAATTTTTGTTTTTCTTTTTAATTTTTTTTATTCAGGTAAATTCACCTACATGCACACGGATTCTTACTCCAACCTCCCAGTTTGGACAGCTAATGACAAAGACCAATCTATTTTCCTTCTAGCTGTATACCTAGCTGTATCTCTGAGAAAGGCCTGCTGACTGTTGCACTCCAGTATCTTTGAAGGAAGAATTCCTTGTTAATATGGTTGTCTGGAAAAAAAAAAAAAAGCCTGTGTGTTTATGGCCAGCTCAGAGGACAAGCAGAAAGGACACACAGATTTCTGAGTGTTGACACTGACATACCACAGAGTTTTGCCATTGCCACTCCTAAATTTACGAGCAGTTTGGAATGAAAGCTATGCTGGGCAATCAGGCTCTTTATTTTATGATAAGCAGGTACAGAAAACAGTGTGATTTCCCAATGAGAAAATGGTGGGTGCAAGCTTTCTGAGCTGGAAATGAAAACAAAAAGTGTTCCTCTGTGTGTAGTCTGGAACATCACCCATCAGTCCAACTCCAGTATGAAAGCACTATGGCCTCCTAGATGTCTGGCACTGTCTCAAACAATCCCCTCTTCCATTAATGCCGGTGATTTTCTTTCTTTTTCAACACATACACACAGTTTTATCAAGCGCCGAGGCTCGGTAGAAGGACAAAGTCATTCCCTCCTCAACTCCTGCCCCAAATCAGCCACTGTGGCTGCCACCATGAGCTAACTCTATCAAAAGCATCTTTGGTGGCCAAGGGGGAGAGCTCAGTGGTGCAGCTCAGGCCCTGTCAGGGAATAATCTGTAACAAGAAATAACACATGCCTGAGGCCAGGCTGTGTTGGAAACCCTGTCAAACAGACTGGTCCAGAGGGCTGCACCCCTTTCTTGCCCCTGGAGATTTGGCTGTGAGGAGTCTCCCCGGGTGTGTGCTCCAGGCTGAGCCTGTGTGGATTTGTGGTTTCACTCTCAGCAGCTCGTCAGGCAGGCTGCTCCCACCAGCACAAAGAACTGCTGCTTAAAGGAATCTAGAAGGCAAGTGTCTTTTGTCTCCCTTGTTCTGGTAACAAAGGCAACACAAATTACTAGGAAGGCTGAAATGGAAATGGAGAATGAAAATAATTAAAGCCCTCTCCCAGCAGCCATGCTAGGCCTGGCTTTCTGCTCTGGCATTATGCAGTTAGTGCCAGCAGGAGCAGAGCTAGCTGCAAGGACTCTCTGGGTTATCTTATTTAGTTCCAATGCAGTTAATTTATTTTTATTTTTTTCTTCCACATGCCAGCAAATGGCCCTGTGTATCTGTCCTGTCAGTTCAGCACAGTCTACACACTAAGGTACACTCTGGAGCCCCATGCATTTTGTCAGCCCAAAATTAGCCATGGAAATAAACCTTACCATGTGAAGAATGTGCTGGTCCCAAAAAGACAAAGAAATGTTTTCTTTGTGGGCCCAGACACTCATTTCTTGCTGCTGGAGAGCAGTTTGGATGTGAAAACATGAAACCTATGGGTCTGGGATACACCTTGAAGGGAAAAATTCCAGCATCTGTTTGTGACAGTGGTCACAGGGGTTCTTGGATGAGGGAAGAGACGAAAATGCTGACTCCATGTTCAGAAGGCTTGATTTATTATTTTATGATATATATATATATTACATTATAACTATACTAAAAAGAAACAGAAGGAAAAGGTTCATCTCAGAAGGCTAGCTAAGAATAGAATAGAAAAGAATAACAAAAGGCAGCTCTCTCAGACTCTGTCCGAGATAGCTCGGCCTTGATTGGCCATTAATTATAAACATCCAGGACGGGCCAATCAAAAATCCACCTGATGCATTCCACAGCAGCAAATAACCATTGTTTACATTTTGTTTCTGAGGCCTCAGCTTCTCAGAAGGGGAAAAAATCCTAAGAAAGGATTTTCACAAAAAGATGTCTACGACATCTATTTTCTTTGCATTTTCTTTTTCAGGAGCGGGTGTAGCAACCCTGAAAGAGCCAAATATTAGTGCAGATTGGAGTCAGGAATCCTGCTGGATTCCACATAAAGCTCTGCCAAGGCTCTTCATTCCTGATTAAGCACAGAGGCCTAACTCTGTCTATAGTCCCTGTGCTTGTTTCCAGCAACCTCTGGCATCACCTCTGGGGTACCCTGCCAAAAGACTCTCTCCTGAGCAGCAGGATGCTGTAGACCACCCACCCTTATCACAGTGAGGATGAAGCCCCCTCTTCTTCATCTTCACTAATTATTTGTCTGTTCATGCACCATCTGCATTGTGGCTCTTTCTAACCAGTCTCTCTGTGCTACCAACACTGCAGAAAATGGAGCAGGTGGAGAACAAGAAGGAGATCAGACAATGCCCAAGATCCTCCATCTTGTCTTCTATCTACCTCCATACTAAAGACCCAAAACTCTAAGTTTTTCACCCTGTGATAAACTATACTGCTATCTATTTTACACACTCATAGATTCCAATTCATCCCAAAGTCTTGGAAGCTTTCTCCATGGACAAAGGTTAAAGCACTGTTCTCCTGGGGATCAGGACTTCTCAGGACAGGCAGAGAAATATTCCCTGTGCCCTGGGTTCCAGCAAACAGAGGGTGAGACACTTGTCTTGCAACCTCCTTTGCCATGGCAGGTCTGCTGGGGCACGGACAGCTTCCCCCAGTCCAGGGCAACTGAGGAGCTGCAAGTGACAGAGGAAGGTGGGTGAAATCTGTCAGCTGGACATGGTGAAAGCCAGCTCTGAATCCTGGTCTCAGAAGAGGAAAGTTGCTTATATGTGAGCACCCAGGAAAACACTTCTGTGGGAGGATTTGCAAGCACTTGGCTCTGCTTCCACTCTGCTCTCCCAAAGCCTGTGGGATGGCAGCCCTTGTAGGAGCGGTGCTTTACCCTTATGAAGTGTTTGGATATTTTTGACTGATGAATTTGCACATTATGTATGTGAAGCCATATGTGGCTGTGTCGGAACCGCTCCAGTTCCCCATCCCCTGCAATGTGTTGTGCTGCTTTTAGCACACAGGAACACATGCCTCCCATCACTCACACTGACACCCATCAGTCTGCTTGGACCCCTTCTCCACCACTGGAGGCTGGAGTAGCACTGCTCAAGACAATGGTTTGCTCTTATTTGTATCAAGTCCAGCTTTTCCCACAAGTGATGATTATGTTCAGAACACGCTGGAGGGAAAACAAGAGTGTGGTTTTGGTCAGAAAATCAGGGGGATCTTTTCATGTCAATTCACACATCTTTTAGGCCTGCCTGCTGTGTTCAGCTTGGACATTCCAGGGACTTCTTCCCACGGAGATGAAGCCTAGAGACTGAGAGCAATGGTCTCTCCAAATTGTAAGTCTGTCTTTGGTGCTGTACTAGGAGCTCTAGTCAGCCACAGGAGTCCTAATTCTTCACAAAACACTGGCAGATTTTCAGCAGAAAGAAAATCCTTGTCCAGAGCTGTAACAGTCAACGTGCTCAGCATCCTACTCACAAAGGTAAGTTTGGCTCTGCACCCAGCTGTCAAAACAGGCCAGAAGTTCAGATACCAGAGGGAAGGTGCAAGAACAGAAGACAGAGCAGAACAGAAACCTAGAAAGCTACTTATGTTCATTAATAGCTTTCTTTTTTCTCCCCTGTGAATAAAGGCATGGGGAATAATAATAGGCTCTGTGCTTGTTAGCTGCAAAACACTACCATCAAGTTTGCTCCAAAACTCCTATCCTCTGTCATGCAGTATACAAAAGAAAAAGGCAAAGAAATTCAAAGGCAGGAGGGAGTCTAAGTTCAACTTGTTGAGCAGAGTTTGATACCTCTGAGTCTCATTAATATTTATGTAGGTTGGGAGAACAGAAACTCTGCGCAACAAGTATGGAATATATGTACTCAAAACTCCATTCTCTGTACAGACACACACACACATCTTCCTCTGTACAAGTTTGTAGCCCTTGATGCTCGACAATTCATAGCAAATCATTGTGCCTCAGTCAGAGTTACACCTCATTTCCCCCTCCCCATAAATATATTACGATCACATAATGTTTTAATAACTTCACGGGAAAATTGAAAATAAGGCAAAGATGACAACTTCTTATAGGTATAAATTTCAACAGTCTGGGTTTTTTCTTTTTTATGAAGTCATTAAATGCTTCAAATTGAACAAAAGGTAGTCCCATAGCTTTGTTTAGCAGGGAATTGGAAATGCGATCAAGTCTATAACTCTGGAAAAATAAACCTAACTTTGTTGATTAATTTTGCTTCCATTAGGCTCCACAATTCAACAGGCAATGATACCTTTTTAAGAGGATCAGTAGACATGTTGATGAATTCCCAGCCTGACCATTGCCAGTGATTTCATCACATCTCTTTCATTCACAATTACTTTAAGAAAATATTCTCAATTACTGTGATTGATGGGGAAGGAATGAATTACAGCATATACACGAGAATGCTCAAAAGAAATAAAGCTGCTATTTCAACTTAACTTCTTAATGTGATTCTGCTTTTATTTTAAAACTAGGGACTAAATTTTCAAGAGTTTGACCCTTTCTTGCTGGAACTCAGTCCTTTGTTCAAACCACCTTTCAGCTTGCTGACAGCAGCCCTGAACTTTGGGAAATAATGACTGAACAGAGCACCAGGGCTGAAACCAGGGGTTAACCTTCATGGTGGGAACAGCCCAAATCAAACCCACCTCATCAGGAGACTCCTCATTCCATTGGCACCCTTGACTCAAGCCCTCTTTGATGGTTCATCTCCCACATCCACCACTCATCCTACAGGGTGGGCTCAAAGCATTTTTGCAGCAGTTCACAAGGAAGCAGGTGGCATCTTTGGGCTGTGAAGCTTTCCCAGAGCAGTGTGAAAGTCCACAGCACAAGAGAAGCAGGCAGAAGCAGGAGCTGACAGCCTGGTGAAGATGCTCAGTGTGTGGAATTACAGAAGATGCTCTGCTCATGGCTAGAAAGTTCACATGCTGACTCTTCATGGAAAGAATTACCACTCAATTAAAAACAAGATTCTCTGTGAGGCAGAAATTCATCATCAAAGTGCTAATTCTAAGACTGATTTATTATCTGCAGAGCTAATAGATTAACAAAACAAAACACAAACAGTGGGTGTGATATGCTGGAAAGTCACCAACCCAATGAAGATCTACATGTAGTGATAAGAGGGGAAAAAGCCATCACTTTCCAATTCAACTCATCTGAACTTGTGCCAGGTGCCACAAGGGGATTGTGGAGATCTGGTGCATGCATAATCCATGTGGGAACACGTGTACATCAGTTACTGTGGGAAGAACAGCACACACGCAGAGGTGCTGCACTGAATACAGGTCAAGGTGCAAACAGAGAAAAAAACAATGGTGGAATTGGGTAGTACAAAGCTGAGAACAATGAGAAAGCCTTTGTGTTTGTGTGTGTCTGCATGGGCTGGACATGCAGGGGGTGTTGTGAAAAGAGGCTTTGTCTGACAAGCTTTTTATCACTCCCACTGAAGTATGAAAACAGGCCTGGACCCAGGAATTTATTCACTTTCCATTGAACAGCCCTAGGAGGCAGTACCAGGAACACATGTGAATGGAGAGCTGGTTTGGGATAGCATGAGCAAAATATCAGTCTCTGCTTTCGGTGTAGCTGAGACCCTCAAAACCCTCCAGCCCATCCTGAAGTCCTTTGCCTTTCCTCTTTCTTACCCTTCAGGGTGGCACCATCCCACAAGGGGTTGTCAACAGCTTATTTTATCAGATGCTCCCTGAAGTTTTATGTCAGGGGCTTGAGACCCAGGTCTGAGTAGCTTGAATGATCCCTCTTGTTGAGTGGCTTCTCGAAGAGCAAGAAGCTTGGTCTTACACACAGGACAATGTGACAAAGTCACATCCTGTCAGTAGGAATGAATTCCCTCACACTAATTTGTTCTCAGCTTTGGGGATGTGCAGGGGATGTTTAGTGAGGAGCATGAGTGAGGAGACATTTCCAAAAGCTCTCCTATTGGCAGAAAGAAGGAATGCACAGAGCAATTCCTCTTCTACCTGCTGAAATACTGGCACTCAAAAAATTGCCTCCTCCTCAGCCCCCTTCTCCAACACCATGTCTCCTTCTAGGCAGAGACAGCAGGAACTAGAGACTGTCTGGAGGAATGGACTAATTTATCAGTGAGCCATCATGACTCTACAATGTCCCAGCCCTCCCTGGAGCACTGCTGAGGGGCTCAGCACAACACCCAGCTGGAGCCCTTGACACAGCAGTGAGCAACAGATCACCCCACAGGGCAAAGGAGCCACTGCTGAAAAACCTGCCATGCTCAGATGTACGGAGCAGTTCCTTCCCAGACTATTTGTGGACTGGTCACTTTGCTACCCCCCACCTTTTACTGTCTTTGAACACCCTCTGACATTTGCCAGTGAGATGGATACTGAGTTTTGAGGCCAGAGGCACATTGTGGTCTGTAAGGCCACATGAATCCTCCCAGAATCAAAGGCAATGCCATGTTGTTTTCCCCTCAACTGAAATCAATAGGGCTTTGGCATGGAAAAGAGCTGAGCACCTGCACATGGACACATTGAAAATGCCAACACAATCCCAGGCTTGGGAATTATAGGCTTGCCAGGGCAGAATTATCCCTCACGTAAAGAAGCAGATGAAGTCTCAGAAAAAAAATCCCTTATTAATCAATAGCTGATCTCTTTAAGCAAATAATTTCCAAATTTAGGATCTGTGCTAGCAGTGGGAGACCCAGTAGGGATTACAGCAGCAGTTTTACAGCACAGAGCGCCACCAACATCAACTTAATTTACTGATCCCTTAGAAGGAGAAGGGTAAAATTGGGCTGTGGTACAAATCATGTTACTACTATAAGTTTAGTTTGCCAGGCACAAATATCCTTCCAGCCAGGTAGCTTAGTGCTGGAAGTTAATGTATGTCAGGCTGCCATACACCCCCAATTTAAAGTTTCCATTGTGCTCAGTGGGAATTAGTTGTTAGGTTCTGGCTTCTTCTGCTTTCTTTTTAATGTCAAATGCCCATCTAGCAAGAGCTGCAAATAATACCATCCTGAGGGTAAATTGTGAGCTCATTGCTGGTTTAAGTCACATTGAGTGAGAATACTCCCTGTCTGTGCTCTGTGAATCAAAGACAGAGCATATGCAATCATCTGAAGCAGCAGCTGCATTTCCCAGAAACCTTTGGGAAACCTGACACAATTACTGATCAATACCCTCTCCAGTTAATTGATGAGCTATGGAGCCAAAAGGGGAAAAAAAAAGAAAAAAAAGAAAAGAAAGAGGCTATCAATAAATAATCTTAGTTAGGAAACTGAGGTCTGAGAAGTGCTTGAACTTCAAGGGATGATGACCATGACTGGGAAGAAAAATGAGGGTTGAGGAGAAGAGGGGCATTTGCAGATATACGTGTCTTTTTAAGATAATGGGCATGGTGGAAACTGAAAAAGATGCAATGATGAGCCCTGGAGAGAATGAAACCATTGCATCCTCAAGAAAACGTGCTCATTGCTATGAAATTGCTTCCCCAGACTCTCATCCTGATCTCTGTGTGCAGGTTGACACACAACATTATTTTCTACATTAAACCAGTCCCAGACCCATTTTACCATGTCCAGTTAATGAGCCAAGTGTAAAACCTTGAAAAGCTTATAGAACAGAGCAAGCAGCAGCAAGAGGCCACAGCACAAAGCCAAGGGTCCTGGCCACTGTTTCCTGGCAGTGACAGCTGTAACCATGCTAGCTGCTGCTTTACATCCTTGCTCTGTCTAGACATCTGCAGGTAGGCCAGTCATCACCTGTGAAACAAAATCACCAAATCACCCTGTAGAGGAACTGAGCCCAGAGTTCACCTCATCCCAACTATGGAGAGACTTGGAGCCCATAAATTAGGCCAGACATCTCTGTCTCTAGAGCCTGAAACTCAGGCTGGAGCTCTGCTCCTCACGCTGCCATGTGTTTGCTCCATCACTGTGGCTTCAAGTCACTTCACTGCACATGCCAGTGCCTCACCCCTCAGAAAACAGGGCAGCCAGTGAATTAAAACAGGGCAACCTTTGTCCTGACTTGTGCCTTATTGGTACCAGGAGGCCCCATAACTGACAGCCAGGATAAAGGTGTTGAGAGGAGCCCTCTGCATTTATTGAACACATGGGAAAGGCTGTTTTATCAGCTGTCACCTGTACTAAAGACAACACCCTCTTGTCTTTTGGCAAAGGAGCTGATGTGCTTTTGTGGGTAATCCTGACCTTTTAAGGAGCCATTTCTGAGCCACTGGTTCAGCTGCATCTGTCTGTGGGCTGAGGGCAGGAACGGATGCAGTGCTTTAGCTGGTTAATCCCTGAATGCTGTGTCTGTGCTGAGGGATTGTGAATTTCTCCATCAGCACTGGGTTTAAGGAGCAGCCCCAGCAGAAGCTCCATGGTTTCTGGAGGCAGGGAAATATGTGTGTGCCTGTGTGTGCACATGTGTGTGTGCCTGGGAATGGGGAAGGGGGAACAAGGGCACCCCTTTGAAACTCCTTCTTGTTCTTCCCTTTGATGTGATGGCAGGGCAGGTGCTCACACACACAACTTCTTTGCTTTGATAAATCCATGCCTCACAGGCAAGATTTCAAAGAGAATTTTCAAGCACCTTCCCTACCCTCTCCTGATGAGTTTGAGCTGGGAAGGGGGGAAGCTGGATGGAAGTGGAGGAGTTGAGCATCAGCCGTGGAGGCGCAGATGTGAAAATCAGCAGCAGCACCAAAATCACTCCTGGCACAGGCACAGTGGCAGGACAGGCTCTCTCCTCACTTTGGTCTTTCCCCCCAGATTTTTCTGTCTTTTCCCCCAAATGATAATTATGTTCAGTGGCACACTGGAGGGAAAACAAGAGTGTGGTTTTGGTCAGAAAATCAGGGGGATCTTTTCATGTCAATTCACACATCTTTTAGGCCTGCCTGCTGTGTTCAGCTTGGACATTCCAGGGACTTCTTCCCACGGAGATGAAGCCTAGAGACTGAGAGCAATGGTCTCTCCAAATTGTAAGCCTGTCTTTGGCGCTGTACTAGGAGCTCTAGTCAGCCACAGGAGTCCTAATCCTTCACAAAACACTGGCAGATATTCACATGGGAATATCTGGTGGGAATTCACCTGGTGGAAGGTGCTGTGCCTTTGTGGCAGGATTGCCACGTGTGCAGATGAAGATGGGAGTGGGGGGCCACCAAATATTATTCCCACCTTTCTGGGAGTTTGTCCAAGGTCTGTATGTTGGGTTCTGGCTACTTTGATTCAGAAAACAAAAATCCACAGTGATTTCTATGGACTCACCTTATCACTTGGAGCCTGTAAAAAATGCTGTTGGGAGCAATGCAGTTTAGCATTAACCATGAAAGGATCCCTGTGTCCCTGCATATGGGGAGAAGGAGGCTTCCCCCAATCCTCAGCCAAAAAATGAGATGCTGTCTGGAGCCAGAACAGGATTTGGAGATTATGATTCAGAAGGAGTCTAATGTAGGAGCCAGTGACCTCACAGGAGAAATCTGGCTTAGGAGTTTTAGTGGGGAAAAAAAGGATACATGCAGGAAGGGATTGTAATCCCTGAAACTTTTGCAGGGTGAAAGTTCCACCATCGCCTCCTGCAAAAAGATGCTTGTTTGCCCCTTTTGGTCTGAAATTCTCACTGAAGTGAGAGCATGTCTGGCAGGGATCAGCTGGGTGTGGTTCTGTGCTCCTGTCCCCAGCAGCCACACAGAAATCCTTCCCCAAAACACAGGAGTCTGCACCCACTCAGGAGTGCTGAAATAAACCTTCATGTGCCTGGTGTGCTCCTGGAGAGGAGTCAAGGGAAAGAGGATCCTTGAGAACCTGCCTTTAATACACATGCAGGTACTGGCCCCTATGTGGGCAAGATTAAATCATCAGACATCATGGAATATCATAAAAACAGATTTGCTTTTGCTCTGGGAATTTTACCAGCTCTGCCCAACCCTTCTTAAGGCTGATGGAGGTAGCACATACAAAATTTAGCACACTTCTCCCACAAAGAACACTTTTTCTGCCAGGATATGCAGCAGAGGTTAACTTAATAAACAAGGCAGCTCCAAAATCTGCTGCTTTGTTACAGGAAAATTATCTGAGTTCCTCAGATGAGGAAATGGGCAGCTCACAGGGACTCAGTGACACCACATGAAAAATTTCATAAAGTTCCTACTCAAAACTTCAGTTCTTTGATTTCTCATGTTACCTTTTCCCTGACATAATGCATTTTGATGACAGTCCAAACAAAAATAATTTTTTCCCCAAGAAAGTTCTAACAACATGATTTTATTAGGGGTTGGTTTTGGTTTATTTTATGGGACAGTAAATTACCTTCAAAAAACTGATTTGAATTTTTTTGAGGGGGGGATAGGAAATTGAGTAATTTTATCATGGCAAAGTAAAGAGTAATTTGTAAGTCACTGTCAAAGGTAGAACAAAACCCTTCTTTTTCCCATGTGAAACATTGCTTTCCTGATCTTCCTACAAATCTCTTTTATTTTTCTTTGCACATTTTTTTAACCACACTTTACCCAACCTATTTGCATACAGATGAGCAAAATAGTTTCTCCAATACTATTCACATGCATCTATCTAACCTCAGACTTCTGTCAGGGATACAAAAAAAAAAAAAAAAAAAAAAAAAAGAAAGACAATTATTTTATTTCTAATAGATTAACAACCTATCCATTTCATTTTATATTGAGGGATTTGGATTTATTTACAGGGACAGTGGAATATTTGGCTGAATTAACAGTTTTTGCCTACTTTATGGTTAAAAGCAGAAACCCCCTCCTATTTCACCTTTTATGTGTATTATAAATCAGCTTAAGTTCATAAGGAATTCTATGATTTTCTGCTCTAATATACTCACAGAGCAGCACAAAGGGCTTTAGCCTGAACTGGAAAATGGGAGTAGTCATTATATACCACATATAGCCAACAAAAAAAAGATAGCAATGTGTTCTTGTAGCAGCAACATATGGTTTCCAAAAAAATCCATCCTTAAATATACATTGATTTTTCTGAGATGGGAAACTCAAAGTGAAAAACCTGTAGGAGATAGGGTGGTGGACATCAACTGAAATATTATGATCTGCTGAATCAAATCTGAATTTCAGATTGATCTCACAAGCAGCAGATTCTTGCCTGAACTTCTGTAGTGATTTGAAAAAGATGGTGTTAGGGAGATTTGCATATTATTACAGAGATACAGAGCCAAATTACCTCTGTCAGGATGAGACAGAATTTCTCCTCTGACTACAGTGCCACAAGGCATCCTGAGAGCCCTGGTATGATGGCTTGTGTTGGGAAAAGGAGTTCAAAAGCCAGGAAGTACCTGAAATAAGCCAAAATGAGACATGCTGGTACTTCCTAATAGAAATTAGTGACCTTATTATTTTGCCTAGGTTGTCTATTTCACATCAACCTGCTCGTAACCAAATGTTGCAATGTCAGGAATTCACATGGGGTTGCAGCTTGTATTTCCCATTAGCTCTAGCAACAAGCTATTTATGTAGGACTTGTCATTGTTCTGTTTGAGTCTCTCCTAAACTTTAATTAATCTGTCCTTTCAACCCCCCTGCAGCCCTGTAAAGTGAGGATACAGCTGGTATTCCTTTTTGCATGATTAAACGCCCTGCCCAGGGTCACCCCAGGAATATGAGACAGAGCCAGGAACACAGCCTAGCTCTTCTTAATCTCAAAGGGCTATCCTTCTTCAAATCTCTGCCTTTGATGGGTCTTGGCAGAGGTTCAGTCAAGTCTCATCCTGCATTCCTTCAGCACTCAGTTCACATTCACTGAGAGCAGAGCTCCAGGGGGGCTCAGTATTGAGCCAGCCTGGATTCTGTCTGTGTGCTTGGCCAACTCAGCTGAGGGTGCCATAGCTGAGCCAAGCCAAGGCTTTGAAATTTCTGAAATTCATCCACTGCTCATCCTTACAGCTCACACCTCCAGACAAAGGGAAGCAACTGCTTTTCTGGAAACTAGAAGGAAAAGGAACGTCTCTTTCTGCATGTATTCAATCTTATTTAGGTCCCTTTCTCTCTCTTCTTCCAGAATTTATGGTGTACATGTAAGCTATAAAAAGCAATGAGATGCAGTTTATGCAAGTAGCATGCTAGTGCACCATAAGTTCCTGTCCCTTCCATGAATTAGGCTGGGATAAATTTTTATGTCTGGGCTTCATGCTGACATGTCTTTAGGTGGCTAATGCAGCAAGTGCCAACTGGAGAACACTGAAAGGAACAGCCTTGCAAACCAAGGTCAACTTCCCTCATAAAGACCTGGCCGAAATATTGCCAAATGGCAGTGTCACTGTTGTGCTCTGCTCAAGGGAAAGTGCAGCCATAGCCATTTGTTCCCTTCCTGGCACTCTTTGGTGCAACACATCTGTTGCTTCAGCTGCTATCAGAGCCTTTGGCAACTCCCTGCCCCTATCTGGTCCTTGCCAGCCTGCTTTGCATGGTGATTTGCAGCCCACATCCTTTTCTGTTTGAAGCTATGGCTAATGGAACAGGTGGCTGTCATTATTAAGAGCACTTGCTGTTCGCTCCACTCCAGCATCACCACTTCTTGCTAGGTGCCAGTGCTATTTCTTCCTTCCACTCTGTCATTGTGGGCACAGCCACCAATGCCACCACTTTTCCAACAGTCCTGCCATTCCTTCAAAGGGAATGAATAGGCTGCTCTCAACCCAGCCAGAATCCTCCTCCCACAAGCAGAATACTCTCCCAGCCCAGCAATTCTTAATCCAAACTCTGCTGTCCATGGGGATGGGAAAGAACAGGTGGGCAGATGGAGAGGGCTGGGAAATCTGGGCAGTGACAGTGCCACAGCCACAGGAGATCTGCTACGGCAAGGCTCCTCTACAGCAGAACTGCTGGAGCAGACCTGGAAATGCTGGAAGAAAGAGCTGACCTGTGGGGTTGATGGCCTGGCCAAGCTGACCCCATCCCTTGCTGCTTTTCCATTCCCTATTTCACTTCTCTCCTAAAGTGACCAGCAGATAGGATTGGTCTTGGGAGTTTCAGTCTGAGCAGGGCTTTAGGAGAAAGCACAAAGAATAGTGCAGCAGCCATGCACAAGCATCCTCATTCCTGCAGAGTGTAGCAGAGTGATTTTGGGTCTCTTCCCTGAGAGCAATCCACTCATCAGGAGGTGAAGTCAAATGGAAGGACCACAGGGTGGTACCCTGCCACCAGGCAGCTCTCAAAGGCATCCCTATCCTTGTCCTTATCTTTCAGCATCAAACCCTGCCCACTGCCCCATCAGCATCACTGAAAGGCTTCTTGCCACCAGCTCCTCAAAAAGTCAAACTTCCTTTTTGTTGTCATCTTATTACAAAAGTTCCATACTTTCTTGGTGATCTCTCATGGGCAGCTCCTCACAGCACTAACTCTTTCCTCACAGGACAACCAACAAACTGCAGCTCCCTTCACAAGCAGCTCTTTTGTAGCACTCTTCTTCTTATTGGACACAGCTGTGGCCTGTTAAGGGCAGGCCTGTTCCTAATCTTGGGTAATTAGAACAGCTGCAATCCTCAGGTGTGAGACTCCCTTCTGCACTGTCTTTATTTTCTTACATTCTATCCCTCCACACCTTTTCTGCTTTAGTAAGCTATATTTTGGTCCACTCAAGTGCAAATCTTTGAGAGGGCATTTCAGAGTCTCTTTGATTACTGAGATCAGCCAACTGTTGGGATCAAGGCTGATTTTGAAAAAGCAAGAAGACATAATTGGTGTGTACTTTAGCATAGCATAGATATCTTATCCCGCCCTACAACGGAATTTCCACTGTCCTCAGTGAAAACATCTCTGTATTAATGAAATATATTCAATATTGCTATAACAAACAACAGTCATTATGTTCCTTGGGGCTCCCCCAGTCACTGCTCACTGTACATCATTAGTAGAACAGTAAAATAAGATTACAGCTTTACAATAAAAGAACACATTCTGCATGGTAATTTATCCCTTCAGGAGACATCTTCTCAAATTCATTAGATTATAACTCTCATTTTCTACAGTTCTTTGAGGAACACAATGTTGAACATGATATACAGCTCTCAAGTCCTCTTGAGAGGAGACATCATTCTCATATCCATCAATGGAGCTTACACAAATATAGGTATGAAATTCACTAAGATTCATCTTCCCCAAACACCTCTCCTGGGTAAAAGAGCAGATTCAGAGTCACCTTAAGCTCTTCTCTCCTTGCAAATAAACATCTTGCTAGTGAAAGCAGCCTGGCTAAGTTTCTTAGAGTCTGCTATAAACAAAGTTCATTGGCTAAGCAAACAGCCTGCATTATCTCTTGATCAAGTGTTGTAAATTTGTACTTTTAGTGACCTCAGAAATTTATTTGAATAACCTTTTGCTGTGGTCTGAATTAGCATTTGATCTTTTCTGTGACAGCTGGTGTGGAAGTGATATGATAACAAGAGCTCTCACTTGAAGGAAAGATCCAAGAAAGGCTCAAGTTGTATGGCACAACAAAACACAAACAGTATTTTCATTACCATGATTTTCTTTGCTCAAACTCTTATGTAGCCTCAGATCCTTGAAAATTCTCTCTTTTCTTTGTATGCAAGGGAAATTTTGCAAGAGAAATGCAAACCATTCTAAAATACATAAAACAACCCTGGAGGAACTTCAGAAGTCCAAATATTTTGCTTTTCTCCTTTATTTACATTCCATTTGCTTGTTTGCTTTTAAAAAAAATTCTTTGCATTCTTATATTGGAATAATATTATCTGAGAAACCACATAGTCATGCCTTTTCACAAACACAATGTGGTTAAGGAATAAGGAGTAATTTAAGAATGCTCTTAAAATAATCTTGCATGGCAAATCCCTTTGTTTATGAGGATTAAAGAATACATGATAATTTTTTAAGCTCATTGTCTTGGTGATTTTTAAAGACATATTCATGGACTCACTGAAGTCATTCTCAGCACTGAATACACCCAAGGAAAAAAGATTCTCTGTATAAATTTGAATAAATCTTGGACATAACCTCTTTCCCTATTGACAAGTCAAAGTCATGGCAAGTTGAAGAAACTACCTGTAGTTTCTGTAGATTGTTTCTAACACAAATCCTATCAGATTTTGTAGGGTTCCCACAAGAAAACCCAGTAGTTCTGGACCATCAGTTCAGTTTCCCTATCTCACATGAGATGAAAGTGTTCAAGGCCAGTTTGGAGGGGGCTATTGAGCAAACTGGTCCAATGGAAAGTGTCCCTGCCCATGGCAGGGGGAAGGAATTTGATGGTCTTTAAGGTCCCTTCCCACCCAAACCATTCTGTGATCCTGTGGTAGCTCTGCACTAAGACTGATGGATGTGTCTCATCCTAAACTATGAAGACCCAGGGCAGGTAACTTGGAAGAAAAGATTTCTGAATAAAGGAAGAGGAGGAGGCACTTGACAAAGCCAGACAAATAACCTGGCGTTTATCACACCACTGATGCTGGTGAGAGCCAGACACAGCTGCAGAGAGAGATTCTTATCTGTGTTGATTTTATTTCTTCATATTCCCTATATGAAATGTATCCTGTTGCTCACTCAAGCTCCATCCATGAAAAAGATTGAGAAACACTTTTAGCAAGGAGCACCATAGCCCTGTCCTCTGTGCTGTTTGCAAAGGACCAGGGAAGTCAGGAAGGTCCAAGCCATGACAAATAATTTCACCCAAAAAATGGTGTTGGTATTAAGCTTTTAAAGGCTGGTAAATCTTCTGCTCCATTAAACCAAACACACAGAACCCATTAATTGGTGTCTTTCTTACAGTGAAGTGCTGGTTCTAATTTGACATATATTTTATGCATCACTCTACCCCTTGGTTCATAATACTGATCCAAATTCACCTCGCCTCACTGGTTGAGGCCACTTTCCAAATGCCTGTCCATAATACTAGATGAAAAATTATAGCCCTGGAAAGGTGATGTGTCAGGGGAGTGTGAGACACACCAACACACATCCAGATGCAAGGCAACAATCTGCTGAATTAAAATTACAAAAGAGGAAATGATGAACCACCTCATTAATTTAACTTGTCACTCTGATGGCCTCACTCCACGTAAATAAATAGGGAATGGGAGAAGAAAAAGAGCATTATTACAGCACAGCTAAAACAAGAAAGTACTCAGGTCATCACCCGCTCTAAGTGACATCAGTAATGATACAGCTTTAACCTCGTGATGGTTTGGTCACCCTGGCCTGACCATGGCATTTCTGACGTGTGATCAGATCCTGTGAGAGCCTGGGCACTGCTGGGGAAGGTCTCAGCACATCCAGTTCCTCTGGCTGTATTGATAGTTCAAGCAATTCATCCAGACAATCCCCAGAAAAGACCCCACACTAATCCCTCAGCATTTTCCCTTAACAGAAAAGACCCCACACTAATCCCTCAGCATTTCCCTTTTCTGAAGCTTGAAGCCATGAATGTTCTGTAGTGAATTTTTTTTTCTCTTAAAGATTCTCTCCAAATATTGAATGACTTTGCAACACAGAGACTTTTCTACCTCTATTTAATCAGTTAATTAAATACAGAAACAAGCTGAAAATCCAGGGTGCACCAAAAGCAAAGGCAGCTGTTCAATACCAGCAGCTCAAAATGATGAATACCACACTTGCTTCTATCTGAAACACAGAAAGCAGCTTCACACTTTAATATAGCCCCTAGGAAAACTAGAATGAAAAATCTAGCCACATTGCTAAGCCAAAAACAATTTAAGGGGTTTGGAAATGATGTCTGATCTCATGTTAAACAAGGTCCTCAGGAAATCACCAGAAAAGAGTTCTCTGGTGAAGGAGCCAGTGGTTCTGTGGAAGGCCCACGAAGGCTATCAGATCCTGGGGCTCAATGTGGCACTTCTTATTGGACAAATTCTACAAGCCCAAGGCTCCTTGCTTAGCTCCAGACTTACTGATTCTATTCCTATTCCTAATTATACCTTGACATAATTTTGGTTAAATTTGGTTGATTTGGGTAGGCTTTTATTCTAATCCCACTTTTCTTGTACACTCTAAATAATAATACCTTCTAGCACCCATCCAACAGCTTTATATACAAGTGTACATGGATATGCCCATATCTCCATTTACCTATCAGCATAGTTCTAGTTACAGCCACAGCTGGTCCAGGAGCCCTCCGGTGATTTGCAGTGTTGTGCTGAGCAGTTGTGCCACTTTTTCCTATGGACACAGGGCTTTGTCCCAAACCCTTTCCTCTCAGGCTGGGAAGACTGAAGTTAATGCAAAATCTTGGGAAAAGAGTTTACACTTTACACCTGAATATTTCATAGAGTCATAGTCTGCACGAGACTGACGACAATTTGGGAAATGATGGTAAAATAATGGCAACAACACTAATAGTAACAATAACAATAAATGTTTTCCCATTTATCCTTTCCTTATTTGCTGAAAATGTGATTGGAAAGGGAGGCATTGCAAGAGCTCTGAATGACCTACTTTGAATTTTCCCATCAAGTTCTATTTCTGCAAATTTTCTTCTGCACAGCAGCTGCACAGAAAGGGCTGGAGCACTGTGTGAAAGACTGGTCTCATGGGCTGCCCTGGCAGAGTGAATGCTAAAGCCTCTCCAACAATGTTGTTCTCAAGTGGTTTCCTCATTTTCTGGACTTCAGAGGTCCCAGTTATTTCAATCATGGATAACAGGATCCACTTATCCAGATGCCTGTGTAAGCTCTCAGAAACTGGAGGCTTTTTTGTCTTTTGTTTCTCTATTCTTTTATATACACTGCATTTCCCTCAGTGTGCTCTGCTACCAGGCCCTTCACTATGATACAGGAAAGCAAAGCTTGTCCCTGGACACTGCACTCAATCTGAATAGCAGCAGCCAAATTTGATAGCCGAATACTAGTTCTCAGCCATCAGACTAGTTTCAAAAGAAATGGGGCAATTTGCTATATTTTGAATCTAGCTTGTGTTCTTCCTTTTCTATCAGACACTTGGGGAGCACTGATGGAGATGGGAGGCACTTGCTGGCAAGCAAACAGGTTTCCTCAGGATCAGGTCAGGGGGCAGAAAGGGCTGGTTCCTGAGATGTGTATGAGCATCCACCCTTTTCAGGTCTAAGTGTCCATGCTGCTAATAGAGTTTGAATCTAAATCCACTTCCAGCCACCAGCTGTAAGACTCCAGCTGCACCCAGATCAATATGATCAAAGGCACTCTGTGGATGTTACTCAGAGCATACCCCAGACCTAAGCAGAGCATTCATTTAAAGCCCATCCTCACTGGGATGCTGCTGATTTGGTAAACCTCACTTTTCTTTCATCCCAACTCCTGAAAACTCTCATTCCTCACTCCTGCAGCTGCTCAGTGCTCTGGGTTGCTCATGGACTTTTTCCTTTCCACAGCCAGAATGGAAGCAGGCTGGAGGAGGCCTGTAGAGAAATGAATTTTTGCCCCTGCACCATGAGAAGTCCTCTGTTTCCAGTTTCTTCCAGCCCTTCTGTTTGCCACCTTTTTCTCCAGCCTCCCTCACCCCTGAGCAGCAGTGGCAGCTCTCCTGCCCTGCAGGCACAGGCTCTGCTCTCTGGGCTAAAGGAGGGTCCCAGGAGCCCCTCTGAGGCCTTTATCACCTTCTGGTGCAGCAGTGGATGTCCTCTCACGGTCTCTTCTCGGTGTCTCTCACTGTCCATAGTGTAGGATTCAAGGGGCATGAGGGGTAGGATGAGAACAGTTGTGAAAGTGACATTTCCTACCCATATTCCTTTCTGTGTCATGAAAACGCACTTCCATCCCCTGCAGCATTTAATCATGTGGCTTTAACTTTCCTCCCAGCACACAGGGGGAGGGGAAAGTCCCTGGCTAAACTCAGAATGCCATTTTGTGGCAATTTATGAACAAACAAGCTTCCCATCAAACCAATCCTTAGAAATGTCACTCCAGGCTGGCACTAAGCAGAGATTAAACGATAGATTGTCAACCTTCCTTTTTTTATTTGATGTTTTGAATTTCACTGTTCCTCTCTTTCATTAAAAATGAACTAGAGGGGGAAAAAAGCAGAATAAAATAGAATCCTTTTACATCTAAAAGTCAAGATAATTATCTCTTATATCCAACCCACTCCTCCAAGACTCTGAATGAAGCCATCATTAAAATCTGTGTCCATCTGGTGACTTTTCCACAGCTAATTAGGTGAAGAAGCCAGTTAACAGATATGTTCTGCTGAAATATTTCTCTCTCTCTCCATCTTTTTAAAAACTTCCAGACATGGCCCATGTACAACCTGGATGCTGCTTGTTCATCCCTCAGGGTCTAGGAGAACATGAGGAGAGGCAGGGTGGGAGATGGATGCTTGGTGAGATGCTCACCAAGGCTCTTTCATGGCATCAGGGCTGGGGAAAAAAAGGAGGAAGGGGATGCAGGAGGCAGCAGGTTTGACTTGTGCTGTGCAGGAAGCCCTTTGGCGAGCTGCTCGGATGTTTTGCTGGCAGTGTTTCAGTGCTTTTCTGCATGGGGCTTCTTTTAATACTGTGATTTTCTCCCTGTGGTTTGTCAGGCACTCAGCCAGCCTACTAAAGACTCTCCACCAGATCCCCATCTGCTGCATTTATTAGAGCTTGTCACCCTAACACCTAGGGGCTGCAAGGTATTGGTTCCTCCTGGGTCCAGATGGATGGATCATGGGGTACCCCCTCCTCCCCCTGACCCTGCACCAGATCTTGCTGTTGGCACTTTGAGGACTGCCAGTTTTCAGATAGCCCCAAACTCACAAAAAGGCTCCTATGAGAACCCTCCAAAACTGAATGTGGTCCATACTGACTGATAGAAATGTGAGTGAGGAGTGTGCAAAGTGCACTGACCTCATTCCAGGTTCAATGCTGGAGTCTTCAAGTGCTGAAACCATCTCTGGGGTCACAGGGGAGATATTCAGCCACCCTTACACCTTATGAGAGCCTGGATCTCATGTCAAGGACAGTGGGCAAGTGTCTGAGAGTGGCAGCTAAGGGCACAAATCCCTTAATGATTCTGCCATTGAGCACATAGAAGATCTGGCCAGTTACTCACAGTGCCCAGGGCCAAGGAGAGCTGACTGAGGGAGTTTCAGAGCTCACTGTCCAGTCTCTCACTCACTCACCCAACCTGTTTTTCCCTTCGCAGGTGTAGCTGCCAGAAGCCTGTGCCCTTTCCTACCAGGACCCCAGGGCTCAGAGTCCCACAGCTCACAGCAGGACGCACAGCTGTGGGGATCAGGCATGCAAGGAATTGCTGGCAATGCAGTCTGCTCTGCGCGTGTAACACAACTCCATGACGGCATGCACATCCATCACAGCAGTGGGAAAGACCCTTGGGACTTTTAATGGCTTTTCTAGTGAGCTCCATGGTCCCTCCCAGCTGAACAGTCAGGCCCCACTGCTTTGGGGCTCAGCAGTCTCTATGCAGCTGTGCTGTTTGGGAATATGAACTCCTGAGAGTACAAACCCTGCCTTGCTCACTGCCCTTTTCTGGAAAATGTCTGCCTCAGTTTGGCACAATTACAATAATGTGGTTATAATTCTAGAGGGATTGTAACAAGTGAGTAATACAATAACTTCCCAATCTTCTCTCAAAGACAAGTAACAGAGCACAAGGACTCTGGCTCAAGGGAAGCAGGACACACTGACCCAAAAGGTCTTGGCTGATTTTAATTTCTTTGATTGGGTTCATGAAAAGAGAAAATTACTAGAAGGATTTTCATAGTCATTTACTTCTAAATTTTGAGGTTAAATGTCAAGGGAGCCCAAAAGGGTTAATGTTCACCAGATTCCATCTCTAGCCAATGATTCCCTGCTGCTCCTGCATTTACATCATGCAGTTGTCATTATAGCTAAAGATGAGAAAACTTGATAAAATGAGTTCTCTATGGACACTGGACAGAAATAGAGCTGGGGGAAGAATTGCAGTGAGGGAAGGATTGCAGGCCATAAATATCTCACACTTTTAAAATACAACCATAGCTTGCTACAGCGTCATCTAAACTCCCATACATCCTGTTTTGTGCTTCACTGTTCATGAGCAGTAGAGGAAAAGCTGCACAATTCAAACATACAAAGAGAATGAACAAAGAATATTTTCTTTATTGTTACTGCAGTTTTCAGGAACACTGGGTTTCTTCAAGGCCATGCAAGGAAGGTGCTGAGCCAATTAAGATATTTTTCACATCTCGTGATAAGTTCACTGTATTGGAGTTAACTCTGCCTTGTACATCTTCATCAACAATGCAATATCCCTTATACCAATTTAATTTTACATTGCTAGCAAGATAAAGGCAATTTATAAGTTTCAATGAGGGCAGACTGGCTGTGCTCCAATCCAATCCAGGGAGTGTAACATTTGCTGGGGAATTGCTCAAGACCTTAATGTCTGGCATATGGTGAGCTGCTTTCATTTCTGACCTGTGCAATTAAGGTCAGCAGCAAAAATTACATTAAAACAGTTCTTTATTAATCATGTTCTATCTAGGGCAGATGATGACAACCTCTAAGCACAGAGACCCAGCAACCACAGAGCAAAATACTGTGAATCTCAAAAACCACTCATTAACAAAGCTTTGAAGGACATTTTCTTCAGTGTTTTGTCCATGGCTTTGTAACAATAGAGGGTAGTGGTCACATCCTGGGGGGAGCAACATGCAGTCAGTGCTAGATGGTGATATTCATTCAAAATGTGGTGGATTTCAGAGGTATCTGGCAAGAGAAACCCATGGGGATTTCTTATGCCTCTCTACTCTATTGAAAAACAGGTTCTCCAAGCAGGGACTAATTTCTGAAATGGCTCTGAGTATCTCTTCATAAATATGCCTGCCCTAAAGACCAACTCATCTCCCTTTTGACATGCTGTGAAAACGGCCTCTAAAAGCTTGTGGTTAGCAAAGCTTTCATTTTCCTAAACCTCAGCTCTCCACTTTACCCAAAGAGATGCAAATAAAAGTAAATTCACAATGCACCATGAATTTGCATGATGCAGTGGGGAGAAGGAAGCCACCCCTTCTTGTCCCAGAGGAATTGCCCCACACCAGAGTCATCTTTTGGACCTAATCAAAAGCCCACTTAGTGGGCTTAGTGCCTCAGACATTGGTTTAATCATTTTTTGCTTGGATTTTGTCCTAGTCTGTCATGACACACCCCCTGACCTTGCAACGTGACCACTTGCAGCAGAAGCTCGTGGAGCTGCTGACCCATTTGAAGGGACCAGCAGGACATCCTGAGACTCTACAAACCATCATGTGCCAAATCCTCTCATGGACAAAGCTGATTGCTTCAGATTTTTGCCACTGATGCAGTGATGTTGTGAACCACAACCTCATGAGCTTACACCCAGTGTCTGGAAGAGAAGGAGTGGCCACAGGAGGAGCAGCCTGAGAGACCCATTGAGCAGTGCCCCAGTGATGAGGCTGACCCACAAAAAGAAGGCAATTCCTGTCAGAGTCAACAGAAACAGAGAGATGCTGGCTCTGAAACACAAAGTAACACAAAAAAACCTCAACACATTAAAAATTAAATGAAAGAGAGAGGAATCCAGGCAGAGGCAACGATGAATTTATAATTTTTATCAAGAGAAATGTATAAATGAGGGAAAGACGATCTGAGCCCACATATCTTTATTCCAGCATTCACAAGCATCTGCATTAGGCACTAAGAATAGCAATCCTATCTCATCTCCTTTCTCTTTGTTGTACATTGCTAATATTAAAAGAAAGGAAAAATAATGAAAACAAGGTGTTCCTGTCCCTATTGTTCACTGAAACATAAAAAGGATTCAATTTAAAAAGAAAACAATAGCAAAAAAGTTTTGGTTTACAGTCAAATATCTTCCCAATCTCAATTAACAAAATGAGGAGTAAAGCAGGATTTCACCAAAGCTGGCCAGATATCAGGAAGCCATTCTGGTAAGATTCTCCCTGAAAACACCAACAACATGTTTTGGTTTTGTGGTTTAGTTTCCTGCTTTTTTTTTTTTTCTCCTACATTCCTTGTCCCCTTACTCACTGTAATTAGCCCCATAAATTTTGCTTTGAATAAATGTCTTTCCTTATCCTCTCTCCTGTTGTCCACCTCTTGGGACTATTTTCACTCAGGTTTTTTTTTCTGTTTTGTTTTGTTTTCTTTAACTAATTCCTTTTTAAACACTACCTGCACGCTACAGTGCCCTTTCACCTCACTGCTGTGACCTCTTTCTCCTTCCATCCACCTGATAGGTGTAGCCCAGGACTTCTGTTATCCCCATGATAGGTTTATTTATCACACTCTAATGATTCTTCTATCCACGCTCCACATCTCCAGAGCTGGTTCCCAGGGAAGAGGGCAAGAGGTGGCTGTGTAGCAATTTTTGTTTATTTTAAATCTCAGTAAACCACTTGAGCCAGAGAGGTGAGAAGAAGAAACCTGTGTCATCTTCTTTTTTCCTTCTTTTTCTTATATTTAATGGAAAAAATACACCTGCAGCCAAGGCTTTTTGGCACATGAGCCCTCCTAGCCAGAAACATCTTTCTGCTTAGGAGAAAAAAGAAATATGCAGCTATAAAAGATGTATTTTGCCCCAACTTTATGACTTTACCAGCAACAATATGTGACACAAATAGGATAAGTAGCTGCACAGGCTTGAATTGCAGTGAACATGCTGGTGTGATGTACTCCAGGTGCTGATAATTCACAAACCAATGCTTTAAGCCCTTGGTCCTAAGACTAAGTTTAGACTCAGGGACTGAGTCTGGTCTGGAAACAGGGCTGTATTTCTCTGTCACCAGCTGGAGAGGGCAAGGTACAGTTTCTCCAGGCTTTAGGATGCCTGCAGGATCAGATGCAGCACCAGGTCCTGCAGAAAGCCAGCTGATCAGATCACACCCAGCCCATCAGTAGGTTTTGAGCAAATCTGAATTATCACAACAAGCACCCACCACATCAGTGCTTTGCCTTGTGCAGCCTGAGCGTACATGGCCCTGTGCTGGAAGTTCAAATGGATTTGTTGTATCATCAAACCAGAGGTGGTGGGGAGTGGTTGCATGTCTCAGTTCCATGTCAAAGTGACCTGTGTCCAACCAGGGAATGTTTTATAGATGTCATCAGCAGTGGTGCAGTCTGTGCTGGGGACAAACAACAAACACTTGTCGCAAATCTTAACAGAGGACAGCTCCTGTTGGTCAGTGCACAAATAAAAATCGTAACAGGACTGAAGACTGAGGACATAAAGGCAATTAGTGAAATGCCTGAAGCATTCAAGGTTCTAGGAACTTTTCATCCACAGAAGTTTAACAGCCCTTCATTTCACCTTCTAATAACTTACAAGCCCATTAAAAATATATATCTATGTATTACCTCACCCCTAACCTTCTCCAAAACCAAATCTTTAATCAGCTACGCCTCTAATGCAGAATCAGCAGCAGCAGCAATGAAGAATGACCCTGTAGCAGCAGCCTTGTGAGACAGGGATTTATTTTCCTTTTTCTCTCCCCCTTTTTTGTTTTCCCCTTTGCAGCTCAAATTGTGCCTTTGAAACATCTTTAAGCATTGGAGCTTTGTCCTTTTTATTTCCTCCTCCTGTTTGTACATTTTCCAGATAGACTCCCTGGAAAAATTGTTTTCATTGTTATTGCCAGTCAGACATTTCTGCTCTTTCCTAAGGTATACATTATCCTCCTGGGCTGTGCTGCTTGGAGTCTGGACAGGACTTGGCACGTGTACTCCCTCTCTGAAAACTAAATCTAAAGGCACCACTGCAGTGCAAGGAGCAGTCAGAGCAGAAATTATCATCCCTTTTAGGAGCTCTTATTATTCGAAAACACACCCCATACAAAACGTCTCAAACTCAGCTCTTAAATTCAGGGTGACCCAAAGAGTTTTAGCAGAAGGGCTGAAGGCAGAACTTCAGTCTGCTGCTGGTCAGTTTTATTCCCCTTCACTGGAAAACAATATTCATTAGGCAGCTGGTTTTTATGTATCTTCATATCAATGTTTTGCCAGAGTGTAAAAAGTCTTGGCTCTTGGAGATGTCAGCTCTGTGTTGGGCACTGGTGAGGGTGTGGACAGGGGCTGCTGCAGACTCCACCAACCCGCCTCGGCCCTGACAGGCAGCATCTTCTGCCAGCCCAGCCTGGCCTACCCACAAAACTCAGTCAGTGAGCCCCATGCCTGACACTTCCTGCTACTCCAAGGGATCATAAGGGGCTGGAGATAAAAGACACACTTCTTTCACCAGGAAAAAAAAATTAAAGATTGAGCCTCGAAGGCAGCTTCCAGAGGAGAAAGCTGGTAAAATAATGTCTTCTATTCTGGAACAGATCTCAGTAAAAACCAACAAGCCTTACAGTACAAGTTTTGGTATTTTCTGTACAATCCTGCTCAGCATTAGTTGTAAATCTTATCAGGGGATAGGCTGTTTGTTCTCACACAAATAAAATAACAAATGGAGTGAAGATCGCGGAGAGCTGACAATCACCAGAGGCAATGCAACACTCAGGGCTCTTGGAATCAGAAGAACTATTCAGCTCAAGAAGCTTAACAGCTCTTCATTTCTCTCTCCAGAAACTTATGAGCCCATTAAAAATATATATCTCTGTATTGCCTCCACCCAGAAGCCTTCCTCCTCCAACCAGCTGCGCCATTTAATGCAAACTCAGCTGCAATGAAGAATGATCCTGTAGAAGAACCCCAGGGAAAAAAGCTTTTTCTTCCTTTCCTTCCTTTCTTCCTTTTTGCAGACCCAGTTGCGCGTCTGAAATCTCTCCAAGCAGCTGGCACCTTGTCTTTTCTTTTTTTAATTTTCTCCTTTTTTGTGTGCGTTTCTAGGCAAGGTGGCTGCAAGAGAGGCTTTCATCTTCATTAGGGCCATACGTTTCTGCAGGTTCATTAGGCTCTTTTTTGTTGCTGTTGGTGTGCAGTTGTCTGCAACAAGAAAAATAGCCTCAAACATCATTAGTCTGCTAAAGAAAATTTCAGCGCTCCTTGCTGGGGCTTTGGGAATTTGTGCTGTGTTGAAACTTCAGCAAAATCAAGAATCTGACATCAGGTTTCTTCCTTTATTCTTTCTCATGCACCTCGTGACAGACATGGTTCCTAAGGGCCCAATCTTGCCTTTACATAAGCTGTGCTGTAGGCTTAAATATAAGCCAGGGCAAAGCAAGACCCTGATGTTTTTCCAAGGCAGCAACACACCTGCAATGATTGCTCCCTGAGGTGAGAGCTGACCCATTCATCACGAGGGGTGTTGACTCTACACATAGGAATGACAGCTTAAATGGTATTTAACGATATTAGCTATTTCCCAGCTGATCATTTTAGCAGATTCATTCAGCCATGTGCAAGTTGGCAAAGCTTGGGGCAGGAGGCCACACCTGGCCATTCAGAAACAGCCCCCTTGGTAGCTGAGTGCAGGTGAAACCAGGGCCCATTTGCTGAAGAGCTTTTCATCTCACGTCAGCAATCAGGAGGCTCCAGGCCCCCACTCTGCTGACCCCAGGGCTAATACACACACACAGAGCGTGCAAGCTCCTGCTAATGGTTTTTGGCTTGAAATCCTCTCCTCAGCATCTGTCTTGCTTACATTTGAGGCCAGTATTTTTTCCTAATTTATAGACTAAATAAATTAATCCATAACCTCCCAGCAGACATCCCGCCGTGCCCTGCTGAACACCAGGATTATTTCTAGCTGAGTGAATTAAACAGCCTGGAAAACCCAAAAGAGCATTTAGATTCTAGAGCCTGAATGTTAGTCCTCCAGAAATATTGGCCAGTGCTTGAGGTGGAGGACATGACCTTCCATACCAGGGGACTGAGGGCTCTGCTGAGCTCTCCCAATCAGCTGATCATGTCAGTCAATCCCCAAAGTCAAATTTATGTAAACACCTTCTTCATCTACACACTCTACCCAGTTTACCCATTTTTATACTGATCCCAACTCCCATTGATTGGGTTCTACTGGCTTTTCCTTGTACTCCTGACTACACGTGCACAAATACTGACAACTGTTTTAATCTCATCTGCCTGTTTTCAGCAGGACAGATGAGCCCCAAGGTCATCCTGCTTCTGACACCTCTCTCCATGGAAGGACCCATCAAACTCCCAGCAATAAACAACACTTCATGCTCTGCTTGCCTATGTTTCATATATCTTTTGCAAATGACCAGTCAAATGACAAGTTGCTGCCCTCATAAACTTCTTAAAGTGCCTACCAGACACATCTGCAATGTGCTTAGCTTGCCGCTGATCTCCTCATACATGGTATAAGGAAATAATCTTATCCATGCAATGAGGAATTGGAAGGGAGGATGTATTGTAAGCATATTTCACTAAAAAAAAAAGTCCTCAGATGTAATTGCTCAAACTAGACAGAAAACTAATTGAACATAATAACTGTGGTAATGCTTTGTGCTTCATGGCAGAGGCAGCACTGCTGGCTGAGCTTTATCTGGCATTAAGGTGTGTGGGTTCCACAGAGCAGCCCTAGAGAACAGCCTGCAGCCTGGACAGGCTTCACATAAACTCTGGGGCCACCAACCCCACCTCCTTAAAGTAATAAGTGATTTTGAGAGACATAGATTATATAAGGTTGTTGTAACCAGCTATTTTCTAAATAAGCAACTCCATTTTTTTACCTTCCTCTCTAACAGTTTTTACTCTACTGATTGGTGTTGTGAATATAAAATTTATTGCATCTTAAGCGAGACCAGGGGATTCAGGGAGAGTAAAGTAAAATGTAATTTGACATCAAAATAACTCACAGAGAAGCTGCTTCACTGACTGTAAGATTAATTGTCATATTTAATGCATTATAAACCTCTACTTGTTAATTTATGTCAAGTCACCCCAAGATTTCCAGGCTGTTGCATCAGGCAGTTACTGCTTTCAGGGTAGCTTGTTCTAACATTTAGGTCCAGCCTGGCTATAGTCCATTAGGATCTTACTGCTCAATTACAAAAGGAACATTAAAAAATTATTTCATCTCATGACATCGATAATAAATCAGTTCTTCAACACCAAGTTTTATGCAATGGTTGACTGACTATATTTTAGCATATCTCTTTCAAAGCCTTCCCATCTTATTTTGAAAACCTTGAAGCTTTTTGAAACCTTGTTTTTGTGCACCTGGATTCTGTGTCCCATCCTCAACTCAATCCCTGGGCAGATTAAAGCATCACCTCTCCCCAGATCTGTGGCAGTCCTTGGGCCACAAACCGCTGGCCAAGAAATTGAGAGGTTTACACCTATTTTTTCCACCCAGTTTTTAAGAATGACTCCTAAACATCTATTCTTGTCCAGTGTTTAAGAAAAATGATGGCATGAGCCGAATGTTTGGTCTGATTTAGCACAGTCCTCCTTGGAGCACAGCTTTGGTCCTCCATCTGCCTGTCTGTAAGAGGCATGAGGGGTGGGTTTGGTCACAGTCGTGTAAAGTCAACATCCATGGCAGAGGGGTGAGGCCCAGAAATCCTTTTTCACACAAAAGCATTCAGAGGACTCGTTCAGAATGATCTGGATGGACTCTCCACGCTGCTTGCTGTGCTGCACAGGAAGCACGTTTCCCTTCAGACAAGGGCAGATCACAACAGGCGAAGGAAACCTCTGTTTCAAGCAAATTTAAAGACTATCCATGCATGCTTTAGAGGCACAAATTAATCCCCCCCTCTCCCCACAAACCAATCAAGCAGCAGTGTTGTAAACGTGGAGACATCAGAGTGCAATCCCCCTCTCCAGCTCCCTCTGCGCTCCACGCGCACACACAGAGTGTTCGTCTCCGGGTCAGTGGGAAAGTTAATTAGAAGAACGGAGTTTCTTGTGATGGAAGATGCCACCCTGTTATGATTCTGAGTCCTCTCTCTGCTTCTGATGAATTACAAATGACAGCGAGGGAAGTGAAGGACACTGGCAGTGACAGTTTGTCAGCCACACTCACTCTGTGTGCCTTGTTTTGGGTGGATAACTTTCCCCTTCTCCCTTCATTTACACCACTCACTACGACTTCCTTCCTCCCCTCTGCCTCCTCTCCTTTCCTTGCCTACACCAGAGGAAAGTGAAAAAGAGGGCAGGCTCATTGACCAGACCTCGTGAGCCCCAAAGGATGGGACTGGGATGGGGCAGTGCAGGAGACCTCTGGATGGGGCTTTCAGATGGGACCAGGGCGGTGCTGAGCTAACACCTGAGCAGGTGCAGGGCTCTGTGCTCAGCCTCACTGCCTCCAGACAGGCAGGCAGAGCAGGAGCTCGGCACTGAAATGTGTCTTATCAAGAGATGCTGCTTCTTTCCTCCACCCTATCAGTCAAGAAGCCAGCAAGTAGATTGCAACAGGGTGTGCTCGTTGCTGGTTCTTCATTCTTCGTATTTTTGCAAGTTGTTCATCTACTGCTACAAAGTCCTCGTTTTTCTTAAGTGTGTTTTTAATGAGAGGTGGCTGCTGTTATCCTGGTATATCATGGGCTTGGCAAAAACTTACTCTCCAAAGTGTGATTTCTCTCATCACAGTATTTTATTTCTACCAAAATATATGTCTACCAAATACCTGTTTCCTCTCCTAAAAAAAACCAAATACCTATTTCCTCTCCTAAAAACAAACAAACAAACAAAAAACCCAAAAAAACACAAAATCAACAAAACAACAACAAAAAACAAAAACAAAACAAAAAACTCAAAAAAATACCAAAAAAAGGGAGAGAGACACACGGAGAGATTAATTTTAGTGAACTTTGCAACTTGAAACAATTTTTTTTTTTGAAAACCTCTCTTTGAAGTTGGAGACATACTTCAATGAATTCCAGAGGAAGAAAATTCCGATTTTGTTTTCTTGAAAATAAGGGCAAGATAGATCAGTTTGGGAAGAACTGTGAGCTGTGGAAGTCTTCTCAGGGCAGCAAAAGCTCTCTGAGTGATTGGAGTGTGCTTCTATTCTCCCAAGTGCTTCTCCTTCACAGAAGCAGATAAAACACACAGGCCCCTAAGTCTTGATCTAGGAGCCAGAATAGAGAATTGAGCACTTATTTCAAAGGATGGAAAATTAAACAAATAGCAATAGAGAAGAGTATGTGTTCATGAATCAGATTATGATCATGCCTGAGTGAAGACAATTGGTTGTTAACTCTACTCCTATTAAAGTTCATATTCTGAAAGGCTACACAGCTGCTAAATAAAAGCTGAAATAGATTTCTGTGCTAACTTCAAGGTCATGTTTCTGCAGCATTATGGAATACATTAAAATGCTCAATTTATCCTCTGTAACTAAAAAAAAAAAAATAAAATGTAGCTTATATTAAATAAACCTTTGCCAGGATCTCTTCTTCTCTCACTTTTTCTCCTTTGACCTCTATATTTAATAGAAAAATGTATTTCAATATGAGAAGATTTTCTTTATTATATTTGCTCTTTCCTCAATGGAAAGCCATTATTGCCCAGAAGGAAAAATATATAGAGTGTCCTCTTGCCCACAGATCCACTGACCTCAATCCAACTATTTTTTGTTCTACCATAGGACAGCAATGGTAAGAGCCCTGATTTTCTTTGATTATGAGCAGGCATGTGCCATGTTGTGCAAGAATAATGTGGTTCCTTTACCTCCAGACTAACCCAGCTTGGTGAGGGGATCCCTCACCATGCAGGGGCTGTAGTTGTGGACAGCAGAATTCCCAGTCCGTGTATTCAAGGGCAATCCAAAAAATCACAATCAGGCAGTGGAGTGTAAATGAAGACAACAGATGCAGTTTTTGTTATTACTGCCTGCTGCTGCAGGAATTAAAGGGAAATGTCCCATAATTTGTTAAGACATGCTAGAATCCTTTAGGGAATGTTTTCCCTTAGGAGAGAGCAGCATCCTGATGAAATGACCATATATATGGCTCTTATGCCAGGTTGGGATTGCATCTGACCAGTTTGGAGCACACCAAGGTTGGCCATCTGGCTCCTGCCAGGGAAGAGACAGCTTCAAAGGCATTTTGAGTAGGAAGTCTGCTGAGTCTGTGCTTCTTCCATAGTGCATCCATCAAAATTCTATTGAGGTAAGGAATGCTTCTAGGCACCCCTTCCATGAGAGCAAAGAACAGGATTTGTCCCTTGAGGTAGTCTCACACTGCAGTCATGGGCACAGCCACCCTTGAGTTTGGGTAAGCTGAGGATCAGCTTCAGATCTCTCTGCATTCAACCAGAAATGGCTCTTGCTTTGTGACACACCTGAAATTTAAATCTGTCAGCATTTCAGTCCTCTGCTACGGATGGTGCTGTGGTGCAGATCCAGAAAGATGGGCCTCTTGCCAGAGCACTGAGATCTGAAGGGCATGCCAGAACCATGGGAAGAGTTTCTGTGAGCTGAAATAACTATTATTTTTATCACCCTTCTGGCAAGTCCTGTACTGCAAAGAAACCAGCTCCCAACCATTTTCTTTACTGCTTCGACCTAGATGGAATTTCACAGAACACATCAGCTAACAAACCATCTCCTGCTCCTTCCACCACACTGTCGTGCAGGGGACTCTCTTGGCTCCTGCAGACCTGGCAGTGCAGCAGGGAGGCCTTTGTTCCACATCCCTTGGGCTGCCTGGCAGCACCATGTCCCAGGGGCTTTGCCCTGAGCTGCTCTGCCAAAAGGCTCCACATTTAGAAGTAGAGGAGGAAGCTGTTTCCTGCAAACAGATTAGGAATTTAAATATTTCCCTGAGCTTCTGTTCACAGGATTTCTAATGCACTGGGCATCAGCTTAGCCCTCTGACGAATCAAAGTCATTTTGCAAAAATGGCACCTTAGTGTTGCATATATATTGCCCCTCTACAGCTTCCCTGGTATATTTATTCAGTTTACTAGTCAAAACTAGTTTCATGCTACACTAAGCCCAGCAGGGTCAACACCTAGCCTATGAAAATCAAGCTGTCTCTTTTCTCTCTGCTTCATACATCATCATCAACCAAAGCTGGATATTAGAAAGTAGGTTTTGATCCTGGAATGATTACTGCTGCTGCTGCCTGGGATATGGCAGGAAGAAAGATAAAGAGAGGAACATGTGAGTTTGCAATGGTTTGATCCTGCAGATCTGGGAAAGAAAAGCAGGTAGAGTGGGACTTGTCATATCCAGTGAGAGCACCATGTGGACAAGGTCTAAGGGTGTCTGTGCTGAGGCTGCAGATGCTGCGATGGCTTGGTAGGGACATTCAGAAACACACCAGCACAGAGGAGCTGGAAGAGCTGCAGTAGGGAAAGCTCTGCCTGCACACAGCACAGAGAGGACAAAAAAAGGAGTAAAAGGGTAACTTAAGCCTCAAACAGAAAGAGAGCAGATTTAGATTGGATATGAAGCAGAAATTATTTACTGTGGGGTAGTGAGGCACTGGAACAGGTAGCCCAGAAAAGATATGGATGCCCCACTCCTGGAAGTGGTTGGATGGGCTTTGAGCAAGCTGGTCTGCTGGAAGGTGTCCCTACCCACAGCAAGAGGGCTAGAACTGAATGATCTTTAAGATCCCTTCCAATTCAAACCATTCTGGGATTCTATCATAGGCTGGCCCTGCTCAGAGCTGTCAGACTGCTCTGTGACCAGAGGAGAAAATCAGGAGTTGTATCTGACTATCCAACTCAAAGCACACAATCCCTAAATTAATTCAAGTAAGTTATACCTTTTAAATTGAAAAATGCTTTCTCCATTGATTTTCCTCTCACTCTCCCTGATTGTCTCCACTGACAGCTCTAGGATGGTGGTCTGACCACCTTAGATACAGCAGTGAGCATCAGGGCTGTTCTTTGAAAATGGCCAAAACTCCACAACCTTCTGGGGGACCAGGATGCCCAGAAGCCCAGGTTCTGGCAGTACCTACACAAGTGGGCACAGGAGCAGGGATGTGCGTGAGGAAACTGAGAACAGGGACACCTACAGAGCCCCAGGCAGATTCATACACCACTGAGTGCAGGTGTAACTGATACAGTCCCTCTCTGACTGACAAACCCAGCGAAACCGAGCTTTCCAGTGAGATAAAAAAAAGCCGTGAATGATCCCACACTGTGGCAAGCAGGAGCTGAAACATCTCTCATCATCTGTGGAGCATGCACAAGGGGAGGCTTGCAACACAAAAACACAAACACACACATATGTATTGAAGTTTTGCAGCCATAATTAAAAGCAGACATTTCCATCCCACAGCACACGCTGTGCTGCAGCCCTGGAGCTGTGCAGCTCCCCCTGCTCCCTGCCCCACTGCTCAGCTCCACAACAGCTCCAGTTGTCACTTTTACACACCTCTGTGTTTAACATGCAGCCAGCACTCCTCACCTGCCTTTCACTGCAGCTCAGCGTGGCCCCCCTGCTATTGATTAATTTGCGCTAATTGAAACCAGCAGCGTTTCTGAAGAAAAGAAAGATGTGTAAGTGTCAATAAATTATGGGAAATTTCACAGATTAAAGATTGCCAACTTCTGCTTGAAAATAACTAAACAAATGTTAATGGCTCCTTCCAAAGAGCCTAAATTCACTAACGGTGCTGTAGGAGTGAGCTCCAATGCTCTTCTTGGATTTCAGTGACTTGCAGTGATGCTCTGCCTGGGCTGCAAACTGAGAGACTTCATTTTTTCCAACATAGGTGTTTCTGTTTTCCAAGACAATTTATGCATCATTGCTCTATTCTTCCTTGCCAGCGACTCAAACCAATCCGTTGAACCAAGATTTTTCACTGCCAACAACATGGCAGCCCTACTGAAATCCCCAGCAAATAAACAGAGGAATTGTGGTGAGCCACCAAGCCAGCAGTGCTTGTTAGCAGCTGCTGGTAATAAACCTGCTGGAAAGCAGGTGCAGTGAGGAAAACTTCGTAAATCTAGAACAAACAGCTGGGGACAAGCCTAGATTTTATGGCATGAAACTGGATTCAGGAACCCAAGTTAGGGGTAATTCAGAGCAAGGTTAGATTTCCATCACCCCAAATTGGAGTGCAGATGGAGGGAGCAGCGCTGTGACAATTTTTTTGCATTTTTCCTTTCCCTGTGATCCCTGCCATGACTCCATTGCTCCCAGTTTTAAATACAGCACTTTCTTGGTGGTTTACAAGATTTACAAAGTCAGCTTCAGGAGATGTTTGTTAACAGCAGCAGCCTCCCAGTCTCTGCAGCTCAGTAGGGACAGTTTATCCTCAGGGCTTACAGATGCACAATGGCTAAAATCCAAATGCACCGAAGTTTTGCAGCTTGCTGGCAGTTGAGGATGCAGACAGCATCAGCTTCAGGCTTTCCAGCACTTACTGATTTTCAGGTGGGAGGAGTGAACTCCCTGGGAATGAGAAGTGTTATGAGGCCTGACAGTGCCCGTGAGACTGAGGGCACAGGGGCTCAGCTGTGAGAGGGGTGTGTGGTTTGTTACAGGGTGAGGTTCAATGGAGCCCTTTTGCCCTTCATCTTTGGAGCTGTGTGAGAGAGCAGAGAGGAGGCAGGGCTCAAATGTCGGCTCCGCACTGGGGTGGGTGAATTCCCCAGCCCTGGCTGGGATGAAGTCCTTTCCTGGTGGGAGAATCTCATCAGACGTGCTGCGAGCAGCAATGAGAAATCAGGAAGTTCCTGCCGTTGGCTTGGTGGGATTAATTAACTCCAGCATTGTCACTGCCTCCAATTAACTCTGTGGCTGCAGGCTGGGTCCTGCCGGGTTTTGGTGGGGAAGGACTGATGGGCTGGTGAAGGCTGGTGAGTGGGAGCTGTGGGGCAGCACAAGGGCAGGAGCAGATCAGGGGCTCAGCTACACACAGAGAAAGGGAAATGCCATTGGAAGTAGACAGAAATGTGAAAGAAACAACAGTTTGAAAAGTCATGCACTGGGGTGCTACATAAGTAAGAGTTTTTACGGAAGGAAAGGAGGACCCCTGTCCTTTGTAAATCTTTCTGTTGAAAGACTCATTTATTAGTCATCCATGATAGAAAAAATGTCATCAGAACAGTGTTTTCATAAGAAAAGGAAAGTGATGCCAAGGCAGCAGTAAGAATGTGTTTGGGATATTTTGCACAATTTATGGTTACTCAGTCAAGACAAAAGTCATGATGTTAGTCTGTTAGTCTGGCATGATGGACTTCAGCCTTCAATCTGCAGAATCCTGGGGTCAGAAGGTCCACTGAACTTTAAAATGTCCCCTAAAGCATTATTTTATTCTAGAACTGGCTTGCCACATGGACCAAGGACAGAGATAGGGGCTCTGTGGCTCACACTTCATTTCACTGCTGCTAAGGAATGTATATTTGGTCTGATACATACCTTAAGCTGCAATGAATTAATCTCCAATAGTCCATCTCAATTACTGTCACCCATAATGATCAGTATCTCAAGATGTAAAACTGAGGTGTGATTTAGCATTACCTGACTTAGCTTGTTATTTGTTGCAGGGAAGACAAGAAAACAAGATTGACAGTTCTGGAAGTGTTCAGATGGCCTTAATCCACAGGTATTTTGTACCACCCGCTGCCTGGTCTGGTTAAAAACTCCAGAAGCTGCACTCAAGAATCCAGATTGTGGAAACTGTGGAGTCTTTGTGTGACCAACCCAGTATCAAACTGTAGGAGGGTGGAGAATTCTGCACTGAGATACCCAGAAATCAGAAATGGGATTAATTTCATATTCTTATTCGGAGAACTAATCCACTCATCATAGGTTTATTTTACAGGCTAGAAAGAATAATAGGCTTTTTAAAGTGCAGTTCATCTCATGCTATTACAGACATTAGGCTGACTGCCTGTGTCTGTCCTTGGCTATAATTGGAGCCTGGGGTGCCCAGCTCAAATGGAAATATCTGCCTCGAAGGATTGAGATGAATCCAACCCCTTGCATAAAGAAACACAGGGTTATACTTTTTCTTTCCTCTGCAAGATAGACAATCCTTTTAGGATGCTCCCATTCTGAGTTGCTCAGCATTTTTCTATACAGCTGTCTATGTTTTTCTCCATGGTGTTTCAGGACTGTCTTTCCAAGCACAAGCTCATTGTGCCTGTCTGGTTGCCTGCTATGGGCCAACAGGTCTAATCATAGTTTGCATGGGTGCTGTGCCCTTTTGTCACTCCCCCAGCTCTTGGGAAAGAAGATCTGAACTCTCTTGTGGAGAGAGAGGAAGGCATGGCCCATGGAAGGGTAATGGTCATTCAATCCTGTAAGCAGCAGAGCTGGGCAAAGGCCTCAACTTGTGACCTTTAGACTGCGATGTCTGTCCAGACCAGGCAATGATGTAGCTGAGCTGGGAGGAGGAACAGAAGTCTTTGGTAAGTAAAATCTGTAAGGAAACACACAGGAAAGATACAATATCACAGTCATTGAGTTGTGGGTGAGGTATTAAACAATGGTCATTTGAACTGAGCATAAAACTTCATGTTCAAAACAAAGCACATGCTTTTTTTATTCCTTGGAAAACACACACTTGGGAGACAAGTGGATTATTTCAGAATGCAGTGTTGAAGAGGTATTTTTCAACCTCTCCCCAGGTCAGTAAGTCAAGATCTCGCCCCTCATGCCAAATCCTAAGTGATCATATTTACCCCAGCTCTGACAGACAGCAAGGTACCAGCAGAGCAGAGGCAGGAGAAATGCCATGGAAGAACCCTGGGAAAAGCTCAGATATGAGGTTAAAGAGCAGCTTGGCCACTCTGTCCACTGGAACAATGTGAAAGGAGTTCAGTCCAAAACAGAGGGGGAGAAGTTTGTGTCAGAGGAGAGCAAATTGTGTGCTGAGCAATTCAGGTGGATGAAGACACACCAAAGTGGATCCCTGAGGTGGAACACCAAGAACTGGACCTGCAGCTGCTGACACTGGTCAGATGGAAATGCTAGGGGAAATGGCCTGAACCTTGCACAGAACCTGCCATCCCACACAGTCTGTCCCCTGGGAGATCTGTACCCACTCACAGAGGTTTCAGACAGAAGAGAGAGCTGTGTCAGCACAAAACCCAGCTCCATTATGCATGGGCTGTTGGTTTCCCTTTATTGCCAGCTCCTCTGGATTCATATCAGGAAGCCTGGAAGCTGCACATCCCTAATGAAAAGCAGAAGATATTCATTATTAAATCTGAACTGTTCAAATGCATTTGGTTGCTAGCAGGCTTCAAGGTCTGTTTCAGTGATCCCCATGCAACAAAACCAGAACAAGACAGATGGTGATGGAGCAGCTCTGGCTGAGGCTGGTGACACAAAACTTCCACTGGATCTGCTTTTTGCTGTCTCCAAGGCTGCTGGTTCACCTACCGAGGCAACTTCTGCCCTCAGGGACTGACAGTGGCTTCTTAATCTGCTCTCTTCTCCTGAGTTTAGGTGGAAGCTCAGTACAATCAGACATTCTCTCCGTAACACAAAAAGCCTTCCCTTTCATTAAGTGGTCACTTAGAAACACATCTTCTCTGGACCTCTGCAACACCAGATCTCAGACTATGCCATTAAACTCATGTTTCCTGCAAGACTGTGCCTGATCTGCAGTAATTCACAAGAAAGTTGGGTATTTAAAGATATTCCACTGCCATACTTTTAAGAGCAACTATATTACTGCAGTAAAATGTGCCTAAATATCAAACCATCCATGCTGAAAACAGACTAAGCTCAAATTCAGGGAAGATAAAATGCAAATAAAAATTATTATTTACAATGTTGAACTGCACAACACAGTAGCAGGTGAGGAAAGCAAGAAAAAGCTACTCTGTCCAGTAACACAAGGATCAGATCTACAAAGGCTCTTTCTTTCTCCATGTACTTAAGTTTCTCTCAGCTGGCACTACTGACTCTCTGGATCCACTGCAAGGAGCTGGTGGTGCAGCTTCTCCAAAAGTGGGACTTCTGGGAAAACTTAATGGCTGTACAATCCAGACAGGCAAATCTGGAGAGCACCAACAGACAGTTTCAATATTCCCCTGTCTCTGCACACTGGGATCTTTGTTCATGAAATGCCTCTTATTTTAAACTAAAACACTGCCTATTATCTCGTCTCCAGACACATCAGAACAATGTTTTTCAGCAAAGCTGTAATCAAGAGTGTGATACTTCTCTGGGCCTCATAGCTCTCTCTATTGCTGGAAAATTGGGGGCTGCTTTTTAAGTGGCAGGCTGAAAGAAGCAGGGGATTTATTTCCATTTATCCCAACAGGAACATTTTAGGCCTGAACTGCATCAGAAGAAACACTTGGAGGCTTCTTAAATTTTCAAGACACCTTCCCTTAATTCACTGTGAAATTTATTTTTGTGGTAAATCAGGAAAGTCAGTTTGTCTTGTAAATATGCAGATGAAACCCTGGTGGGCTGAGAGGAGAGGGGAGAACCATGAAATATGACTGCCTTGGGTGCAGTAAGGAGATGCAAGCAAGCACTGACGAGGTGCTGAGCTGACCACAAATGGGGTGACCACTCCAGGATGGCACTGGGCCAGAGCTCATCCAGCATGCTGACAGCCTGGCTTTGTTCAGCTGCTTGGGCTCCATGCCATGGTGCTGCAGTGTGTGCTGGTCAGCCTGAGAGTGGGCAGAGCACACCTGGCTTTGTGTGTACCTGCAGCCCTTCTCTCCTTCCTACTGCTCAGTCCGGAGGGAGGGAAGAAATGTGCCTCGTTTTCCTCCCCATGTTCTTGCCAGGAGACTTGAAAACTCTCCATCTTTCCATTTATGCTCTGCAGAGCACTTTGATTTTAATGCATAAGTAAGTATGTGCAGGAATATCCTCCCCATCTCCTCAGCATCCAGCCCAAAGTTCCAGGAGTCAGTAGTCAGCAGCTGCAGAGCAGGATGGCAGGATCAGAGGTCAGGTATCCCTCACCACTCATGGGAAAAAGGAAACACGTCCTGGTTGCCCATGTGTGAATCTCTAGGCTTGCCTTGGGAAGGCACCTGAGGCTTGATAAAGATTTAACCACTCCTCATGGTGACTAAAGCTGGTGCAACTCCCCACAAAACTCATTAACAAAACTACAAAAAGCATGGCTTTTTTCTAAATCCAGTATTTTAAAGGAAATACAAACTCTGAAATATCATATTGCCAAGCAGAGACATTTCTTATTAATAATGTCCCTGTGGTATCTCATACCAGTCAGATTTGAAGCACTCCAGGCTCTCCCTGTCTTTGTAGGTGAGACCTCCTGCTCAGGCTCCCTCTCAGAGGATTTCCTCCCTGAAGAGGGGAGGCAGTGCCCCAGGACCTCTGCCATGCCCACCACCAAGGAGGCAGCAGATTCGGGGCATTCACTCCACGTGGGGAATGAGAATTGCTCTGACAAAATCCCCTGTGTGGCAGCATTTCCAAATCAAAGTATTTTAATAGAGACAAAAACACACACATTGTGGATTAGATTTTTTTGGTGGGTTTTTTTTTTTGTTTTTGTTTTTTTGGCTGAAGTATTTAGGGTTTCCGTCAAAATGTTTTCATTTTTTAATATTTGTTTTTCTGAGGAATAATTGAAGTTTTTGCTGTGAAGCAGATACTTCACACAATAAACATGTCTTTTTTTCAAAAAAGAAAAAACAGATTAGAGGGAACATTTTCAACCATCTGTCTGGCTGAAGGACTACTGAAGAGGGAATACTAAGGGTTTATGTAGATTTTTTGCAACTCTTTGAGACTCATTAAAAACCAGAAGCTTTGACTCATGTGAGAAAAGGTGAAGGACAAAGAAGGGAAAGCAAAACAACAGGGTCAAGTGAAATGCTGCAGTCAAAGTATTTTTGAAATAATCATGAAAACTTTCAGTAGCCATTTTCTGTATTTCCAGCGTGGTTTTTCCACGTGGGGCACTGTAGGGGGATAGAGTATGGGCAAATGAAGGTGGTATAGAATGTAATCTTATCCCCTAAAGAGTTGCAGCTGAACCAATTACTAAAGATTAGGAGCAGGCCTGATGTTAACAGGCCACACCTGGAGCCAATAAGAAGAGTGTTTTATAAAAGAGTGGATTGGTAGGAACTGGAGTCAGCTGGCTGCTGTGAGGATAAGGAAGAGTTGGTGCCTAGAGGAGCTGCCCACAAGAAGCATCAAGGAGGTACAAACCTCCAGCAGTATGGAACCCTTGCAGTGTAATAGAGCCTTTGCAATATGTAATGGCAACTGGGCATTGCTGGCTCTCCTTGGGAAGAGAAAGGGCTGCACTGCCACACTGTTTTGGAAAAGGCCCTTTCCCCACCAGTGCTTCACTGAAATCCCCTGGACTGTTTGCGCAGCAAACACAGAAGCAAAGCCCAGCACCCCGAGCTGGCCCAGGCAGCGCTGCTGATCCCTGTGCTGGTCCATCTCTGCAGAACCCCCCAGTGCTGCTGATCCCTCTGCTCGTCCATCTCTGCAGAACCCCCCAGTGCTGCAGAGCCCTGTGCTGGTCCATCTCTGCAGAACCCCCCAGTGCTACTGATCCCTGTGCTGGTCCATCTCTGCAGAACCCCCCAGTGCTGCTGGTCCCTGTGCTGGTCCATCTCTGCAGAACCCCCCAGTGCTGCAGAGCCCTGTGCTGGTCCCTGTGCTCACACCCCCGAGAGGAACAGCAGCAATTGCAGCCAAGGTGCTGATTGTCATCAGGCAGGGAGAGGATCAGCTCGTCAGGGGCTCGTTTCTCTGCACAGCTAAAGGAGCTTAGTGCAGCAGAGTTGAGCTGGAATCCAGGCAGAATAGCAAAGCCTTATCCAACCCTGCTGGCAGGGAGGGCTCCCCTCACCTCCCCTCCTGGGAATCACCCCCTCTTTTAGCATAAATCCTTAGCTCTGGACCCAGAGGCACTGGGTGAAATATTGGTGGACCCTCCTCCACCCTCTCCATCAGGCAGCTTTATGTGGTTTAGCCCTTCCAAAAAAATAAAAAGAGGAGGGGGAATCACTAAACATTTTCTATTTCAAAACAGATTTCATCTTCCTTAGAAAGTAATACTGCCTCCAGCCATGTGTAACTTATTTTTTATCCAACAGAGTATATGGGCTTATAACTAGATCCTGATAGGAACCCAGGTTTAAAACATTATTCACAGCAGGTTATTTGATCTTTATTTGCTGAATGCACTCAGCTGAATCCCTATCTCCAAACAATATGAGAAATAAAATGCCGGGCATGCTTCATTGGCCAGCCAGCTCATCTTGATTTGCAGAGATGGCTACATCCCTCTCAGCAGTCTCAGAGATGTGCTGTATCCCAGGCCTTGAAAGGCAGCTTTCCCTTCCTCTTCCCCCACCCAAACACTTATCATTTCTTGTTTTTCTCCTTCCCCCCATTAGAAGCTCTAAAAATACCACTTCAGACCAGAGCTTTCCTCTCCCTTCACCATAATTTCTGGGAAATTGTTCTTCCCACTGTGTATTTGTGGATACTCATACAGAATCCCTTGCCAGCTGCTGTTGTGCAGAAGGTCAGATGCTGATAACCTGCCCAGGAAGCCACAGGGTTTGGTGATGAGGCTGGTCACCTGCAGAAAGGTGGGTTGGAGGAGCCTGCAAGGCTCTGGCAAAATTACTGATACTTCATTTTATTAACAGAACTGCTGTGACACATCTCAGTGCTGACCTTGTCTCTCCCACACCAACCTTACTGCAGCTTCAAGCTGTGCCACAGTTAAAGGTGGACTTGGACATCACAGGTGACCACTGGGATTGCTTTTTTCAAGAAAACCCCCGATGGCTACAAACTGGATTAATTGCCAAGCAGGATGGATAAGGCTTTGCTGTTCTGAAAGGGAAGCCAGAGCAGCTTGGGGAGAGAGGCCAAGCTGCACACAAGGAGGTCAGGTTCTTCATTCCCTTTGACTTTTGATGAGATATGCCTTTGAAAATCCTCTCTCACATGTCCTAAAATAAAAGTCTCCAGTTTCCAGGCCAGAGCCCAAGCATAAAATATATTTCAGAAACTTCAGCATGGAGGGTTCTGCTGTAGCAGGGCTCTGGGAATAGCAGGCAAGTCCTTGGTGGACATCCCTGAATCAGGATGGTGTCATTAAAGTGGCCATTTTTCTGCCTGCTGTTGCAGATACAGCAGCACAGGGCCACTTCTCACATGAATATCTGTAGCTCTAATGTTCCCTTGCCTGGGATGTGTTTCAAAGCCTATCTGCCCATCACAGCTACCTCCTCCTGCTTCCCTTTCAAGACATGTCAGGAGGCCATCCTGCTGCCAGGCACTGTGTAGTTCATGCTCATTTTCCCTGGGTAAGGGCAGAGCAGTGCCACTGACCCAGCTGAATGTTTCTTCACAAAAACACGAATTAAAACCACCCCCTGCTGTCAGTAACCAGCTCACTGTGCAGTGTGGAGGATTTGTCCCTGTCCCCGTCCCTGTCCAGCCTGGGAGTGTCACTGAGGCCATGTGGATGTGGCAGCAGCTGGGACAGCTCAGCCTGGGCTCTGAGGGCAAACACTCTGGGTGCTTCACTGCTCTGGGTGCTTCACTGGGGAGGGACAGGGAGATGTGAGGAGGCAAGAATTAAATGTCTCACTTTTCTTTCCCAGTAATTAACCCTGGAAAAGAGAAGAGGGGGAAAAAAGGAAACAGAGACCAGTCAGAGATGCAGCTTTGCATGGCTGGATTAGAGTTACAGTTGGCCTATCCCCTTGGGAACACTACTCTGCTATTAATAAAAAGATAAACAAGCCCTTTTATTTATTTATTTTCCCTTCTCTCCAAGCCCTTTGATTTCTCTTTTCCTGCTTGAGGGGGTCCTGCTCCCTTCCATCAGCTCTGCATAAGGGAGTGTTTGCAGAGTGTTTGCAAGGCTGCCTGGGAAAGACAAAAATCAAGGGTGAAGGGAGTGTGGGCAAGAAGAAAGTGGGTGAAAATCATTTTAACCATTTCTAGCAATCACATCACCTCTTGGGACTGGCAGAAGCGATGCCTTCATTTATCCCTCTTGCACTGATGCAGCTGCACAGGCGCCATTCCCACAGGCTTCCTGCAGCTCCCTGAGGCCGCCCCTTGCTGGCAGGTACCTGTGTGTCCCTCCCCAGCCCTGGGGGCAGCTGTCTGGAGCCCCTTGCTGAGGCACAGACACCCTGCTGCCTTCTCGGGGTCCGTGTGGATGGGGCTGTCAGACGGGGTGTGCTGGGGAGGGTTACCTGTCGCAGACATCTTTGATGGAAAATCCTTTCCTTAGGATTTTTCCTCCTGAGAAGCTGAGAGGCCTCAGGAACAAAATGTAAACATTGATTATCTGCTGCTGTGGAACGCAACAGGTGCATCTGGGATTGGCCCATGCTGGATGTTTATAATTAATGGCCAATCACAGCCCAGCTGGCTCGGACAGAGAGTCCGAGACAGAGCCTTTGTTATCATTCCTTCCTATTCTATTCTTAACTAACCTTCTGAGGAAATCCTTTCTTCTATTCTTTTAGTATAGTTTTAATGCCATATATAGCATAAAATAATAAATCAAGCCTTCTGAAACATGGAGTCAGATCCTCTTCTCTTCCCTCAACCTGGGACCCCTGTGAACACCCTCACAGTCACCCACTGAGAAAAAGGGAATTGCTGCTCTCAGACAAGGGGCTGTGTGAGTCCAAACCATCAACAGAGTGCAACCGATCTCAGCAGCTCCTCGAGAGGAAAAACACATCAGGTTATTTACCACAGAAGGGATATTTGCCAATTTTGTGGGCAGAAATGGGTAGGGATTAAACTGTGGTAATTCTGTGGTAATTCTCTATACAAACTGGGCATTCAACTGAGTCTGAATTTTAAACATTTGTCTTAAAAAAATTAAATACCTGAAAAATACTTCCTAAAGCTTCAGAATAAGTGATGAAAGCTATTTTCCAGGCTTGTTCTTTGAGACTTAGAATGGAAAAAAGGTAGATAAATGGCATACACACACACCTGGGCACTACTTGTGTGCATTTTTGGGGGATCATCTCATCAATACCTCCAGAGAAAAAATTTCCTTGCTGAAGGGACAGGAATGATCTGAAGAAGTTCAGAGCTTGGTGTGTTTGTTGCTGCAGAGATACTCAGACTTTTAGCAACAAGCATCAGTCATCAGCATGGGGGCACCCATGGCACGAGCTGCCCCTGTGCTCTGCGTGTCCCTTTGGAGAGCTGGCAGAAAAGGAGGAGGAGGAGATGCCTCAGGGCTGCTATGGGATCACTCTTGCCCAGCCTGAGTACCAGCCTGACATGCTTTTTGCTGGTAAAAAGCAGAATTACAGAGCAGTGGGGAATGGAGAATCAGGAAACGGAGCTGCCAAGCCACTAGAGGAATATCCCAGGGTCACACCCCAGACACAAGGCCAAGCACTGCTTCCTCAGGGACCTTGGTCTCCTGAACCATCCCTCTACTCTTTCCATCAATGTGTTGAATTTTCTTTAAAAGTTTTGTAAATAAAAGCCCTTTTTTGCCTTTTTTCCCTACCTTTTCTTTTTTTTCCTCTCAGCAAGCATGGGGCAGGGAAGTGAGAGCAGAGGCCAGCACTGCAGTCAGGGTGTTAATGGCCACATTAGCTGGAAAGGGGCAGCCAAAGCAGGATGTGTAAAACCCCACCCAGGCTGCCCTTTAATTTGCTGTTACATGGAGTGGAAGATTTGAAAGCGTATTTCTGGGTAATTAATTCAAAGAGTGATTCTAATGGCTAATGCTGTCAGTTTTGACTGCAAGGGAGGTCTGGGGCTGAAGCAGGCAGTGAAGGGAAAGGAAAATGCTTGGAGGTCACAGGCAGATGTTAAAATATTTTGACAGCCCACATCCAAGAGGCTAACTTAATGAAAGCCTTTGGCCAGCACCTTCCAAGAGGTCTGAAACTGAATCCATTTATTTTTCTCCAGAATAGCATGCATGGCTTGGACCATGGCTTGTCCATAAATCACCATTCTCCATTTGGTCAGCAACACCATCAATCATTCTCAGAGCCCACCAGCCTGCTCTCTGTGCCACTGCAGAAACACCAGTAAGAGGGATTTGGTGTCTCTTTGAATTTAACTCCTCAATTTTCAGTGACACACAGGATAAGCTCTGCCTTTATCTCTACTGATTATTAAAGCCAGTGAGCAAAGGTCCTGCACCTGTGTATGGAAATATAACTGCTCCATGGTGCTGGGAAATGAAATTAGGAAGCTCTATTCATGTTATCTTGCTTGGAAGGATTTAATCAAAGCAGTGCAGTTCTGAGGGGATGTCCACAGCCTGGGAGTTTGGTTCCTCCCGAGCTGTATATCCCTGTGGCATTTACTAAACTCCTCCAGCCTACCCCAGTACTTGGAGTTGAGTAGCATTTGCAAAGGATTTGCTGGGGACCATTCTGCTGAGGTTTTTCAAAAGATTTCATCAGGAAGCTGGAAAGGCACAGCTCCTGGCAGTCCTGTTCACTGGCTTTCACTGCTTTTTTCTTTCTGCTTCAGAGAGCATTTGGATAAAGACACAGGGAATGAAAATTTGTGAATGTGGTAAATAACTGGGAGAATATTTGATTCAAGTTTATACTTTGAAATAAGGTTTGGGCGAAGTCAGGTCCTTTTGACCTCCTTTGACTGTTTAAATTAATTCAGTTCCTGCTATGTATCAGCTCATCACTTCAGCATCTACCATTGCTATACTTCTTGTAACAGAATGTGTTCATAAATTGGTCTATCCTTCATTTCATGCTCCTAACTTTTGCGCAGGACTGTAATGCATGGAAAAACCTTTTTCCAGCCCAGACCTGGGGTGGCTGCACTTCAGGATGGGTGAAAGAATGCCCTGTGCCTGTGCCACTTGCAGATGCAGTCACAAACATTGATTAGACCAAAGCTGGCAGATTTCCACCCCAATTCACTGCATTCATTTTATTCAGCTCTTTAAAAAGCACAAGAGACAGACATCCACATGCAGAAATGGACATCTACAGAACTACAGGTGCCAATATGTGTGGTACATGCCAACACAGAATTTAGAGCAGAGCCCCACTATCCTGGGGCTCCTGGAGTTTGAGAACTGGGCTTGTGGGTGATGGCACAGGACAGCACCTTCCTTAGCCTGTGTTCTCAGGAGCTGTGCATCCCTGAAACACAGCTGTGGCACCAGGGATGTGCAAATCCCTCTACTAAGCAGATGCACAATTGCACCCTGGGTTTATAAGCAGACCTTGTCTCTCCAGAGATTATTTGGTGCTTGCTCCACTGGCTGATCAGCTGCATTTGGACATGCACCTGGCCTTACAGCAGGGCTAAAGTAAGAAAAAGTCTTTTGAGTCCAAAACTGTCTAGAACCCCATGTCATGTCAATATCATTTATTTCTTTATTCCAGTTCTGCTGCATCCGTGCAGCCAGTCTGTCTGAACACGTTTCATTAGCAGTTCTCCAGGATGGCCAATGAACACAATTAAACCATACATAACACACAATGAAACCACTTTTTGCACAATATCCTCCTCCAGGCACCCCAGGAGAATCAATAAGCAGCATTTTGGGATCAGCAGCAGGCATCAACCCCTCTTTGCCAGCAGTGAAGTGCTCTCAGCCCCTGCCCCATGTTGGGGTGTCCAGGGAGGGCAGTGCCAGGGTGTTTGGCACATTCTGCCTCGTTGGCTGGCACAAGCTGCCCTTCCTTCAAGCTCTGCTGCTGCTGCTGGGCCCTGCACAGAAGGTGGCTCCAGCAGCCCTTGATATTTTGGCCACTGAGCACTGCATGAGCAATAAGAGCACCATGCTTGGGAGGGAGTGGGAACAGCTCTGCTCTTTCCCAGACCAAGCCTTGCTCTCACTGTAATAAAAAGGAGAGATTTCTCTTTGGCATTTTATTGTTAAGGAACATGGGGCAGCTGTGAAAAATTTTTGCCTCCATGTTCTTTCTTCTCCACTTCTGTGAAGCCAGAGCAAACTTGCCTTGCTGAAGGAGGGTGTGAAAGCACGTGGCAGGTTTTGCAAGTGTCCATTAAGCTCATCAGGTACACCCTGTACTTCTGTGTTAACTCACATCCCAGCTTTCCATGGCAGTAGTGGGAGTCAAGCAGAACATCCCAGGATCAGAGCCAGACTAGCAAAGCTGGGCTTTACTGGTAGGGGGAGCAGGACAAGAAGGGCAGCTTTGATTCATTGCAGCCCCCAAATATTTCTGGGGTTTGCCTTGTGCTGCAAAAGTCTCCCAGATTTGTTCATTCCTGTGAAATTTCTTTCATCTTGGGTAGCATTTAAAAGCATCAGCTCCTGAATGATGTGAGTTGTGTCACAGCTGAGGGCTGGGGAGATGTCCTCCCATGGTGAGGAGGAGTTAAAGAGCAAATGGAAAAACTAGATCAGAGGGACAGGCAGTTACTCTCAGAGCAGCAAAATCACCCAAATATCTGCTGGGGGGGAGGGGGGCTGTGTACAGAGTCTGGTATTTCATATGCACAGCACACTCAATAATCAGCATAAGGGGAAGAGCACCTAGAAACTTGATAGAGTTTCAGAATCATTTTAATGTTTTCTCACTAATTTTTCATTTGGATACTTCTGCAGCTGTTTTTAACATTTCATCAGAGTGTGCTAGTCTCCCTATATTCCTTTCTTCCCTTGGAGAAACTGAGGCACAGAGCAATGACATGACCTGGCTGGGGTGATCTGACAAAATGTTGTATTTTCCATATTTTCCCAATCCTGAAAACCCAAAACTTGGGAGTTTTTAGCTGCTTTGGGGCAGGCAGGTGAGGGAGGGTAGGTAGCAGCAAAAACCTGCAGCATGGCTATTAACTTCAGTGCCTTCAGCAACAGCCCTTTATCCTGGAGCCTGGCAGAGCAGCCCTCCTCACTCGTTAATGTGCTTGCTTAAAACCACTGCCCTGAAACTTCCACCAGTGCTGAAGTTAATGCACTGCCCTTTGCCACCTCGAGTGAGACTGTGCTGGGGAAAGCTGATTCCTGTCAAGGCTGTATAATCAGAGATGGGAAAAACCGGAGAAGTGGCTCTTAGGATGTGCCTCCCAGGCTGAGACAACTTCTTTTTATGTTGGAAAAATACAGTGTTTTTCTACTAAGAAAGGAGAAAGTTGCCTGCAAAACTTCTACAACTTGAAAATTACTTCAGGCTCTCTGTGAAATCCCCACACTTTCACTGATGAGAGGATAAAATACCAGATATCTGCTCAGAATAAACAGGGGGGAAAGAGGGAGAAAAAGCCACCTCCACTGCTACAGAACAGAAATGCTTTGAAAAGGGCCAGTTTTGCTTCACCTTGAGGACGGATAAAATGCTGGTGCTGTCTCAGATCCTAAGAGCAGCTCCTAACCTATGATTAGAATGACTAATCTCACTTTCTCATCCATATTCTACCACACACCCTTCATGCTGCTAAGGATGGGTCTGGCAGCCAGTGTTTGTCAGGCCAGCTCTGAGCCAGACCTGGGCAGGTGCAGCTGAGCTCCTGCCCCTCCTGAGACGTGCCCAGGTCTAGCACACAGTGGGACAGTGATGGTGCTTTGGGCTGGGCTGAAGAGGTGCAGTGTGGTGCCTTTGGAGCAGAGCTCCAGTGGCACAACGAGTACAGCCCCTGTGATAAAGCCCAGAGATCCCATTTAAAGCTGAAATTCAAGTGGACCTTGTCTTCATCAGGGTCTGGTCTTAACCCCATGCCACAAAGCCGCCAAATCCCAAACATGCCATCTGGGGGCTTTTGCTGCTCAGAGTGACCCCGAGATGCATTAGAAAGTCTCTTTTCCCAGCCTGGCAGTCAAAGAAGGAGTCAGAACTCTTCAGTTCTCATTCTCAAGGTTGTTTATTGTTTCTTATCTATAAAATTCTTTCTCTGGCCTGCCAAAGTCCATTCAGCAGGTCAGACAGAGGCACTCTGGCTGCCCCTGGGGCGGTGTTATGTCTTTACACTAAAAACTACATATGGGAACTTAAAGGGAAATTGCTCTGAGTTTAATCAATGTTTACAATTACTTTCCCATACCTATCACCTATGTTAGACAGTGAGCTTCTACTCTAAACCAATCCAAAAGTGCCGGCATCACAGCAGAAGATGGAGGACAAGAAGAAGGAGAAAGGCTGGACATCCCCAGATTCCTCCATCTTGCCCCCTGAACCTCCATTCTAAAAATCCTAAAAACTTTATTTTTCACCCTGTGACAAACTAGTTATTATTCTACTTAGACTTTCGTGACTTGCAGATCCTCATGTAAGGTTGGTAATTTTTTCTATGGGTCATAATCAAAATCACAGGTGTCTTGGGCTCTGTGCCAGGGTTTCTGAGCCCCCTGGCAGGGGTTCTGGCAATCCAGGACAGCCAGAGGGATGTCCTGAATTCCAACAGTGTCACAGGTCTGCCACGGTAGCAGTGAGGTTGTTTGAAGAGCATTCACATTTTGGTATGGTGAGAAGAGCACGGGACTGATCTTGGGGAGCCACATCTGGGCAGGGGAGTCCTGCTGCAGGTGATGAGCCAGGACTGGCCACTGGGAGAGGGGGAATGGGCTGCAGGTCAGGAAGGAGGTTCCTGGAACAGCTTCCCAAGGGACTGGGAAATGGGGAAACAGTGGAGCACAGGTTGGCATTATGCCATGCTGGCAAAGCTCTCTGGAGTGCTGGGGAATGGAGAAGCAGAGAATGATTTTGGCCAGGCTTCAGCATCTGCTAGAAGTGGTGTGCATGTGTGAGGGCTGGATAACTGAGGCTTTGGCAGGTGGAGGGATAAAAAGGAGCTTTTCTGTTGTGTTGCAAAACCTAAAATTTCATGAGGGAAATGTATGCATGAGTCAAATTAAACCAGAGCATTTGCAGGAGGAAGGATTCAAATCCCTGAAAAAAAACATAACTCGGGGGGTAACTTGAAGTTCCCCATTTGCACTGAAACAAATAATTCAGAATGTTTAGCACTGATTTCTTTAAAACTCACTTTCAATTTGATTAATTTCAAAATGAAAAATGCCATTTTGAAACAATAAAGTTTCCCTCAAAAATATCTTCAAAATGAAACACTGCAACATTTCCAAATATTTGTTTCCCTTTAAAGCTGTCGAAATGCAGTGTGTCACACTTGCCTACAGCTTTGCCCTGACCTTTTTATTCAACCAAAATAATTTTCTCAGTGTAACCTGAGCAGCTTTAGCTCCCTTGAAGTTTTGCTTTTTGGGATGAATTTACAATTTACTGAAAGAATATCTTTTCAGTTTTGCTTTAGTCTGAAGTATATTAGCAGAGCTGTTTTGGAGAAGGAAATACTCAGTTTTGTTCCTGCTGTTAAAACTGCTGATGGTCTCCATTAACAAAACATCACTTTCATAAGACATGGGCTCATCTGAAAGTGCATAGAAGAGAAGACCTGAAAACAGAGCTGAGGAATAATAAAAGAAAAATATTAACTGCACAAAAAGGCTACTTACATTTATGGGATCTTTTAAAATAGCATTTAGATGGAAAGCTGATTCCTCATTTTTGTCCATGCTGGTATTTTTCTCAGGCTATCTCAAATTTCAGGAGTTAAGAAAAGAAAAAAAGTCTTGCATCGCACCATATATGCCAAAGAAATGCAATACAATCTGATTTCACTTCTTTCTCTCATGCCTGAATGTGCTCATTTTTGCTTACAAAAGGAAAGGCACAAAAGGATTGTAAGAAAAGGAATCAGATGGTGCTGCCCGATACTGTTTCACAGCTAAAACGTGAAAACAAGACCAGCTCCTTCTGCTGACACTCAGGTCTCAAAAAAAAAAAAAAAAAAAAAAAGAGGTTATTATTCTTTTTAAAGGGAATTCTCTTAAAGGGAAATTGCTCTGAGTTTAATCAAAAGCAGCATTTATTATAACTTAGCAGAGCGGGTGCCACCCGCTGCCGCGAGCGCTGCCGAGGCACCGCGCCTTCTGCCCGGCACCTCGGCAGCACCAGCTCCCACATTCCCTCTCTGGGGCTCCTGCTGGGCTGCACTCTTGGCAAATGGAGGTGGGATCCACTTGCTGGGTACTCATGGCTTAGCATTCCCCTCCTTGGATGGTGCACAGCCGTGATTCTTCAGGATTTCTCTTGATTTCTCAAGGAATTCCAAGGTCACCTGCGCGCCCTGGGCTGAGTGGTGCACCTCAGGCAGCCCAACGGAAGGAGTGCATGGGCACCTGAAGGCAGCAGTCACCCAGCAGCTGGTGTCGCCCCTCCTGCTAGGTGATCCAAACTCATCCCACCTCCAGCTCCCCGCTCAGATTCTAGGCCCAGCTTGAGAGAGACAGACAGAGCGAGACAGCACATGGTGTGCTACAAAACCTGTACCAGGACCTCTGCTCCCCTCAGAGGGCTCAGTAATGAGGAAAACAAATGGTGTTTTGAGGCTTGCAATTGTTACATACATATAAACAATTTCACCTCCTCCTGTGTCCAAGTTTCAGGATATTTGGCACAGTGTATAAAGCACAAATAGATTCACCCCCTCTGCCAGCTACAGCTCCCTCCCAGTAGGTGATTTTCAAAGGACCAAATCTCTCTTTAGGTAAGGTTTCTTTCCTCTTTCTGCCTTGCTATTGTCTCCTTTGTCATCCAGAATTTCACAGCTTTCTGCATTGTTCAGGTCAGGATGAAGGCCAAGAGAAACTGTGGTCCTAAAATCACCTAGTCTGAACGCTTTGTGCCTTTCCCATATGCTGGCAAAATAACATCTTAGCACAAGTAGAAATGGAAGTGGAAGGAGAAACACTTTGAAATTATTGTTATTTTTAAGCTCTGCCTCAGCAAACAGCCACTTGCAGCACTTAATGTCTGTCACATCAGAAAAAACCTACATCAGCTCCCCATAACCAAACACCAGCCTTGCTAATGGGTTCAGAAATGGGACCTGCCACTGCAGGCTCTCCTGTGGCTTCTGCCATGGATAAGTCTCCTGCTGGCTTTCATCCTCAAATCTCAAGCAGAAGTTGAAAGAAAGGAAAACTTGCTGCAGAATGTTCTCAGCCCAGCTGGCAGGTCCCACACCCAGGCCAAAGGGGCAGCTGCTCCTTCACAGAGCCAGGCACAGAGCACAGGACACCCTGGTGTGCCACTGGGGGCACGTTCACCCTGGTGCCAAACACCAGATTGTGGCATTATCCCAGCTGTCGTGGAGAGGAGGCTGGTCTACACTGCTGCTCCACATTGGCTTCCCAGCCTGCAGCTTTCAATAGGCCTCAGGAAAATCAAGGTCTGACTTGCCTCCGAAGCCTTGCACTCTCTCAGCTGAAAGGGAGCCCACCCCTCACATCCGTGCATCAAACAAAGGCACAATATCCTAATGGATACAGAAAACTTGAAGTCTAGGCTTTGCTCATCACTGCTGATGTGGTTTATAAACCTGGGTGAGTTACAGAGCTTATCTGAGAAACAGGAGGCATTTGAATGGTTACTTCCAGCCACTTCCATAAGCTCCCAGATGAAAACCTGTCGATGAAAACATCTGAATGAATGGGGCTTTATGCAGCTTGTGGTTATCTGAATAATCCTTAATACCAGCTCCCTCTTCCTGCCTGATTTCTGCTGTGGTTAAGAAGCCTAAAGTAGTAAGATTAAGAAGCCTAAAGTAGTAAGAAATATGCCCTAAAGCAGTCAGCTAAGGATCCAAACTTAATGGGAACATCTGCAAAGGACTGAGAGCTAGAAAATTAGCTTTGCAATATTGGCTGCTGTGTCTCAAGGCACAAAGGGATTGCTCCCAGACAGGAGGCAGCAAGGCAGAGCAAAACCATCATATCCTGTGGCATCACTTGTAGGGCAAAACCCCATCCCAGTTTCAGCCAGGGAGTTCAGCACTACCCTGAAGCTGCTGCAACATATGCTGTGGAACAGGCCTTGCTTTCCCCATCCCAGCAGACCTGTGAAAGACAACAAAGCACCCCCAAAGCCAGCTGTCTCTACTATAAGCCCAGAGGAAAGGATCTGACTCTGAAATAGGAGCCCAAATAGAACCACCTCCTTTTCCAGAAGGAATAATAGCAAGACATGCCCTCAACCAGGAGAGCACCCTCCCTTCCTAGCTTTCCCTTTTATCACCTGCAGCAGGGCCTGAAAGCCCACTGAATGCAGCTGGGGGCATCCCACCAGCCCTCAGCCGTTCTTCTTGGGCTCTTCTCCCACGAAGCCCAAAGAAAAACAGGATGAAGCAAAAGACACCCAAGCAAAATTCCTTGAACTTTTTGGTACAAACCTGCTGGAACTGTAGCTTGCCATGGTGAAGTGGGAACTTCTGAAAATGCAGTTCAGAGGAAAATCCTGTCCTGAAGTTCAGGAGGGCAAGAGTTACTTCAACAATTTGAAAAAAAACATTCTTTGCCCAGATGGTGCCTTGAACATAAACTGTCAAAGTCATTACTCAGACTTTATTGTCAGGGTTATGTTTTCTTTATTCGCTTTAATATTCCATATGCTGGTCATATAATACATTTCTTTGTATTCCTCTTCCCTTTTATTCTCTTTGTTTGTTTCATTCATGACTTATCACCTTCTGGTGGCAATTTAATTATCGGATCTATATTATTGGTATCTTTTTTTTTAATATAATAAAAGATTTCAGTACAAAACACTGCAAGTAATTCAATTTCCATCAGTGAGGAAGGAAGTTGGGTGTATTCAATGAAAGGGAGGAGAGTAGCTGGCTATAACATTTTTAATAAAAATATAATAGCCCTTTGTACTTTTTAGCATCTTCTATTTGGAGAACGTTGTGGCTTCATAATCATTAATATTGTTTAACTTTTCCTCTACACTTTTCATCTATAGCTTTCCCAGCACTTTCTGAAGGTGAATCAGTATTACCCTCCCTTTTATTTCACCCAGGGAAACAATATGAAAGGCAATACAATCCAGCAGGACAGGGTTACTGCAGGGATGAGACCTCGGTCATCCTGGAGCCCCAGACTGAAGCCCTTTCCACTGGGCTGTGCTGTCCCTCAATGTGAAGAGCTGCTCATCTGTTTCCATGAGTGATGAACAGCCCCATCTCCTTCTCAGGTCTGCTGTAGCTCACAAAAGTCAAGAGTCCATCACTCTTCAGTCTTGGTCTGCTTTAGGGCATTCTGCCCTGTCCAATCCAAACTACCCCGTGTGCTCCTCTGGGCAGGACCTGCATTCTCTGGGCAGGAGAGCTTCAGAAGGGCTTGCTACAACAGGACACAAAAGAGACTCAACCCCAGCAGCCCTACAAAGACTTCCTGAAATGTCTCAGTTTGCTCCTTAATCACATGGGAAAGATTCCTGGTTTGACATTTTGTGTGAAAATTCAGTTTCTCTAGAAGCCAAGGATCCCAGATTTGATTGACCAAATCCCCAGTGACCTGAAGGAGGTGAGTAGGGGGGGTGAGTAGGGTACTTGTATAGTACAAGGCTATCAAGTTGCATATTTGGCATAAAAAGAGTTAAATGGTTCTTCAGTTCATGTGAAGCTGAGCTGCAGACCACAGACGCTGAGGATGCTGAAAGTTTATATGGATGCAAAAGATGATCTGGAGAAATCCACAGAAGCAAAATGCCCCAAGGGCTGTTGAGTACAAAGATGCCACCTTGGGCTCAGAACCTCCCTGAACAATAAGCAGTGTGGTGCAGTGTTTGGAGGAGGGTAATTCTGTGCCCTCTTTCCAGTTCCCTCAGCATCAGCACCAAAGGTGGGATGATGGGCTCACACTGACCTTCTCAGCAAGTTCCAGCCTGGCAGCCTGGAGGGAAGAGGTTGTTTGGTGGCCCAGATGTACCATGCCTTGTACCACCCCTGAGTGACTGGGGGCCTTCGGCTCAGGACATGCCATTTGACTGGAGAAACTCTGTGTGCAAGGCAAGACCTGCCTTCAGCAGATAGGACCCTTTGTCTATGTTGAGGTGCCCTGACTTTTCCATGGCTGAGAGGATCCTCCAGAGAGGGCCTGTGGAACTATATCCTGAGCATGATCAATTTATTTTGTTACGCATTCTTTTCCATTTATTTTCTTCCTAGTAAACTTCAAAATTACTCTCTAAGATTTAGTGTCTTCAAATAATGTATACGGTACTTTAAACTGGCTACTTTGCCACCTCTAACTTCTTCATAAAAAAGGTAGGTTCTTGCTTTTCCTATTCATAAAGACAGCTCTGCTCCTAAGTCTCCAAACACAGCAGTCAAAATGACAGAAGATGTTATTTTCTGATGGGTAAAGTGTTTAGAGTAAAAGCTTTCCTTATTTTGCTGCTTCTTTAAGTATGAGTCAGTTTTCTTCTCCCATAGATCAAAGCTTTCATGTGGTATTTTTTTGTTTCTGTAGTGTTTCTTAGGTCAGAAATTATTTAGAACACAATGGAGAAAAAGAAATCAACATTTCTTTCCCTTTTGCTTTTTAAATGAAATCACTAAAAATATTTTAAGTTCAGAAATTATCTCCCAAACTCAAAACACCCACAAAAATTATGTGGGAAGAAAAAAAAGGGGAAGAAAGCCAGTAGACATATATTCATGAGACTAGCATGTGTGTGGCAGATTTGTTTATTTATTTATTTATTTGTTTAGGTATTTTAATACTAGGGAATTATTGTATCTGCAAGCCAAAACAACAGCACTCCCCAATGCCAACTCCAGCTGTTCATCCCTTGTAAAATTATGAGCTGTTTTCAAGGGCTTGATTGGGTTCTGTGATGGAACTTCAGCGTAGCTGTGCAGATATTGTTGATTGCTGCGGCTCTGTGAAGGCTCCACGTGACAAAAGAGTGCAGTTATTGGCCTGATTGGAAAAAATCCTCCCGGAGTGCACCCCATGGCCATGGTCAGCTCACAGAGATGTAGGAGCAGCCACACTTGTGGGAACAGCCTCGGCTTGCCTTTGGCAGCCCCAGTGTCCCTGGAGCTGGCTAGAGGCTCTCGGGCTGTCCAGAGACCAACCCTAGGCCTAACCCTAAGACTAAGCCTAAGCCCAAGCCTCACCCTAACCCAGAACACTGAGTACGGGTTTTCCAGCTTAGAAGGATGCAGGAGCAGCCATTTTGGGGCCTTGTCAGAATGGCCTTGGCCTGCCTTTTCCAGCCACAGTGTTCCTGGAGCTGTAGGCTCTTTGACCATCTAGAGGACAGCCCTAGGCCTAAGCGTAAGCCTAAGCCTAGGACGAAGCCTAAGCCTAAACCTAACCCTAACCCCAACCACTACCCCTAAGCTCTATCACAATCACTATCCTATCCCCACCCCTCGCCAGGTATCATCAAGCTGAAATGTCCGTCCTGATTTGAGATCCACTCCGAGTCCTTTTGGGCAACAGTAGCAAAGAGGCTTTCAAAGGCAGGATGAAATAGTTTTAAATAAACCAGTGCATTAGTGGGAGAGCTCAGTAGCTTCACAACAAGCTCTCCACAAAGCTCCAGAAGGCATCTGGCACTGAAGGCAACTGCAGTGCTCATGTCCTGTGGGGAATTCTGCTGAGCTTGAGGAAGGTACACAGACTGGCAGCTGTCCAAAACACCTGTGGCCTCACTCACTTTAGGCTGTGATGTAGAAGTTTCACCCTGAGCATGTTTTGCTCTTAGAAGTCTCCTGGCAGGTATCATGAAAGGAACAATTTTATGTCACCTAATCTGAATTCAAATTTCATAATTATAATTTTATGTCTGCTGCTCCCCAAAGGAAAGACTCAACTATTTATAGAGGTCTAGAAAAGACCATGGACAGAACAAGTAGCAGCATCATCAATCCTGGATAGGTTATCCAGAGCAACTAAACTTAAGACAGATATTGCCAGGTTCTGCTGGCTGGAGGCACCCACACATGCTCCACCCTCCACACATGCTTGCCATAAAGAGAGAAGTGCAGATGATATGAATTATGCAGCCACTAACGAACAAGGTATGTGTCATTTCTGAGTTTGTGGTTTTAAATATTTTCATGCCACAGAGATCTCAAACCACTAAGCAGCTCAAGACTTGTAAGACAAAAGCTTTAAAATGTCTGCCAAGGACTCACAATAAAGGACATTAAAACTTAAATAGAAAATTGGAAAAGAAGCAAGATTATTAATTGCTACCTTTTAAGTAAAGCTGTCTGTAGTATTAGGACCTTTTGTGGCTTGACATTTGTAGACTTGGTAAATTAGAGCCATAAAAGAAATTGGCCTCTCTAGACACAGGTAAAATCAGGTGTAATACCAAGGGTTACTAGTTAGTTCACAGTCCTTCAGCATATCGCAGATAAAAATCCCTGAGGCCTGAAATTCCATCCCCATTTTGGCTGATCAGGAGACATCCCCAAGTGAGGCACAGCTTCCTCACTGTCCCAGGAGCAGGTGATGCTGTGAGTTACCGGGTCAAAGGACTCATGTGGCAAGAAGGAAAATCATAGCTTTATCCTCTCTTTTCCTTTCAGATGATTTACATCCGTAGGAGTGCAAGGAGCAATCAGCCCCTCTCTCTCTTGCCTGTCAAACCATAAAGAGTCTAATCCAAATCACTGTTAATATTTCATTCGAGTTCAGTAGAATTTGGAGCCAGCCCCAGGCTCAGACTTAGCATGTCTTTTTAGAAGCTCAGTACCTGATTTTTATTAAGATGTGAGAGGCTCCTGTGAAGCAGAAGCCTTAGGATCCCTGTCGAAATGAGACTTGAAGCAGTGAAAAGAAGAAAAACTAGATTGTTTGGGCTGCATCTTGCCCTGTGCCCAGGAAACTCAGCACTGCTCCAGGAACAGAGGGAAGATATGGAAGTGATGTACTACAGATGTTTTAACGTGATATCAGGCAGCCTGCAGTTCCCAGTGCAAGCAGCACACAGGAACTTGCTGTTTTCTGGGATCTCAGGGATAAACTCTGATGTTGTGCACATCCTTCAGACACTTTGCACTTGCTCTGAACTGTGTGGTGGAGCATCCTCTGCTCTGCCTCATCATTTACACTGCACAAGGTATAGCCACAGGCCCCCAGCCAGGTAATAATTAGCATTGACTCCATGATTCTCAGAAGGGCTGCTCACTTTATTATGCTATACTTACTAAGAAAACCATCACCCTCACAGACAGTCACGATACAGGAATTGGCCCTTGAATCCAAACACCATCGCCATTGGCCAGTCAAGAAACCACCCTTTGCTAAACAAATCTCCATAACACATTCCACCTGTTCACAACAACAGGCGCAGCAAGTGAAGATAAGAATTGTTTATCATTCTTTCATCTTCACACAGCCTTCTCCAGGTCAATGCCTGGGGAAGTTGTGCCTGCTGCTCTCTGTGGCCAGAGAGCTGCTGCCACACAAGGCATAAGGGAGTCAGTGACACGGCATCAGGTGGTGGAAGCTGTTTTTACATCCCTTTCTTACACTGTATGTTACTTGCCTTGACATAGGGAATTACCTGAAGGGGTAGGAAGCAGATAAGAAGACTCCTCAGCCACCTCCTACCTTAGTGTCCGCCTCCTCCCACCATGGGAAGGGACTGGCAAGCTAAATGTGGTGTCAGACACCAGAATGCCTCACACTGTTTGGGGGTACATGGTGTTTCCTGTACCTAATGATGGAACTCTCCCAGTACTCACTGATGCTTGTAGTGGTTCTTCATTGCCACGTAGTTTGTCACCTCTGTGGTGTCCCACTGCTGCTGAGAGGATGTAAAACCCAATAGGTCTAGGCCAAATGGAAGCACACCTTGCTAAAATGTAGTATTTTTGAGAATGAATAATAACAGCAGATTGCAGAGTTCATATGTGCTTCCAAGATTTTATCTTTAATAGCTTTTTTGATACAGCTTGATATCACTGATTAAAGAAATGTAGCATCCTAGAAAATTCAGTCTGGGCTGCTGGTTATAACTTTGACCTCTGCACTGGTAGGGTCTATCCAGAGCTGTTTGGTTTTTTACCATCAGCCTTGAGTTTGCTCAAAGGTGATGTGAGCTGTTTAGGAGTCTCTAATGAGTTTTGGTGTGTGAACTCAACAAGGATCCTCCCTAAGCCAGATAATTACTGTACCAGGGTGATCAGAAGCAATGACATTGTCCTTATATAGACCCATAGAAAAATCCATTAGTATCCTCAGAATAGGCTGGAGAGACACATGAAGAGCCTCTTAAACTTCGTGAAGTAACATTAGTGGGATGTCAAGGTGTAACCCTCGTGCCAGGATCATTTTAATGCCTGGAGGACCAGGAATTCTGAGAGGCAGCACTCTCCCATGGGCACTCTTTGGGCTACACAGGTGGATGGCAAAGTGAGGAGCAGAGCCCACTGCTGTCTGTCCTCTGAAAGGATTAACAAAGAGTCTGTCGGTAGGAGCCTGGGAGTGAGAGATCCCCATAATGGCAGAGCAAGTGAATAGCATGTGTTTAAAGAGCCCATAATCCTATATTTACACAACAGTCCTTAATGGCTCATTCAGAGCCATTGCAAAGAACCAAGTAAATAATGTGGTTAGAAAGTCTGTTACTTTATATTTACTCACTAGACCGTCTGCTGTGGGAGCTGTGAATGTCATGGAGAGCTAAAAGGAGCATTCTTTTGATTTTCATTTTCTTTTTTTTTTTCCTTTTCTTTTTTTTTTTTCTTTTTGCTATGAAAAGCTAACTAATAATGATACTGAAAACCACTTTCAATAGGAACTACACCTTCACTTTGCACCAGTGGAGAACAACCATTAGCACACTTTGTCAAGGAAAGGGATGCATTTATCATCACCTGGAGCCTTTTCATAGAGGCTGGATGTGCTCTAAAAGATACACTCTTACTCAACAAGATGTTATTGAACTCAATAGCACTCACCTGTGTGGCGGGAAAAATTCATTCCTGTCGCTGCAAGAACTTCTGGGAAGGCATAAAATGGTCTGGTTTACACATATTTTATACAAATAGTCTCTTCTGGCTTTAAAATATGCTACCTATGAGACTGGACACTAAATTTATTCTCTCAAATGTTTATTCATGTAAACAATCAAATCTTCATTAAAGTCAAAATTATACACACAAATCAGAGTGAAGCAGACAGCTGATTAGCATGTGAAATTAAGGTGACATTAAATATTTGGAGATTTGCATAGCAAATAATTATAAATCCGAAGTTAGTGGTGAGTTATGAAATAGACTGTTAAGATCTAACAAAGTCCACTTAAATAATAAAAATTCACAGAGGCAGCCTTGTATCTTAGATCACTGAAACATTATTCAAGATCCTATCTGAACCTTAATTAACTGATCCTCAAAATTCCCATGAGGCAGCAGCAAGCACTGGAAAAGAGCAAATAATTAATAAGTAATCATTTATACAATGAATTTTTCTTCTTGTTTGTGATCGTCTATTGAGATCATTAAATCTATTTATAATACACAATGACTCACAATTTTGTCAATAATACTTTGCTTGCAAATAGTTCATAATTTGCAACTAGAAGGAAGAACAGAGGAATCCTGTGTGTTTACTGCTGTTTCCTGACTATTTACAAAAGCCATGAGATCAGCAAGGGTGACTGTGAATTCAGAATCAAATATTGAACAAAATGTGTAATTTAAAATTTCTCTTCAGCAAAAAAAAAAAAAAAAATAAGACCTCCCATCTAAGGAAGAAGGGTCTTTTTCCTGATGTGAGAGGAAGTGACAAAATGTAGTTCAGGCAGTCCAGGGTGGGCCACCTGTGGAGGGTCTGCAGCCATATGGGAGAAGGGGATAATGCTGCAGCCTTCCTGAACCTCCACATGCTGGGGAACCTAAAATTTAAAGCCACCACTGCAACATCTATCCCACCTTATTCAAAGAGATCTGATTAACTCCGCTCTGATGTAATCTGCTTTTCCTTCCTCCAAGCACTCGTACCAAGGTATGAGAAATAAATTGGGCCAGGAGAGTAAAGGGAAATAGATCAAGAACGTGTCAAATTGACATTCCCTATCAAAATGGAGTGAGTTTTTGAGTGCCAAAAATATAATGTGGGAAATCCAGTTTAAGTAACAAAATTATTGATGACTGGGGAGATGGAGACACAGGCGAGCAATTAGGAGCCAGGAATAGCAACAAGGATTTTCCTCTCAAAAGATGCAAAGTTTGTAAGACTTCATCCACTGCAAGGAGGGCAAGCCTATACTCCTCTCTGTACCACAAAACCTCAGCTGTATTGCTGCTATTTTCCTAGGATATTCTTCACAGACAGCAGACCCTTTTCTACTGCAAAAGTGCATTTCTGCATTGACTTTTGCAGCACATTAACACAGCAGAATGGCTGTAAGTACCTACAGAGTCTGTGATATTGGATATTGGATTTGGATAGCACCCCTTTCCTCCTGTTTGCTGCAGCATTCAGCCCTGCCTTTTTCACTCCACATTTGCAGCCCTGTAAGGAATGATTTCAGTCTGGGTGAGGGGTCTTGTCTCAGAGACTACCAGGCCTCTGAGCATGGCTGTATCTATTTGTGTAAGGATACCAACCCCCATCCCTATTTGTGCCTTGCCATTCTTAAAAGGTTTTTCTCATGGCAGTAGAGGGAATGAGATTAGAACAGCAGTTCTGAAGCATTTTTTTCAGTATATCCTTTTTCTTCTGCTGCTTTGTCTTTTGCCCCTGAGCTGATGCCAAAGGTCTCATCTCTAAGTGCAGCCAAAATGCCTCCATCCGTCCTGACCAGGCTCAGGGGCAAGTGGACACCCACATGAGAGGCTGTGCATGAGTAAAACCTGGAGTGAATCCTCCAAGCCCAGGGGTCCTGGTGCCTTCATCTTATTTCCCTGGGTTTTTTCAGTACAGTCAAGATACTGACTCGACCACATCTGGGTTTTTTCACACAGTTTCTTTAGCTAATTAAATGTTTTAAGATGCCACAATGAAAGTTATATAGACACAAGCAATTTTTATGAACTGGTAGCATTAATTTAAACTTGATTCCAGCAGAGCATGCCTTGATGTTTCTGGCTATTAGGCCATCACTAATACAGACTATAGAATAGTTCCTCTCAGTCCATTCAAATCCAAGACATATTTTGATTTGCTGAATAGCTTTAATTCTCCCAAAGCTGATCAAATAATAATAACAACAGTAACAATAACAATAAAGGCAATTCCAGTGTGATTGGCTAATCTGATGGTTTTGCTCCCAGTTTATTTTTAATTTCTGGCAGCAGTGATATTGGAAATTAAAAAGCTCTCTTGACACTCGAGTGACTCGAATCTCAGGCCAGATGAAATGAGGTGACTGAAGCAGCTCTGGGCCTTTTATTCTCTCCTATCATTATCACAGCTAATAAGAAGGAACTGTGAGGCTGCCCAGCAGTGAAGGCTGAGGACTTCCTCCCCCCATCCTTTCTTTCCTTTTTGTGCTCTCCAAGATAAAGTACTAATTATCAGGACAGCTCAAGCTCATTTGTAGGAGGAAGGGAATTGAATGCTGCTTCAGTGAAAAGACTTAGCTCCTGTGTGCCCTTGGGCAGGAATTGTGGTACTTTGGTGATTTAAGCAATCCAAATTTAAGCACCTTGAAATGACAGGCAGACTTCCCAATGGGCTTGCTCCTAGGACCTCTGTCCTAGCTCTTGTTGCAAGATGCAACAGATTAAAAAAACCTATAATTTCACCCAGACCATCATGTAAAAGCTCAGGTCCTTCTCTGATTTGGACAGCCAAACTGGGAAGCTCTGAAGCATAAGTTTACCCCAGGACACAGGGAGGTGTGGACTGGAAATTCACACATTATTGGATAGCAAATTATTTGTGTGGAAGAGCAATTGGATGGAAAGTCTGGGGGTGAATAAGACTTTGGCCTGGTTCTGTCTGGAAAGGACACACTTCAGTGTGCACCCAGTGTGATGGCACTGTCACTGCTGCCACAGCACAGGATGGCGCAGGCTGACTCAGCCTACAGCCCTCACTTTGGGTGTTTGTCACACCTCTTTTAGAAGATCCCCAGTGATGATGGGGACTCTGCAGACTGCCTGGACTTTTCTTCCTTATCTGAAGTCACCTACACTGTGACATGGGGAGGAATGCCAGAAAGAGATCTGTGATTGTGCAATGGGCTCAGCATCAAGCAAAGATTACCCCCAGATCACTGCTGCACTCACTCTGAACTGCTGATGGAGGCCACAGTGAGAATATAGGATGAGGGGTTGTGAGAGGAGCCCCAAAAACCCTCCCCAGTGCAAGGAAGATCCAACACCCCCTCTGCTTCATGGGTGAAGGTTCTGCTGTGTTCTGCTTGTCCAGGCATCAGGCACTGAGTGAACAGAAGGAGTGTTTGGATCACAGGTCTGTCAAATCCAGGAACTAATTATTTTGAAATAAAACACAGTGTTTTCTTTGCTGGTATTAAAGTGCTTTATCAGCAGGAATCTGTGTCTGCCATGTTCCAGATAAATGCTGGGAGAGGAGCAGAGCACTGTGCTCACAGGCTGCCCCATCATCTGTTTTGTTAATGGCTCCATCTCTTGCCTGCCTGGAGAGGATGATTCTCACCATGCATCATGAGGATGCTGAACGTGCCTTACAGGCTTTGGTGCCAGAGGAGAGCCATTCCTCCTTCCCACTCCTGCACCAGTGCCCCAGGAGAGAAAAAATTCAGCTCTGCCACTTCTGCCCATGAGTGGACAAAGCAGTGCGTGATTTTGCTGATTGCTCAGAACAGCCACCATGGGTGAGGGCAGGAATGGGAGAAGCTGGGAGGGAGATTTTGCAGAACATCTTCACCACTGGGTTTCTTGGGGCTCCCCAAGGACAGTGGCACAGTTTTTCTTGTCTTCCAGGCATTTAATTCTTCCATTTCCATTAGATGTCCCTTAGGATGCTTCACCCCCATTAATCCCACAAGTGTTTTGGAATGGTGGTTCACACTGGCAGACATTTGCTGTCTTGTACCCAAAGCAAAACGAAAGCAGGATTTGAGGAGAGTGTTTCCCTGGCCAGGGCTGTCTGGGAGCCCTCTCGTGTCTGAGGGGTTGGAATCCTGGGAAAGGCTTGCTGACTGTGGCAGCGGCTCCCATGTCTGCCAGAGGACAAGGTGGTAAATAAATTTCAGGCTAATGGAGGTGGGTGTTAAATATTTGCTGTACTTGAGCAGGAGGGCCTTTGTCACTAATTAGCAGGAGATGTTAAAGGAGATGGGATGTATTTAAACCTCATTGTTTGCCATTAAAGCACAGATTCTTTTACTTCTCTTCTGGGCTAAGCAGCTAATACATTTCAAGCAATAGCAGAAGGGCTTGGTGGATTAATCACCGTCCTTGGAAATAAAAAATGATTTAATTTAATGCATGCAAATGCCAGGCAAGAGATAGAAGCAAGCGGTCGCTGGCTTGTGAGCCAGGTCAGAGTCTGGGGTCTGGTCTCTGCATCCAAACAGGCTCTTCAGACTCAGCTCTGACCTGAGGGAGAGCAGAGGCTGGGGGATGTGCCAGGCAGGGGTGTCTCAAGCATCTTCACTGGTGCCTTCCTGGAAGCTTCAAGTCTTTGTAACTCCTGCCATTCAACCTCAGGGCCCAGCGCTGGGGAAAACATCAGGTCCTTCAGGCTTAAAGAAAAGCTTGGCGGCTGCAGAGGCTTCTCTACCCATTTCTCACCAGCTCAATCCTTCCAACACATGTGATTTGTATGGCCCTTGGCAGCTGAGTAGATGGGTGAGCAGACAATACTAACTATGCCATTAACTCCAGCTCAGTAACTTGGAGGATTCCTTGGCCCTTTCCCTGCTGCTAAAAGTACAGCCCAGAAAGGCATAAAACACTGCAGGGGAATTCTTCCCATCCAGCCTGGCACCCAGAGCAGCCCAGGGCACCCATCTGCATCAGTCCCCATCTGCAGGTGCCTTGTGTGACTGAGCCAGCCCTGGGACAGGGAGTGGGGAGGCTCTGGGGATGCAGGCAGGCTGTCAGCCTTCGCTGCCCCACCGTCCTCTCCTCATTGGGCACTAACACCCTCATTTGCCCTGGATGAATCAGATTAATTACTGCAACGAGAAATTTCCCCTAGCAAGTCATTTTCCCGTTCAGTGCACTTTGTAAATATGAGCTGCCTCTTCCAAAATCTTCCTGCGAATCAACAGAAAAATCCTGGTTTTCCAGAAAGGAAAGTGAGGCATAGGAAAAGGTAAATGACATGCCCAGAGCGCAGGGAAGTTTGTGTAAATGAAACAAGAATAATCTCATCAACACTTTTATGGGAATTTGAAAATTATAATTACAGCAGGTGATGGGGCATATTTTCCAAATGCAGTGTGTGAAAGAACAATTTAAAAACAATCCCTACCTCAAGTGTTTTCTGGCAGAGGAGGGAAGCCCTGAACAGTACATCTAACTGTCTGCATAACAAACCTCTTTTTCTCAGTTGTATCTTGCAGATCCATCAGAAATAGTCCATGAACTCCCCTAGATCCTTGTTGCAGAGATTAGGAAACACTGTAGATAGAACATTTACATCATAGTGAAAAAGAAGATGTTAAAAAATTGGTTTTAATCCAATGCAGAACCGGAAAACATCTGATTTCTTAGCTGTCCACCAAGCAGAATGCCCAGCCAAATTTTTTTAATTTAAATTTTATATTACAATATTAGGAGGAAACATTGTGCCAAAAAAAATAAAGACATATTTCTATTAGTGCTAAGCAGCAGCTACTCCTGGGATTTTACTGATGGGATGCAAAAAAGAATGGCAGAATATTTCCAGCAGCACATCTGTGGAAACAGGGTCTATTGGCATAGGTTATTATTCTAGTTTTTCTTTGTGCATTTCTGCCTGGGAATATAGAAGGCATACAGCTAAGAAATTTACAGAAAAAAAACAGAAATAAAAATTTCCACATGTGTTGCAAGGACCAAAAATTCAAAACTTAAAAATTTACCAAAAAAAGTTTTTCTTTCAACAGAGTTCAGATTTTGTCAGGAAGAAGATGCTGAAATTTCAAGAAAACCAAGAAATTTTGGTTTTGACTGAATAGTGTTTTTCAATTGGAAACAATATTGATATAGAGGTTCTAAGCAGCTCCAATTCCAAATCAACATTTGCAGCCCATAGTGACAGCAGACTACAATGGCTGAAATAGAGACATGCATTTTCTAGAAGTTTAACTGCAGAAAGGTTGGGGAAGGCATCACAAAGCCTGGCGTGACCTTGTTTGCTTACGAGAAGCACAAATGGGTTAAAAGAAAGCACCAGGTCAAGGATTCAGGAGGATCAGCTCAGCAGTGCCAGCATTCCCACCAGGGTTTGATATTCCACCAGACTCAAACTGTGGAAAACAGATGGTGTGGAGGTCAAGGCAGTCAGGGTCAGCAGGACCAGGGTCAGCAGGACTAAAGCACCTCCTGGCAGGCAGCCTTACCCCAGACAAGGCTGCCCTGCCCCAGGGCTGATTCCCAGTGTCCCAGCCACAGCAGGTACCAGGGCTGTGAGTGCTCACAGGGGATCACCTGGGAAGGAACGGGGTGTGGTGAAGAGGCAGTCCAGCGCTCACACATGTCAGGAGAGGTAAAATCCTGGGCTATAATCCCCAATGGGCGTCAAGAGTGTAACTGGGGCATAGACTGAGTTGCTAAAGATACCTGGGTTGTGTATTGCAAAAGCAAGGAAGGACTGGGAGAAACACATCTCCCCAGTCTCATGTTCTCATAGAATTATTTAGATGGAAAAGACCATTTAAGGTCATTGAGTCTAACTATTAACCCAGCACTGCCCAGTCCAACACTTGCCCATGTCCCTTGGTGCCACATCTTCACAGTCTTAAAATCCCCCCAGAGATGGTGATTCCACCACTTCCCTGGCAGGCTTTTCCAATGTTTGACAACATTTTTTCCTAATAGCCAATGTAAACTTCCCCTCCCATCCCATCACTATTTATTTCTCCTTTCCAAGATCTTGCATCTTATTCCTAAGATAAACACAGGAAATTTTATATCAGGCTTGTGCCTGCTATCTTCCCTGCATTTAGGAGACATTGCTGTGCTCTTCACCCCTGGGAGCCCTCCATTTGCAGGAGAGCTGGGAGAACTCCTTTCCCAAGGCAGTGCTGAAATGAGGATCTTTTGGATGAACCACAAAGCAGCTTATTCCAGATGAGCCAGGAGGAGCTGAGTGGAAGTGTGTCCCAGCTGGAAGTCTCTCTTAGCAGCTATTACAACAGCAGGGTTATCTCTGCTGCTGAAAGGAGATGTTACTGTGAGCTATGACAAACTCATTGAGTTTTGCAACAACACAAGCAAACTAAAGGCAATGAATTTAGAAAGGATGCTTGGGGAATGCTAAGCCAGTTCCTTCCTCTGCCTTTGGCTTTGCACCACTCATTAAGCCTTGCTCCAAGGCATGAAGGAAGAGTTGGGATTGAGGACACATGCACACACAAGCACATCTTTTATCTTTGCTCACAAGGATATGGCCATGGGGAGGTGCTTTATTTTAGTGAAGAATACAGAATACTGAGTTGATTGGAATTGAAAGATGTACAGGAGGTTCCACTAGCATTTTCCTGAATTCATCAGAGACCAATATCAACAGGCATGTGAAATCCTCAGCATTTTGCAGCAGATCAGCCCACTAATGAGAAAACACGCATGTGGCCAAAGGAGTGATTGCAGCTCAAGTTTTCTGGCTTTGAAACTGCCTTTCAACCTATGTGAAGAAAGAGCTGTGGTTAGCAGAAATGCTACAGCTACTTCACCAACACTCTCCCAAAGCTCTCAGCCAGAGACAAGGCCTTTCCTTGACAAATGTCACTAAAGCGTTGTCACCACTGGTTTAGGGCAGTTAAAGAGTAAGTTTATGCTCAGAGACTTTAGAGGAGACCTGGCAAGGGCACTGCCAGGCTCCAGAGCTATTCAGGTGCCTACACACAGGTATAATAGGCAGCACATGGGGTCAGAGATGCCTGGAAGTGGTAGGTGGAAATGATATTGGGAGCTCTTGGCGAGGTGGGATGCCTGAAGGTCTCTGAAATGCCACTGTCTTTCACAACCTGCATTGCTCACCAGTGAACTCAAAAATGCTGTGGGGAGCTCTATGCCCTCAGCAGGCAGTGCTCTGGGTTGCTGGAAAGCACCAACAAGGGCATGCTTTGGTCCTGACACATCCCCTTCAACAGGACTCCGAAGAGGAGAAGGCAGGCCAAAGTCTAGCCTGCAGCTGGTGCCATCCAGGAAAAGAAAACACAAAACCATTTTAATAGAAAAGCAAATCCACAATGGCAAGGTGAGCAGTAGGAGCTGGAGAATCAACAGAGCATCTCCATTGCTGTAAATCTTGCAATAGCTGCAACTGCCCCAGAAATTTATTTTGTTCCTTTCATGATGACTTTTTCAGAGGAAAATTGAGGACCTTATTGTTATTTATTATGATCACAGCTAGTTCTTCAGAGATTTCCTTAATTAGCATCATTAGACACACAGCTTAATCTTAAAATCCTAGGCTTGTCAGCATAGCAAATTAAAACTTCAGTTTTTTTACTCCCTTCTACACGCCAGGTTGGAGAGTGTGTGAAGGAAAACTGGGGGTCTCCTGACAGTTTCTGGGAGTGTGGGAATCTGTCTTTAATCTTTGATGGCTGGAGAAGGGTATGCAGAGCGGGTGAGTAAGAGGAGTCAGTTCCATGGCAGAGAGGGAAATCAAGGGTCACTGCATTTAAAAGCAGACCTACCCTTTTTCACACCAGATGAGCTGAGCATACAGCTTGCTGGCTCCCCCCCCCCCCCTCCCCAGCAAGAGATTTCTCAAACCCTTCAGGAATAATGGGGGAAAAAACCTGCTGCAGCTAATGAACACTGAATCCTAGCAGAAAGAAACCCTACAGAAGTATCTGTGACATCCACATTAATAGCAAAGGAGTTAGTTGTGATTGATGCTATTCCAGCGAACACTAAAGGAATTAATAATGATTAGGGCCATTATTTTAAAGCATTACCCCCCAAAACACCCAAAGGAAAAACAATTAGATGTCTTCAGTGGTTATCTTTCACAGTATACTTACTGCAGTGATCAGACACGATATTATGCCTATTAATCAGCAAAATGATGGAAAAGGATGCAACTTGTGTATATCCATGAGACAGTCCTTAGCAGCACATACCTTATTTGCTAGTCTGCTTATGAATCTGCTGCTGGCACAGAGAAATACATTTTATGTTTTCATACCAGTAGAAGGTGCCTCATGAGCTTGGAAATAGGTGGAAGAGTTGTTCATTAAAATGAAGAAAACAAATAAAACCAGTCATTCTTAGGGATTTTGCATGCACAGACCATGTGACCCTGCTTATCCTCACTGGGTCTGGGGGAGGCCCGGTGAGATCATTTTTTATCAGCAGTGAAAAGTTTTGATGGGCCTTATCACTATATTGCAGTTGAGGAAACTGAGGCTCTGAGACATCATGAGATTTTCCTGAGGTCACACACTAATCAGTACAGAGCCAGAGGGAAATCCTGATTTTTGGCACTCTGCATTAAGCATGGAGTTAATAATCTCTCTTTTGTCCGTCTGTGGTGCGTTGATTCACTTCTATCATCAATGGGTCATGACCCAACGTCATTGCTCATCTGTGTCATGGTCCTGCAATGCAAAGTGAGCTTTTAGTAATTCATCTGAGCCTAATGGGCGGGTTGAGACACAAATGCCAGCAGGGAGAGGGCTGTGGGGTGCAATGCCTGTCCACCCCTGCAGGATGAGAGCACTGAGAGCAGGCCAGCCCCAGCTGCTGTGGAAGGCAGGCGGTGCCTCCTCATGCCCAGCAGCACCAGCAGATGCAGGATCATGCCCAAGCTCAAGCCTGGCTGAAGCTCACGGAAGTTTATATTCCTTCTGCAGGTTGACCAGGGCAGGCTGGGAGGAAAAATGGTGGAAAAGTGGGATTAGCTCATGATGTGACGTATCTGCATTTTATCGGGCAGGGGCAGATGGGATTCCACTGTATCTAAAGCCACAACATGCCAGAATCTGAATAATCACACCAGCATCTCTAGTCTCTTCCAGGGGCCAGTTATGTTCACTGTACCCCTATTGTAGCTGAAGAGAATAGAGCTTGAACACAAGTCAATGACAAAACAACATCAACCCTTGGGATCATTTTCTTTTCCAAGTTAAATTTCAGCTGTTATTAAACTCTTTCAGACCACATAGATTTGGCTTCCATTTTCCTTTTGAAAAGTGATCTGAATTTTCCAGCCAATTCTCTGTACCCCTCAGTCCCAACTTTGATGATTAACATCCCCAAGCCGGGCTGAGAATTCAAATAGGAGCCTGTAATCAAATTCCTCATTGATTCCCATGATACAGGATCAGAAGCACAATGATGAAGCAATCCTAATTTTGCAGCCGGAGCCAAATGCCAATTAGATCCTCAGCGGGTGTAAACTGAGCTGGCATTGTTCTCTCTGGAAGAGATAAAGCTGATTTACACCCGGGTGAAGATCTGCCTTGCCAGCCCTTCCTGTCCTGTGTAACACTGAGCTCCCACAGTGGCCCTGTGGCCCATAGGGAAGTGAGCAAAGTGTTTCTCCATGACTATGGATGTCCATGTAAGCGAGAAATAATCCACTTTCCCTGTGCCTATCAATGGGAGTAAGCTCAGTCCTTGTTTTAGAGGTCATTTTGAAGCATTAAAATTCAACCATGGAAATAAGCTGTCCATACCTTCCTTTGTTTCCAGCCTGGCAACCCCCCCGCCCTGCAGCTCTTTGGGAGAGGGAGCAAGTCAGGCTCCCACATCCTTTTTCCTTGGGGAGCATTCTCCTGGCTCATGGCAGCAGCTCTGGTTCTGCCCAGCTCCCAGAACATCACAGCCCAGCCCTGCAGTGCAGGACATCCCCCCCCCCACCTTTCCCAGCTGCTCATCAGATGTCACTTAGCCCTTCCTTTCCATATCTGGGCTTAGCATTGCTTTCAGAGACAAAATCCTTGTGATTCCACTACCACGGAAATCAAAGCGAGCAAGAGAAATAAAACCTTAAAATCTGTGTTCAGAAAAGGAGCTGTGGCTGCATCAGGCTGTGCAGAGCCACCCACCCATCTCGAGCATCCTCACTGAGCTCCTGGGAGCCTGGATGCGGAGTGCTGCTCCAAGAGGGGTTATCCTGCACCCAAAGAGGAACAACCCACGTTAAAAATGGCAGCAGCAAAAGAAAATATATTCAGGGAATTAATTGTATGGAAAATTATCCAGGCTATTAAAAGCCACACGAACAGGCTGAATATCATGCATTTTAAGCATACACAGAAAAACATCATTTTGAAGGGGATTATTGTTGAAACAGGCAATAGGGGTTCTAGCAGATAAGCTTCCTGCTCCTGTCTTCTCTTATTGTCTGGAGTACATTATCTCCACCATAATATTCTCAGCTCTCTCCAGGAGTATTGTCAGAGTGAAATGCTATTTTAAAAGTATATGTTTATGTTTCAATAGACTTTATAATAGCAAACACATCCACCCAAGACACAGTAAGTGAGAAGGAAAAAAAGGAGAAGGAAAATCAGGAAACAGAGGTGGCAGCTTTCCTGGCATGGAGTATAGGAAGAATAAATGTTACCAGCTGAAGGTGCTCTGGGTTTTTTCCTCTCTGCTGAATGCAGACATCCAGGGGAGGATTGGCTAATGTGCATTTGTCCATGGGACAAGCAGCCAGCAGCACACAACCATTGGACAAGGACAGGTCTGCACAGGACCTCAGCCCCTCTGTGGGGCTCCCCTTCAGCAGTCGCCTCATTGCATTTTCAAGCCTGAGTTTAAAAGGTGAAAAACCAGGCCAGGTTGGATGGAGCTCTGAGCAACCTGGTCTAGAGCAAGGTGTCCCTGCCACGAGCAGGGGGTTGGAACTGGGTAATCTGTAAGGTTCCTTCCAAACCAGGCTGATCTAGGATTCAGTGAAAACAGCCCAATACTAGGCTGAGCTACCTCAGCCTCCCATCAATCTGCTCTGAATTAGGGAAAAGCTTGAGTGGCCCTGATCCTGCATGTTGTGTTTGCCCAGAGGCCTGGAGCCATCCTGTTGGGATGCCCTGTGCATGTCTGTGCTCACATGGGGGTGGACCTGGCTGGGCTGTGGGATTTGTACATGGCAGGAGGTAGAAGCTGCCCCGAGTCTGTAATTCACTTTTGAAGCTGTCAGACATCATTACAATGTATTTCTGAAAGATATACTGTACAGAGTGAATTTCTAACAAGCTTCCATGTGATTTTAATCTCTCGAGTGAGAGGAACCTGATAAAGATATAGATCCATTCTCACATCTTGGCATAAAATCATATCTTATTGGTTTAGATCATTCTGTGTTTTATTTTTTTATAGTACTAGTGTTTTCTAGTTGCAGCAGAAAATACAAACACTCAAGAGATCTCATTTTTCTGCTAAATGGATTTTCATTCCACATGAGTTATCACTCTCTAGATATAAACATACACACAGAGATATACCATGTACACCCCCTCACATTAAATGCCAAAGACACCATTAAATGTAGTGTTAAAATAAAAAATCCCCAGGCTGGCGCTCAAAAATCCCCTCTTTTAAACATTCACAATTTAAAGATACTTAAATAGACATTCTTCAAACTTGAGTCAATTTTAGCCTCTGCCCATAAAACAAGCTGAGAGTAGTAATTTTGGGGGGGAGCTATTCTGGGTGCAGTGCATGTGGAACATCTCCATTGTTGTATGGGGGATGAATGTGGTCTCCACTCACCCTCACCTACCTTAAATAGGTCAGCTGAACCACACCAACCCCCCAGTAACCATAATAAAATATTACAGAAAGGAGCTAAATTTGAAAAGTGAGAATCACTTGCTTCCTCCCTGAGAAAAGGAAGAAACTACAAAGGACAGTCTGAATACGGAATTTATGGCAAGCTTTTTCTTACAGACTCAGAGCCAAAAATCTGCTGTCAGTTACATTAGTATAAATCTGGAGCAGCTCCACTATCATCATTAGAGTTACGGGCCAATTACGTAATGAAAAGAAGTATTTTGGGCTTGCCAAAAATCTTAAATGTAGGTCCTGCTTCAGGCCATGCTGAAAGCCCAGATTAGTGGCCTGAATTTCAGTGCACCCTCCCCAGCATTTCATGTCACCTACCAGTTATTATTATGCCTATCAACAGTGTATGTATAAATTGATATTGTTATCAAGCATGATTTGACCTCTAATTCTGGGAATAAAAAGGAAGTCTACCCATTGACTTTCCATGTCTTTGATGTTAAACTCTGCAGACAAAATACTGTTCAGGAGATCCTGATAGATGGCTGGATAAAATATCCAGGGAGATCTTAATGCATTCATTTGCCCTTCCTTTAAGACATGGCTGTCAAAGGAGATTGTATCACCAACAGTGCTGGAGAGATTCAGGTTGACCTGGGATGTTTTAGGTGTCACAGTCCAGAGGAAGATTTTCTCTGACTTTGGGAAGGTACACTGTGCTACTGACCTCTTGCTTCTCACACTTCCCCATGGCAACCCAAGCAGAACTTTGGGGTATCAGCTGCTGCTCAGTTTACTGGGCACTGGCACTTTCTGGTTTAGCTATAACACCCAATACTGGACAGAAAACACACTTCCCTTTAAAAGCCTTACCACCTCTTGCCAGCTCTTCCTCTTTCCCATCTTACAGTACCAAAGCTGGTGAACTGCCATAAAAATAGAGGGGGGAAAAAGGTAATTTTGCTGAGCTGGAATTTACTCAGAAAAATGTCCTCCAACCATTTCTGCCAAAACCTGAGCCCCTGCAGAGCAGCCCCACGGGCACACACATGCTCACACATGCATGCAGTGGACACAGATGGGTAGATACCCGTGCAAGATTCACAAAAAGCTGGCATTAATCTCCAGCCGTGGCTGCAGAGCAGGAACACTGATCAATTCCTATTCACAGCATTGTTGAAAGGTAGAGTTCACAGAGTGCCTAGTGTGATCTCTTCCCCCATTTCCTGAAGATGCAGAGTATGTAGAAATGTGAAGGGAAAAAAGGCAGGTTATTCCCGGCGGTGTAATTGGGCAGCAGTGCCTGGATGGGAGCCAGAAGATCAGAGGAAGAGAGGAGAGCACTGAGTAATGAACCACATGCTTTTAATTTCACTTAAGAACTCAAAGCAGGAAAACCTGAGCTGTATCCATGGGGATTGCAATCAATAGTCAAGCAGATAACAAAGAACTGCTGCTCAGGATAGAAAACTGCCTGGGCCCATTAGTTTATTGCCCAGCCTTTCTTTGGGAATTTGCCCTTTCTTTCCTGAGTTTTTGGCTCCAGCTCTGAATCCTGCAAACACTAGGGAGCAGCAGCTTCCTTTGAAAACATCCTGACTGCACGATGGGGCCGGTGCTGTCAACTTTTGCCGTGTGCCAGCCCTTAAAATAAAGAGAGAGAAGCGGGGGAAAGGGAGGGGTGGCTGTTGGGAAAGCGTTCTTGATGATAATTTGATTGCATGCATTAATGATCAAAGTGTTGCAGACTAATTACCAACACTTACCTCTCAAATATTAAGTTACCATTTATTCCCCACCACCACCCCAGCTTCAGCTTTGCATCTACCCCCTGCATTCAGGGCAATCTGCTGCTCAGTGGCACCTCACAGTGTCAGTGCCCTGAGAGCTGACAGCCTCACAAGGTCCAGCCTGGGTGTTCAGGGAGCATCCCCTCCCCAGCACCACCACCACGTGTTCCCTTTGCTGGGTACTCTCCCATTCCAGGGGTCTTAGGAACCAGGTCAGCCTGGAAGAGGGAAGCAGAGCAGATTTTGCCATGATCTAGAGGGGTTCTTGGAAAAGCAGCCACCTCCTCTTCATCTCTTATCCGAAGACTGGTCCCTCCACATGGGTACCCCAGTGCAAGGTGCCTGTTCTGGTCCAAGTGGGTACCTGCCAAGCCAGAAATGCAAAGAATGACAGTCTCAAACAATGTGCATTTCCACGCTGCTTCCAGCATCCATTTTAACTAGACAAATGCCAGCCTGCTGCCATCTGGTAACAAGAGGTACTAAAAGCCTCAGTGAGGAGCAGAGGGAATCTGGGGGATATTACCGGTGGCAAACAGGTTGCAGAGGAGGAGATTTCTTTTTAACCTGGGCTTTTCATACTCAAAAATGAACACAAAGGACTCTGGTAGTGATGGGGACTGAGGAAATACTCATTTAAGTGTCCCCTCTATCCACTGTTACAGCAGGAAAAGCATCCTTGCTTCTTTCAGTGCCTCCTTTTTCTGGGGGAAGAGCAGGCAGGAGCAAATGCTGGGTTGGATTTTATGTTATGTTTTTAATTAGGTTATCTTTAATTGACTAACACCTTCCCCTGAGCCATCTTGCTCTGCTCAGAGACAAAATACCACGGAATTGGCCCATTTTCCATGAGCACTGTGGTATTTCCTCTATTCACACAGCTAAATAGCCTCCATGCAGATTTGGCTACCTCCTTGCAACTACTAGAAATAACCAAAATACAAGGACTAAATTCAGAACCAGTGGCAACCAGCTCAAGCAGAGTGCAGTCAGAAGAGTTGCATCTCTTCTGCATGCTGCTAAGGAGCACTCTTAATGCTTGCAAGGGGCTTTTCCTGGGCATCTTTGGGTTTTTTCACCCCACTCCTTTCACAGGATGAAACTGGAGTTACTGCTAAATAAAACCTTCAGAGCTGCTCGTTCTGATGTGGCGCTTGAGATACAAATGGGTGCACAGGAGCTGCCAGCTCCTTCATCTGGAGCCTGGCTGTGTCTGGGGAGGTTCCCAGGCAGGCAGGTCAATGCCCCACATGGCAGTGACGTTTTTTGGCAGCAGCACCAGTGGCCAAAAGCTCCGAGAGCAGGGCAAGGCTTTGCTGGAGCACACACACAGCAGATGAGATGTCACTCTGTTTACTCACACGTACTGTGCACAAACTGCCCATTATTGGCACTGCAGAGTTCCTGGCTGCAGGAGGCACAGCAGCATCTTTCAAAGGGCTGTAATGAAAGTGGGTCAGACGTTTTCCCTTCCCGGGGCAATCCTTTAGCATAAGCAGGGATTTAAGTGTGCACAATTCCCATTATCTGTGATTGTTATACTCTTTCTCACAAAGAAAGGGCTTGGTAATTCAACCAGATCTGTCAAATGCACACACAGTGATGAAAATGGCCTGTTAGATGATAGGGGGCTGCCCTTTCAGTGCTGAGGAAGGGCATGGCCCTCCTGGGAGAGAACGATTCTAATCCTGAACCGATAAACTGTGCTTGATCTTAGAGAAACGTTTGCAGAGGAGTCTTTTCGTGCAGCTGTGGCGCTCATTTTGCCACAGGGTAGAGCCCTGGGTCTCCTCTACAGCTAAGAGGGTGGGCCCAGGCATGATCTAGCTGTTCCTGAGCTTCACAACAGAGCCAAGGGTGAGCAAGGCCAGCCAAAACCAGACCCTCCACCCATGGAGAAGTTGTCAGTGTGGTGCACCTCCCATGCAGAGCAGAGTGGCCGGGCCAGTGCATGCAGGCAGGACCTGCACAACAAGGGAATATCTGAAACCTGTCAACTGGCATTAGACCTTCAGACATTCAGAAACTGGTATAATGTGACCCAAAGCAGGGAGGGGATAATTCCAGCAGCAAAATGTCTCTTTAAGCCCCTGAAAAGCTGAGCTCCAAGCCATTTTAAAGATGCATGAAATGTCCATCTGAGTGGCCAGTATGAGATCAGTTCCCCATCTCAGGCATTAACATTTGGCGTCAGCTTTTGCTCTCACTACAGACTTAAGAATAAAAAGTGGAAAACAGGAATAGAACAGACCATGTTGTAAAAAATCCTATCTCTATAAGAGCCTTAAAAATTACTTCTGTTGCTCTCCTTGAAAGAGAGTGTTTCAAAAGCTTTTGTTGAACTGACCTTGCTTCATTATTCTCTTCCTCTTTGGAGGATGTAAGGTCAGTAGAGAAAAAGAGAAATTAATAGGACGAAAACAAGGAAGATGAAGAGAAATCCTGTATTGCACAGGAAGGGAAGACAAGACTGAGAAATAAAATTTTAAAAAATCGTCATCGTCATCATCATCATCATTCAGGTAAGTATGGGTGAGGATGTTGCTTTCCTTTGGGTCTGAAGGCAAATTTTGGGTCTGTTCTCGCAGGACATTGCAAATAGCTTCTGATTTCTTGTCCTACTCACTTCCCAGGAATTCATTGGTGGTGTTCCTCAGGTAGCAAGGCTGTCTGGCAGCCCTTGGAAATAAAACCTCTTCCAAAGATTCAGAGACAGACCTAAAGGAAAAAGTCCTCTTTTCTTCCCATTTTGCTGCTTCTTTTAGAACAGCTGAAGAAATTATACAAATTGACTCTCAGGTGCCACATACTAATGAGCATTTGAGAGCTTCCATGGTTTTGGATGACAAGATGGAAGCGAACCAGCACACATACTAAAAAAAGCATCATGAAGCAGTCCCTCTCCACAAGAGATTAAAGCACAGCAGCAGTCCGGAAGGCAGCTTCCTAATGGTGACCTCCAATGGATCCAATGTTTTTTCCACTTCCACGGGTCTCTGCTCAGCACTCAGAATGATGATCTTTCTAAATGCCAGCTCATCCAACTCTACCCTGATCGGAGGAGAATTCAGTCTGGCTCTTGCCTCCTCACTGGCAATAACGATTCTTCAAATGGAAATTAGCCGACAGATTTGATGATGATGCACGAGCCAGAAGAGAACACAGCTCACTCTGCCATGGCTCTGCAATCTCCTCAGGGAAAACAGGAGTAAAAATCCATTTGTGTTTGCAAACAAGATATGTCTTGAATGTTCACAGGGGACCTCTTGAGCAAGGAGGTGCCAATTTTACTGTCGTCTTTTCTAGACATCACATAAAACCAGCAGCCCAAGTGCATGAGGTATTTTCTTCTCCAATAAAGACCTTTTGCCCTTGTGTCCTATACTGAAAGCGTTTCAATTCCTAGAGGAATTTTTGTCCTTCCTAATGTGATTACTGATCTGGGGATCTCTCATGCAGAGAAAGAGAGTCCACAGCCTGTGTATTTTCCTTCTTTTTCTTTCAAGGCTGCAGAGAAGCACAACTGTTTGTTAGTGCACACCTGCAGCTACTGGGTCTCCATCAAATCTGCTGGGACCACGTTTAAGGCAACAGGGTTTTCTCAAAAGGACAGGAAGGCTCAGGCCTCTGACAAGCTTAGCTTCCAGCGCAGCCATTGGAATTCAGGACTTAGGCTGCTCCAAGAAGGTACTCCCAGCTATTTGGATTAAAGTTACCCCCTCTTGAGAATACCTCCAATGCAAATTTTACCCAGAAATTACTCAGAAACTGGGTTTTACTGATAACCTGAAGAGTTTCTGACAGTGTATTGTCCTTTTCCCATGCCACAAGCTTGTATTTCTGAAAATGTACCTAGTGGCTAGGACAGACTTACAAGATTAGAGGCAGAAAGCTATTAGCACTCTCAATTTCTAATTAAGAAGTAAAAATCTATAGCAAATTAGCCATCTAAATAGAAGATAGCACCATAAATACCTTTGTAGAGCTTGGGCTAAATCCTTTTGCTCCTACCATAAATGATTCTTACCCTATGCTCCACGTTTATCTCGTCAAGTGGGTCAAATGTGAAAAAGCTTCATCAAATTTAAACAGTGAGTATAATTTCACAGAAAAAATTAATGAGAAGTCTGATTTAAGACCATAGACACTATCTCAGAGGGAAATTTAGCCTGAATGTCTGAAAAGAGTATGTAACAATTCTGTGAGACTGGAGATGTTTCTCCACAGAAAGCGGGAGAAAGGAAATTTAAACTTAGGATGGAGAAAACATCATGGCACTGCGAGAGAAGCCTGTGGTGACAGAGGAGGACAGAATGAGTAAATAAAGCTTTTTGCCCTGAATTTTTGTCCTCAGTGAAGGAACAAACCCTTCCCGAGTTTACAGTGACAAAGGGAATGTTGCTGCAATCTCTTTTCATTTAAATTAACAGGTCATCCTGAGAGATGTGGGGAGGAGGAGGAGGGAGAGGAGGGGACCTGCTTCAAATGACTAAAAGAAAAACAAGGACATCTCAAAGGATGAAGCGAATTGCTCAGAAAATGGAGTTCACTTACATACGCCAGCTTAGCATAAAAAGGCACTGAAATGCAAAAGCCCCTGAACAAAATGCAGTGACTACAGCAAGTTGGAGACGTGGTCACAGGGAGTTTGTATCCAGGTGCTGGCTCAGTAATTGGGTCAGTGTCTGCAGATTCATGAGTACAGGTGTCCCACAGGGAAGAAACAGAGCATGCTCATAACCTACCCTGGATCTCCTGAATCCATCATCCGTCCCCAGATAGCTTAATTCATTTAGAAGGAAAAAAAAAAATCATTTGTTTCTAAACCCCAAATGAGGCAACAAATTTGACAGTGAAAGAGAGAGAGAGTGGCTGGCTGTATGTCCTTGATAGGCTCTTTTCTTTCCCTTGGTAAACCGTGAGAGGTAGATTAAAAAAAGAAACTGTTGTTTCAGACTTGCATCCCCAAATTTTTCCGTTGTCATATCTGCTCTGCTCTGTTCTCCAAGGGCTCCTGTGGGCTGTCTGTTGCTCTCTGGAAGAGCTGCCTTTACAAAGGCTGGGAGCACAGTGCATCTTGCCCCCTGCCAGCATCCTGTTCACAGAGCCCTGTGGCTGGCAGCAGATCTGAATGTGCCCCAGGGCATGCTGATATAAGCCAGGGTGATATGAGGAGGGCTCTGGACAGGCCTGGGGTGCCCACAGGCTCACAGGGGTGTAGGTGAGCACACCCTCTCTTCAGAGAGCAAACCTGTCTTCAGAACAGCCCAAGAAAAACTCTGTACCACCGCATTGTCCTCCTCACCTTCTTCCACCTGCATCTTCCATGCCAGGACTGGCATCTGCCCCAGGTTCCTCTCTCCAAGGAGAGAAACCCCTGTAGAGCCAGCACTTTTATTAGGGAGTCCTTTCTTAGTGCTGGAGTGCCTCCATGGTAATAGGGCAGGAAGTGGGTAGAAGGGACCCATCTGGCACTTGGAGAGGGACTCAGCAAGCCTTGCAGTGGGCTTAATTGCTGTGGGATTTGCTGGCAGCTGCAAACTGAACTCTAATACAGAGAAGCTTCCTCCTGTGGTTAAAGAGATCAAAAAGGACAGGTGTAGAGAAAGGAGTCTGTAATCCTGCTGAGTCTCTGGGTAGTGTGAGGACCCATAGGGAAGACCCTGCAGCCTAGAGCAGGCAGCCTGGTGGTCTAAATTAGAAGAAGAACATAGCCAGTTAAATTAATAGCTCAGAAGTGCAAGGCGCAATTGATACCTCTAACTGCACTCGACGTGAGCAGAGTTTCCCCCAAAATATCAGCCCAGACTAATGTAGTTGTCTCATGCTATTTGAGCACACACTGATAGCACACAGTGCAGCCTAAGGATTATAAGACAATGACTGTTGTAAATGTAAGAGCATGAACAGGGTCCACTATTTGTCTTCAAAGCAATTTTGCTATTAGAGAGGGAGAAGAAAACAAATCAAGCAAATTATATTTGTTTTAAAATGATCAATCTCTTTATCTGATTCGTTTGGCCAGTGTCCATGCTTGTCAGGTGTGACTGCCTGTACAATCTTCCATTGTTTCTAATGACCTGCTCAGGCCCGGGTTAATTGACCCACTCAGACATCTTTCATTAGCCTTCTTATTTTAATAAAAAGCACTTGGGAAATTTATAAAGGCTAAGATGAATCAAGATAAAAAATAAAGTTAAAGAAGGTTTTTATTTAGCTGTTTTCCTCTTTGCTTTTCTCTGGGTAATGGCTGCAAGCAGGCAGCCAGCAGTAAGGAAAGATGTAATGCAACAGGAGCATTCCTAATTGCTCCTTCTGGTTGCAAAGAACAGGAGCAGCCAATTTCTGCACCTCCATCAGAAGAGCATTAATTCAAAGCCCATTGTGTTTATGCCTATCTTGGATCAAGCCTTGAAATAATTTTAAATCTGTTGTAAATACCTGAAAAATGTGTAATTACAGTCCCTCATGAAGGTAAATCTTTGATGACCTGAAGCCATAGGTGGAGCATTGGAAAGCATGGGAGAGTTGTTCAATATTTAACTCTCTTGCAAGCTGGGAGAGCAACATTTAAATTAGTAATAAACTCACAGGCACCTCCAAGAAAGGCCAGTGGCTATAAAGGCAAAACTCCCATCAATTTTCCTTGAAATACCTGCTGGAGAAACTCAGTGTTCAATAGAAATTCCTCCTGAAGTTCACTGAAACTTTTCGCTCCACAAAATTCCTGCAGGGAGAGGATTTGTGAGGTGCGTACTTGTCTGTGTGTGTAATATTGGTTATGTGCACACACTACATTTGCTCAGTGAAGACTGTTTGGAATACCACCCAGGGAGCAGCCATGAATCCAGAAAGTCTCTGCAGGTGCTCGGGAGAGGAGGAAGGATCCATTCCTTTCCATTCCTTTTGATGTCTACAGCCAGCCCTGCTCTGATGCCTGGACCCAGCAGCAGCCATAGCCAGAGGTGATGGATGCCTTCAAAGAGCATCAGAGTGAGAGTGAGGTGAAAAGATGTCCAAAAAATACAGAACAACCCCAAGGACAACACCTCAAGAGTAGCTCAGCACAACAAATAACTGAAGGAAATGGCCACAGTCTAGGCTTGATAGACACAAATTTAAGACTTATTCATTCCGCCTCCTTTTCTTCTCATTCAATGGCTCAGTCCTATGCTAAAACAAACTGTGAATGGGCAAGTGTGACAAAATTAGAATGCACTGTGGGAATGAGAGACTGAGAACCAGGTAGTGGCACCTCGGGGAGAGACAGAAACATCCAGGGTTTGCTGGGAGAGATCTGCTCAGGAAGACCCTGGGGAAATGTGCAGCCAGCTCTGTAATTGTGACAGTATTATTAATAAAGCAGGAGCACTGTAGAAGACAGACAATCCAGAAAAAGCTCAGGGATTAAGGAGAAAGCTTTGCAGAAATTTTCAGATACCATCAGGTGTGCTTTAATATCAGCCAATGCTTACAGGAAAAGAGTGAACAAATATTCTGCTGTAAAACAGTTCTTCCCATTTTGCCACATTTTTCTACTTAGCTTTTAGAAGTTTGGGAATTTTTTGATCTTTCAAACACAATTAAAGGGACTGAGGGGGGGAATTCTTCTTTCCCTCTCACAGGTTTCAGGTTGAATTAGCTCAGTTCCCAACTCTATTTTGTTATTTTAATAAGATTGCAGACATATGTTTAAGGGTTTTATACTAACATATTTATATATACAGATCAATAGAAATGCATATTAACAAGTAGGTAGACAAGTATACATTATAAAAGATATTTTTTTCATATGGAAATCATTACACACAGCTTAGCATTTTGGTGATTGACACAACATTATTATAACTAAATTGGAAAGCATCTTTTCCTGTAACACCTGCCTCGCTCTTTGTTGCAGAGAACACAGATGGAAGTTGTGAGACTCTCCATACTACCCTTTTCCTTTTATTTTGCATTCATAAATGCACACAAAAGAGGGCAAATCCTTAAGTTGGAGATGGGTTTGAGATGTCTTTTAGCCCAGGCACGTTGGGCCTTTACTTCTACCTTGCTGTAAGAGGTTGCACATCCTGGTAGAAATCTGACACCAGGACATCCTTCTGGAGGGGAGGACGCTGCAGCTCCCACTGAGCTGTGCCCAGAATGCTGGCAGGTACAACCTGTGACTCACATCCACCTGGGGACAGCAGTGCTCATTTTAGCACTGGCATCAGGGGGTGCCTTGCAGCCAGCTCTCTCTGCTCACTGCAACTCCTCTCTGCCCTATCAGTTCCAGTCAGGAGTATGGATGGCCATTTTGCCAAGGTTATCACTCTCTGTGGTGCCCTGGAGCCCATGATACATTTAGATCCCATAATAATACTGATAATGATAATAATAAATAAAGCTGGAATCTTGGGAGGACATTTATTTTAATGATTCCAGCTCTGCCTGCTACATTCAGGGGTAATATCAGCTATCTATCTACGTCTTCTTTAATCTGGCCAAGTAATTTGAGGTAATATTTATCACATACAGGCTCTGGGTATTTGCAAATACCTCTTCTGTCCATTCATAAGTTTCAAAACTCAGATTTTATGGAGCAAAAGATTCCAATGGCTAACTAGCCCAGGCTTGAGGCATTTTCAGTTTTGAGCTCAATCCTGACAATGCTGAGTATTTTTCTGTGGTGCTGGGCTTGTTCACCGCTCTCAACCTTCAAGGAAAATGTAGAGATAAATCAAATCTTGTGCAGGGATACAATGATACGTATCCAAATAAGATCCCATCCTTCATCTCTTCGTGATTCAGGGTTGTGTTGAGCCAGAGATGCAATGTCTTACCAGTTAGTAACACAGGTGGACTCCTCTCCAGAGAGAATGCTTGTCTCATCCCTGAACCTACACAAGCTGTAAGTATCCAGAATTTTCCATGGAGAAAGGATTTCCATAATTCACACACCGGGCCGAGAACAACGCCCTTGTGCTCACTCTGTGTCTGCTGAGTGCTCACCTCATTTGGTTCTTCCTTTTTTCTTCTGGGAAAAGTGGGGAGCACTTGGTTCCCCAGGAATTTTGCAGAGTTCACAGGGAAAACCTGTCAACCTGGCAGCAGAATCTGGGACACCCAGCCAGCCCTCATGCCTCTTGCAGCAGGCTGAGACACATGTGGAGGGAAATTACTGGGCAGAATCTCATCTGGAGCAGATCTCCCAGGAAGGGTCTGGCTTGGTGAGCAGTTCAGAAGGCTGGGGCCTCTGGTTTTCCCAACAGATTGTGCTCTCACACTCCTGTTCTCTCACCTTGTCATCCAGTGAGATGACTCATGCAAATGAATAGCAGCTGAACTTAAATCAGAAAAGTCCTCAGGGACAATCAAAGGGCACAGAACCTGGGGAGAGGGAGGGGGAAACGTGTTTGCATAGTCATCATGGCAGTCACCAGAGCAACAAACAATTAGATTTTTCCCTGCTGATGAATTAGCAATGCTTCAGCTGCAGTGTCTATTGTGCAGTCTCTATGCAGGAGTCAACCAGGCCTTCAGGTGTTTAACTAGCACTTGCAAAAATCCTCAAAAAGAGGGAACTTCACTTTAGAGAGAGCCTGTCCTCCCTCAGGCTGTCCCTGGAGAGAGAATTCCTTGACTCACCCACTTGGCTAATGACTGTCAGAGCTGCTTTGTGCAAAAACTCCTCAAGGTGAGTGAATCTCATAGGAGCATACACAGATATGAAGGCACACAGAGGAAATCTTTGTTTCCTACAGAAGAAAAAAAAAAAAAAAGGTGAATGTGTCTGTGTATAGGAAAGCACCCTTCCTTGTCCTTCATTCCCACATCTTCCTTACAAGCTTGAATTCCTTGAATAAAAGGGGGCAGTGTTGAAACAGTGTCTCTAGGTCAACAAATGGAGGCTTGTTTATCAACACGTAGCTAAGGCACTACTGAAACACCATCTTAATTAATAACATGACCTTGTTAAATATGGCATCTAACTGCACATGCAAATTCCTGCTTATTTCTCAGTTGTGTTTGCTTTCTATTCCCAGTAAAAACAAGTGTTTACTCATCACCTAAGCTGCAGGGAATGCAAAGGGGAGGGATCCTGCTCCCTTCCCAGCTCCACAACCTCTACTGATGGTGCAAGGCATGGAAAAAGCAGAGCTTGATTTTCTCCAGTCCCAAGCAGAGTTTCCAATGACCACTCTTGGGAGATGCTCTGCCAGCCTGGGGCTGGGCTTTTTGAGTTCTGTCTGACTTTTTGAGTTTCTGGAATTGTCAGGACCCAGGACATCCCTCTGGCTGTCCTGAGCAGCCCAGACCCCTGCCAGGGGGCTCAGAGACCCTGGCACAGAGCCCAAAATGCCTGTGGTTTTGATTATGACCTGTGGAGCAAGTTACCAACCTTAGATGAAGATCTGCAAGCCATGACAAATTAAGTAGAATGATAGTGAATTTTTCACAAGGTGAAAAAGTAGATTTTGGGGTTTTTAGAATGGGGATTCAGGGTGCCAAGATGGAGGGATCTGAGCATGTCCAGCCTTTCTTCTTCCTCTTCTTGGCCTCCATCTTCTGCTGTGATGTTGGCACTTCTAGATTGGTTTAGAGTAGAAGCTCACTGTCTAACATAGATGATAAGTATTGGAAAGTAATTGTAAACATTGTACAGGTAGTTTTTAGTATAAAGACATAACACCACCCTGGGGCAGGCAGAGTGCCTGGAACTGTCCTGCTGGACAGACCTCGCAGGGCAAGAGAAAGAATTTTATAGATAAGAAACAATAAACAACCTTGAGACCGAGAAATGAAGAGCCCTGACTCCTTCTTCAAGCGCTGGGCTGGGAAAAGAGACTTTCCAACTTGTCTGACCAGCTAAAGACCCCAACATGGAATGAGGCTGAGCATGGAATCCCTGCTGGGAAGGGTTTGCAGGACCCCCAGTCTCAGAGCATCAGGCCTCCCCTCCATCAGAGCCAGGGAGTGGGAAAGGCAGGTTTCCTTCCCTGGGACCCAGCAGTGTCCTGCAGCCCCAAACTGAGCCCTCCTCCACAATGCTCTCTCCAGAAAGGATCCCTTCCTAGAGCACATGCTGCTCTGGGAGGCCTCCATGGACTTGCAATATTCTTCCATTTTAAGGGGTGAGTGGCGGAATTGAAAAAGCAAAACAAAACAGAGAAATCCTTTCTGTCTCCTGGCATCTTTGCTACTTCATTGCTTTATAATAAATGCACATTCCCAGCTGGCCTGAGGGCTCTTCTTTCCTGCCTGGGCAGAGGTGCTATTCATTCACAGTTCACAGGGGAGGGAAGGAGTCACACACTTTGCTTTCACAGCCATGTAGTCCCAAATCAAGAACCTCCACAAGACACTATCTAATCAAAGCCAGACACTCCCTGAGGGCACCATATACATTTAGGAAACAAGGGCATTCAGCCCTCCATGACCAAATTTCTCAATGAAGGAGGGAATAGTCCTTTTTTTCACCCCACCCCCCAAGCTTGCTTGAAAAATAGAATAATATTCTCATCTCCTCACAGTTCCCCACCCCCAAGTCCCCCCACAAAAGCAGACAGAGAAATAGCATACACACTGCTCAGGGATGCTTATGCCTCTAATCTCCTGCTTAAGACAAAGGGACTCTTAATATAACAAATGTATTTCTTTCTGACTTCCCCATGGTGGTACTGAGGAAAAACATCCACAAACGAGGCAGAAATGCTACTAATAAAATGAGAGACATGAAGAGGGTGCAGGATTCCTGGGCTTTGTTTCGTGTCCTCCCACTGCTCACTGTAGGGAGTGCAGAGAAGTCATGCTTAACCTCCCTCCACAGTTTATCTAATGCCATCTGGGTTTATTTTTCTGAAGTCTCAAAAAACTCTTGCTCACGTTCACTCTGTTAGTGCCCATGTGCAAGATCACACGTGCAACAAAAGCTACTGCCTGCCTGTCTCTGGGAATGTGTGACCCCTGCCCATGACAAAAGAAGCCCCCTGGGATTGCTTGTGGCCTTGGGAAATCCCAAGGAGAGAGGGGAGAGCTGCAGTGTAATTCCTGAGGAAGGGAAATGTGTCCCCCACCCAGCAGTGCTGAGGGGTTGACATATACAAGGGTTTTTTTGGAGGAAAAAATGCTGTTGTCCTTTCACTCATCCCAGGCATCATCTTCCAGCCGCTGAATGATGGAGAATGGTTTCCCATGGGTAATGCTGGTAGGGCAGCTGGAGTCACTGCCAGCCATAATTCAGCTCCAAATGCTAAAATCCCTGGGGCAGAGGCAGTTTTCTTTGCTCTACCTGTTCTGTGAGGGCCTTAAATCCTGTTTCCAGCCTCAGAGTACACCCACAGGACAGACATCAAGAGAAGCAGCAGCTCAGCAAAGCCAGAGTCGGCCTGCGAGGAGGAGCTGCTGAGAATAGGGAGTTAAAACTGGAGGGTTTTTCCCAAGATTGTTTTTCCTGCTAAAGCAAAAGGGTACTTAAGGATGGGCCTTAACTCCTTCCGTGTAAAGCACCATGAAGTGGAGAATGGCAGCCCTGCCTCCCCACTCTCCTGCTCCTAAATGGAAACAAGACTTTCACCCTTCCCTCTCCATTACTCCTGGCTTCTGCTGCTTTGGGAGGCAAGAAAGGGGACAGCTCAAAATGGAAAAGAAAGCACTGAAAGGGGTGATTACATGTGGGAGAAAAAGAAAAAGCCCACTTTTCTCCACACAAAGGGAAGCTGCTGGCTGATTGCTTTAGGCAATACATGAGGTTGCTTTGTAACACATAGTTTTCTATCCAGGGTCCTCTTTTAAGTGCTGCAATAGAAGAGGAGGGAGAAAGAAAAATGGAAGTGGATTCAAGTCCTCTTCACAGAGAAATGCCCAGCCCACCTTGTAAGGCTTTTATCCCCTCTTGTCAAAAATAGCTAGATATGGTTGAGGCTTACAGAGCTCCCAGTTCTCATTGCTCCCAACTACCAAGCCCAGATGGTCATCCTGCTTCTCTGAAGCTGCAACACCATGTCCTACTCCTTGTCTCCCTCTCGGGGACTGGGTTTTCCATAGCCTTCCTGCACAGTGTCACTGTGTCAGGTCAGACCTACACGGCTGGCTGGTGTCTCCCCACACTGTGAGAAAACAGTTGTATTTCTAACTCTACCATCAGCTGATCTAGCTAAGAAAGAAAGGGCTGGAGGTGAAGAAATAAGAGCAGGAGTGCAAGAAGCAGTAGTAAAGATGATGAGAAACATATGACCAAATCTAGGAGATGTACTATCTATAGTGATGGGCAAAGCTTTTTACAAAACTGCAAAGCCCCCAGTGACTCATGACAATGATGGTTATACACTCACTAGTCCGTGTGCTAAACCTGGCACATGGGAAGCAGATGTTCATGCCAGCTCTCCATCAAGACCTTCTGTGTCTCTCCAAAGCCATGTCCCTTCCAAAGCTCTCATTCCTCACCTCCCACTGAATCCTGTATTTTATGCCATCACTCTTCTCACTGGCCACACATATATTTTCAGTAAAGATTTTGGCTGTTGGGAGTGGAAAAGGCAGAAGAGTGTTGCTGTTCCCTTGTGCATGAACTTCTCTGTGTTGCCTCCTTTAGGAACCAATCCAGAGTTTCCAAATCCCCCAGCCTGATTTCCAATGCACAATGATTTATCACTGTCCCCGTTGTCTCATCCACTCTTTACATCCAGCTATATATTTTGGGGAAGGAGATTTACTTTTTGAGTGATGTGAAAGCATTTGCTTGACATGATGGAAATTTATGAGTTGTGACTCCCAGCTCCTCCCCCAGGACCCAGGAAAGCAACTCCTGGCAGGGGATGAGGAGGGGAGAGCAGAGTCTGCAGACAGAACCAAATGGACATGGCTTCCTGCTGACAGGAGATATTTATGGATTTGCCAACATTTTAGTAGAAAAATAAGGAGAGTTACTGAGGTGTGGGGGGAATAGGGCAGAAACAGCAAACTCAAACACAGCCATCAATCTCCTGCCTGCCTGGGGTGACAAGTGGAGGAGAGACCTCCGTTACCCATCATTGCAAGCAACCATTACATAAGGATGCAGATGATGGACAATTTTCACAGGCTTCTGCTTTCTTTTCCAAAGGTCTCCTGGCCCAAAACCTTTGCATGGAAAAATGGCTCAAAGTAGACAAGACCTGCGAGTGCCAACACATTATTGCAGCGAGGCAGGACCTTGGAGGGATGGGTGGTATTTTCCTGGGCAGTAATTGCACAGAGAGAGCAGTTCAGGTGTGGTGGTTCAGCTGCTCCTTGGTGTCTGCAGGGTCTCAGCAGCAGGGCTGGTGGGAATGTTTGTCAGCAGCTTCATGGACAGTGACTGTACACCTGTATGATTGTCAGCTGGCAGCCTTTCACAGCCAGGGTGCTCAGTTTTATCAGAGATCAGTCCCATTAAGCAAGTCCTAGGCTGCTTCCCTTCCACTTCTACCCTTTTGCCCGTTCATCCTCCATTGCTTCTCTCTTTCCTTCCCAGTGGTTTCTTTCTTCCTCCTGCAGGTAAGGGCTGAAATTTCTGCCTTTTGATCACATTCCCCACTGAAGGTCTCACCCCCGAGATGACACTGAGAGCACTTCCAGTTCTGTGGGCTTGGAGAACAGAGTTATTGACTCAGAGATTGCTGTTTACATGCTGTGGTGTGGAATCCAGCAGCCCCTCAAGTGTTCAATGTGTTGTTCCTCCAGCGCCAGCTTTTTCCCTAAGTTTTGTGACCAGTAGTTTGGGATCCCACGCAAATGCAGCAGCTTTACAGAACCTCTGAGAGATAGAGGTGGGGGCACAAAAGGATTAGCCAGCATTCCTGGGAGCTGAGCATGGAAAAGGTACAGTGCTATAAAGGAAAAATCATGCTGTCAAGAAAACTTAAAACTGAACAAAAAGTGTAAAACTGAACAAAAAACCATTTTGATTTTTTTTCTGGGGGGCTTGCTTGCTTCTTCTGTTTTTCAGTTGTTTCAGTAATAAATCATTAAGCATTTGTGCATATGTGTTCACAAATTGCTTGTGGAGAGTCATTTGGCTTGTACTATTTTGTGCTTTAATTGTAAAGGATGAGCATTTTATGGAAGCATATTTCAGCTTATGGGCTACCCTGAGGATACAGCTGTCTTGTAATTCACAGTGTGTTACTGGTCAATGAAGTCTCATGATATTTATTTTATCTGTAGAAACAAAACTTCATTTTCCAAAAGCTGAACGTGTCCCAGCATGAGAGAGGATTCTGAGTACTCACATTTGGATGCAAGAACCATTCTGCTGCACCCTTCACACAAGCCTTCTCAAGGAGGAGGATGAGACAAGCATGGACATGGGTCAGTCAGCCCACTGCTGCAAATCCAAAACATTCCCGCCCACCATGTGTTGTATTTGCCTGACAAAACCTCCAGTCAGTTCTTCAAGTTGCACAATTTGTCCTTGGGGACCTGCAATCCAATTGCATTCATTCCAACACACGTGGCTTTGTCACGCTGGCACGGCTGAAGAATAAAACTTCTGGACTGCAGGATTTGTGCTATGAGCACAAATGAGAGACTGAGGAGAAGATGCTTCCTGTGAGAAACTGCCCAGATAAAAAGGAGCAGCTCTCCACACTGCATGTCTATTTAATTTCCCTATTTTCACTCAGGCAGTGAGTGCCTCCTGGAGGAGTGATGGACTGCCTGCTCTGCAGCTACACTGCCCCTTCCATCCTCCCCTCCCACCCCTCTGTTCAAACCCGACCAGCTGTGCACTGAAGGCACAAACAACAGCTCCAGCACGGGTCAGCAGCAGAGACACCAGGCAGGAGGTGGCTGGTGGCACGTGGGGACTGGGGGCGTGCAGTTGGCGCGGCAGAGCTGGAGCTCGCCAGCTGCTGGGACCCACCCCTGCAATCTGCTGGTGCACACAGACAAGGGCTTTGCAAAGGGAGTAATCAAACCCATGGTAGCAGCAAAAATTATTTACCCCGAGCTCATGAGTTTGTTATTAATGATTTCTCCAAGCCCTGCGTGCCAGTGCAGTTCTGAGTGCCCACCCTTTATTTGCTGGAAGAGCAAATATGGTGCGAGGCAGCACATCACAAGCAGCTTCTGAGCACCACAGAAACAGCCTGCCCCCACTGCCCTCCCAAGCAGGAGGAAAACCTGCATACCTTATTGCTCCTCAAACACTTTCTGATTCAAACATCTCCCCCAGACCCCCAGCTGATGTACAAGCCTGCAGACAGAGTGTGTTTTCTCTGCAGAGCCACAGCCCATGGCTGAAAGCAGTCTCAGATAACAGCAGCTATGGGGCACAGCAAAGCGCTGTCCCACAGAGCATCTGCTGGTGCTGCACTGCAGTTTGGCGCCAGCTGTGGTCAGCCCATGCTTGTGGGTACAGTGGGCAAGCTGGAGGTGAATTCCCTGGCAAGGCACGCTCCAGTGGGACTGTGGGCATCTGCAGCAGACACGCTCAGACAGCCTGGCACTGATGGACTCCTTCAGTGTATTTATCCTCCACCTCCTCATTAGATAAGGAACATTATAGATGATGAATTGGAGAGGAGAGTCTAAGCAGGGAAAGAGCTGTACACTGTAAGATTAAACTGAGGAGTTGGCTGACCAAAAAGCCCAGCATCATCTTCACTATGGGGCAGGTCTTCTGAGGCTAAAAATATCTTACATTCAACGCACAGGGCAAAGCCATCAAGCCAGGGGTATGCCAATATTCCTAGCAGGAGTAAAAAGTCTTATTTGGAGTAATTTTCCCTTGGCTGTGACTGTCACCCAAGAGCTGTCCTTATCATCGTGTTTGTAGTTCCTGCCTGCCAAACAGGAACTGGATTTTAATCAACAATTTGTTTCCCTTCAGGGCACCAAGCAGTTCTGCTTAGACTTTGGGATATGACCAACACTCCCCTACCCTTCATTAATACAAATGAGCAGTGCTGTTGCTTAGTAGTGATTTTTAAGTAGTTATGAGGCTAAAACTGGCCTTTTACACGATTTTCCTTGAGGAGACAGGAGGGGAAAGCAAGGACTGAAGTTGTGTATCTCTGTGCCAGCTGTTGGAACATGGGGTGTTTGCATTATCACTGAAGAATATGGGGGGAAAGTGGCAATATTTACATTTCAGCTGGGAATTGAGTTCTCTTGCTCCCAGCTTTCTTGGGCCCCTTTCCAGTTGGGACACATTTCCCTGAAATCAGGTCTGGACTAACCTAGGAATAACACCATGGCACATATCACAGGGGATTACATCTAATGCCAGTCACAAGAAGATGCAAACCAAGATCTTGCACAGAGCAGCTCCTATGTAGAGCAGTTCCTTCCAAAATGCCTGAACAAAACTGGAGCTGATTATTGCTCTTGTTCTGGAGGGGCAGAAGGTTTTGATTCTTTTCTGCAGCATCTTTCACAGTTGATGGTTGGCTTCCTTGCAGGGGACCTTGTCCTCCCTCCTGTCCTGGCAAGTGGCCTAAAGATTTTATCTGTTCGACTCACACACACACAGACCCTTGTTTGGGGGAACGTAGATAACATTTCTGCCTTTTGCAAAGGCATGGCCACCCTTGCTCACATGGATTGTTCTTGTGCAAAGGGACTGGAGCCCTCACAACATGGCAGTGTGCTAATTCTCATTCTGTCTTTCAGCTTCCTGAATTTAATCTGAACTTTTCTGTGTAACACTAATGTTATGGAAAATCAGTTGTAATAGACGAGGACCATTATTGTTCTTCAGGTCAAGCAATCAATGCAGTAATTTCCTTCCACTTTAATGCTATTATTTGGCTGTAATCATTTCCAGTTGAGTTTGCATGAGAATGAAGTTGAAATTTCTCCTGGTCACATTTATCTGGAAAATTTTCAGGACTCTGCTCTAGAAAATCAAGACTTTGTTCCAATGAGCTTTAATTAATGGTGATCATGAATCTGCTGCTCTCTAAGGATTTCATACCTTCTGGAGATGTCACCAAAGACACTCAAGGGATACTATAATTCACTGTAAATTTCTGTCTGAGAGAGATCTCACTATGGCCTTGGATTGCAGCCTGAATGCATTTTTGTTAGCTTTTTAGCAGCAAAGCTAAACCAGAAAAAAATCCCAAACCCTCTCTTTTATGGGCAGTCAGATCAGCCCTCGGTGATAAAGGAAACCAGAACATTGCCTGGAAAGCAAGGCTCAAAACACTGGCAGTTTTCTGCCATAAATCCTGTTCCTTAAACAACACATCCATATATAATGGTTTAAATAAAGCAGGGCCAGATGCAGTTCAGAAAAGAAAGTAGCTAAAAAGAATGCTGTTATTTAGGGCTTTCCATAATACAACTACCATGGCTTATATATTGGTGCAGGGGTCTACAGCCCTTTAATTTTCCTGACAGGTTTATGCACAGTTATCCCTTCAGAGGCTGCCTCTGATGCCTCTTCTGCACTGTGTGATATTGCAAGTCATGAAGAATGTCAACACAGATCCCAGTCTTTTTTGCCCAGGACGTGTCTTTCCCCAGAATGTTGTTGTGTGGTCTGGGAGAGGGGGAGGAGACCTTAAATACAGCATATCTGGGGTTCTTCAGCCAGCAGGGGCTGATTCAGACCGTGCATCAGATGAGACTCCACTGTCCAGTATTTCCCTGGGTCTCCAACTAGTTGACAGGGAAAAAGGAGAAACTTTGACCCAGTTTCTTAAAATCCTCTCAGAGACGTGCTCCAAGAGCATCCAAAAGCAGCAGCACTTCATAAAGGCCATTGTTTGCTGAGATAGACTTGGCCTGGCATCCTTGTGCCTGTTAGAAAGCTCCTTCTGCATTGTAAGGCCGGTGTCCAAAAGCAGAGGGACTGTTGGAGCAGAAAATTTGAGGCACACTCAGAAAAGCATGGAGTTGACTTTGCTAACCAGGTTTCCCTTGTGCTTAGCAACAGCTCCAGTGGGCCCCTGGGAGTTTTCAGTAGTCGGGAGCCTTGTTCCTTGGCAGAAACATAATGTTGGCTGTTTAGCATGCTGCTGAACCTGTAATCTACAGCCAAGCAATAGCAAACGCTGGAGCCAAGTGAACAGCAGGCTTGGAAGGGGGTTGTTTGCGAGGGCTGATTTCCTCTGCCATTTGCAAAAGGGCATCCTGCAGCCAGGCCATATGATTCTGGACTCTGCCTCACCGTGGATGTGCTGCCTCAGAGCTCTGCTTGTCCAAAATCCAGTGCCACTCCTGACAGATTCAGGTAACATCAGTAGGCAGGTAAGAGGCTCATTAAAATCAAAGAATTCGCTACCCCAGAGCAAAGCTCGATGCTGAAAATGCTTTTCCCCAAGGTGCTGACCAAAGCAGAGCTCTCTCGTGCACCTGGCATCTTCTCCAACACTATTTTGTTCTTTTGGCATCATTCTTACTAAACCTCCACCCTGCTTTCACCAGCTTGCCTTTTTCATGGAGTCACTTGTGGCTGTGTCCCACTTCAAGAACACATGTAGGAACACATCTCAGCCCACTCAAGACCACAATCACTCAGAACCACGATCCACAATATCCCTTGCTGCTTCTCCCCTGAGTGATTTTGAGGCAATGGATACCAATCACAATAAATTGCTCCAAATGGCTCAGCAGTTTGCTGGTATGGAGAAATGATGAGCAGGACAACTGTAGATTAATTTTCACTTGTACTCGCAGCCAGAATTGGCATGGACTAATGACTATGGTAAGTTGAGCAAATTCATTTTTGCCTGTGACCTCTGCCAGGATTTTAATGCAAGGTCTAGTACACTAAATGATTATCAAAGGACTAAATGATTATCAAAGGACTGTCTGTGTGTGTCTGTTGAACACATCAGTGCACCCAGTTCCAGGGAAGTGTCGTGTGTACTTCCAGCACAACCCAAACTTGGGGGAAATGTTTCATTTTCCTCTCACCAAAAGTGAGTTATGTACTTGAATAGTGAAAACAGGCACATCCTCTGCTTGTGGAGCAGAGCTCCCCTTCTCCCCTCTCCCCACAGTGAAAGGTGAAATTTCTCACTCAGCACCATGCTCTGCCCCATTACGTCCGTATCTTTGTGTGTTCCCACACCCCTTTCCCTTCTTGTCATTTCCAGCAGGCAACTGGGATCATTTGTACTAAGCTTTGTTGACAGCGGTAAAACAAAAATAAAATGGACTAAAGCATAATGCATTCAAAACAAAAACCTGGGCTTCCCTTTAACCTGTTAAACAAAAAGCCAGGATACAAACACTTTTGGGAAATTCTAGGCCATGTCCCAATTGTCCTTTTTTCAGTTACAGCTCCAAATGAGAGATTTGATAATGGTTTATTTTAAGATGTAGAGTGTCAGCCCTCTATGTCATGTCCCAAGTGTCCAGATAGCACAGGCATGCAAGACAGACAGCATGCACACTGAAAAAGCAAGGAAAAGAGAGTCTGATACAGGGTTCATGTCCAGGACATGACAACACATCCATAATGACATCCATAATGCTCCCTGCTGTGGAGAGGGGTCTGAGCTGGACTGAGCTTCCCAGATTTCCTGGGCAAACTGGTGGCACTGGTACCATCAGTGGTGCTGTGCCACTGATTTATGGTGTCACTGAGGTCACCACATGCACTGCCTCTGTACCAGCCACTGTGACACTCTTGGGGGTTCTGGGACAACCCTGCCATCCTTCTCCTCACTTCTAGAGTTATGTGGGGTCTGCAGATGGGAAGAGGTGACCCTTGCCCTGCCAAAATCATCCTGGGGTTTAGACAGCACCACACCCCATCCCAGGCTGCCGTGTGAAGTTTGGCTCAGCATCGTTTGGTGGTGGTGGAGTCTGAATCATCCTGTACGAGCCCCCCACTGCAGCAAATAGATGACAGGCTAAAGAAAGCACAGAACACCTTGGTCCAGGCATGGTAAAATCTCACTTCCTTGAGCTTTGTGTCCTCACACATTTCCTCCTCAGCCCCCCTCAACCTGCCAGACTGGTCGCTGTCCCTGGAGTAAACTCCATCTAACAGCTACCTTGCAGGCTGACAGCTTCACAGGGAGCTCCAGGAGACCCACAGGTTGCCCTTTTGCCCTTGTTAACATCTGTATTATGAGCAACACTAATGGCAACATGACAAGCTGGAGATAGATGGATGTAAACAAACTCCCAGCAACAGTCATAGGAGAATTATTTGCATCATTATCTCTTTCTTCATTACCTGCAAAGGATCAGGACATTTATATTTTTGACATGTGCTGCTGGTCAGTTTAGCAGTTGCAGGTTTAATTCTTATCCTTTGTTGAAAAGGGGAAGAAGAGGAAGGATTGGAAAGGCTTTGCCCTTGTTTATGGAAAGGCTCTAAAGGTTGAAGGAAAGCTGAAGATCACCCTGGCAGTGGTGCCAGTCTGTTTATAAGCTATGGGCACAAGAAGCAGAAATTCTCAGGTTAGAAATCAATCTTCCTCAAAAGGAGAGAAAACAGGTATTGGGGCAGCACATGTTACAGAAATCACATGGGAAGGTCAGTGGATGAACAGAAGAGCACAAGATGTAACTAAACCTGTGCTTCCTGTCAGTGTCCCAAGGTATTGAAGGGAGAGAGAGATTTATAGTGCCTAGGTGTGGGAGATGGTTAAGGAATATTCATTTTTTCCAGGGTGACCAAGGGACTTTTTGGCTGCTGTCAAGACAATCTCTTGGAGATATCCATGGAGGAGCATGCAGCTAGGAATTTCTCTGAACAGGAGCAGGCAAAGTGCAAGGGCTGCATGAATTGGAAAGAAGGATGGGCCATATATCTTGTCCTGTGAAGCCATGCCATGCCTAGTACTGCAATGTCTTTATTTCTTCACATAAGAAGCTGCAGACTTCAATCCTGTGGTAAATATTAACAGAGCCTCTCATAATTTTCTCCATCCTAAAGGCACCACTGTATTTTTCAGGTGACATGTCTAATGCAGGTGGTGCTATGTTCCAGCTGGATCCCAACATGACTCCAAAGATCTCCCCAGAAATGTAAAAACCTGCTTAGAAAAAACTTGCCTAACTCTGTCACCAGTAAAAGAATCCCATGGAACCAGACCCAGCAAGGAATTAATACAACATGCCACGTGATACAATTACTTATTTTTATGGAGTCAAGCCATCTGGTTGTTTTGTTTTTTTCAGACATTTCCCTATAACAGATCTCATCCCTTCATATGTTTTTCTTATTTAAGGGAAAAAAAAAAAAAAAGAAATCACCAAACCTCAAAATCCAAAGTACTGAGATTACACGCAGGAAGGACTTGGAAAGTTTCACAGAGAAAACTCTATATGAGCTGTTCTGTGCTTTTCCAGAGGACCCCCAGGATTTTCTTCATTTAGATTTATGAAAGGACCAGCATATTGATTATGTAACTGCCATCTGAAGTTTAATAATATATAGAAGAAGTAAATGGAGCTGCTGAGGAATTTAACTGGCCTATAAATAGAGAGTGGCATCCCCATTAATTCATTAAAGGTATATGGGAAGTGTAACGTATTCCAATTAACATTTCATAAGATGGTTGTAGCTTGTTAGTTATGAACCAACATTTGTCATTTTCTTTTTAGAGCAATTAAATGATATCCAATTCCCTTGGCAAGCTGGAGCTGTCTCCTTTGATAGCTTTCAAAGTTTCTAGAGAGGACGCATACAAAAGGTAAAGAGGTTCCTGTTTTGCTGATCTTTTTTTTTCTTTTTCTTTTTCCTTTTCCTTTTTCCTTTTTCCTTTTTCCTTTTTCCTTTTTCCTTTTTCCTTTTTCCTTTTTCCTTTTTCCTTTTTCCTTTTTCCTTTTTCCTTTTTCCTTTTTCCTTTTCCTTCTTTTTCTTTTTCTCTTTATTTTTCTTTCTTCTTCTTTTTCGTTTTTTCTTTTTATTCCACCTCTTCCTTTTTTTCTCCTCTCACTCTTTATCTCTGCCAATTAGAAAACATTCTGCATCCTGAATGGGCTTATTCACCCATCATTCAGTGAAATAACCACTAGCTACATATATCTTGCTTAAGCACAACAACTGGCCTGGTACCAGATGAGCTTGATATTTATTTAACAAACAGTGCTGTCTTCGTAGATCTAAATTAGAGCCTTATTTGAAATACTTAAAGTTTACCCATTACTGTTTGCCCTCAGTGAAAATCCAAGTTCTGGTTACGTCCCTGCTCACTAGGATTAGAACTGTCACAATATTTATTTAACAGGAGGAGGCATGCTAAGCCATGCTGCAAACATTGCTGTGCCAATATGAAGAGGAACTTACTGCTTTTTACAGTGTTTCTTTCTCTGCATGTGCTCTCTCTCCATCCCTCCCTCTTTCCCCTTCTTCCTGCTGTCCCCATGTTCTCCTGCCCCTCCAGCCCCTCCACATGCCCTCTCCCACAGGTGGCATTTCTATTGTCCACAGAATGACTTTAGGGGAAAAATGTGTTTGAAAAACATTTGGGATTGGTGCTGATGGAGGCAAGGAGGGCAGTGCATGCATGGCCTGTCCCCTCCTCTCCTGGTGTCCCTTGTGCCCCAAACTGACCAATGCAATGGACACGTGGTAGGGCACAGAGCCCTGGCCTCTTGGTTCTTCATCCCCCTTGGTGAAACTCATGCTGCACCACAAACTGCCTCCAGCTGCAAGACACGTGTCCCTTAGCCATTAGTTCAGGTTATTTCCCACAGCAGCAAGGCCAGGTGCACTTTGGGTCCTTTCCCATCTCCCTGTGAAAATGTAAGCCATGGTGGGGGAGGGAAATTGTTCTTCTGTTTCACTGGGTGATGAAAATTCCCATTCCCCGCAGGGAATGGATGAACAAATACCCTTGGTACAAGTGCTAGGATAGCCTGGTATTTTCCCCTTCTTTTTGAGATACAAAGCACAGATCCCTCCCTCCAGTCTGCAAAGCCTGCTGAATTTCCAGAGCTCAGCAAAGAGAAGGGTGGTTTCCTATCTCCAGCCCTCTAGAAAGACAGCAGCACAAGGGAAGGAAAAGCAGCAGCAAAAAGGTAGGAGGAAGACTGTGGTACGCAGTATGCATGTATTTCATGCTGATAATTATGAAAGAACATAGTTGCTATCTCAAGAAGTTAGTATTTTCAGCCTGATTTCCTCAACAATCACCCTGTCTGTCAGTTCTCCTTTAATAACTTTTGAACCAGTTGGCCAATTTCAATCAGACTTGATAGACAGATGGAATTTTGAGTGGTACCAAGTTCTCGCTGGATTTACAGAGTTGGTGCCATGTTGAGCACAGAGAGCACAGCTGAGGGGAACAGCCCATGAGGGCTGCACAGAAGCCCTCTGTTCAGGGCAGGATCGCCCTGCGTGCTGGCAGCACTGGAACCACCCCAGGGATGGATGCTGCATAGAAACATTTCTGAGCCCCAGGTGAACTCTGGGTCTCCAGAAAGAGGAGAGGGTAGGGCAGGGGAATGTGAGGGAGAGATTGCCAGGCGTCCTTTGGGACAGATGCATTGCTGTGCAGAATAAAGAACTCCAGGGAATACCCCAGCACTTCAGAAAGGGCTGGAAAAGCAGGGGAAAGTAAAGCCTACAAGTACAGCATGACAAAAACCAGGAATGAAGGAAACACTGCCATTCAGTCTACTAAAAGCATAATGAGGAAAGCAAGTCCAACTGCTTTCAGCTAACCCATCCCAGTCTCTGGGTGAGGAACACTCCATTCAAGGACTGAATTCCAGAGCCAACAGACTTGTGACAGCCAATTATCATTTCAACTACAGATGGGAAAACCTGATAAAATGAGTCCTGTATGGACAGGGGATTGAAATAGAGCTTGGCCAGGGATGGCAGCCAGAGATTATTGGCCATAAATACATCAAAAGCAAAGGACTTTAAGACACATGCATAGCACCAGCATTTATAAACTGCCATGTGTCCCAATTCATACCTCACCATTCATGGGCATGCTGGGAAGGCTGCACAGACTCCTCATGAAGAAAGACCCTTTTCCTTTAATGTTACTGCAGCTTTCAGAAACTGCAGTGGTTTTTTGTTTGGGTGTTTTTAGTCCCAAGGCCAACCAAAAAAAAAGAAAAAAAGCATCTGTTCCTATTAAGATGTCTCTCATCTGGTGTGCTAAGTCTGTGCTAGAGTTAACTCTGCGTCTGCATCTTCATCAACAATGCGACATTGCTTACACCAATTTGATTTTACCTTGTCTGGGAGATGAAAGCAATTTATAAGTTTCAAAGAGCACTCTGGCTGGGATCCAAACACAGGAGTGCAGTGCTGAAAAGAGAATTGCTGGAGACTTTTATGTCTGGCATATGGTGTGCTAGTTTCCTTTCTAATCTGGGTAATGAAGGTCAGTAGGAAGTGCTGAGTTGGTTGTGTTGGCCAAGGCGTTTGATGACCTGCTCACACAGGTGGGGATTCCAAACCCTGACCACTGTGAACTAGCAAAAGGAAATCTAATCACTCACTACACTGAAAACCTGGAAATATGTGTTTTCCTCCTCATTTCTGAATACATTTTCCTGGAGAAGACAAAAGTCATGACTGGGCTGCAGCAATGGAAGATTTCCACAGGCTATGCCACTTGGGGCTGCTCAGTAGTGCACCTGGTGGATCCCACTAGCATCTGTGACTAATTGAGAAGATAAATCCATTTTGCTGGAGTGGTTTAGATTTCCAAAAGTCCTTCAGTCTATTCCAGCTGAGCTGATTAGAGTCCAGCTCACTGGGAGTCATTACTGTCAATCCCACCAGCTGGCCTGAATTTTGCAAGGAGAAAAAAGCAAGAAAAATGCATTAAAAATGAATAAATCTATATTTCATGACTTATGCAAACTGATTTTCCCCAAAGGGGGTCCTATTTCTAACATCATCACATCTTTGTGGTGTTCCTGCATGGCTTGGTTTGCTTGTGGATCTCCTTCAAAAAGAGAAGAAGTATTTCAAGAGTTAAGTGTCAGCATCAATGAAATTAAGAGCATTTTGGATACAGATGAGATAAGGGCACATACAGCCTCTGGATACAGACACATATAGAGGTAATGAATTCAATATCTAATGCAAGATCTAAATTCTTGCATTCAGCCAAGTTATATTTATCACAGACTCGGCTTCTTAGAGTACAGTCATAACTGGAGCACAATTAGAAGTGCAGTTCATTTCAGTTACCTCAGACTATTTAGCAGTTGTATTTGCTGTAGATTTTGCTCATCTGCCAGTTCCAGGATTTTTCAGGACCTCTGTCACTTTTTTTGCAAATGGGAGGAAAGAATCACCACCTTGGGAGGTGAACATGCTGGCTTGGGAGCCTGTGTTTGGATAAACCCCCACATCTTCCCTCCACCTCAGGTATTTCTTGCCAGTCCATCTGAGGGGCCTGTCACTAGTCCCACTGCAGACAGATGAGCCTCCACCAAGCCATAGAAATGGTCAGGGGTTTTTGTCACTCAATTTTCCTTTTTTCTTGTTCCCTTTTCCCTCTAGTAGTTTATTTAAGCCCAGAGAAAGAGCTTCGTCCCTAGCTCATGTAGAGCTCTGATGTATGCAAATCCTCCTTGTGCTCCCATGGCCCTTTTTTTTCCCTCCTTCTTTCCTTTTAATTCTAGATTTGAAAATAAAATGCGAGCTGGCTGCACAGAGATCTCTCATGTGTGCAACTTCCAATTGTGGCAAATTGGAACTGTCGATGCAAGCAGCTCAGATTTATTTATATATTTAAGAGGAAGGAGGGAGGAGAGGGAAAGGGAGGGGGAGATACTCGTGGTGGAAAGGAAAAAGAAAAATAACAGATACAAGCAAAAGGGGATTTGAATCTCAAATACTGCTCCCTGGCCCATATTACCCAAATCCCTCCAGTTTTGTCCATGGCTGCCTCTTGCCTAGTTAAAAACAGCAGGCAAAAGATCAAAAAACATTTTTTTTCCCCTACAACACTAAGAATTGTTGAGTTTTGCAGATGCCATTAGGCAACCGAAGTCTAACACCGAGACTGATGCAATTAATACTTGGTGCTTCAAAACATTAACATAGCTATTTATATAAATTAGTAACCTTAAGCCCAGGCGGTAGCATTATTACAGCATTACTAATTAAATCACAATAAGCTTAGTTTGCAGTACTATTAATTATGAAGCTGACATAGTGATATTGGAGATCTGATTGGCCTATTGTCAGTCATTACCCGATCAGTAATGAACCAGACAGGCAATGAAAATCAAAGCTGATGCTCCAGCAGTGCTGCTCCCAGTTCCTGGGAAGAAGGGCCACCATTCCAGCAGAGGAAGCATCAGCATCCTCCATCAAAGCAGGCAGGCAGCAGGAACAGAGCTTGGGGCTGTGGGGAGGTGTGGGGGGAGGTTCTCTCCTGCCCTGTCTGCTGTCCTCAGACCCAGGAGGAAAATTTACTCATTCCTATGTCTAATGAAGAGGTTGTGGGCCTTTTTTGTGAGAGCGAGTGAAGAAAGCTTTGTCACCTCTAATGGAGTTTCTGATTGGAGTGGAGTAGTGAATAACTTTCAGGGAGTTTTTATGGCTAGGTTAGTGTAGGGAAGAACACTGATGTGGCCACCTCTGTGATCATTTATAATGGTCATTTATTAATGAAGACCTGTCCAAACATCCTTTTTTACGGAAAGGGCAGCAGAACAAAGCCACCATCTCAGGGAAGTGAGGCAAATAGTGCTGTGTCCATGGGCAGGGGGAAAGGAGGGTGTGTCAACATCAACCCAGGGGTGCAAACAGGGAGCAGAGGCTGTAGGGCTTTACACTGGTTGTGTTCCCCATTGAACACATCACTGTCTGCCAGTGCTGGGGCTGAGGAAAGGCAGAGGTTGGTGACAGGAGGCTGAAGAGAAGAAATCCAAGGTCAGCAAGCTACCAGCCTCATAGGCTGGACCTACCGAGTCCAACCTAGTTAATTCTGTGATTCTGTGAACACAAGTTAGTCTGAATTTGCCCATCTATAACATGGCAGTAAGAGACAGAACAAGGATATCTGCACACCAGTCTTAGCCTCTGCTTTGGGAAGGAGATGATGAGTTTACCCAGAACAAGAGGTTTGGCCTGGAAAACCCTAAAAAGTGCTTCTTTCAGAGTTGCTTGGTGTTTCCTTGTTCCAGCAAGACACCTAGCCATGGTACTCTCTCCTGTGTTGCAGCTGTTCTCCTGCACAGCCAGAGATTCTTGGAGCAAAGAGCCCATAAACCAGCAGGAATACACTCAGTGACAGCTGTGCACGTTTCAATAAAGTATGAGCAAATGATTGACAGGTGTCAGTTTTGCCTCCACCTGCCTCTCATTTCCTGATGGACATAAAATGATGAGCATGCCATAGAAATGGAAGTGAGCCAGCTGTCTTCCACTCCTGTTATCCACAACAACGACCCAAAGCAATAAAACCATCAGAGTTTGGGAGGGCAGATCCTTCTCCCTGATTCAGAGCTATCATCTCAACTTCTGCCCACAAAAGGGAACCTTTTCTGAAAAACAAAGCAAAACAATAATTCAAGCAAGGGGATAATTATCATGGAAAGGTCTGGTAGCATGGAAAGATCTGCTCCTCTGATGGAATTAAAAGAGATGGCAAAGGTCTTGCTCAGGTTTTGCATCAATTAAAGGATTTTCAAGGTCCTGAGACATTGGGGATCACCACTGGCCATTGGAGAGATGGCAGATGCCAGCCCTCACTGCCAGCTGACAGACTCCTCATCCATCTCCAGCCCAAGGGAGGCTTTGTCCCTCCTTTGAAGATGGGCAGAGAGAGGCTGCAGGCTGTATTTCTACCCCACACTGCTTCATGTGTAATAGTCAGTGTCCGAAGCTGCTCTCTGCTCACAAGCCAGATCTTGCTGGCACCTCCTCCCAGCATCAGCCTTAAAACACCAAACTGCAGCAACCACAAAGAAAGAGCACCTTGGTCTATCCAAAGAAAAACACAAAGAAAATGTAATCCCTAAATTAAACAGCACAAGGCTCTCAGGACAGGTCTCAGGATGTAAGTCCCTCACTTTCTAAGACCACAGAGCTTACAGGGATTTTCTTAGTGCTGCAGCATGTAGGGCTACAGCTACATGTTCAGGGGAGCACAGCATTGTCTGCCATAAATTACATGCTCTTTCAAGAGAGCCCTGGATTCTCCACCGGCTGAGGTTGTGACCCCTCTTATGCCCTGATGAGAGAGCTCCTGGCGCCACAACCCCAAAGCCATGGGTATTTTGCAAGGATTAGGCTCTTCACGGTGGCTACAAAGGAAAGGACGGATACACTCCTTCCCTCGACACTGACTTGTCGAGCCTTGTGTTCCTGCTGTTGCATAGGTCAGCAGATGGCACTGCTACATTTAGACTTACAGGGATTTTTTTTTTTTTCCTCTTAACGTGCAAATGTGTCTTTTTCTAGGAGAAATGCTGCATTGCCGTACTGCCTTCTCTTTGCTGTTTGACTGCTCCAAGTCCAGTGCTCCCCACGCTGCTCACAGCCCCCTGGCAGAAGCTGCTGTTGGAAGCTGGTGATGGTGGGACAGGTTGGAACTGGGGGACTCTCTGCAGGTCAGATTTGGACAAGTCTCTTCCAGGGCAGGTAGAAAGACTGTTCCTCTTAGAGTATACTCAGTTTCTACAATGTTGGTTTCTTTTTCAGAATTACCACTTAATAAAGGTGTGCTGTAACAGTGGCAGAATCTTCAGCATTTCAGGGTGCTGAGATGGTGCCTAGGCATGGCTGTGGTGTCTCAATTCCCCCTAGACTACATCTGATCTTCAAACAGGGGCAATAAGGGGATGCTGAAGGAACAATAAATACAGGTGACCTGTCTTAAGAGTGCCCTAGCCATTTTCACCCTGGGGTTATGCTGAGCTGAATGCACTATCTCTGCTGTACCCTCATTCTCCTGAAGCCCACCTTGCTGATAGCATCCACAACATCCCTGAACAAGGAGCTTCACTGTCAAACAACCTCTTGTGCAAAGAATTTACCCTTTTTTTGCTGTTTTTGAGCCTGGCCTCCTGTTAGTTCCTTTTGATGGTCTTGAGGATATTTAGTGTTCAAGGGAGGGAGTGATCCCTCCCACTTTCTGCATGCCACTGACAGCTTTGCAGCCACTTGTCACTCCCCATCAGTAGCTGAAGAAACCAGAACACATGGAGGAGAGAGGGGTGAGAAGCAAGGACAAGCTCAGACAGCAAGATGAGCAGCACAAATCAGGGACCATGAGATGGTCTCAGCTCTCCACAGCCATGCCTTGAGGCAGGTTCTGTCCCATCCCAACAATGATGGGGTGGACAGGGGGGCAGGGGATGGGCCTGGGCAAAACAGGGCTGCTCATCATGATCCATGAGGGAGGAGAAGAAGCCACTTTGCTGGAAGGGTTGCCAGGCTAGCCCACTGCACGGCTCAGAGCCAGGGCTGCTCAGAACATGAGGAGGTGCCTGAAGACATTGGCAGGCATTCTAAGGAGGTAAAGACTGAGAGCAAAGAACAGGAATACCACAGGAGAGAGTTAAGCACATTTAGGCTTAATTTGAATGGGAAGACCCTGGAGGAATACCTGCTCTGGCAATCCCCAGGCTGGGGCTGGAATCAGAAGAAGCAGCTGCTTATCTGAGGCTGAGCTGGGAGCTGCCAGAGTCCAAGGAAGTTGGTAAGTAGCTATCAGTGAGCACCAAGAGCCCTTGAGGAGCAGGAACACTCCACAGCAGCAGAGACAGTGCATTTGGAAGGAAGCCTCAGTCTCTCAATAAAATTTGTGTTCTTTCCACTTTATGGTCAAGGAGTTGCTTTCGCCCCAGAGAGCAGGGAGAGCCAGCTGCTCTCTGAGAGCTGGAGCAGGTGTTGGGGAGAGTCAGGTGCCTGCAGACACAGCACACAGAGCCTTTCTGCAGGGCTGTTGCAGCACTGTGCTGTTGTATGGGGGTTCACAGTGCTCAGTCTCACAGTAAGGTCCTTGTGGCTAAAGCAGAATTCTTACAGATCCCATCTCCCACACGCTGGGGCATCCTGAGGGATAAGGCTACTGACTGATTCTTTGTCTCCCAAGGGGAATTGCTCTGGAAGAAGCTGTTTGAGGGCCTTTGCTGTGCATTTCTGGTGGGGTGAGTGAAACCTGGGTGTTGCCCTAAGCCTCCTGGATGTCTGCTCAAGGGCTGTGGGAGCAGCGCCCCAGGGAGATGCTGCAGTGCTCAGAAATCTAGAAAGCAGAAGCAAGGATTCAAAAGAGGCGAGAGAGGCCTTGGAAAGAATGTGACAGAACACATCTCCAGACATCAGAAGGGTGAATATAAAGGATGGTTTGATCCAAGGCCAGGCAAAGGTATCATGCTAGGTGTGTGGGAAGAGACAAGACTGCATTTAAACAGCCCTACTGTGTCACTGCCTCATGCCCAGGGAGACCTAGCAGCCCCACAGAACAAATAGCCAGCACTGCCCTGAAGCTTCTGTAGCTCTTAAAAACATCAAACACCATGACAGGAGCAAAGTGCCAACAGCAAAGGGACACCCTTCAGCCCCTGGGATGGGGACAAAGTACTCTGCATAGCCAAGCACATCCAAAGCTCCCTCAATTTCTTTGAAGGTCCTTGCTCACACTCTTGCTCCACTTTGCTGTTTTATTTCGCAGGATACAGGAGCGGGAAGGAGTACAGGAGCCAGAGGATTCTGTCAGGCTGCTCTGAAAGCAGCAGCAGCCACTGTAGCAGCAGGCAGAGCCCAATCAGAAATGACCTCACCAAGCTGCTCATTTTCTTTGTGCATTTTCATTCCTGGCAAAAGCCAGGAGAGCCAAGCCAGAGAGTTTTCTGAGCAGGCCAGGCAAGAGCATCCAGCCCACAGGAGGAACCCACTGTCACTGCAGCTGCTCATTAGGGCTGGGAGAGGAGGCTGAGCACAGGAGCAAGCACTGCTTTTTAGGCACCCTGGGCAGATCTTAGAAAACACAAGGTGGGCATAAAAACATGCACTGTGATTTCATAGATGATTACAGTTCTGAGTCAGACTGCTGAAGGAAGGAAGGCAGGAGCTGTGATATTAAATGAAAGGCTGCACAGAGAACCATTGCTGAGCAGAAATAGTTTTAGGGTACCTGGAAGGCATCACTGTTTTTAATCCTTGCAAGAGATTTTTACAAGAAACAAGATGTTGCTCTGTTTTGTTTTGTTCTCCCTTGAGATGGGATTCAGATGCAATGCTGGAATACAGATTTCACCCAGCCTGGCATTTTGGGCAATCTCTTCTCAGAACTCTACAGGTGTTGAGAACTGGATCCTGATTTGAACCTCATTGCTTAGATATGAGCTCAGAGTGGGTTTGGAAGGAGGTTTGGTTGGGTGCCAGCCCCTACACACAGAGAAGCATGGAGGTTGGCAAATAGAGTCAAAAAACCCCACAAAGACACCAGCTTAATGCAGCTACAGATTTAAGCTTGTCTTGGACTCTGAGACATTGAAAACAGTGTGTAAAACAACTCTAGTCTTGCTTGACAGAAGATGGAAATGGTGAAGGAAATGTCAAAAGCAAACTGGAACTGGAAGCCAGCTCTTTAGAAAGCAGTCATAAAGAGAATTTGGAGGACAAAGAGCTGAATATTTAAGTCCTATAACAGCAAGCAGTGACTGTGCTCATGCCATGGGGATGGGCACTGAGCTCTGTGTCCCTCCAGCCCTGACTTCCCACTCATCCACAGCAGGGACTGTTTAGGGCACACAGTGCTGGTTTCCTCCTTGTCCATGAACCATTACAGATTAGGGGGACTCCTGGATCCCATGGTTTGAATAATTCCAATGTGAGAATAGCAATCCTCAGCAAAGAGCTGTGCCCAAACAAGCTGTGATGCCCTAGAACACATTACTTGATCAAAAGCTTACTAAATAGTACTAGATAGGAGACAGGCACTGGCAAGGCAGCATCCAGCTTTTGACAAAGCCGCGGATATGCCAATGTTGACTGAAGTTTCCCAAATCTCCACCTAAACTTCAATTTTCAACTCAAAGCGCTGATTCCAAGGCATCTGGTTATGGCATAAATTCCTCCTCACTGCCCTGTCTCCATGCAGCTGTTCTTTATTTTCTGCTCCTCTCCATCTCCTAGCAGTGCTTGCAACAGCAATACTGTCTTGTTAATAGGAGGTCTTCTTGTCCAGAAGAATTAGCACTTGTAGAAGGGAGGAAGATGGGCAGCATAGATGGGTCAAAGCTCAGGAAAATTATGACACCATCCTAGAAGCAAAGCCCATGTGTTGGGGGTGAGATGAGAGCAGGGAAGAAAAAACAAGTTAGGAAGTGAGTGGATAAAAGAGGAGGGGCTTCACTGGGTAATGGGGAAAGATGACACAGAAGATGGTCCGTAGAAAAAGCCAGTTAGGGAAGAAGAAGGAAGGAAAACCAGCTTCAGGATTTGGGATCTTCTTCCATCAAATTGTAAAATTCCTGTAAGTATGGCATTAACTGGCATATGATACTAAGCTGTCATTCCAGCCACTGAAGCTTTTATCATCCTCTAGTAGCCCTACTGCCCCTTCAGGCACCTGAGCGTGCCAGCCCAGCAGCTCTGCACCCCCTGCCCCAACCTCCAGCTGCCTTCCAGCAAATCAGCTGCCCAGAGGCAGGAGGCAGGAAAGGGAGAGCAAGGGAAGAGGGATTATTTTGGCCTTTTTTCAAAGCAGGACAACCGCTTAGTGCTAATATGCAGAATGTCTGTATATCTCAATTATACACCTCCCACAGGGGCCTATTACAGCTACCCTGGGCAGCCAACATGTGTCAGCAGAGCAAACATCCAAGGCTATCCCAGTGTACTCCAAAAATAAAAAGCAGGGAAAGCAGGACATGAGCCTGTCAACAGCTGCTTCTTTTCCCCCCTGCCCCTTCCCCATGTGGTTTTCAGGTCTAGCTGCCAGGCCTGTCCCTCAGCATTTTAATGTGTGTGTGAAATTGCAATCCCCCCTGTCCCTCCCTACATGGTGGAAATTGGGAAATTAGCATTGCCCCATCACAGCTTGTACAAGTTCATGTTGCAATTCGATGTTGTTTTTATTAATGGTTGATTGGAGATTGGAAGATGGGGAGAAAAATGGAGATTGGAAGGGAAGAAAAATGTTTTTCAAGTACAAGAATGATTTTTGGTGTACTGATTCCTCCCTGACACACACATTATTCCCACAGCCTGGGTACCTGAAAGGCAGAAAAAAAATTAAATACATCCTTTAAAACATATAAACCTTACCCTCAACAGAGATTTGTGCCCTGGAAGAGGCAAAAAAATCCATGCAGCTTAAACATTTCTGTACTTTTGTTATTAAGATCCATTTAAAGATGCTCAGAAATAGCCAGAGTGGAGAACAACAGAAACATAAAGACGGATGAATTTGGCAAAGTGGGTCCTGGAATTGATGATCCACTTCATTTTTCAGTAACACTTTTTAACTCCCAATCTTGCCCTGTCCATTGCTCCCTCACCCCACAGATATTTGCATGGTATCACCAGGATATTCACTGACCTGAAGCTCCTGGTAGAGTTTCACACAAATGCAAAAACTGAAGAGAAATACCTTGAATGAACAAACCGTGCATGGGAAAAAGGGAAAAGCCAATTCTAGTAAATCCTTGACTGTGAATTTACTGGGAGCTGCCCAGTGGAGCTCACAGCTTCTGCTGGCTTTTTGGCCAGCACTGTCCTTGCACAGCACTGCCAAGATTGGAGCCCTGCTGAAACCTAAACACAGAGATACAGCTGACACCCTTCCAGTGGCAAGGGGGTTAATGTGACAGGGATGCTGTGGCACAGAAGCCAGGCAATTGTGTGTCTCTTCTGTTTTCTACTTGATTTCCTGTGATTGAGCAAGGGAGAAAAAAACATTCAAAATTACTACAAATAAGTGCAAAACCATTTTGAAATGCCCAAAGAAAATCCTGGTTAGAGAGCAGCCTGTTGACTTTCTGTGGCCCAGAAATGGCTCCTGTCTTCGCAGATGCTTTCCTGACATATTATCCCCCATATATTACTGCACCTTCTCCAAACTATCTTGCTCATCCTTTCACTGTTTGCTGTCATATCTTTCTATTTTCTGAGAACATTGTATTGTTATCATTAGACTGATGCTTATCCACTCTCTGCCTTCCTTTTTATCTTACCTAGCCTGACTGCATTTCTGACCACGCAGGAAAGTGTTTGTTGTTCTGAAGAAATGCTTTCTGGCTATAATATTTTGCACTTTCAGGTTTCTGGTTCTGATGGATAGAAAGTGTCCTTTTTTTGTCACTTGCCACATATGGAGCTCAGGCAGCAAAAAGAAGTGAGCTTCACTTTAGAGTAAAGCCCAAGGATCAGATTTAGGCTGTTCAGTAGCTGACACTTCTGAGATGGTTTCATATCTCCCTCCTCTTGTAATTCCAAAATCAAAGCATTTAACTCTTTTGAAAATCTGATTTATTCAAAGCATCTGATGGAGAGGAAGAAAAAGAGAGTTCTTAGTGTGACAGTCTCTGTAAGAAGAAGAAACCAGGTGATTTTACATTGCCATATTGCCTCAGTGAGGTTCCCTTCACCTCACGTGGAACAGGAAAGCAGCAGGCTACTGCCAGACTTGGCACTGAATGCTTTCTGAGCACCACAAAAGGAGCTGTATCATCCCACCTGTAGGAATCCACAGCTCCCAGAGGGATGGGCAGGTGTCCCCAGAAGGGTTTGGCCATGAGGTGCCACCTCCTGTTGCCCAGCTTGGCTGCCACCAGGTTGGTTCCTCACCAACATCTGTGTCTACAAGCACCAACAACCCTCCGTGGGATGGACACAAACACCACAGCATCTTCAGCCTGGCGTCAGCCAGGAGCAACTCAGTTTCAGAAAACAGTTTCCAGCCTGAAGATTTTAGAATAGTCTTTCATGAGAGTGTGGAGATGTGCTTACATTACCCCAAACCTCATTATTTTCTCCATCAATTTCCCCTTTCTTGTATAAATTAGAGTGAATTACAGTATTCATTCAGAATAATGTATAGCCACAAATGGATTCACATCAGTCAGAAAGGATACGTTTATTCATGAACACTTGGGTGTTTATTTCAAGAATATTAGTGGAGATAAAGGAGCTTCAGAGATGCTGGTGCTGTTAAGTAGCTGGGAGTATTCCTCCTGGAAGTGTGCTTCAAGATTTTTTCAATGGCTCCTATTTATTACTCACACAATGGATTAGCAGAGCACTTCCACATGCTTCCTAACAATATTGGAATAAAGGGGTCCTTTTCCATTTAATGTGTCCCTCTCATCCATCCCAGCAGCAGAAACAAGAGTGCACACCATGGATGGCCACTTGTACAAGCAGTAAATCAGAAACAGGTCTTACTCATTGCAAGAGCCATTCATAGATGGATCAGCATTTGAATTTGGCTGTGCTGACTATAGTTTGAACAGTTGTGAAACTGCAAGTAATCAACACTTTAATAAAACTCATAATCTGCTTGCAGATAGTCTGGCAAGGAGAAAACTGCTAAAGGAGCTAAATCATTTGCAGAAATCATTTTCGGTGGATAATTTGACCAACTCCAACGTGATGGTATTCATGCGCAAAGCTCTGAAAATCTTTTCTCAATGGACGGCAGAAAATGACTGCAGATTTCTTATGGCTATGGATCAGAGCTGCTTTTAATGTTCATAAAGTAGAGACAGTATCTGTAGAAGACACCTGTCCAAAGGCACAATCTATTTGTGCAAACCACGGAACTTTTTCAGTTCCATGGAAGCTCCTGGCTTTGCAGTGCTGCAGCAGTGCTCTGCACAGGGTCTCCGAGTTTCAAGCATGCACTCAAAGTTTAGATGTCATGTGAGTGTATCAATTTATTGCTATACTGAGTTAGATTCTGCCTGAAATCTGTAGCTGCATGAGGCTACACGCAGCAGAGACTCTTGTTCAAAATACTTAGCTAATAGTTTACAGGGTGACTCAATAATTTAAGAGGATTAGTGGCTGGAAATGAAGCCTTGCAGCTACGCACTGCTTATTTAGTTCCACTCCAAATTTACAATTATCTGATGGTTGTTTGGTGGTCGAGGTGAACTGAATTGCTACCTCCAGACTCTTTTGTAGGAGTCTGCTGTGTACTTATCACAGACATCACATCTCCATCACAAATGGCTTGGCAGTGTAGCAGCTGAAAATATCCTGCAAGGACTGGCAGCCCAAACGCGATCCCTCTGCTAAAGCTCCACATGCAAAAGCCATGTGGGAGACAATTCTGTGGTGAGGGCTCAATGTGAGAGACCCTGATAGGGTCCCACAGGCCTCCTTAAACACTCTTCAGTGTGTTCATGGATGACAGTGTCAATGGATGGCAGTTACTGTCAATTTGTAAACCATTTAGGAAGCTGAATGGGAAAAAAATCTTTATCCCATTTGAGTTGGCTGGGGCAATTGAGTCTCCCACTGTGGTATTTCCAACCTCCCTTGCAGCTTCTGCTCTGTGCATCAGAATTATTAGAATGCCCCATTTCAGTGAGTAAACTTTATTAGTGTGCATTACTATCACCTTGGCCTTTAGTGCTCCTTCATTTGATTGGCTTCCCATCCCAGAGCTGCTTCCAGGTGGGATGGCAGGGATGGATGGATGGAAAGAGCGGAAAGCTCATCGCAACATCATCCCTGAGAGGGATCAGCAGGTTCTGCATCAGGAGAGAAACATTTACCGTCCCAGATGTTGCTCCCATCTGGAGATGCCACCTACACCGGGAGCTGGGAGGAAGCAATAGATCCTTGTGATGGATACAGGGAGGATCAGGAAAAGTGGAAGGAAAACTGATCTAATGTTTTTGCCTTAAGGAAATTAAAGTCTGCATTTCAGGCAAACAGCCAAGCTGGGGTTGAAAGAGTAGGCAAAACATGAACAGGGGCATTGCCCTGTTTCTGGGAAGATCATTCTCTTCTCAGGGAACAGAGCAGAAAACTTGGAAAACATTGTTTTAGCACTTGGAAATCCTCAAGGGCATTGGTAGAGTGTCCAGACCTGGCCTAAGCAGGGGACAGCTTTGGGCAGTAACACTTGTGATGGCATCTGTAAGATGGTCTGGGATAGCAAAGGACTTGCATGCAGGATTAGGGAGTAAACAGAGGGCAGAAGCAGCAAGTCAACAATTTTTGGCACATCAGATGAGCCTAAAGTTGCATCCCAGGAGCTGTGTAGATACCCACCCTGGGATTCTCTATTTTTATTTCTTCTGCTGAAGAAGGACTGAATATTTTTATTTTCCTTTCCCTTGAAGAAGAGGGAAAATAAGTTGAAATGGCTTCTTTTGAGGCATTTCCACCCACTGAATTTAGAAAAGTTGTATTAAAAAGACAATGAAAGGAAAATTCAATAAAGTAAAAATCCATTGAAATTCCATAGGTTTTTACATATGGAGGTTATTTGCAGAAGGTGAGCAGTTGTCTACAATCCCATGGCATGCACAGCTCTATTGCAAAAAGACATAGCCCAGCCCAACAGCAGCTTGGTAAATAACTCCTGGCTTTAGGACAGAGCCTCTCCCTTCTGGGAGGTGGTAGTCCTCTGCCCATGCTGACTTCACAGGGCAGCCTCCTCCAAGTGCTACCTGCAGAAACAGGTTCTTGATATTTTTTGGATGATGGCTCTTCTCAAAATTCAGCAATTCAGCTACTCAAAAATATCTCTCCCAGAATCTGTGCTGTTTGCTCCAGAGTGGTGGAAAGTGCCTGGGCCCCAGCTCAGGCAATCAGGGATCCTTCAACCCTGATCCTTCCCTACCTCCACACTACAAATGCCTGCAGACACTGAATTGATCAAGGAGGGTTTTGTTTTTTGGCAAAAGAGGTTGAACACAGATGATGTCAAGGAATAAGAGGTGACATTACTGCTTGGTTTAGTCCAGTTTGCTCCAGGAGTGTGCCCCATGCATGGCTCCACTGGGGCTCTCACCAGTGGGTACCAGTAAAACTGTGATGCCTTCTTCCCCTCTCCCAGCTGATTTTGAGTTATCCAGATCCAAGGTCTCCCTGTGTGCAGATTCAGGAGTTTGGATCACCCTGGCATAGGAAGAACCTCCTGATTTGAAACTCCCATGTTTTTGGACACTGGGTTGATCACACTGCTTCCTGCTCACCACCAGGTTTCTGCCCCTCTGGCCATGCCCAGCCATCCAACAGGTTTTCAAAGGATTTTTTTCTGCCACAAGGCCAGGGCTTTGGGGGCCACCTACCCAAACAAGGCTCCTACCCTGGCTGCAGATTGGACCCAACCCCACCTTCCCATCTTTTCACCAGCTTAGGATGCCTCTGGGTCTTTTTTGCCTGCCTCCCTTTCTCATTCACTGCTCCCCAGAGGACAATAAGCACTTTAGAAACCGCTTTAGGGATTCTCCACAAGGATAAAACAAGGAAACCCAGAGACAACAACCTAATCAGCAAACAGCTGAGCCAAGGATAAATTCACATGGAAAGTCTGTGTTTGTTTATTACTAATGGGTAACAGAGATGATAACCTTTTAATCCAAAACCATAATGAAATATGCATATTTGTTAATGTGCAACTATAAAATGCAAATCTTGCAACACAATGGAGAAGGGCAAAGAAAGTACTCAGCACCAATACTAATTTATTCCTTTGGCTTCAGACATTTATTCAAATTGAGTTGTGTATGTAATATAAAGTCAAATGAATATGTAATTGTAATGTATATGTATAAACATTTTCATCTCAAATATGCAAACTGTTTATCATAATAGGAAGTAATACATATTTTGCCGAATAAAAGGTTACCTATTAAAATATTTTTACACTCTTCCCACCCCAAGCTTTTGTGCTCTCTGTAAATGCTCTATTAACATAGAGACAATTTCTGATTTTCCCTTTTGAGTCACGCTACCCAAATTCAAAAGATTTAAAGTATTAACAAAGTAGAATCAGAAAGACTTTTACATGAAGATTTTTTCTCTCACTCTCCTCTTTTCCAAGCTACACAGAAATTGCTCTCCTAAATATCAATTTAAAACATTGACTAAAAGGCTGAGCAATTTTCCCCTTCTATTTCCAGCCCCCAAAGAAACAGCTTTTCCCTGTTGCTGTTGGAGTAACTACATATTCATCTACATATTCATGCAGTAACAACCAAGCTTTATTGCTAGTCCTGGTCACCACTGCTTTCCTAAACTGTCTCTCTGGCAGTTTGGCAGCCTGAGAGCTAGAACCAGCTTCACACACTGTATGTGAGAAGATCTGAATCAATTTGTGAATATGACAAATAGCGAAGGAACCAGGAAAATAAAGATTTGAGACAAATCCTCTTTTCCTAAACTCACCTGAAATCAAATCTCTTCCTCAAAAGAAAAGTTCAGGTAGTTTTCCTTCTTTTTTTCTTGGTGGGACAATCATGCTCATGAGTAGTGAGCTATTGAGCCATGAGGAGTATTTCTGTCTAAAATTTAGCATGTATTAATTGTCTGAAACTTGAATGCATTCACAGGAAGTCAACAACAATATTTTTTTTCACTGGCTTTACTGAGCACTAGACCAGTGGAGTCAGGGCAGAGCACAAAGAATTTTGTAATCAACCTCCACCCATTGCTTCTTTCATCTCTCCTGACTGTGTTATTCCCTCTCCCACTGCTGCCATAACTCTGCTGCTTTTAGTCAGCCCTGCCTGGTGCATTCAGCATTTTCTTCTCTTGTCTTCCAAACAAAACATTTCCCACCTCTTTGTGTTTTCTGACTCTCCTGAGGACCAGAGCCATGTAGCAATAACCAGAAGAGAAGAGGAAATCCCATCCCTATTTATAGCCTCAAATTCTATGAATTCAGGAGCTCTAGAGAAGCACAAAAAGTGCTGGTGGGTAACTAAAGCTGAGTAATTTTCCATTCTCTTTTGCATATACTCCTGAAAATGGAAGGAAAGATAATTTTGATGCAGGGCTATGGCATAGTCCCATGAAATCAGTACAGGGAGTGCACAGATTTTCTCTTTCCCCACTGCCCTGAGCTAGACTAACACAGCCTTACAGCAACATGCCTGGGTCCTGTGGTTCATCCACCCCTGGCATGAAGGTCGAGCTCCCTGCCCAGCCAGGAGTCACCATCCCTCTTGCTAATGTGATTGATCCCTGCAGGGTGGCTTAAAATTGCCTTGCTATAACCTCTCCAAACTCCAAAATGACTTTGGCAGCACCCCCCAGGGCTGCCAAAGCTGCTGCACACTCACAGACTTGGAGAGCAGCTACTAAAGTGCTTGAGAAAAGCAAAGTGAATCCCTTTCCTCCCTAGCATTTATTTGCTCAAATAATTTACCAGGAAAGCAGCCAGAAAGCACCATGCTTAACCTGTTTCTCCCCACTTGCACCATCCACAGAGACAATGCTCTGCAGACAGCTTGTGTAGGAGAAGAGGTCTATTGGCTTTTGAGGACGGAGGGTGAAGGAGCAAGGGAGAAAAGCCAGCAGGCCAAATGAGAAGTGCTCCTCCAGAAGTCTTCCATCATTTAAGACTCATAAATCATGATGCAGATTGATGAGAAATTAATGCAGTACAGAAATTGCTGGGGATGAGGAGCTGCCGGTCAGCAGCAGGAATGCCTGTACGTGAGACAAAGCAGTGAAAACCTCCAAAAAAGAGAGAGGGCTCAGTAGCCTGGACCTGTTCTTTAATGAGGAAAGACTAAGAGGTCAGCATGGGAACAAGATAGCGTGTGGCTGCACCAGGGAGACAAGGGGCACTATTTAAAAATCCTGTCAAAAGACTCTCTGGACTGATTTGTATTAAAGCCTTATTCATATCTTCTAATGAAAAATCCTCCAGCATCGAATCATTATATATAAGCCTTAAAAGAGAGAGAGAGAGAGAGAGAGAGAGAGAGAGTGTGTCTGCACAAGAGCAGAGGGGAGGACATCAAAGGAGTAGAGGTTAATTTCACTATGCACCTCCTCTGTTTGGGGGAAAAAATAACACAGGCAAGGAAAATAGCCTACTTTACCTCCTGTCCTTTCCCTGAGATCCTCCAGTGACATTATTTTAAGCATTTAACTTTCTGATAGCAGTTAGGCTGGTCACATTTTCCCTCCATTTAGTGGCAGGTTTTGAGCGCATCATTTAGTACAGCAGTGGAAGTGATGGAGCATGGGCATGATAGATGACTCCCTTCCCTGCTGCTGGGGCTTTTGGGGCTAACAAGTATCTTACCACGTTGCTGGTTCAAGCTCTCTGCAAAGCAGGGCATGGAAAGGTGGGGAGAGGGCAAAAACTGATCTTCCTTCTTATTATTTCACGTTCAAGGGAGCTGAGTACTGTCATCTTCTAAGATAAATCTTCTCTCCTCCTCTATGGAAAGTGCTCTCACTATGAGTCCAAGCCAAGAAAGTGTAAATTGAGTCCCAATGTCCCATCCATGCAGATTTGGAAAGGCAGTGACAGAAACTCGTGGGAGTGATTTTGGAGAACGTGGCTGTTCCATAGCAGGTAGGGAGTCTTTATGCAAATACTGCAGTGGTACCTTCCTTTACAGCTCCTGTTGGTCCCACTGCCCACAGGATGCCTGTAACCATAGCAATGGCTCTGGTGGAGGGTTCTCTTTGTGCACAGACCAGACAGTGGCAGCTGGTGGTATCAGCACAGAGGATTATCCAGACTGGGCCACGGTGGCTGGTGGGTGCATGAGGGGAGAGCACACTCACAGTCCAGGCAGATGGCAATCCATGACCCTGATGGTAAGCCAGGTAGAGAGCAGTGCTCAGACACCATGGGGAAGGGCTTGGGAGAGGAATGGAAAGGGAGCAGAGGGTAAATGAGGATGGATGTTCAGCTGGCACAAAGGTGATTACACCCAGGTGTCACTGTATACCCCACCTAATATGTACCCTCCGTTTAATTATATAATATATAATATTACGTATAATATATATATAATATATATATAATATTATATATATAAATAATATTATATATTATATATATAATATATAATATACAATATACAATATACAATATATAATATATATGTATAATATATAATATTATGTATATTAGGTGTATACCACACCTAATATATACTCTCAGTTTAACTATATAATATATAATATTACGTATAATATTATATATATATAATATAATACATATATTATATATATTATATATATAAATAATATTATATATAATATAATATAATATATGAAAATAATATTGTATATTATATTATATATTATATATATTATATATATTATATATATTATGTATAATATTATGTATAATATATAATATTATGTATATTAGGTGTATACAACACCTAATATATACCCTCAGTTTAATTCTGCTTCGTCCATCCAGGTTTTCCAGCTCTGGGATAGGGCTGGAGGAAAGCTGGGACATGGCCTCAAATGTTGAAGCATTTTGGGAGCCCACTGAGGAGAACACAGAGCACTGCATTTGTATGAGTTGTATCCAGGCTGGAGATGGTGCCTTTATGTGAGCATCTGAGAACGAACCAGGCACCAAAGCATGCAGATTTTGTTATGGGCAGTTCTGGATGCAATATGACAGCCCTGCTGACCAGTGGGTACTAACATCTCGTGTTCTCCAGCTCTTATACACTCCCATTTTTCATTCAGGGGGTGGGGACCCAGGTAGAATGGAGTTTCTTTAAACCTAGGGGCACCACAAGTCCCTGAGACACCGAGCAAGCCATACATTTGTGTAATATCCCCTCTGACAGCTTCTTCTGGTTTTAAGAGATGGAGTCTTTAATATTGCACCATCGGGTGGAACATCTTTTTTTTTAAATCTACTCACATGCACACATGCACAAAGGATAAAATACAAGTGGGGGAAAAGAAATCACAAAAAGGACTCTATTTATCAAAAAAACAATGGCTCAGTAGTGGCAGTGAAATAGAGATATTGTTACTTAGTGATAATAAGGGAAAAAAGCCATTGTCAAAATGATAAGGCCATTTCTGTTGTCTCCCCAAGTGATAATATCTCTGCTACCACTAGTGCCTGAGTATTGTTAGGATATTTCATGGCAAGTGTTAGACAGAATAAGTTATTCACTGAGCCCACAGCAAACTCCAAAGCCTCCAACTTCACCTCCCCCCATATCCCTGTTCACACAACAGCATCTTTAATACCTTTGCAGCAGTGGTTTCTATTCCCCATGGCTTTTCATCTGCTTCTGTTTAAATATAACACTGCTTCCAGGTTGGTTGACAAGGTACCTTTCACTGATAAGTAGCCCAACTTTCTCTTGCAATAGGTCATCAGAAAGCCAGACTATCGCATCTCAAAAAATGTAGGAAATGCGGGTAAAAGTGCCAGTGAAATGAGTTAGGGTAAAGGAAAAAAAAAAGGGAAAAAAAAGTAATAACATTGTAACAGGAATACAGAGAGCAGCTGAAAATCTCTGGCAGATGCCCTGATGTTCTTGCAGAGTCTAGAGATAAAATTCACCTGTCCACTCAGGAGCAGAGCCTGTCCTCTTTTAGGGCTTTGACACAAAGATGCCTTCAGTGGAGCTTCCATTCTCTCTTTGCTGTGGGAAAAGAGCCAGCCCCACGACAGCTCCAGCCCCACAGCAGCTCCAATCCCACAACAGCTCCATCCCCATAGCAGCTCCATCCCCATAGCAGCTCCAGCCTCAAGGCAGCTTTAGCCCCACACCAGTTCCATTTCCATGGCAGCTCCAGCTCCATCCCCAAAGCAGCTCCAGACCTACAGCAGCTCCAGCCCCACAGTAACTCCAGCCCCAGCTCCAGCCCCATGATAACTCCAGCCCCAAGGCAGCTCCAGGCCCGTCCCCAGCCCCACAGGAGGAGCTCCAGTCCCACAGCAGCTCCAGCCCCAGGGCAGCTCCAGCCCCGCAGGAGATTCAGCCCCATGACAGCTCCAGGCCCATCCCCAGCCCCAGAGGAGGAGCTCCAGCCCCAGGGCAGCTCCAGCCCCAGGGCAGCTCCAGCCCCAGCTCCAGCTGCTCCCATCCCAAGCAGCCCCGGACAGCAGAGCAAAGCTCAATCCTGCCCAGCCAGTCAGGACCTCCCTGCAGCAGTGAACAGAAAGGGAGTGAAGAGAGGGAGAAAGTCTCATGCAGAGGACAAATATTCCTCTTTTGTTAAATATAATTTCCTGTTCTATATATATCATCAACATCACCACCAGCTGATGGAATTCACAGGGGTCCTGTTGCCCACAGCACTGGTTCTGTGGAGGCTTTTTTATCTTGCAGACCATCAAGCAAAAGAAACAGGGGTTGGCAGGACAGTGCAAGGAAGGTTTAAAGCACCACAGAGGAGCCTCTCTGAGCAGAGGTTGTGTGCTGCCCACGCCAGCCTTGAGAAACTCTGCAGGTGCAGGAGTCACTGCTTGGAAAACCAGGCTTTCCAGCAGCTCGTGCAGGAGGGAGGGCAAGCAAACCTAGCCAGGAAAAATATCCAGGCTAATAAATCTAAAAGCAGCCTCATCCTCACCAGGGAACAAGGATCATGATTTTGTACTGGGTCACACATGTCCACACTGTCTGGGGCCAGAAGCCTTTTTTCTGCCTCTGTTCTGGGAGCCAGCATTCTGCCAGGGGCTCTGTCTTAGAAGGAATGGAACGGGGAAAATACAGGGTCCTGAGACACACAGTTCCTTGTTTCACATGCCATTCCTAAAATCTGGAATGGCACAGTGTCCTGGAGACTCCCTTCCAATTCTGGACAAAGGTCTGTTTTCCAGAATTGTCCTGGCCACTGAAGACATGGTATTGCGTCTAATTTTTAAGCACACCTTACAGCCAGTCAGTAAGGAAAAATCCAAATCTTGGCAGAGAAAATTGCTCAAATTATTAATTTTGTTGCTCAATATTTAGTAATTCATTGGGAAAAAAAAAAAAAAAGAAAAACAACAGCAACAAAAAATCCACAAAAAAGCAGCAATTCAAACGCTGAGCCATCTTCCTCACTTTTCTCTACCTTGGTTGAACATAAGGAAACTGAGTTCCTGGCACACTTTTATCAGTCTCACTTTAAAAAGTCTTTGTTGAAGCTGGATCTTTGCCCTGTCCTCTGCAAAAACATGAGCAGCCCCAGGCTAGTAAAATGCAGATTGTAGGTGGATGGGCAGCGTGCAGCCAGCGCTGGGGCAGGGACAGGGCAGTTCATCACCCACACAGCACACGTGGCTCCAGAGTGAGCTCTGTGCCTGCCCACCTGGGCAGAGCCGTGACAAATGTTTACAAATTATCTTTGCAAATGCCTTCACCTCCTTCTTTGGAGACAGCTAGTGATGCTTTCAAAAATAAATGAATAAACAAAAAGATCAGCATCCTGCAAGCTCCCCATGGAAGGTGGCATGGGAAGCTTCAGCAGCAAAGGCTGTGGGGGAAACAGCTTGGAGAAGGTTTGGGGTTTTTTTTCCTTTTTTTTTTTAATAAATATTTGAGGCACAGCATGGGAGTTGAGCAGCAGTGTGTAAGTATATCAAACATAGAGAATCCCCAGATTATCCTCTCTGAAGGTATTAGCTGTCTGCAGAAAACAGCCATCTTGAACCCTTGGAATTAGGAAGGGTGCAAAAATATGGAAAAGTATTAAATAAGGTGTGAAACGGCATGAGGAATAAAACAATCCCTAACAAGCCATCTGAATAAACAGGATGAGAAAAATCAGTATTGCTGCTGCTGGCTGGCTCCCTTCTCCAGGCATTCTCTCTACCCCCTTTCTGCACCCCTACCTGCTTTTGAAATCAAGATGGCAGAGTGCTGTGCAGCTAATCAGGATGGGGGGCAGCTGCTCTCTTCAAACAATTCCAGAAATTCCTCTTTGAAATCATCCATCTCCTCTTTGTCTCCAGTTTACATCTTCCCAAGGCCTTTAAAAACCAGGCTGTAACGTGGAGCTTAACAGTTGGCAAACACAGGTTTAAAGTGAGCCTGTACATTTGCAGATTGATCCCAGAATGATCAAAGATAAATAATCTCCCCAGTGCTCCTTTGTAAAAACTAATGAAACCTGGGGGGGAGAGGGAGGGAGGCAGTGCAAAGCAGGGTTCCGGTTTCCTGAATTTTTTTGATCACTTGATTGCAATTACTGAAAGAATTTTCCCACCCATCCCCCTCTTCCTGGCACCCTCATTCCCCTCATCTCCAGTAAATATATTTAGGTAATTAGACCCACCGAATATAACCTGTTGGTAACAGCTCTCCATTAGTGCAGCACCCTCTGGTTTAGCTGTCTGTGCCCACTCTTCATGGGCAAGGGCACACTGGGCCATGAGTGTGGGTGACATCAAGGAATGGAAAAGGTCCTTGGAAGGTTAATTCCCTCCCTGGAAAGCTCCTGTCCCATCTGAGCCTTCCCTTCCCTCTCAGGAGTGAGCTCTGCCACAGCTCAGGCACCAGCAGGGCTCAGAACTCTGCTCCTCCCACACTGGAAAGGGGAAAACTCCTGACACAGCCTTTGCTCCCATTTCTCATTCTTGGGCATCTTGATGGATCTTGGAGCAGGTTGATACTGTTTTCACAGGAAACTCCGATTTGGCACAATCCCTGGAAATTAAATAAAACTACAAACTTAATGGTGCTATTAATGCCATCCCTGGGTGGAATAAAAGGTCTAAAAAGAGCATTGGGTTAGCTTTCTGGCCTGCAACCCTTCCTGACATCTTTGGGTTACCTATCCTGCTCACAGGGTGCTATAATGAGCATCCTTTCCAGATCAGCCATAAGGGGCACTGAAGGAATCTTCTGAAAGTTCATGCTACTCTCTTAGCTTTGCTAATTCATTAAGCAGAAGGCAGACAGAAATATTGCTTGGAGAACAACAACAGAAGATTACAAATCCCTGAGTTTAAAGTCTTTCCTTTCCAAAATTCTAATGATTTTTCAGTGTTCGTAGGCTGTGCTTAGGCAGATTCTGTGTCCATAGATTTGATGTTTCATACACTGAAAAGCTTTAGTTCTGCCTTTCACATGGGGAAGAGACTCAAAAGGAAACAGAGCCCTTTTAATTGGCCACGGGGTCTGTTCTCCATGAACACCTGAACCAACACCAGGACCAAACCCAGGCAACAGCACAGTATGCTCATTGTCCCTGCAGGCTGCTCCCAACTCCTGCAAAAAAACTGCAATGCCTGCACTTGCAGAGCTGGGCCCAGTCTGAGCTTCACACATGAGCTACTGCTGCTTTCAAATGTGCTTGGTAAAATAAAGAATTCATGATGGTACCTCTCCCACCTGAGAAAAAGCAGGAGTGACCAGAAAACTTTGATCCTGTACTCTCTGGCAGCTGTTTAGACTCTACAAATATCCCTGGCACTTTGGTCTCTGCTAGATTTGATGGACTTTATCCGAACTTCAGAAATCATCTCTGAATATTGATAGGGAGGTTTTAGTGGAAGCATTCAGCTAAAACAAGCCAGCAGAAGCGAGGGAAAGAAGGGAAAGAAAACATTAGAAAGGGTCATGGCTGGATTTGCTGAACAAATGAGCTCTCTGGTGACTATGAGATCTCATCATACTCCTCTCAATTTTGTTGTAGGAAGCAGGATAAGACAATGAATGACCTTCAAATACAGTGTGGAAGTATGCAGGCTGACTCTCAACAAGAAAACCCTCCTAAAAGGGAATAATCAGATTTCCCTACAGGAGATCTTTTTTCTATGCTGCTGTTTAATCTCTCCTACCATATAGCTGTGTGTACTTTTAAAATAGATCGATCATGCATTTAGGAAAAGAGAAAGGAAAGGAAGAAGGAGGCTGTGTGAGGAGGTTTGTGGCTGTAACATCAGCGTGAGGGGAGCAGGGGGTTGATCAGAGGCAGGCACAGCTGGCCTATCAATTTCTCCAGCTGTGTGGTACAGGCAAGGCAGTTATGGATACACAGGCAGGCAATACAGGCAGATCCAGCTGTGAACATGCCAACAGCTGCCTGCAGCCACCCCTGCCCATCTCACTGATGCTGTGCTTGCTGCAGCCACACACAGAGGCCACGGGGACTGGAGGCTGCTCAGGAAGGAGGGATGAGGAAATTCCCTTCCCAAAGCTTTTGCTCTCAGAACCAACAGGGCAAGGGACACTGGGAAAGAGGGAATCAGCCCTAGTTTGGAGGGAGAGGCTGCACCCTCAGAATGCAAAGGTGATTTATAAGAAGCTGCTCAGCCAGTTCCCATTCACTTCTGATGGGATTTAACTGCTCAGTTTTAAAATGGTTTCAGACCTTCAAGTCAGAGCAGGGGACTCATCTCCACTAAAGAGATATTTTTGAAGCTAAATTTACCCAAAGGCCAAAATCTGAAAGAGGTAATTTTTCTCCAGGGTTAAGAATGACCAACCCCTTAGAGCAGTTATAACATCAGGTCCTAACCCTGAGTTCCTTTCCCTCGTCATGAAGTCTTTTACCTGTGTCCCTTAGGGTTTAACTTTCACCCTGATTTTCTAAGCAAGGAAGAGTGTGGGCTGGGTCTCTATCAGACCTGTTTTATCCACTGCATTCACCCTGACATAAAGACAAAGCCTGAACAATTAAAAATTAAATCCTAGACTAGTCAGTACAGGATCCAACACAGATACAATCTAACCTTACTCTCTATGGTTCACTTTTTTTTTCTTGTTGTCTTCCTGCAAACAGGTCCCTGGGCTTTTTGATTTATACTTTACCATCTGAAATGCATAAAAGATGCGGCACTTTTGCTCCTCCATGAATCTTCCACAATTTTGTTCAAAATTTTACTGAAGATGACATGACAAATTACTGCCCGAGTCAATTTGTGCTGGAGGAGGGCATCATTAAAAAAACAGAACACTTGTGACACAAAAAAAGAGTAAAGGGAGGGTGGGGGAAACAATGAGCTCACGACCTCTTTGGATATATCACACTCCAAAGGCAGTGCCACCAGGATGAGACTGGCAGACTAATTACCCACACAGCAGATTGGCTGATTTAGGGGAAAGGGAGAACTCAACAGCTCCTTTGACCCACCCAGTAGGGCTGCACTGTCTCTTGTTATCAATTCTGGGGAGAGCAGAGGAGCAGAAGGAGGTAGGGTGGTTCACAGCATCACTCAGGGCTGAGCCTCCACAGCCATGCCATGTCCCATTGCTGTAACTGTGCCCTGCTCCCCTCCTCTGGCAGCCCCTCCTTGTTTCCTCACCTTACTCTAACCCCAAATTCATGGGCACGTAAGAAACCGTTTGGTTATGGCAGGTACTTCACTGTTTGCACCGTATAAAGAATATTTTGTCTTTGGTGCAGCTCAGAACAGTCAAGTAACAACAGGTAATTTGATATAAAGAGAAAAATAAACATATAACATGCTCATTTTATTTTCCCAATGAAAAGCGCCATGGTAAGCAGTATTACTATGAGCCGTGTTGCCACGTGTTCCTCCTCACAGGTTTTTCAAAGGTGCTGGAAGGAGAGCTCGTTTCTGCAATGAATAGTGTCCCTGGTGTTTGCTTCTGTATCTCGTTTCAACACTTTCTGCAGACAGAAAACTTGTATCCCTGTTGCAGTCCTGGGGACATTTTTCTTGGTAAACAGCGATTTTCACTGCAAATGCCAAGGTATCAGCCGGGATCAAATTCTGAAATGCTTGTGAAAATATCTGATTTCACACATGGCTGCTAGCAAAGTAAATATTAGCTAGGTTACCCACAGTTCTGGGCAGCACTTGGATCTGGTATGTTTGGTCTCTATTGGTCCTGCAGGAATTTTACCCTATTTATTTTCTTTACTAGATCCATTGCTGTTCTGAAGTGCCTGATGTCATGTTAATTTAGTGTTTCAATTTCTCACCTAGAACGGAATCATTTCAGGAGTGACTTTGTAATTTACCTTTCACTTCCTAAGAAAATCTGTCTCAAATGGTGTTTTTGCACACAGATTAGAGCAATTAGAAGATCCTGAGTATTATTTCTGTTTACCCTTGGCTTTCTGGGAAAAGAAAATGCAGAAGAACACATGGGGTTTAGCACAAGCAAAATCCAGTGATCTTTTAAAATCACTGCACCAGGCTTAACAGATGCACCCTGCCTAGATGCACCTGGAGTGCTTCTGAATTTACAATACACAGAATGTCTGGCTTAAAAAGTCTATTTTAGGTACAGTGACTGCAGGACACAGCTGCTGTGCTAGCAAACATCCCAAGTGCACCTTAATGGGCATGGTCTGCTATGCACCCAGCCTGCGTCCAGGTAAAAGCCAGCTTGGCTCACAGCCAGACCTGCTCCAAGGGGTTCAATTGCAGCATTTACCCAGCAGCTGCTTCCAAGGAGGCTCCCTGTGGAAGGCCCTGCAAGGGTTGTTGCATCCTAAGCCCACCTGGAATTCCTGTGGTCTAAAGGAATTCCCATTAACTTCCTCAGCACATTGCTAATTTTCAGGGATTTCAGTTGGAAAGGGCTTCCTGAGCTATTGAGTCCCAGCACCATGGCATTCAGCCCCACTTTGGCTTACTGTCCCTTCTGAAGAGGAGGTGGTGACATAACATGGTGGATTTAATGATGAGAACATCTTAATTTCCACCCTAAATTTACCTGCAGGGGACTTGGTACCCTTTTTCCTATCTGAAGTACATTTCTAGCACCTGCATATTCCTTTACTCCAGTCTTGATCCCCATTCCAGTGTTGATCTCTCAGATCTCTTTTATCCCTCTTGCAAGAAAAGAGCAGCCCTGTAAACAGAGTGTGATGGGAAGTCTGGGACTAATGGGGAGAGATTTTACCCTTCTTTCTTTCACAGCTGGAGAGAGGCAGGGCCTGGGAAGGGGGTGCTGGCTGGAGAAGAGAACCTTCCCAGAGAAACCGGGCAAGCACAAATGTCAGATCACCCTGGCTCTCTGTGGGGCTGCTCCAAGGAGGATGTTTGGGATGCAGGGAAGAGCTCTGCACCTCTAGGCAGTGCCATGGAGCACTGGGACAGCATCTGAGAGAGGCATCAACTAAACTGGTCCCAGTCTAAGTGGGAGCCGCCCATGCCAGTGCAAATCAGTGTCAGCAAAAGCCAAGTCCAGATGTGTGAGTCCAAACAGCTGGAGGAAACAGCAGCAGCCACAGAGCTGCACAGGGCAGCAGAGCCCACTGAGAAGGCAGAAAGGAGAAATGAGGCCTCTTGAAAGCTGGTCTGAGATGAATTTCTGGATGGGACTTGGGTTAGAGAGTTGTCCCCCCCTGCATTTGCATCTAACAGCTGGTCTCCACACGTACCTTCGCTTAACTTGGTCCTTCCCCTCCCAGTTCCCACTTTCCTCCATTTTTAGCTGTCTCACAGCTGAACACAGCATGCAATCCATGCCCTCCCCCTCCATTATTCCAACACCCCCTGTCTCTTGAATTCCTTTTTTTTCCATGAGCAGCAGTTGAGGACACAGATTGTCTGAAAACTGTGATGCAGTATAAACAATACCAAAAATAGATTTCTAAAGAACCAAAAGGAACCTGGTAAACCCTGAAAGATCAAAACCACTTTTCTCACTTCTTCACACAGGAAAAAAGGAGCCACCTGCTCTCACATGCCTGAAGCAATCACTGCCTGATAGGGTTCTTTGCAATGACCTCCCCATTCCCTTGCTCCAAAGCTTCCCTTCAAGCCCTTGAGACCTGTGCCATGTCCACATCTTCTCTGCTAACCTGGTGATGGACAGCCCTGCCCTCAGCACCTCAGATATGCATTCACTCCTTCACTCCCTTCCCTGCTGTGTCACTGGAGGGGGCTGTAATTTTCCAGGGTTGCTTTGTTTCATTGGAAGCAATACTCCCCATCTCCCAAACTCCTCCTAACTTGGTTTATCTATTCCACACACATGCTGCTCTCTAATAACAGTAGTGCAAGCCCAGTAGCAGATTTTGTCATCTTTCAGGAGGCAGCTGATAAATTAGATTGGATGTTCAGTCCCATCGTGGAGCCGCAGACCTGCAGGACCCTGGGCACACAGGCACAGTCCCCATTTAACCCTGAGACTTTTTATACCTTCCTCGTTATTACTGTGTAGCAATTCCTGAGCAGAGTAAGCTGTCCTGTGAAAATGGCCAGAAAACCCCAGGTTTGGGAGTTTTGGTTACCCTGAGAAGAGTTTCCCTTTCCAGTGCCCAGTTTCACACATGTGCAAACTGGGCTTCAAGAAAGGACAATCTTTTCAAGGCTTCCCTTAATACAAGAGATGCTTAACCAGTCATCCACTCCTCACCTTTAGCTCCTCTCCTGAAGGAAGACATGAATTACAAAGTGTCTGGGGGGAAAGGCTGCCCAGGAAGGCTCCTTTTCTTTAGGTTTATACCTGGAGCATCTAAAGAAACCCAACAGAGCTGGGACCCAGCCAGCCTGCCAGGAAAGGAAAGCACTTGGCAAACACCAGTGCACAGTCCAGATCATCCCATATGCCTGGGCTCATGGGAATTCATGCCCTGCTCCAAAAGTTCAAGGGTATCGAGATCAGATGTTTTGATTGACCTCATTAGATATAAAGGGACCATCTGCAAAAGCTCAGATCTGGCTCCAAGCTTCTTCCAAGTCCAGGTTTGGGATTTTGATTTGAACCTCTGCCTAACTCGTTCAAACTCTGCCAGGGCACAATGAAAGCATGGTGCAAGATACCAAGAATCCTTTCTTGGATCCAAGCTGAGCTCAGCTCCTACTCCGAATCCCTAATTCTGGCCTGGCTTTCAGGTGTGCCCACCACCCTATGGCTCTCCTGCACACCCCAGCCTCTCCCTCCTTGCTTCTTTTCCACCTATCTGCCACACTAAGGAGCCTCTCAGAATGCCTATTAATAGAGTATACAAACCTGGAAACCAGTGAGTAGTGATGCATACACAAACTGTCTCTGCTTGCAAAGGTATGTGGCAAGGGATCCCTTCCAAAGCAAATGTGGAAGATCAACAGATTCAGCACACTCCCAGATTCCCTGTAGGTCTCACAGAGGCAAAACATTTCATAAACAGTGAGCAGCTGTGACAAGAGACCTTTTCTCTTTCCGTTATCCCTGAAAAAAGAATTGCATCTTTGAGATCCCATTGACAGCCATTCTCCCTTAACAATCTGCTTGACTCAACACAGGCCATGCTCTTGAGACTTGTTAAGGGAGGGGTGGGAAAGACATCTCCACACTGTTCTCTTCTTTCCTCCTTCCTTCCTTTAATCAAAGAAAGAAAACAGGGAGGGATAAAAAAGAAAAAATAATAAAAAATAAAGCAAGGAGGAGGAGGAGGGGTACCAATAGCCCCCTCCTCCCCAGTCCTTGTCTTTCTCCCCTATCTTCCTGGCTGTCAGATGCTCTGACATTCCTTGCACGTAAGTGTTTTGCTTCAAAAGTTGGAAGAGAGGGAGAAAGAGAAACTGCCTAGCACAGTCCCTGTTGATAAGGTTCAAAGCAGACAGAGATGCCTCAGAAGCACATGTGGTCTCTCCCTCTCTCCCTGCTACAAGAGAAAAAAGAAGAGCTAAATTCCATGGCAGACTTTGCTTCCTTGTGCCGCTGTTATCTTCCCTTGCACACAGGCTGGAGGTAGGGGAAAAGATAGAAAATGTCCTGTTTACCTTGCAATTTCTCTCCACCCCCAGCCCCCTTTGAAATGTCATCTCTAAGCTGCTTTTTCAGACCCAATTTTTAATGGCATTTGTAAAATGAAAGAAAAAAATTAGGCATGTTTATCTGCCAAGCTGTTGTTTCCCCCCCCACCTCCTGGCATTGTTTTACAATTTTCCAGAAGTTAGGATGAGCCCAGCTGAGGTTAGTCAAGCAAAAATCCTGTCAAAAATCCTGTCAAAAATACCATACTGTTATTATTTCCCCAACTTTGTCATTATCTGACTTTCCCCTTTCTCTACCCATTGATAAATCCCTCTCGTTTTTCCTCCCTGCTTAGCATTGGAGTAGAAGCACTACCACACCACTCACTTGGGGAACCGAGCCAAGAGTGCTCTGGCCTAGCAAAATCATCACAGCCATCTGTCTGTTTGTTGTGCTGGAGGAGAAACAAGCACATGCATTTACTCAGAAGAATGAAACCCAAAAGCCATGAAAGTCAGAAAGTAGCCACCAGGATCAGCAATCCCAGAGAATATTAACATAGAGTTTCAGTCACTCTGCTGGGATTTCAGATGAGCCTGGTGAACTAAAAGCTCTCTCCTTATTGCCTTCAAAGGGGAATTAAAATAGCTAAGAGCTTGGAAGAGGGAAGCCAGCAAAAGTTAAAGAGCTCATCAGGCTGCCCTCTCACTTCCCATCTGTCTAACAGGAGCCTCAGTCTGCTCAAGGTGGAAGATTCCCTTCAAGGGCACCTTAGGACAGCCCCAGCTGCCATGGGGGTTAATTTTTGCTTTCTGGTTGAGTTGGTTGGGGCTCAGGCGTGGGGTGGGTACCTTGGGATCCCCAGGGGAGCTCCATCGGCTCCTGCCTCTCTCTGGAGCCTCCTCCCTCACAGCTGAGGTATGTAGAGAGTTTAGAGCTGGTCTTTGTAAGAAAAGCCCAGCCTGCACCTCCTTCTCCCTTCCTAACTAGGAATAAGGCTCTGATTGTCTCATCCCACTATGATTGATGAGGGCAAAAGTTTCATCTCTCTTGGAGCTGCTCCTCCGGAGGAGACCTCTAAGTTTGCATCCTTCATGAGTCCTTTCATTGATGCTCTGAGCTCTGAGCTGGGTTAGCTCTGCACCCATCAGAGAAGAGGTGGCTGGAGGTAGGAATGGTGCCTGGAGAGGGCTGGACGTGAGGGGACAAGAAGGGATTTATCTCTGCAGTGAGTATCAGTGTATTTATCTTTCTCTCCTGTTGTTGCATCAACTGCCTGAGATGAGTTAGCAACTCAGCAGCAGCATTTGAGGAGCACACGAAATGGTTTTGTCAAAATATGAATGATAAGAAAAGCCCTTGGTGTTATCAGTGTTTACTAGGGAAAGCTGGCATGGGAGGAAAAAAACCCCTGACTTACCCCAGGATGTTAACTACATCCAGATTGTCACTAAAATAACAATTTATACCAGACATTAAAAATTCTCTTTCCTATGCAGCAAGGAATTCAGACTATACATGGAGAATATTTCCATGCACAGCCATACAGTCACTCCAGGAGGGCACTGGAGGCTGCAGGCTGTTTTCAGGAGGGAGGATTTTTTTACTGAAAATAATAAAATAGTCCCTGATACTGGTAGCTGGATTTGGTGTCAGTATAGTGAAAAATTCTTATGTCCTTTCCTGGGTGTTTCCTGCCAAATGAGAAGAAACTTGGAAAACTCTGAAAAGTGAAGACACAGTCCAGCTTCTGCTTGGTCTGAATGTCCAAAGGCAGAAGACCTCTACTCATTTAAAAGGTAAGGGGTATTGATGCTATTGAGCTCTCTTCATCCTTCTGATGAAGAGTGTCACATGTGCTGGTTGACATTTAAAGCTTCCCTACCCCAGACTGTCCTGGAGATGCTGCTGAGGGATGACTTCACATGGAAAGCTGCTTCGTAATTCTTCATGGAAAGTCTTTGCAGGGGAAAGCACTGACCACTCTTCCCAGCTGGCCAAGTGAAGCTTCATAAAGATAACTGGCCCCTATCCATGATTATACATTTGTCCAGCTTGGCTGGGAAGATTTATCTGACATCTGAACAATGAATCCCTAGTCTGAGGATCAATATCCACAGTTGAGACCTTCAAAAACAGCCCAGGAGTGTGACAGGAGAGCTGAGTGCTCTGGGGTTTCTTTGCTGTCCCTACCCTGTGAACAGTCCTTACTGTGGGTGAACATTTCACTGCACCTGGTTCAGTCCCTGTGCCAGAAAACATCCTGCTTACTTCATCATCCTCTCTTCCTCCTCACACAGCACACCTTGTTTCCCAGTTCACAAACATGCTGCAGTGCCAAGGAATTTCTCTGTAAATTACAGTCATCAAGAAACAGAGTGTAGAAGTTGTTTGCCCATGAAGGTAAGACACAGTGGGAAAAGGGACTGGTCTGTGCTAGGGATGGCTCTGTGCAGCCTGTGGTGACAATTCTGCATTGCAGCGAGGGCATTTCACAGCCAGAGGAGCAATACTCCAAAGCAGCGGGACCCTTGCTTGGAAAGTGAGTCTGAAATAATTTCATAGCTGCCTCCATCTTCCCTTTTCAGCTCACAGGCACAAGAGTGCAGATGCAAACTTCAGCCTGCTAATGGAGCAGTTTGGGAACACCTATACAAGCTGCAATTCAGGACCTAGTTCCCCAAGTGCACATTTCAGACTCTGTTGCTGTAAAAGAATCATTTGGGCCAGAAAACAACTTACTGCAGAATAATAAAGGCAGGAGACTTGGACTTTATAATCTGTTCTGAAGAATGCGAGTTCACTTACTACACAGTGAAGCAGCAATAAACTTCCCAGTAGGTAAGAGCAGACCCATGCTGGTTACCACTGTACATCACAGCTAGCCTCACCTAGCCTGTCTTGCCTCGGGGCATGAGATCAGCTTGTTCTGCAAGTCACCTGCACTTGAGGCAAAAAAACTAAATTTCTTGCCCATAACATCTGAAGCAGACATTTCAAAGTTCAACATCTAGTCTGTTTTCAATTTTTCCTTCAAATACCAGAAGTGAATGCACCACATTATGGACTAATAGCCTGTCAAATTTAATTTCTTAAGATGAGGTTGCTTTAGAGCCAAGTGAATGAAAAGGAAAAAATACCCTGTCCAAACCCACTAAGTTGTTATTTTTATGCTTGTATAGTTACCTGAAAATTTGAGCTTTTCTTTAATCTTTTGGTTTAACTATATGGCAAACACATTGCTGTCAGTCTAGGGCATTATATGCAGAATTTGATCTTCCAGTAGGTCTTCATATTTAAACTGTAATGAAATGAATTTCATTAGAGTAGCACAAGGTCCAGTAAGGGGCAGAGTCCTTTTCTGTACTTATTGCTGAAGATCAAATACACACCTTCATTTTCTCTTACTTGAAGTGTCTGCACTACCTGTTGGGACAAGGCTTCTCACTTCATCTGTGTTGTGGCCCATCTGAAGGTCTCAGAGACATGAAGGTTTATTAATGCTCTTCAGTCCTAGGAAGGGGCCTCACCTCACCAGCACACATGGGCTGTCCACCATGGGATGATAACCACTGCTGGCACAGAGAAAACTGGGCCCTTTTGGTGGCATTTTGGTGCAAACCTAAACCCAGGCTCTCATCTCTCACCCTACTGGAGGATAAATCTCAATTTTTGACAGGAGGTTATGGTCTGATGCAAGTTCATACACATGGGGAAAAAATCTCAGAAAAGCCTCAGTGTGCAAACCTTTGGTGAGAATACCTTGTAGCTCAGCTGCTAAAACAGCAAAAGTTTGGGTTTGAGCATCCCTTAGTGCCTTGACCCTGAGACTGTGAAAGGGAGGACAAGGATGGGGGAAAAGGATAGCAGAGCCATTGAGGATCTGGGTGGCAGAAAAGGAGCCTCAAACCATCCAAGGAAACTTTTATCAAAACAGAGCAGCAGTAACAGCAGAGGCTCACAGTAAAGATGATAACCCTACTGCTGTCAGTAGCTAGGATATGACACCTGTGGAGGCAATCTAAACATTTCAACTCTCCCAATTAGCCAGGTAATCTGTGTGCTTTTTTTTTTTTTTTTTTTTTTTTTTTGCTATTTTGGGGGGGGGGGGAAATTACTTAAGAAAACACAAAGCTAGAAAATTACTTGGGTGGAAACATCACTATCAAAAAGAAAGTTACTTTGGACAAATGCCAAAAAGAGAGGCAAACAAAAATTAAGACTGTCTGTGAACCAGTGGAAAACCTTTTGAAGTAACTATAATCATTCTTGATGTATTATCAGACAGACCAAGTCCAGCTCTGATCTGCTAGTGTTTTTCATCTGCAGTTTCCAGCATGCTTTATAGCCTGCCTCTGCCTCCTTTCTTATAGGAAAGCAGAAGAGAAATTTGTTATGGCTGAGTGCCTCAGGTCACACAGCCAGCCAGTGACTGGCAGAGATACCAAGCCTGCTGCCTCCCAGAAGCAGCCTAATTTATTGATTTTCCTCATGTGGGTGTAGACTGTTGCTAATGAGAAGAAAGATGGGTGAACAAAAATTATTCCCAGCTCCTACCACCTACCAGAAATATCCAACCAATTTTGTCAATGGCTGATTTTCCCCTAAGTCTCTCTCATTTCCACCTTGCATACCCTGGCTGGCTCAATCCTCTCTCCTCAGCAGTGATTTCACTGCCCTACATTGTGCTGAGGATAATATCAGCCCTTTCTGTATCTAGAGGTTGAAATATTTATTGGGTAACAGGGTGTTTCTGAAATGATAAGAAAATTTGTAAAATACATAGTTATTTGTGGAAATTATCATCAGTAAACAAGTTACCAGCCAAGAGTTTCCAATTTCTAGTTAAGCCATGTCGAAAGAAAAACATGGCCTGAAAGAAAGGCTTGAGGAAATTTTACCAAACTTCTTCAAACTTTTTAAGTGATAACACACTGGTTTTACAGCACACACATAAACCCATGCACAGTGAGATAAAAGTTTTGCTCTCACGTTGGCATACCAGAGTAAATGGCTGGGATTCTGAAGTCTCTTGCTAAACCCACATTTTGCTTGGTTCAGGTTGGTTTTGTGTGCAGTTCATCAGCACAGGGCAGCTGAAGGTGGGCAGCATTACTGGCCCCTCCTCCAATGCTGAAAATTACCTTCTCAGAGGGAAAAGTCCCAAATTCCCTTTTCAGAGCCTCCAAAGAGGCTTTAAAAGTGGCTGTAGTGGGTTTGGCAGTTGTGCCCGGTAAAGGGGAGAGTGGTGCCCGTTCATTTCCGTGCTCATTCAGGTCTCCACCTTTGTGGCCAGTATAGTTTTCATGTGGATGGACTGGTGCTGGTGCCTGGGGCTTTGAGGAGCTCAGTGGCAGGATTTGGGAGGGAAGGGTTGCAATAGGAAGGGCAGTGAGTGATGGTGAAACGTGGCGTGTCCACAAATAAATGTGGCCATTTCCCTCCCCCTGCTCTCTGCCTTTTCTATTTCAATACACACAAGCCCTGATGTTAATAGAGCTGACTTCAGAGAGGCAGCAATCACAGCAAGCATGAAGATCTGGCTATTAGCCTGGAAATAAGATGAACAAATAGCCTTGGGAAACTGCTTGCCTGCTATCTCTCCAACCACAGCCCCTTGCTCCTCCACTGAATTGGTGCTCCTCCTACAGATTGGTTACACCACTGAACTTGTTTTCCCTCTCTGTCCCATGTCCATCCCAGTCTCTGTGAAGGTGTCAGTATAGTGCAGTGCCCTTCAGGGGCCTGATGTCCAGGGCAGACCTCAGACACATCCTGAATCTCCATCCAGAGCCAGCCTGGTGCTTCCCCCACCCCTGCACCACGCTGAAGAAGGAATCCAGGGCCGCAGGCTGTGCAGGAGTCACAGTTCCCTCTGTAGTCTCCAAAGTGGACAGTCAGGGATGTAGGTCTCACTGCAGGAGATACCTGTCCCTCCTGATGTGAACACATCCAGAGCCTGGTTCCTCTTGGCTGGGTGCCTCTGCAGGCTTAGAGCCAAACACTGGGAAACATGAGATAATGGGCACTTGGGTGGAATTTGTGCTGGCTGCATCCAACCCATTTAATATGTCCTCAGAAACTCTATTTTTTTCAGAAGAAAAGCAGAAAACAAGGGATGGTTCTCCATTGTTCTGCACTTCACTGGCAATAGAAATGGAAAATATTCTCGTCCAAGCCAAGAGCTGCTCAACACTTTTGGGAATAGGGAGGTGTAAAAGTTGTCTGCCAGCTGCCTTATTCCTTCTTCCTGCTTTTTAGTCCAAGGATGGGATTTATTGTGCAGCCAACAACTGGATGCCTCACCTGCATCTGCTCTCAGCCATGCAGTGCAGTCCTGTCCTCTCCACAGCACTGCCTGGGGGAGCTGAACAAGCAGAGTTATTCACTTCTGCAGGGTTGCCTCTATTGCACTGTGCTGGGAAGTTTCCCCCCATAAATCAATAGGCTGCAGGAGGTCTCTGATCTGAGTGTGTGTGATAAGAAGTGGCCAGCACAGAAGCTCTGCCCATCCTGCTCCCCTCCGCAGCTCCTCTGAGAGGTCCATCCATCTCTGAAGTGGCTGAGGGTCACGTTGGAAGGCAGAAAGTAGAACAGCCTTTAAGCCAGTGGCTTAAAAGTTTTCAGGCTTCCAAGTACAGAATCATTAAGGTTGGAAAAGGCCTCCAGGGTCATGGAGTCCAACTTTTGACCAAGTATTCGGGTAATGGAAATACTGGCAACCAGACAGCATCAGAGAGGAATTGCTCTGGAGAAATCAAAACTTGGAGGATGGATCAATGGCAACACAGGGTGGATCCTCTCAACCAGCTTATTCACCTGTGCAGGAAAACTGGTTCTCAAAAGGCAGATGTAAAACGATAGGGCGGGGATGCTCTTTGTATGAACCTAAGCATCCTTCCTGGGAGTAACAGAAACACCCATTAGCTTCAAAGCCTGGGTTGTTTCTGTCTCCCTTTGAGAGAAGAGAGCCTCAAGGAGCGTTTGGAAGGCTCCAGAGAGACGTTCTGTACTGAGTACAAAGGAGAACAGGCCAGAAACCAGCCTCCCTGCTCATGCCAGCCCTGTAGTTACGGGAGGCTGGGTTTTGTGTGGGAAGGACACTTCCTGGGCCATTTGCAAAGGGATTGGGAAAAGCTGCCACAAATACATTGCAGTGAATAATCCCCTGCCAGATCACAGATGATTGAGGGGGATGGGGAACCTCAGACATTTAAGTTGATACCTAATAGGTCTTTTCCACCTCTGATTTCTATGATGTGCTGTACACAAAACAACAAGCAGCAGCTAAAATCAATGCACAGCCAGAGCCAAGTGTGGAGGTTTTAATCAATCTGAGAAGTCGTTTATTGTGAGGATCCAACAAAGCCACAGAGATTATCATTACTACACATGAAACAGGGACAGGGAAAGCAAAAGGGAAGCATTGAGCTCCAGCTTTGTGGGGACTGAAAATTGTACCTACTGCTTCTGTACCTGTCAGAATTAATAGTGGCATAGAAAGAATAAATAACTTGGGCAGGGGTGTGGAGAGAGGGGATCATTAAGTCCCAGGTATTGATCAATGCTGGGTTTAGAACAGGAATAGCTTTTGACTACCTATGCTTGGGAAGGAAAGCTTAGCCCCCAAGGTAAATGATGTTTTCCACTGACACATCTGGGCGAAACATTGAGGAGCTGTGAGCAGACTGTCTTGTGACTGAAGGGACAGTGTATATGAAAGCAGATCTTCAGGACTTGGAAAAATCAATAAATAAATACCCTGCACACCCATCTCCTTTGCAAGTCCGAACTGGCCATTCCTCTTTCCCTCAGAAGGGTTTAAAGAGGATGGAGTATGGAAAATGCCAATAACTGGGAGCAAACAGAGCAGAGATGGGTGCCATGCCCTCTGAGTGCTCCTGCCTCTGGACAAAAAACACCTCTGACTCCAGAAAGGGGATCTTGTCTTTGTTTCCAGCACACACTAGATGCCCAGGTCTAAGCAGATTTAAAATTAAAATTGGATCCAACTTCCGAGTCTGGACCAGTTTTCTTCTGAATGTAAAACAATAGGGACCTTCAGGCTCAGGCAAGAGCAATTGCTGTGCTGTGCTGGTGGTGACAGAAGTAGCCCTGATGTTGAACAGCAAGGAACTGTAGTTCATAAATGATGACCTCATAAAGAATATTGTTGCATCTCAATATGATTACCAAGTAGATGGTAATTAAACTTCAGCAATTTCAGGAACACAATAATTTTCATTACACAATATTTGGAGGGGTTGTAGAGGTAACGGAAGGAACTACATAATCTAATAGACCTTTGCAAGACCTTTTCCATCTTCATCTTCTTTGATGTTCTAAATGTAAAACTGAACAGAACCATCACTCCAAGCAATAAGGAAAAATGCACGTTGTAGCAGATGTTCACAGCTGCCCAGAAGAAAATGGGAGGATAGTGTAGACTTGGCTCAGTTCTCTGTCCCACCAGGACAAACCCAGGGTTTCTATACCTTCCCAGGCTCCCAATTCCCTCAAACATTTCACTCTCTTCTGTTAGGACACCTAAAGTCTTCCTACTTTCCCACCCAGCTCAGGATCACAGCGGCTGAGGTGGCTGCATAGGGACAGGGACACTGAGCAACATCAGACATGGGACAAGGCCCAAGGCCTGGCTCACTGGTGCTTCTGATCTTCCCTTTCCATCCCCACACAACCCAAAGGCCACCGCAGCTGCGGCCAACTTGGCTTTCAACTGACAAAGGTCAGCATGGGTTCAGGGCTTTTTCACCACTGGGTGTTTTCCAGAAGTCTGGAAAACTCTGTCCCCAACAGCCCCTTCAGCCCCAGCAGTTACCATGGGTTTGATATCCAGGAGATCTTGTTTGAAAGCTCACATGGGCATGGCTGTGGAGCAGAGCCATCTCTCAGTGACTGCTCCTTGTCTGCCTTACTGCAGGGCAGGTTCTGAATTCCCTGAGCACATACTGGTTGAGGAGGCCATGGCTGAACCCCATTTATGAAATTCCAGACAATGCAGTGCAACAAGAGCCAACGTTCTGCTGCTCTTTAGCCATGTCTCCATTTATGTCAGCATCCCTGCATTTGGCATCCTCCTTTTTATTCCAAAACTTTCAGTGCTGTGGCCATGAGAAATAACATGCAGAACAAAAGCCACATGGAGGAGAAATCCCGAACAAAACAAAACATTAATTTATCTCTCTTTAATGTATCTTTTCCCCTTTCCCTCCCCATAAGAGGAGATGGTGGGGGCTGGCAAGGGTGAGGGACGATCCCAGCAGAACAGCCTAACTATAAAAATATGAGTGCAGTTGCTAAAAGCCCAATCTATTTTCAAATGATGTGCTCTAATGGAATGTTGCTGTACATCTTTTGATGAGACAGGAGTCTATTTAAAAAGACAGGCGCTTTCGAATGTGCTTTTAAACCCCGTCTGTCAATTAGAACAACATCAAGGGTTCAGTGGCTGGGAAAAAAGATGACAGTAATGAAAAGCTGGGAGGGCATCAGAAGAAAAGAAAGATAAAGACAAAAAAAGGTGGGGGGGAGGGGGGGAAGACAGTAGGAAAAGAAAGAAAACCATATTAAAAAAAAAAAAAGAAAGAAAAAGGAAGTGAAAGGGCAGAATAAAGATTTATAAAGAATAGAGGAGAATAAAGATTCATGAAACAAGATTGCACTCTTTTACCCCCAAAATTATATCTTCATTCACTGCCAAGAAGGATGCTGAGTACAGAGAAAGCAGAAAATGCAATGCCTCTTAAAATCTGATTCCCTGCATTACTCAGCATCTCTAAGTGAGGGAGAGGAAAGTGTTCTTCAGCCTTTCCATGGATGGATGCCATGCTGGGACCTCTTCCTGCAGCTCTGCTATGAACCTGAGCAGACATAGGAAGATAATTTAATCTTTGAGAAGCACTAAGGTGAGGATCACTGCAGGAAAAAGTCTATGAGGAAATTTATAACTGGTATTAAGTGCAGGATGCAGAGAGCAGTAAATAAGTCACTGGGCCACAAAGTGAACATGGCAGGAAAAAAAATTTGGGCTGGGCTGTCCCTAAGGAAATGATATTTCTCCTCCACACGGGAGGTGTCAAGAAAGGTGAAGGTGGAGGTGGGCACATCCACATTAGAGGTGAGAACTGTGGAAAGAAAGTAAAAATCATGTGTGGTTTTGGTTTGATCTCCCAAGCCCAATGCCCAAGATGCAAGACTCAGAGGTCCAAATACTCCCATAAAAGTCAGAGACAGAGTTTCTATGCCTCATTTCCCTCTGGTGCAGACAGCTCTGACATGCAGGGTCTCTTGGAGCCCACCTGTAGCAGGGACTCCACATCCACACCATGCCGTGGTACCTGTAGTAGCTGCTGTCCTGCAGGAGGAGCAGAGGTTTTGGCAGAACAAGTTGTGTTTCACACCTTTTGCCCTGGAAAGAACAGGTGCACTTGCTAAGAAGCAGTCCTGAGCTCTCACTCATATTGCTGGGATTTAGAGACTTCTGTTTTGCTCGTTCCTACAGCAGCACATTGTTTATGGCCTCTGTTGCAGCGAGTCTTAAAAAGTCATAACATTTAACATATCCAGCTCCTCCAGAAACTAAATAAATCCTCTTCGCCAGTTCCCTTTGCTGCTTGCGGAGCTGCTGGTGAGAGGCAGTACACTATTTCTCCAGGTTTAGCTGCAGGCCCTAACTCAGGTTGGAGCAGAGCGTGCTGGCAGAGCAGGGAGCCACGGGCAGGGTTGGTGCTGCAGCTGGGTGCCTTGCAGGAGCCCACAGGCATCCTGGGCTGAGCCTGCACTCACTCTGCTGAGCTCCCCACGAAGGTACAACCAAAGGGGGGAGGTAAATTAGACCTGTGTGATGGGGAATCCTCTCTCCAGATTAGACCCAAGTGGATTTACACGCCTTAATAAGAAGAGCTGGGGGTTTTCAGTGTCTTTTCTCACGTGATGTTTGAAGAAAGGGATATGCAATCTCTCTCTCATGTGGCAGTGTAATTAGGCAGTGTAATCTGCAGGGAGGGAGGTAAAAAAAAAGCAGTGAGCTAACTTGAAATGCTTTTTTTTTTTGCATCATCTGCTGATGTATGGTAACATCATCATCTGATGATGTATTGTTGCCTACTCTGGTAACTTCCTCATGTATCTCTATCCTATTTCTGGACAAAGCAGTGCTTGTTCAGCCAAGAAAACACTTTACAAGTATCAGCCATGCAAAGACATTAATTGGGGATAAATACTAGAGCTGAAGTTTCCCCAAGTTAGACAAGAGAATCAAGAGCCCCAAAGGCCCTTTTACGCAGCTCCCTCAGGCATTACTCCATACATATAACAAAAATACTGCAGGGAAACAATTAATGGCAGAGCTGGCTGCTGCAGGAGCATTATGGCCACAAAAATATGAACCTCTTATCAGGCCTTAGCACCCACAGGCATTCCTTTGAGTTCAGTGAAGGCTTCCTTGGCAGCCCTTATATTCCAGGGTGGAATGTAAGGGTTTAGGAGATAGATATATATAGATATAGATATATAGATATATATGTGGAATATATATACTGGTTTAGGATAAATAATTAGATAAATAGAGCTCCCTTGCAAGAGGCTGTCAATATTTACTGTCTCTGAAGCAGAGGGGTCAGTGTCCCCATCCCTTGAGGACCAGGCTCTTCCTCTCTGTGTGAGGAGAGGCACAGGACACGGCCAGTGCAGAGAGGGTTTGGTGTGGGCATAGGATTGCACCAAAGCTCCCACTTGAGCTCAGCTCAGGCAGCAGCAGCACAGGAACCAGGTCTGGAGGCACAAAGCTCAGGGTTTGGGGGTCTGGGGTGGGTCAGGGGTCTCGTCTCTGTTTTCCTGTTTTCCTCCCCACAGAGACACCCAAACTCCACATGTTGAGATAACACCCTCCCATTTGGAGAATAACTGCACTGCAGAGTGTGAGGTGCTTGGAGGCTGTGGAACAGAGGTCTATGCAAGAACCTCCAAGGTATGTTTAAGCAGCCACCACTCAGATCTTCAGTCATCATTACCCAGGGAAACCAGCTGTTCTTCTGCTATTTATGATCTCCCCCTTAAATCTACCCTCCCTATGACTAAACCCACAGGCTTTAAAGTGTGCAGTGTATTGACATTTATATAGTACATTTCATACACTTCCTCTCAAAGCTTTTTACAAAGCCATGAATTACATACCTGTCACCCACTGAATTCATTCATCCAAAAAAGCAGCAGTCATTACCCACTCAGCAATAAGCCTCATAACACTGCCAGCCATTGGGTTTGGAGATGTGTGCACCAAAGAGATAAAGTTACTTTAATGCCATCTCTTCTTTTAATGCAACGAGGAGCAAGGGAGGGGAAGGATGAGGAGAGGGGGAGTAAATGATGGGTGGGAGGGTCTGGGTCTTTCTCCAGACCTAGATGCAGAGATGTAGCATATATTAACTGCCTAAGAGGCTGCAGCTGCAGGAAGGTAATTGTGCGAGTGGCAAGGTGCCTCCATCCTGGTCTGTAGGAGAAATATTAAACAATAGAATGCTTTGCATTTGTTTTGCTCCTTTCATTCCAGGATCCCAAAGTGCTTTTTAGACACTAATTAATTCTCACTAAAGAAAAAAACATATTACAACACCACCACAACTTTGGAGCGGTTCTCATTTTGGAGATGGAGGCGCTGACAGGTTTGCAAATTTTCTGCAGGCTGCAGGAAGAATTAATAGCAGAAATAAACCCTACCATCTTGGTTCCCAGCTCACAGGTCCACCTCATACACTCACCTCCTTTTCATCTACTCCTATCAACCCTGCTTCTTTTTAATCAGTATTCCAGTGGGATCTTTCACTGCTGAGAAAAGGCTGCCTTAACTTTTGTCTCAATGAACCAAACATATGCACAGCATCTAATTAATATCCCTGGACTTGATTGCAGGCAGGAAAAAAAACCTTTCTCCAGATTCCAGTGATTTTAGGATGCATTTTCCACCAGCCCTGTGAAGCCCATCTGTGTTGAGGGACTGGAAGCAATCAGTTCAAAGACAAAAAGACTGAACTCAATCTGCTGCATCCTGCACAAGTCCTGGATTTCCCCTGAATGGAGTAAACCCTGTGGTGTGCTGCTTTTGAGCCAGCTTTTACCCAAACTTTAACCCTAATTCCTCCTTCCCATACTGTGCTGCAATGGCATTTTTGATTGCAGGATTCAAGAGATTCAGATTTTGATAGTCCAAAGCCTACCCCAAACCTCAGTGGAAAAGGGCTCCCCCTGCCCAGAGCAGATGAAGAAGAACTGGGAGGGGACCCAGCATAAATCACCTCTTAAGAGATGTATTTAGTTGATGGACTGAAATTGAACTGTCGTAAAGTGACAGCTCCTGGTCTCACTTGAACTCTCCAATTTCAGAAGAATTCAAAAGCAGGGCTGAATGAGAGAAATCACTAAACTGGAGAAAGGAGTTAAATGGGTTTTTTTTCTCTTCATGTTGCTAGTTCTAATCTGCCTTTTGTAAGACCAAGTCCTTCTTCAACCCCCAGGACACCAAATACATGAAAGGTGTTGCTCTGCAAGAAGAAAGAGCAGGAAACAAGGTATGAGAAAATAAATGCTCTCTTGCTGAAGGCTGCCACCACCTTCATCTTTCCTGTTCCAAGAGAAGCCAAGAGGAAAATGGTCTCTTTTTTTCCCCTGGTGCCACTTTCAAGTAGTAGCAAACTTATTTCCAATAGATGAGTTTCATTTTAGAAGGGTGGTAAGAGATTTACCTTCACCAAAAAAATCAGTCTGAAAAAATTCTGAAAAACCACTGTCAAAATATGATCAGCTCATAATTTTCAGTCCATGAACCATTTTCTGGACTGTTCTGTCAGTGGTTGGAAAGGATAAGCCCATGTCAACACCAGATGCTCATAAAAACTGTCTTTGCCCAAATCCTTCTCAATTCTCCCACCAATTACTGCAGTCACCAAGGAGGAAAGTCATCCAGATCACCAAATGACCATGAAAATTTCTACTCAGGAATGAAGGAACCAAAATAACAATTCTGGTATGTGTTTTCTAAGTGTCTTCTGGCTCAGGACACAACTTGCCAGGCACTGACAACCTCCAGGTGACACGGCCACTCAGCCCATGATGAGTGGTTAGACAGACACATGGCCAGACAAACAGAGAATGCACAGACCCTTATTTGCACCCATCCAGTGTACCATTGCCTGCAGGGAGGTGTCGTCACTCATTTCAGAGGGGTTTCTACTCCCTATGCCAGGTACATGAAGCAAGTGCAGGTCATTTGAGGGCTTGCTGTGGTAGAGACTGATTGATTGTGTAGATTGTGTAGAGCTGCACTGATGACAGACCCTTATGGAGAAATCTCCTGCCTCACTTGGGGATGACTCAAGCCCTGAGTTTATAAACCTATTTGAAAGCAGTGCATGGTTTAGCAATGACAGCCTCTTTCTTAATTCAAGTCATTAATTTAATAGTGTATATGTAACTTAAATTAATAACATTAATTTAATACCAATAATATAACTTAAACACATTTCCCTGTATTCTTTTCCTCCAGGCTGTGGCCACAGCACTGAAGGGTGCCACACCAACATGCAGAGTGTGCTTACAAGGCTGGGAAATTCATCTGAGAATCAAACATGTCAATCACCAAATGGCCCCTCTTCAAAACCCAAAGGCCTCCAGGGAACAGGCAGGATCCAAATCACTGACCCTCATGTAATATTCAGAAGTAGCAATACCTGTCTGTCCAAAGAGCTTCCCTCTGTCTGTAAAATACACAAATGTGGTGCTCTCTTTGCTTCTGTTTTCACCAAGTCACAGTTTTCAATGGTGTTTAAATATGTTCTCTCAATTGGAGATACGTTCAAAAATCCCTCTACAAATGGCAAAATAGAATATAAAACAACAAAAAGGGCATTGCTTTAAGTCTAGCTAGATTGCAGTTATTATGAAAAAAGATATTTTACATTTCTTCAGTAAATTCCACAGTAAAGCATTTAGCAGCCTACTGCAATATGTTGGATCATATGCTTAAGATCCACTAATTTAAATGAAAAGTAGAGATAGGCATTTACATCTCCTACATATTCCATCTCTCTCCCTTCCCAGCACACATCCTTGCATGCACACAGAAATCCCTTTGGCCACGTGGTGGTTCCTGTGGTTGTACTGCTGAGCTGATTGTTTGCAAAGTCCAATGCATCCAACTGGCAGGCAACAAGAATGAGATCTCAAACTGGAAATGAAGGGGGGAAAGGGAGAAGAAACCCCATTTGTACTCACAGGGTGTGGAGAGAAGACCTATGAACCATGCCTAGAAGGGGAACCACAATTTATTGGACAGTTAAGATGCTCAGGGCATAAAATTTTGCATCCTATTAGAGGTAAGTGCTGGAGAGAAAGAGTCCCCATCCTCTGCCAGGCCCCTCGTCTCAGCCATGACCAGAATTCCAGCTGTTACATCCATGGATGGTGCCACTGGGGCATTCTTTAAAGCCTGTCTCATATTTCAGGCCAGGCTAATCCCACCTGTGAGCACGCTGTGTGTACACAGTGTGTCACAAAGGGGGAAGCTGCTGCAGGAGGCTTCATGTGCTGCAGATGAGGGCAGAGTGGGCTGGAAACTGTAGGAAATTTAAACCTAGTTCCAGTTCACAGTGATGTCAAACCACAGGAAATGAAAGCAGAAAGTGGGGATTTATGAAAAAAGTGGCAGGAGTCATTACTATGTGTGCAGTATTGATTGAAGAAGATCGTGTTGCCCCCAAATCGAAATGGCTTTTACGTGTTTGGGCCCATCCTGACAAAAACACTTTCTTCTCTGTTGACGAGGCCATGTTGCCATGGAGATGCAGGGCTGGATGCTTGGCAAAAGCACGTTTCGATAAGGCAGTTCTAATGGATGTATTTTCACAACATTCACAGTTCCTTTCTGCTCATTTTCTCCTGAGCAGACTTGTCCACTTCTTCCATTTTGCCACTTGATGAAAAAATATCATTTTAATCTTTTAATTTAGCTTAGATTTCCCTCCCTCCAGCACCAGAGCTTGCCAATTAAACTACTTATCTGAGATGCTCCACACCAAGGCCAAGTGCTTGCTTTTCATTATCAGGTTGGGTGGCTTGTTCTCACCCTCCCTGCTCCATATCTGAACCTCTTTGCTGCTTGCTGTATGTTAGAGATGTTGTGATACAAGATGTGAGCTTAGAGTTTCATGCTGGTGGAAGAGGCCAAAGGTTCAGCTTTTCTTTAAGGCAGCCCTTCTGAAGTCCTTAGGACAACAAAACAATGTTGTGGTGGCTGGTACATGTCTTGGAGCACACACTGATGCTGCCTGGGCCAAAAGCAGGGATAATAATGCAGTGTCACCTAGAAGAGAAGCAGAGTTATTTTAATGTTTTTAATTCTGTGTGTGTGTTTAGCTTTTTACTATAAGCAAGTCTCTTTTAAACTAATTTGAATAAAATAGCAATATCTGTGCTTATGCGGGTACACAAATACAAGCATTCCACAGAGAAGTAACTTCACATCCAGTTCCATTCAAATCTCTTTTTTTTTTAGTATCTGGATCATCTTCTGGAATCTGTTTGAGTTTCTTTAGCAGGAATAACCAGCAGGCATATTGACTAGAAGGGATGCTCACAAAAACAGCCTACTTGAAAGGAAACAACAGACTCAAAGAATACTTTTAGTCAGTGAATTGAAAAAATATATATTCATGCCACAAAATGCATTTATGCCATGTGGCCTCTGTGACCAATTAAAATTAGTCAATTCCTTTTGGTTTGGGGATACTCTTAATGAACTTCTCCTAGAGAAAAGAGCAGACCAAGAAGTATTTGCATCAGCAAACAATTTCAAACAACCAATTAGCTGGAGAAATCAACACTGCAAGCATAGAAAATTCACAAATAGAAAAAGAAGCAAAATTCATCCAATAAATTATTCATCAGGAATTATTTGTCCAGTTTCCTTTCGATCTGGCCTGAGTTATTACCAATTAGTTATGGACACCTTTACCTACCAGGGCAGACTTGGTTGAGAAGTGGAAAAAACCATTTTCCATAGCAGTGATTTGAAGGCAGCTCCCAGAAGCTGGTAACTCAAAGCTTGCATCACCAAGTGACTCTTACAAGCTCTCTTGTTCCAGCTGACAATAACGCAGGCTGATTTTCAATGGTGACAGTTATCAAAGAGAGTATTCATCTCTTTCCCCCCGAGTCAGGGCTGAGGCATGCTGTTGGGTCAATATTTTGGAGGCGTCATTGTTCAGCACATTCAGAAAGTGCCCAAAGGACCGCAGACACCAGGGCTGTCACTCAGACATTTTACAAAGATTGGGATGTTTCTTTGTCCTTTTGTACATGCCAGCGTTCTTGGAAAAAAGAAAAGAAGAAATGAGATTTAGTATCACAGGATTCCTTGTTTCTTTGGCTTTGCCTCTGTCTGGGCCCTATGTCATATAATAGGGCTTTGGCCCAGGACGTGGGCTCTGAGATGTGAGGCAAATGGGGCAAGGGAATAATCATCCAATAAGCAAATTCATTTCATCTCCTCATGCTTCAATTTTGCCATCCACAAGACACTATTAATGACACTTCCCCTGCTCTGAGATCTTTGGATGCAAAAACCCAGCATTAACTCTTTAAAGAGGCTAATCCTCTTTGTGTGCTTTAACCACAGAAGCATGCAAAGCTCAGTGTTAGATGTGCCTCTGCACTGCAGAGCAGCTATAATTGGGAGCTCAGAAAAGTATGGGGGAGAAGGGGCAAAGACAGCCAGGAGCAGGGAACTGCTTCAGTAGGAGGAGACGCCAAGCAGGACCTTGTGGATCCTGAGGGAGGGATGAGATGAGGTCTGTGGGACCACGAGAGGTGGGAAGGCAGTGGAGCAGGAGCAATTTTTCACCATGCTGCATGAAGAGTGATTTGTTAACACATTTAAAACACGTAAAACACAGTCCTTTCCACACCACTCCTAGTGACTCTGGGATTGCACCCAAGAGCTTGTTATCACCACAGATGGAACTGTTTTTTAACAGCATCCCTGACCAATCTACTGACTCTGAGGAGAGTCAACAGACTTCCCCACCACCCTTAGGATAACTGTCAAATTTTGCAGGGTTTTGAGGACTTGTGCACAGTCCTGTCCTGAGCATCAGAAGATTGCAGCCACATGTCTGAAAATGCCCTGAGTGGGAAGATATTACTGAAACAGAGCAGGTATCCTTTTAACAGGACATCTGCATCTGCACACAGCCAGGAGATGAACACAAGGCTTACTCTGGTTACCCTGTTCATCTGATTACAAGAGGGGAGATCAAAGAGGAGGAGGTCTGAGTACACTACGCCTTCCTTGTAGATTTTCTCTGTGGAGTTTTCACACGGTCACGCTTCATTGATAAAATGAGTCCCAGGAAGGTTTATTCATTTTACTGCTTATTGTTTTCTCTAACAGGTGCAATCACTATAATTAGGGCTGTACAACAGCATTTTCTTGTTACTCAAATTCCTTCTGTCTCTCGGATGCTCCTGGCTATAGCACTACAGTGGCTGCTGCTTAGAGAATGAGTAAAAATGAGTTGTTTTCTTTCCCTCCTTTTTCTTCATCCATCCATATTAAGCCAAAAAAACCACGCCCTCCATTTCACAGAGATAATTTCTTCCTTATCTTTCTTGGGCTCAACCAAAGGTGTTACCAAATGCCCCACCCACTACTGATACCATCATTTTCCTTGAAAACACAGCACAGACCCACACCAGGGACAGATGCAAGCACCAGAGCAGAGTGTAGTTAGTGAAAAAGAGGAAGAAAAAACCAGGCTGACCCTAAAAAACCAGGCTGTCCCTGGGGAATTGCCCTTTGTCTCCAGTTTTGGACAGAAGGAGACCAGGCAGCTCAATGACTGACCACTCATGGCTCCTGCAGGGATTATGTTGAGGCAAAGGCTGATATCCAACAATTGAACACATGCCCACTACATCTTTTCCTGCTTTAGAGGCTGTGTTTCTTTCCCTCCAGGTTAATGCACACAAATACATAACCCATCAGGCACGTGGTGTAATACTCAGGAATGTGTGGATGCATCCAGTTTAACCAGGAAAAACTACCTTTGAAGCCACATCAAACCAATGCCTTCCCTTCCAGAAAACACTGAGCTAGAAAACAAGGGGAAATGCATCTCTGCTGGCACTGTACAGAAATGGGATATTTTCCCTGTCATTTTCTTGCCTCATTACATGATGTGCCAAAAATGCAAATTCAAATAGTGCCTTGGAGTGGGGTCTTTCTGGAAATGACGGGGTTGCATGTTGGCAGAGGCCTCAAGGCCCGATGGCTTTGAGGCTACAAGAAGCAACATCTCGCTGAGAAAATGAGGCTCTCAGGATAACAACTGGGGGGATGTGTGCTGCTTTCAGTCAATCAAGCCCAAACTCAGCCACAGAGTAATCAAGCTCAATTCAACTGACTTCTGTGTTATTATTGTTATTATTTATCACTTGAATTACTGGAGCACCTTGAGGAGGCAACTGAAATGAGAGCAGAGAGAGCTGCTGCTGTACAAAGATGCAATGGGAGTGTGGCAGTCAGGGCGAGCACACAGGCTGCAGAGAAGAGGCTGAAACAAGATGAAGAGAAATGGGGTTGCAATTAGGCATTGGCAGCGTTCATCTGCCGGCCCTGAGGGGAAGATCCTGCACCCTGATTCCAGACAGGCTGCTCAGCATCTGGCAGACTCAGGGCTCCCTCCACAGCTGGTGGCAACAGAGACAGAGTGCAAAGCTCAAGTCTGACACAGGTCCTGTGCAGAGCTGCATGGCGCAACAGGCTCAGGCTACAATGCTGCACCAGCCCATCAGAGCCTTCATCTTTCCCATTCTTCCTCAGATAGGAGCTTTTTCTTCTCACTGAAGTCATTGGACACTGCTTGCTTCTCTCAGCACCCAGTGCTCTCAGCAGAAGAGCTGACACATCCATTGGCATGTCAGCTGGGATCTGTCCAAATGAGACAGGAGTCAAGTCCCTTCCCTCTGCCTCGCTGCTGAGCTCACACCAACTGTCATCTGTAAGTAATATGCTAGACATGTTTCTTTTTCAGTTAAAAAAAAAAAAGAAAGCAATTTATTTTCTAATTACAAAAGAATATAGGATAGGAGAAAAAAAAAAAAAAAAGAAAAGAAATTATGACTACCAGATGGCAAATCACCATTTAGCAGGAGCAGGCAAAGAGAGGACTCAGTCAATCACAGGGTAAGTGATAAGACACCAGAGGGAACTACCGAAAAGAAAGGCAGCTCATTACACAAAGCACTAAATTATTCTTAGTGGGACTTCTCCTCCTTCTTTTCCCCTTTCTATTTTTTATTCTAAGCCATAAAGCAAGTAATTCCACTGAGACCCTCTTTTAAATGATTAACATTTCCATTTTAACTTTTGTTTTTGATTGTGTCCCTGCCATTAATCTTCCTGTCTTTTTCTGTGCCCTGCTGTTCACCTCATCTTCCAACTTTCTAATTCCCTTGGCCCATCCCTCGCACCCACAACACATCCATAGATTTTTCTGCTGGTGGGAGCCTTGGATGGATCTAACCAAGGTTGGAGGGATGTCCCAACACAGCATCACACAAGAGCCCAGCAGCAGAGTCTAAAGAGACTCAGCACCATCCCTCTAAAGAGACATCTAGACCAGATTGCCTTATTTGCATGGATGTCCTGGGGCAATTTAGAAATCCCTGGTAAAGACATAATCCTGAGATATACCTGGCCAGCAATCCCTGCTTGACTGATGATATCTTCAGCTGATGATATCCAAAACTGGCTGAGATCTCTTTCTGGCTCAATTCCTTTCCACTGAGCAGCTAATTCATCAGTGGGATGAGAAGTTTTGGGCAGTGCAGTGTTTTCAGGCAACATCACAGCAACATCTGTCTCTGCTGCTTGAGGAGGCAGGATACAAACCACAGCTGCCTTTCCCCAGGGAAGGCACCGGGGAAAAGGTGGCAGCTCAAAACAACCTGCTGTCCATATCTGCACGTTTCTGGGTAAATAGGAAAATTGAGGGAGTGTTCATGATTCACTGATGGCTCTCACTGTGCCATGGGTCCCAGAAGAGCTGTGGGTTGCTGGGCTGCATTCCTGTCCTGCTTTTGATCCTGGCCTGTGCTGGGACATTTCCAAAATCTCCTCCTCCCACAATTTCCCTCTATTGCCAGAAAGGTAAATATCATTTCCTTCCTTTGCAAATCCCCTGTAAAGCACTGCTAATGTGCAGGGAGGGCTCAGGTTTTTACAGCTGCTCCTGGCACAGGAAAAGCCTGTCCCCTCAGCAGGAGCGAGCCAGACATGGGTGTTGCTACCCCATAAATTCCCTCACACTACTTGTCTCCTGGCATTGCTGCCATTTAGAGCTTGTTCGGTGCTTTAGGAGCATTAGGCAAAATACTGATACTCAGGCATTTTATTATTCATATTTTTCCTGGCTTTAAATGCTACTTGCTAACGAACTGGGCTGAAGCAAATGTGTTGGTGGCACCAACTGAGGGGAAAGGAGTGAAACTTCACCTGCCTGCCCCCTTTCACAGCTGTGGCCATGGGTGTGTTACTGGGAGTGCTGGCAGGAGCCAAGGGCTCACATGCTGGGGGAAAACCTCCTCCCTGGCTATAAGAGCAGCGTGGCTGGACCTGCACAGAGAGAACCTGGGGAAAGGGGCTGAGGAACCCCAGGGCCTGGCACAAAAGGACTCCCATAGCACTCCAGGCAGCCTCCATCCTAGAGATGAGCTGTTTAACGATGCAGTTTTGTTTTTTCTAGAAACCATGCAGACAAAAAGGAGAGGTTTCAGTCGATACATAAAGTACTTTTTAGCAAAATGGGAGAACTTCAGCTCCGAGCAGCACAGGGGCATCTGTTAACTGTGGCAGCTTTGGAATATGGGCACTCACTTGTCAATGAAAACCAAATCTTGCACTTGAAGCAAAAACAAATTAAAATTAATTAATCAGTGGAAAACACTTCATTTGAACTGGGAAGAGCAGATGCAACTAGCAGGTCTAGGTGGACAAACAAGATAATCAAATCAATACTCACACTCTTCTCACTGGCTGGCAGCCACAGGCTACTAAGTGAGAGCAGAGGTGTGGATCTGCCTTGTTTTTATCAGCCATCAGCTGGTTCTGTAATTAACTGGAATTCAGACCTGCTGGGGAAGTTATTACCCTGTCCTTGGGTGGATTTGGCCTGCACATGGGGGGCAGCTTCCTCCTGCTGCTGGTGTCTCCTGAATCCCATCTTGCTTCTGCACAAGCCTCGCTCCCTCCCTGCGAACCAGCTCTGCCTGAGAGATGTGAACTGTAGGAGGGTGCTGGATATGGAGGGATAAACCCAGTTCAGGGCTGTACCAGCTAATCAGTGCCATTGTCAGCAGGAATAGCTGCAAACGAGTAGGGCCAGGTGTAGGGCTCAGTTAATAATGCTGTAATTGAGAGTAGACTATCGGGCCCGACACGGGAGCAGGGCTGCGGGGAGATTTTCCTCTCCCTTTGTTTTTAGCTGTTTATGAAACGCTGCTCAGATTTTGCAGATGGCAGTCATCTTGTTCACGTGCCAGAATCGTGGGGACATCCCCCCAGCACAGTTGTGGCTTCTGTGGGTGTTCCCATACTGGATTACCCACAGAAAATACCCAATATATCTAGGGACAGAGCAGTGTCCCCACCCCATCCACCTGGCCCCAGGGGCACATTGTGTCCCGAGGGCTGAAAACAATGCTGGTGTCAGTTAAAGAGACCCTATGAAACCTGGGCTCTAACACTTGAAAAGCAGGAATCAGAAGCTGGGAATTTCCCTGGCTCTGACTAGAGATAGCCCAAGAGCCATCTCAGCTGAAGAGAGGTGGACTTTTATTTTCTTTAATTACATTTTTAATTATTATTTGACATTTTCTTTTTGCTAGAAGAAGCTGTCTTGGTCCTAGAGCTGGGTAGATAGTGAGAAGAAAGATTCATAAATATGCATTAAAACTGCTCTAAATTAACTCCATAGCAATTCGTTGTGGTTTTTGCTTCCCACGGACATTCAAGGGAAGAAGTTTTGCTAGGTGAGGCAGTAACCAAAAAAGACAAAATTTCACAGAAGTGTTGAGATTATTTGCCAAGCCACCCCCTACCCCCCCCCCCTCCCCCCCCAAATTTCTCACTTTGAAATCACAGACAGTTTCAGTGGTGATCAGAGTAGAGCATGAAGAGTTAGTGCCATCCTGCTGGGGCCAAGAAACATGTGGTAACACCTACATACTCGAGCCAAAGGGGTACACTGCAGATTTCAAGCAGCACCAATGACTCATAGGTCACACCAGTGGCTTGGAAATTCACTGGAATATCGTATACTTAATAAAAGGGGGAAAAATGGGAGGGAAAAAAAAGACAACTCACAAAACAGGAATGGTTCTCCCTAGACCTACGTTCCATTGTTAATGAATGCTTAGATAATCTCCCCTGTACTCTTAATGCCTTTTTTATTGTCCCTGTTCTTAATTTTGCATTAGTTACACTTGAAGCTTTTTGTTTAGGCAACAGAAACATGTATTTCACCTGCAGCACTTCCGTATTCCTGAGATGAACGTGGGTCTGTTTTAGAGGCTGGAAAAAAATCATTACTCTGAGATTCAGGGTCTGTTTGCTATTCCAAAAGCTTGTGAAAGAGGAGAAGCTGAGTCCCAGTGATCAAGATTGTCTGTGTGTGTGTGTGTGTTTGCATTCACACCTTAATGTGCATCTCAGTGATTCTGTTCCTCCCTCACCCCCCCGTCCTCCACCCAAGGTCTAATTAAAACAAGAATGCACCAGGCTGCCTTTTCCTCTGTTTCATCTCCTGATATTTTTTTGTTAAATCCACCAAGGAAATCTCCTGAAGTCTTTGAAGTCTTGGGGTGTGTGAATAAAGATGTCACAACGGTAGACACAGGGCTTCTTAATGAGGACACAAGGTTTGATGTCAGAACACTTCAGTGCCCAAAGGAAAGAGATGCTCTCCAGCAGGCCCTCCCTTTTTCTCCTTCCCTCTCTTTTTTTTTTGTATTCTTGCTGCAAGGGCCTAACATTTTTTTTCCTCTTTTATATTTTTATTCTGTCCCCATCTTTCAAGGAGGAAAGGGATAAATGAGAGGAAATGCATGGAAAATGCAGTTTTACAAATCCTGTTGTTGTTGATGCCAGTGCTTCTTTGTCCCATTTAATCTCAGTATCATCTGATATCTAATCTGAACCCATCCAGATTCCCTCTGCCTCCTTTCCGGTCTGGCCCAAGGTACCAGACCCTCTCTCTCTGTCTGCCTCTCCCCCAGAGAAACTTCTGATGCAGGGAAAGAAAGTTCAGCTTTATCAAGAGGAGAAATCAGTTTAATATAACTGAGGGGAACATCTGATCCCTAGAGTAAAAATTCATTACCACAAGCCTGGTCAGTGACAACAGCTCCAAATCCTCCCTGGGACCTCGATGTGTTTGAGGTAATCTGCATCTGCTTTGAATTCACCTCCTGGATCCTTATCCCTATTGCTTTCCCCTGTTGCACCTGGGAAGTCAGCTTGCAAAAAATCATGGGCGAATAGAAACAAGGAAACCTATGCCATGATTCTCCCCACACCAAACCAGCAGAACAGCAGGATGCCATTCAGGCAGGGCTCAACATCCTCTTGAGCATGTCAGTTTTATGGTGGACAAAGCTCCCACATTTCATGGGAAAAAGACACTTCCCACAGATGGGAAATGCCTTGGAGCCAGGTGTTCCCTTCCCTTTGCTGTGTGCTCTCTTCCCTCTCTTGGCTGTCTTGTGCTGACCTCTCAGGCAGGGCCTGGCTCACACCCTGTCCTGTCCCTACTGAGCAAAGTCCCATTGTCAAACATGGGATCTCTCCTTTGAGCACTGTCCTTGGGTCCAGCCACAGCACCCTGGATGATTTGCTCCCCATTTATTTCCCATCACAATGGGTTTCATGGTGGGCTCCCCCCATGTCCTTCCCTCCTATGGACCATTGGAGAATTTTTACTTTTTTTGCAGGATCCTGTACCTCATTTTCCCAGTATCTGATCACTTTCCACAGCACTCAGCACACTCCAGTGCAGAACTTGAGCCCATGCAATGCAATCCTCCCAGACAGAAGGGACCTTCAGTGGCAGGGATGTTGTTTTGGTGCTGTTTAAGTGTGAACAGGCTCCTGCTTTCATGCCCTGGATCAGTGAGCCCCTGAAGGAAAACACCGAAGCCTTGAAGCCTCAGAAGTTCATATCTTTGTGAGAGGTGGTGGGAAGTGCTTTCTGGTTTGTAGCAGAAAATAAAGTTTGGGGCAATGCTGAAAATCCAACCTGCTGGCTGCAGAAGCCAGTTTAGCTCCTGAGGATACTGCCTGTGTACTTTTTCATTAAGCTCAAGCATAGCTGGAGTTCCTGCTGCAAACCTCTGAATTTCAAGCTCAGCATGAGTCAGCCCCAAAGTGCTGAAATATTTAAGGTTTTTTTTCCACTCAGGAGCTAGATTTATTGACACCAAATGCTACATCATTTTTCAGCTAAGAAAACCCTGAAGTTCAGAGTTGATAGTGATGATGATGAGGAGGATGATGATTGTTTGAAATTAAACCCTTTGCATTGACTGACCGCATCTGCTCGGTTCCATCCTTCTCAAATAAGACACAATCTTCCTTCCCCATCAGGCTTCCTCCTCAAAGCCTATTGTCTTCCAGCCCCCTCGGGTGATGCTAATACATTTTAATAGGGACGTGGGAGCACACTCACCTCCTCAGTTTGTACTTTGATTTAATTGTCTAGACCTGTGGGCTTTTGTTCCCACTGCTGAGAGACGTCTGGAGGAGGGAGGTGAGCTGTGAGATCCCAGCCTGCCTGCAAAGGGACTTGGCACAGCAGCTGGGCTGGAGCTCCCAGCTTGCAAAGTACCTGTGCCAGTGCAGGCTGGGTGGTCTCACAGCAAGGGGAACATGAGTGCTTTTGCTTTGCAATTTTGCTCAGGAGAGCTGGGTAGTCAGCCCTTTCCTTCCCCCTCTAAGAAAGTCACAGCCATCTTCTTTCTTCTCTTCTTTCAATAAAACAAAGTGCATGGATCAGGTGATTCACTTTAATGGTATATGTTGCACAAAGAGGGGGAGGTTTGTGCTGGAAAATGAAAGGGCATGATCTGAGCTCTGGCCCTTATGTTTACTGCTGCAACCTGCCGCAGCAATCAAAGGCGCCCACAGCTCCCCTGCCAAAGGAAGTGACCTCTGAGGCTGAGATTTGGGTGAGGTGCTCCTGTCTGCACTGTGATGCTCTCCATTCCCCAGACAGTGATTTATCACCAGACTCCACGCTGACAGAATAAGTTAACACAGAGGCAATGAGTGCTTATCCCAGGCAGAGGGGCAGGGAGACAGCTGGGTTGGTAGCCTGTTACAGAGAGCTCTGCCAGAGGCTGCCTGTCAAAATGAAGGCCCTCTCTGCCTGTCGAGCTCAACACTTGTTATAATCTGGTCTTAGACCAGAGCTCTGACTTTGCTGTGCTGGAGACTCTGAAAATTCTGCAGAGTATCAAGTTATTTTCTTGAGGGCTGGCAATTTTTAAGTGAGTGTTAACAAATTTGATGTGTGTATGCTAAGAGATCAGGTTGCCATGTAGTTTTATCTATTTACCATCCCCTTTGCAGGCTATGAGCACACCAAAAGCCTGGTCTGTAAAGCCAGGAAAATCCTGGGGGGTGCAGGGCCAAATCCCAGTTTGCCAGCACTGGCCAAACCTCGTCTCTGGATCTGATCATCCTTCACACCAGGGATGTGAAGCCACACAGATCCTGAGCACTGTTATGATGATTTCATTGCTCCTGCTGTCAGGCAGAGGATTAAGTCCTGTTCTGGTTTAAGGTCACCTCCTTTCCTGGTCTGGGTGAAGCCATCTGGTTTTTGTGTCACTGACCTTTGTCAGTGGCCACTAATTCACAGAGGCTGGCAAAAGCGCTCCAAACTTGCTTTCTGCAGAGCCCTGAATCACCACTGGGGGCTAGAAGGGTAATGGAAAAGCTGTTCTGTTTTGTTGTGTTTTCCAGATCCCCGTTAATAAATCTCTACTCAGGTCCAATCAGATTGTTGCTATGAAATTCCCTGCCTCTGGTCCTGTTTGCCTGAGTTTCTAATCTCCACAGCACCACAAGCCAGCACTGCCACAGCCCCAGTTACCAGCTGTGGTTTTTGATTTTGTAATCGACCTTCTCTGCTCTGCTCTGGCCTCCTCCTTCCTTGGCTTCTCCCATGTCCTTCTAAACACTTTGGTATCTTTTCCCAAAGGCTCTCAATTTGGAAGGAATTCCTGGTCTACCTTATCATAAACACAGGTAGCCCAGTGTCTTCATTCCACCTCATCCAAAAAAAAAATTTTTGGTGATAAGATGTGCCTGGTTTTCACAATGTGACCTATGGCCAGACCTGTCAGAGTCTGCAGGAGCACATCTCATACAATGCACCAACAGCTCATGAAAATGATTGATTGGTGCAAATTGGAGACTGTAGTGGGCTGACTCTGGCTGGACACCAAGTGCCCAGCAAAGTTGTTTTGTCAGTCTCTTGCTCAGAGCAGGGGAGAGAAAATATAATGAAAGGCTTGTGGGCTGGGATAAGGACAGGAAGAGATCACTCTTCAGCTGCCATCATGGGCACAACAGACTCAACTTGGGTAAATTAATGTAACTTATTACCAATCACATCAGAGTAGGATAATGAGAAACAAAACCAAATCTTAAAACACCTTTCTCCCACCCCTCCCTGCTTCCTGGGCTTAACCTATCTCCTCCCCACCAGCGCAAGGGGACAGAGAATGGGACCTGCAGGAAAGAATTCAGGGCAGTGTGCAGGTAGAGGGAAAATCCCACTGCACATGCCATGGCCTTATCCTGCACGTTGAGGCAGGAGCTGGGCAGGAGGGAGTAGTGCTTTACACACCATTTAGCCTTTCTCTTGCCTGCAGCCCGGGTCACCACAGTGGCACAAATGCCATTAAACTGCTCCAATCTGATTTGCTGAACTTCAGTGCTCCTTTGGTATTCACAATAGGAAAAAAAATAAGAGGGCAGAGTTTCTTCTATTCATTCTGGAAATGGAAAGCATTTTCTTTCCTGCTTTGTTGGTCGCGTGATTGTTTGGCTTGTGCTGTTATTTTAAAAGGTCTGTCAGGCAGCCACAGAAGAGAAAGATTTCCATGTGCCCAGCCGTGTGCCATGCAGAAATAACAGCAAATAGTTGAGCTAAGCAGTCTGCCAGCTCTCCATAGTGAGGGAGTCAGCCATCTGAGCTGCTCTCTCCATCCTCATGAATGCACTCCCTAGCCATGGGAGACAATTCTCAAATGCAGGGCTCTCTGCCAGTGGAACTTCACTTTGGGAAATCCCGTTTGGCATGGTCATTGCTCAGCAGCCTCACACTGTGCTCTCCCCCTTCTCTGAAGTGTTCTGCTGGTGGGAGGTGGGAAGGGCACTTCTCTTGGCCAGCTCTCTGGAGCTGGGTGGCTGCAGCCCCACATTTGGGTGAAGGGCGGAAGCTCTCAGAGGTACACGGGGGCTGCCAGAAATCAGGGTCCTCTGGGCAGTGACCAGTGACCTCTGTTGTTGGAACAGACATAAATGGAAGGGACTGATTGCATAATTTATGATTAATCAACAAAACTGACATGAAAATTAGGGGAAGGGTTCTAAAGAGATGGGGGAAGCCAAGTTATTCAGGGCTGACCATGCTGCTGCCTCCCTTCTCCTTTGTCCCTCTGTAACTAGATAGCTCTAAGCAGGATAGTCTGGGGACAAAGGTTGTGATAATCCTACATTCTTTCTTTTATTTTGTCTTCTTTCCCTCCACAAGGATAGCTGTGGACTGGTATTTGGGGTTTGACCTGCAAATTTCTTCCATAACTGAAAGATTGTGGCAAAGAGCTGAGGTCTCATATCAAAGAATCTCACTATGCTTTGCACACATATTGGGAGATGGAATATAAAGGTGATTAAAGCATCTAAAGGTCCTTTCCTGTCTCCAGGGTTTCTGTGTGCAGTTCTGATGCTGGGATTGCACGTGTAACCTCTGCCATGTGGCTCAAACTCTGCCTGAGCAGACACTCAGACCAAAGCACACCTGCTGTGCTTCCTCAGAGGGTGGGGATGCAGCTCCACAGAGACCTTTTTGGTCTTCCCAGCATCCATGAAAACAGGTGAAAGAGAAATATTGAGCAGGCCTTGAAGTGTGTGGAGCAAACCCCAAAAGTGGCCCTTGTATGCATAAGCTGAGTGTAGCTGAAACCACCCTCACTGTGGGTGAATGCTTTCAAAACAGCCTTGGGAGCAGGGAGGATGTGTCCTTGGGCAGTATTTCAGCAGTCACAGGGTGTCCAAGGTGCTTTGGCATTGTGGCCAGATGAGTGTCAATGTGCCAAACTCTTTTAGCAAGAGCTTCTCATAAATGGTGACGTTGGGATCGAGCGAGCCTGCAAAAAAAAAATGTCACGTTCAGCAAAATCCAGCTTCCCTTTTCTCCTTTAGAAATTACTGCCATTTGAAGTGTGCACAGTGGCACTGCAAGCCAGACCAGCTGTGTCTGGGCAATTAACTCAAAGTTCAGATGAGGTTTGTTCATAGAATTGGGGTAGGAGGCGTGAGTCAAATGTGATTGTCACCACAGTTTGAAAAAAATTGCAGCACTATAGAATTTTTACCAAAACCCCCTTGGAAGTCCCCTGTGTGTAACACAAGGAGCAATTTTACCCTCTGGTGTGATCTCAAAGCAAGCATCATGCTGACATTGGCATCTGTGCAAGAATTAAAACAAGAAACCTTGCAAAGGGAAACCAGCTCACTTCAGTCAGCCCCAGCGAGCAGTGCAGTGAACTTGCTCGGCATTGAAGGCCATGAAACACCTGTTTAGCATTTTTAGAGCTGCATTACTACTTGTGCCCTACTTGTCTGGAAATACACTTCCAAAATGCACTACTTTTCACTTCCAGCACTTGCCTTTGCTTCCACACAGCAGCTTCTATGGTTTCCCATTCCTCAGCTTGGCTCTGTTTTACACATCTCATGCCAAGGGCTGACCCAGCTGAAATCTCTGTTTCTAGTTCTCCAGAGTGAATCACAAGCCTTCAGCTTTTTACTGTTACTGGTTTTTTCAGGAGCAGAATACTTTCAATATCCTTGGGGTTTTCATGAAACCTCACTAAGTTCAGAAATGATGGGCTGAGGCCCACGAAGTTCAAAATAGCAATACTTTGTGGAGGATGTTCCACTTGTGGGAGTCACTGATTCCCCTGATGTGCAGAACAAGTGTTTGACTGCCTTCCCTATAGCAAATATGCACATTGCCTGCTCCTGATCCTGATTACATCTATGTCAATCTGCTTAAAATACCACTGGCTGCATTGAGAGTGCAGGAGGTGGGCCAGATGCTGTGCATGGCACCTGATTCCTGCTTCCCACACAGAGATAACCCATGATTCAAACCCCTGCTCTCCCTCTTCCTCCTCCTCTCTTTTGGCAGCCCGTGTGGATGAAACTGGGATGTTTCATGCTAAGCATTTTTCTTGCTTTCTGCTAACCTTCCTGCAACTTCTGGAAGTCTGATTCAGGCTTTCTGCAGTGCTCCATTTTCCCCCTAAAATTTAAGAGTGGGCTGATCATGTCAGTATGCCTGTAGCTTGGCCTTTTCTCTGTATCAGACTGAAATAAGCAACATTCCACATTCCTCCTTCTCTGGTGAGCAGAGTTTCTGATGTCAGGCCTAGGGTTAATCATAGGGTTAACCAAGTCATGAAAATATATTCTGGGAAAATGCAGAAGATTTCTCGCTTGGTTGGACTAAGCAATCTTTCTTTTTTAAATTCAGTGTCACAGGGCAGCCAGACAGATCCCTCTTTCACTGTCAGTCTCTTCTGCTGTGGGTCAGCAACATGATGTGCTCCTCCTTCCTCGCTACTTCAGGGCAGAGCAGAATGTTTGCAGTAATTTGCTCTGGTCCTTTCAGGAAGTCAGCTCAGTTTTCCTTTTGCTCCAATACCAGGTGAGGGGCAGTCAACCTGATCTATGTATGAGCCTTCTCAGAGGGGCAAAAGAGTTTCTTTGTGCACCATCCCCGTTTCAGTGGTGACCAAAGCCTGGCTCTCTGCAGCCAGAGCTCTGCTGGCAGCTTCTGGCCCAGTAAAGAGCAAATGGTACCTTCCCTTGCCTGGGCTCCTGTCCCAGAGGGAGTCACTGGGGCTTGAGATGGACCATGTACAAGGGCCGTTGACGTCTCTAGTCTGAGATGTTTATCTCTTTTCCTGAGTGAGAGTCCCTCTGGGAAGATTGATTGCCCTGTAAAAGATAGTTTTAGACTATGTTTGACAGGGCTATCCGGTTCTGTCTCTGGAGCTCACTTACAGCTGCTCAGTTTTCCCCTTTGCTAGGCTGCTCTTTCTCCTGCCCCAGTCTGATCCCTGCTCCTCATTCCTTCCAACAGTCAGCTCCCACCCTCAGCAAGGAGCAGTGCTCATTCATGCTTAGGTGGACAACCTGTAAGCTTTTCTCCAAGTATTAGGGATGACTTTTGAAGTTGTTATTGATCCCCCAGGCCAGCTCATGTCTCATGCAGGAGGGCAGCACTGCCTGTTGCCTTTCACAGCCAGCATCTACATTTTGCTTCAGGTCTGTGTAAGAAAGGGAGCCTTGATGGGAGTGTGGAAAGTGCTTGGGTCAATCAGCTGGTGCCTGCATGTCACTGGCAGCCTCTGGGGCAGCAGCCACACTGGGTGTCCTGGCTCCAGGCCCTTCCCTGCACCTTCAGGAGGTGCAGTGTGCCAGGGAAAGGGCAGTTCAGGAGTGTCCCAAGGTGTGGGCAAGCAGCACTGAGCACCAGATGCCCCAGCCAAGAACCTCACAGGAGTGCTCACTGGAGCTATTTCCCCACCTCCAAGGAAGGAAGAGGAGAAGAATCCTGGAACTTATAACTGCATTTAGGCTAATATCTGTAAGCCCACTTAGAGATTGGCTGACCCCCGGGCCTAAAACAGAGGGTATGTAGAAGGGTAGAAAAAGTAAGAGGAGCAGTAACAGCACTCCAAATTACGAATTTGTGCATCCTGATCCCCTAATGACCCAGGGGCCTAGTGTGCTCTGCTGAGTTCTTGGCACATGGCACAGCTAACCCAGCCACCCTGCAGCTCTGCTGCTCTATGGGGCAGTCTAGACAGATTACAGAAAGCTGCTCCTTTCCAAAATGCCTTCTTTTTAAATGCCCTTGTAATATGGCAGGAGTTGATCCTTTCTATCGCGTCTTTTAAATTGCCTTCTGCTCATCAGCTGTTCTTTAAGGGATGAACAGACATCTTCACGTCCTGTCCTGATCTGCTGGTGGCTCTGAGATGCTGCCAAGCAGCTGCTGCCTTGCACAGCACTGAGGGCTCTTTTCTCAGGGAGTTGGGCTGAGATCTGTAGACTTAAGGTTTCAAAGTGCTTCCTAAACTTCTAGGATGAAAGCCGCTGGAGAAATGTAAAATATTAGTGGTATTTTAAGGAAGTGTGTGGGTGTGTAGACACAATTAATTTTCCTTTTTATAGGCCTACATGGAATATCTCCATCTCTGAGGAAGATGCCTGGATCTATGGAGTGTTGGCATCCCAGAGGAGGGCTCTGCTCTGCTCATGTTAACAGAAAATGCCACGGAAATTAACAGGGCAAGAACACTGTTGTGGTCGGGCTCTGTCAGCCCAATAAATTATTGTACGTGTGAGAGGAGGCAGGTTCAGAATCTCTCCATCCTTCCTGTGCTGAAACAGCTCTTGTTAAATGCAGGGGATAGGGGATTCTTGTCATGTTAGTCCCCCAAGATCAGAGAGAAGCTGATGTGACTTGGAAATCGCTGTGTGGGATTAAACAGCAGAGGGGATGTGTGCTCACACACACAGGCAGAGTGTCTGCTCTCCTGCTATGCATTGCTATTGACACACTGCACCTTAATGGCTATAATGTCAATGGCCACTCTGGGACCTTTACTCACAGATTATTAATGCATTAGAGCACAGTTTTTATGGGTTATTGTGTCAAGAGAGGAGGGGAGTGGATGCCTAAAGTACACTGGCAGAACAAGGATATTTTTAAACCAGGGCTGTGGTGTGCACTGCGAGTGCTGCACCTTAGAAATCATGTTTACTGCCCTCTTATCCCTTCTTTCAGCAAGTGGGAGCTCACTGCAGCTCAGAGGACAGCACGGAAAAAATGAGACTGCCAGAGAGGAAAAGGGACAGTCCAGGGAAAGGAAGAGACCCTGGTGTCTGTGGCCAGGCAATTGAACACTGCTATCCCAGGCTGTGGGGAGGTGATTTCCTGGCACTAGCCACCAATACCCTGAAACATGATGATTAATAGGCTCTTTCTTTTATTGTTAGGAACTGCAGGTGCTGCTTTTATTTATATAAATGTGCACTGCTGTCCTCACTGTGGGCTCAGCCCAGGCTGGATCCTCCCGTGGGGCTTTGGAGAGGGAAACGTTCTCACCCTGCCTGTCTGCCTGAGAGCAAATGTCACACCACAGGCTGGAACACAGGTGTGGGGGGCACCACCAGAGCCTTTGAAGGTGATGGAAGCTGCAAGTGCCCAGTGCTAATCAGGGGACAGGTCCTGTGACTTTCAAGGGCCTTTTTGAACCCGTTTCAATTTGAAGAGGAAAGTGATGCAGATGTATCAAGGCTTTGGCTGATCTTTTCAAGGTAAATAGGATACATGTGTTTGCCAAAGCCCTATTTGACAGGACATCATGCTGAAATCTGCAGAGGAGTGGGAAGGGCAGTACAACATGTTCAGACACCCTGGATGAAGGCCTGGCTCCTGTGCTGGAGGAGCAGGGGTAGAAAGGGGATGCTGAGAACAAGTAGAACATGCATGATGTCGTAGGGTTGGAAACGTCCTACCTGTCATTTAAACAATGCAGTCACTTCCACATCAAGCTGCTCAGAGGACTCAGAGAAGGGCTCTTAACAAGAGCTCTGAGTTTATTTCTGAGAGAAATTGCCATCTTTCTTGTAATCACTGCTACTCCATTCTGTGGAGAATTGGAGAGCTTATCCTCACAGCCAAACTAGTTATTGGGCAATAGAAACAGTAATCAGCCAGTTATAGAAAGCAAACCCCATCACAGGCCCTTCATCTAGGCATTGGCTCTAATAGATGGGCTGCAAAGGCATGGAGCAAGAGAAGAGGGGTGTGGAAGGCCTGAGCCCATGGCAATGCTGATTCTCCAAAATCCTAGAGGGCAAGAGAGGGCTCTGACCCAGAGGGAAATTCCCTATCTGCAAACGGCTGTCATTGCACTAAAGGCCCATGTCTTTCACTTTCTCAACCCCTCATTCTCTCAATTTCATAACTGAAGTAGGCCAAGAAATCCCCTGATTTTCCTGACAATGCTGAGTTCAGTTTGACTTTCCTTCATGTCATATCTGGGCCATGGAAAGGCCCCTACTTTTACTGTATGACGACATGGAAATTACTGAGTAATTACAGGATTATGCGGCACCCTGTAAATTAAATGTTACCTCTTTACCTTTTATAGAACAAAAAAATAACCATGTAATTACCTAGTGAATTAAACTGTTAAGGTCTCATGGTAATTATATATGGAGTCAAAAGCTCTGAGTTCTTCTGGTAGTTACAAGTAAAGAATTATCTTTCATTTTTAAACATATGTTGCATTTGGATCCCAAAGCCTGCACATTTCCATTTTAATAACACTATGGCCTGCCCAAATGAGAAGAGGCATATGTCTCCCATCTGAGTGTGCAAATAGAGTGAACATGTATATATAAAATAGATTGGACATATGCAAAACTGACCTAGGTTCATACCAGAAAAATGGAATACCAACAGAGGTAAAACATGATTAGTTGCATGATAACATTTAAAATTATGTTCAGTTTCCAAGCACTGGAATTTGTTTTCATAGGAAGCAAGTCACTTTGATCCTATTTTTCACATGCTTGTGACTATATTTTGAAAACAGACAATCAAGCTGTCCATCAGGAACCTCTGTCTCCTAAAGGAGGGCTCAGGACTTGCTGCTGTAGGCGCAAGGAGGGGATGACTGGGCTGGCACAAGAGTCCATGAAGCCAAACACATTGATGGTGAGAGCTTGGAGGATGGTCCTGCCTCAGCTGAGGAGGTTTTGCTGTTGCCTGTCAGCAGCAATAGGACAGAGATCTCAGGGACACTGGCCCAGGATCCAGAGTCTCCACACAGAGCCAAGGAGAGAATTTTTGCACCACAGAGCTGCAGGAGGAGGGGGCTGCAGATGAACAAGGGGTTGCTGCTCTGTGGCAGAGCTCATTCCTCTCAAAATACCTTCAGGAACAGATTTTCCTGCCGAAAAAGTGCCACCAGAGACCTGGGTCTCTGCAGAGGTTGCTGAATATGGAATAAGCTACCACAGACCGTCCAGCCTCTCTGAGTGGACAAGTATAAAAGAGGGCCATCAGACCAGTGATTGCAGATGCTAAAATTCCTTGTCAGATTTTTATTAACTATGAGGATATGTAGCACATAGGAATTGCCACTGTTGTCTGTATATCCTCTGCTCTGGTCTGAGCTGGCTAAAAACACCCTTTTGCTATTACAAGATTTGGTTTTTGTTTTTTTTTTTTTTAAACTGTTCAGCATAATTTTTTCTTTTTTGATTTCTAACCAGAAAACGAACAGACCGAAGTATTATTTCAGGTTGTCTTCTACTTTCTTTACTTATTTATTTCCATATTTTTAGGAACATATTTCAGAAAAATCCCAATGAACTTTAATCATTAATTAATAACCAACTTTGATGTCCTTTCAGTTTAAAACTAAACTTTTTTATAGGTCCCAAAACCACATACTTTGTCTTCATCATTTAAATCCCTAAATCTGAAAAGCATGATGTTACAATAAGCATGACACTGACTGAAAGGTGCAGTACATTCACCTCCAGCCCTTCAAATAGGCATTATGTGCATCTATAAGCTAATTTTTTAATTTTCTTTGAAATATTAGCATGTTCTATAAGCACTAACTTTGGTAATCCTGGGATAAAATGCAGAACCAGGATAGGGAGGTGAGTTTTTATTTTAATGATGCTTAACAGTAACATTTTAACTATTAAAATTGTGCCTGGTTTTGCTATCACAGACCTATTAGCCCTACAAGTCATCCCTAGTCCAAACAGTAACTGCTCCAGGCACAAAATGAATCGAAGAAATTAACTCCAAATATTTATAATTTGCATGTTTTGATTGTTTTGCTTTCAATATGATCAGCAATTCTTTGTAGCACTGTGTTTCATAGTGTTCAAATCCTGCAGTAAAGCTGCCTGATGAATGCAGTAATGTGCATTTATTTCAAAGAGTCATTTATATCCCCTGGTGAGCAGGTAGTCTTTGCTTTAGAGATGCTGGGGTGTTCTGGTGCAAACGGGATTTTTTACATGTGTTTGTTGCACGATTTTTTTCCCCTCATGTCCATCACTTGTATCACTTTGTAGCTGATATCCAGCGAATATTAAAAAGCTCCCATTGGTATTGGATCTGAAGAAGGGGGGGGGGGGGGGAATTATGCTCCTCTCACTCCTCTCTCTTGCGTATGGTGCCTTCATCCTGACACAGATTACTGCCAGCATTGTGCTCGCCCCATTCCTCTGCCTTAATAGCCTTAGTCTCATTGGAAGTGAGATCAAAGACACACGAGTACCAAAGGGCTTACATTCAATTAACGGCAGAGGGGCAGGCTTTAGACGTGCTCAGCAGAAGCTCTGATTGCAGCAAGCTGCTGACTGCGGATCACGTACCACAGCCATCAGTGCTCCAGCCCTTCCCCTGCCACGCTGAGAGGGGCTCTGGCCCAGGAAAGGGCACTGTCCTGCTCTTCCTGGCTGTGTCAGGATGGAGAAAGATGGAGAAGCCCATGTCCCTTCATGGGCATCATCAGGAGGAGGAGGGAGGGTGGGTGTCTACCTCCCACTCTGTCCTTTCTCTTTTCTCAGAGATGCAGACTGAAAACTCTGTTAGACCTTGACCAATGTATTGGACAACTTGAATTTTTAATGAGGAGTGAATTCCCACTGCTCTCTTACACAGATCTCAGAGTTAGAGGCTTAGCCTGCGGCTGTCAGAACTCCTAGGGCAAAAGCTGAGACTTTTGACCCTTTCTGTAGATTTTGAGTGTATCACAATGAAATAAAGACCCCTTCAGTGCTCAGAATAAACTATCTGCTTTTCCCTCTTCCAGGGAATATTTGTGACATTGAGAAAAACTGAAAAGCTGTGTGTATGAAGAGATAGCTTGTGATTAGGAAATATCTGGGACCAGCCACTGCCATGGAAAACACAATACTGGGAAGACAAGAAACTTGACTTATTATGGCAGTCTGGGTTTAAAATTTTTTCCACTTCTCTTAATGAAAGGTTGAGAGGAGAGTTGCAAAACTAGGAACTGGATCATAAACCTGGGGAGAAAAAAGTAGAGCATAAAAAAAGATAGGGAATCACCAGAAGTTTATTTTTTGAGCATTGCTGAAGTGAGAGAGCACATCCCATCCCCTACACACCCAGTGCTCATTGCCACTAACTCCAGTTATGTTGAAGCCTCACATTTCCTGGGGTTATGTGTGTGATGTTTGGAAAAGACATGAGTCCTTAGCTTTGCATTATTGCTGGAATTTATTTTAGTATTATTTTTAGAGCCCTGAGACAGCATGGATCCCCATTTTATTAAATCTCACTCTCCACTGAGCTGATTGCTGAGATAACCTGCAGCCAGGGCTGTCTGAACTTATGTGACCTGGTTCCATCTGTGTACAACCCTGTTTTGCATTCCCTTCGATTTACTTCTAATGCAAACCTTGCAGAGCAGGATGTTCCTGCTACACATACACAAAATCTCTTCCTAGGGATTCAGACTCTTGCCAGGAATATTTTCAACTATTTTAACCTTTTAAAATTTTCTGCATTACTATGGGAGATGACCAATCCTCACACTGCTCACAGGTTAACAGTGCTGTAAAGAGTGCAGCTGGTCAGTGGAATTGGAAAACACTGAAAAGGTCAAAGCATGCAAGTACTGCAAGGGTTTCACTCTAAATGAGAGTAGCCTGTGACCTTCACTTAACCCTTACTTTAAATGATTGCAAATTAAGTTGGGCAACTTAGCCTGAGCTCTAAAAATCTAAATGCATTGAAAGATGAAACTACATCAAACGGCTTTCCATCACTGTCAGGCAGCGTTCTCTGACACACGTACACCAGATAGACATTTCTGTCTCTGAGCCTCACTTACCCACTGAGATGTATTCAAATAAAGCCCCATTAGCGTCCCCAGTGCTGAATGACATCCATGCATTTCTACAATAATGCAGCCATCCCTCTGAACAAAAGCATATCCCACCAAGGATCTTTCCAACAAGGTGTTTTTTAATCTTCTTGGCTTTTACAGGACTTAGAGATATAATATATGGTGTTTGCATAGCAGTCAAAGCAGGCTTTCAGCACTGAGAATCCATCACCTGCTTCCCATCAGCCATGCCAGAGCTTCCTTCACCTTCAGCAGGCAATATCCAATATCTCCTGGGCTCTAGGGACCAAATGTCCTGGCTAAATGACCAAATGACACTGATTAAACATAAAGAGAAGAGCACTACAGAAAAGTACCCTGTGACGCTCCTTGTCTTGACTTCCTCCATGCTGTGACACCAGGGCAAAATCAGAGATGGGGACCCATGGCCTTCGGGGAGAGCCGTGCATGGGCTCCCCTGTGGGTCACAGCTTTGAGCACCCACCTGTGCCCAGGAGCAGCAGAGCCAGGGACATCTGTCTGGGGCCAAGGGATGGTTCCCCTAGATAAACCATCAATGTTCCTTAGACAAAGGGATGAGCCCTGAAAAAGACTTGGATTTGCACAGCGCTGCCAGCTCTTCTTATTGCTGTTTATCAATGTGGCCTTTTTTTCTTTTATTCCCTGCTTAACTACCTGACCCTTTTTTATTCCACAACAACAAATGTGAAAGCAAAACCATTTACTGAGCTGCAATCCCAAGAATTTCCGGTTTTTGCACCCACATGAATCTGCATCCCAGTAAAAGGAGCTGATGACACACCTTCATAGAAGCAACCCACGAAAGAAGTTCTTTACTTCAGTAAGAACCCAATTCTTCATTAAATTAGTTGACATTGAGACAGGGAAGTAGTGGTAGGGAAATGATACAACCTTGGAGCAGCTCAGGTTTGTTCAATGCCATGGCCAAGTAATGGCTGCTCAGTGACTGAATTACTGGCCAAGAGGATACTCTACTTTCTGAATTCCCATGGAGATGGCCTGATTTCCATAGCAACTGGATTCTTTCTCTTGCCTTTCCCTTTAACAGGTAGAAACATACTTGAATCCTGGAAATGCTTGATTGTTCTGAGTGTTATTGTATTTTTGGACACTGGAACACTTTCTGGACAATATGTTGAAATGCAGGCTCCTTAATGATATTTTTTGTATTCTTCTTTAGAACTGGTGATGACATTTTGTTGCATCTGCTCTTAAGATCTGCTGCGATGTGTGCTTAAAGTTTTCTTTCTTTTCTCTCTTTCTTTCTTTCTTTCTTTCTTTCTTCCTTTCTTTCTTTCTTTCTTTCTTTCTTTCTTTCTTTCTTTCTTTCTTTCTTTCTTTCTTTCTTTCTTTCTTTCTTTCTTTCTTTCTTTCTTTCTTTCTTTCTTTCTTTCTTCTCTTATTCTTTATCACTGTTTCAATTTTCTGTTGGGTAACCTGCAACACAGGTTGATGATTACTTTGAAGAAAGCTCTTGGGGGAAAGAGGGCATTGCTAATACTAATTAATAGCAACATCCAAAATGTATGAGATATATTTCTAGAGAGAGTTCAATCTCTGCCCCAAAGATGGGTTAAAAATTCCTGCCATTATTCATTATATCAGATAGGAGATCGGGTCAGCAGTAAGTAAATACATTATTTTTCACCTATTTGTTGAGACTTTCTGTGGTTTTGATTTTGTATGATAACTTGAGGTGTCTCTGTAGGTCTCTCCTTCCTCAAGTACATCTCCACTGCTTCTCCTTTCTAGACTGCAGCTGAGTAGAAAGAATAAAACCAACCCAGAAGAAGTTGTGGGGTTAACTGTGGGTTTCCTCATAGCCACTGTGAAGGAAATGGAGGTTGACAGACCCTGCCAACCATGTCCCCAAAGATCTGCTGAAGACACATACGGGACAAGAAGTCATGGAAAAAGGCTTTTGGATAGTAAAAAGACATCCATCTGATTCCTTAAGGAAAGAAGTGCCATGGACACCATGAGCCATGAATTACAGGGTCTGAAAAGGCACCTAAGGTTGCATTTGTGAGGGAGCACAGAGGTGGAGTGCTCTAGAAAGCACCAGGGTCATGGCAGTCTGGACTGCCCCAGTGACTGGTAGAGAAGCTGCTGCATGGCAAGGGCTGCTGACACAGTCAAAGGAAGGGCAGCAGGAGGTGATGAGTGCAGATCTTGTGTCTGCTAGGATGGAAACTTGGTGAAAGGTATTTCTGGCAAGTGAAGCCATTTGGGAATCCAGGAAAAGCTGAAAAGTGCTTGGGTTGCAGAGAAAGTGAGAAGTGTTGTTACAGAGGTGCTTTTCCTTTAGCCACAAATCACAGGAATGTGATGCCTGCATAGAGGATGAATTTCACCAATATCCCTTTCAGGCAGCAGCCTGGCCCTTGCCCCAGCCCTTGCAGTTGCATCTCTCCCTGAGCACACATTGGCCTCTTTCCCCCGACCTGGCAATTAAACAGTCAATTGTGGCAGCCTGAGGTGCCAGGAGAGCATCCTGAGGGCTTGACAGCACTTTGCCAATTCACTGACCTCTGTTATGTTCTGAACCGCAAGAGGTTACACCCGAAATCAGACTAAAAAATTGACCGATTTTCCTGTAACCCCCAGTCTGACCTTACATCTGAGTTTACATTTTTAAATCTCACCATCAGCTGCCAGCTGACATCCTCCCTCTCCCTGCAGCTCCTGCCCAGCTGTTCAGTGGCCACTGTCTGCCCTGCATTTTGCAGCCCCCCTTGCCTACACGCCCTTGCTCCCAGGGGTTCCCCTGGTTCTCCACCCTGACACCACCCCTCTTCTCTTGCCTGACCTCCCCTCCTTGCTCTCCTCTCCCCCTCCCCAGCTATGTCCAAAGCCACAGAGGCTTTGCCTTGCAAATGCAAAAGGTGAGAGCAGAGGAAGAAAGAGGGAGTTGAGGAGGGAGCTCCCAGGGCTCTGTCACTTTGGCTGCCTTCAAGGCCATGGGGAGAGAAAGGGAGGGTGGTGCTGGGGCTGGGGCTGGGGCTGGAGCAAAGCCTGGTCCTTGGCAGTAGCAGGAGCTTTATCACCTGTGACCTCCAGAGCACTTAGTGCTGATGAGGAACATTCAGACAATCACATTAGGGTTGCTGTGGGGAGCATTCAGACGATAAGATTAGGGTTGTTGTGGGAGCTGGAAGGGCATGTATGTGCTGGAGTAAGGGTACAGCAATGTGGGCTGGGGGACAGCTGCCTGTCACGAGAAAGGGATCACAAAGGTGAAGGTGCAGTGCTTGGTAGTCCCTCCACAGCATCTGTGACACCCCCTGAGCACCCACAGGAAAATTGTCCTTTTGGGCTTTTTGGGGATATGCCCATAGCAGGCACTGATCTGTCAACAAATTTTAGAGAAAAGAGGTGTTTGGGTAAGAAAGACTGACACAGAAGGCCCAGGCATCCTCCTGTGTCTCCTGTAGGTGTGTTACTTCTGACATAATGATGGACTGCTTCTTTTTTTACTTCCCCTGTCTCTCTTGAAAATGCAAACATCGCTGGGAGGTGGGAGAAGCGGCTTCCCCTTCCCGTTTGCTAGAGGAGCAGATGGCCCCACAGATGATTTCTCCTTGCTTCCCTCTGTCAGTAAAAGATACATAGCCTAGCTCTGAGAATACCATTTCTTGGCAAAGATGTCCCTGGAAAATAGCAGGGAAATTCCCAGTTCTGTACTTTTAAGCTTCTCTAGCCTCTTTTTTTTTAAATTTCTTTAATTCTGCTGATAATGACAAGGTGCGCAGCTGCAGCTGTGTTTAGTTACTCAGAAAACACATGCAGTGCTCAGCTGATGCTGCCAGGAGCCTGACCTCAGGGAAAACCCAGGAGCTCTGCCCTCCCCCAGGGGAACAGCATCCACCTCCCTTGGGGCTGGCCAAGCAAACCTTTCAGGTCAGATCAGCTCACTGTGGGGCTGCTGTGTGTGCACAGAGGTGTGGAGGAGAGAAGAGAAAGCCTTGGCTGCCTTTCTTTCCCTGTGGCTCTGCCTCCCTGCTCCCAGCTACTCCCACTCCTCCCCAGCAGACCAGCAGGGAGGAGGCCCATTAGCAGCCGCTCTGCTGCAATGTCTCTTTAAAGGAAGTGTCAGGAATAAAGATTTACCTGCAGGTTTAGGAAGACAATTATTGTGCGTTAATTAAATATGAAATGACACTTAAGAGCATATCCATTGCCTTAACAGCGACTGTCTGTAATAATAATAATACTTAGCACTTACATAGCTCTCTCCATCTATACAGAGCTCCACAAACATTAACTAATGAATCCTCACAACCTCCCCGTGAAGCTAAAGAGGCTGCTGGCATGGTGGGGAGTGGGAAGAGGAGATGTATCAGGGGAATAACCTCCTCCTGGCCTGCTGCTAGTGCTGCTGCTTCTCAGGCTGCTCTGGTCTTTGCTCTCCCTCCTGCCTCTCAGCATTTCCCTGGTTGTGCTTCCCTCCAGCACCATGCAACAGGCAGGCCAGCAGTGCAACGAGGTGGTGCCCGTGGTCACCCTTGGAGCTTCCCTGGCTCCCAGCACTGAGCACAGGGTCCCTGCTTCATAGCAACAAGTCCAAATAGAACCCAAAACTGCCTCCTGTCCCATCTCCTTCTCCTCAGGGCTCAGCAAGAGAGCCTCAGTGTAGGTTTGCCTGAAGCTGGAGTGTTTTGAATGTGGCTGTGAGAAACAAGGTTCTGGCTTGGACACAAACACCTGTAAAATGCAGAAGTCCACTGAAATAGCCTGCATTTTTGCAAATCAGTTCTGGTGAAACCATGCCTTTCCTTCAAGTCTTAGTGAAGAAGCCAAGAAGCTTTTCCTGAGCCTGTTTCACTTCCCCAGAATGGGATTTTTGAGCTGAAAGCCCAGGTCTCCTAGACAGCTCTGTAGGAGTTGACTTGTCTCCTGGCAGATGTGCTTGCTCACCCTGTGTGAGTTCACTACATGATGACCCATCCTCTGAGACCACCACTACACCCAGAGGGGATCACAGTCTGTAGTCTGTACTAAGGCTGTATCTCCTGACATATTTACCTTTTCCTCACTACAGGCATCAGTGATTGGAAAGTCAGGAGAGCAACAAAAAAGAAGATTAATTCTCTCTACAAAAGAAATGGACCTAAAAATCCCAGCACCACTCTCTGTCCTCTGTCGACAACCCTCTCCTTCCTCCATCTCCCATGGCAGGCCTGGCTCTGCCTCTGCTCTGGCTTTTAGGCTTTAGGCAGCAAAGCCCAGTTTTAGCTGGTTTTCCAGGTCTGAGAAGACACTGGCTTCATGTCCATCCCCTCCTCCACATCTGGGCTGCTTCACCCCAGCCAGGAGCCCATGGTGAGGGGGAGACCTGGGAGCAGCAGATCAGGTCTGCGGGGAGGGAAGAAAGTGATTATTCATCCCTTTTCAGGGGAGGGTTTTCTACACAACTCTTTTCCAGACTTTTTTTTTTTTTCCCAGCTCCTTCCTCTTAAAAAGGTAATAAATATTCAAAAGATCCTTGCTTAGATTACCAACCATACCCTAACAGCTTCAGCACCTACAAAGCTGACGCCTGTGTGTATCCACTAAGTAGTTGTCAAACTGGGTTGCCTGTAACATTTAGGGTTGGTTTGGAAGGAGGTCTCAAGGCTACAATCTACAAAATAGTCTGTATTGGCCAAGGGGGAAAAAAAAGACAATGTGACCTAGAAAATCTTGTCATCTTCAAAGCTCACTGATTCTGCTGTTCTTTATTTAGCACTATAAGCCCACCAGATCCATTTCTGAGCAATCAGAGAGTGTTTTTGTCTTCCAGAAAGGTCTCAAGCAAATCTCTCAGTTTGCACATGCTGATATTTTCAGATAGTCCTGTCAACACCAGTGATTTCAGCTTTATTCCCAGCTAACTCACTGGTGGGCTTCTTGGGGTTGCATTTGGATGTGAAAATGCCACAGAGATGGTACAATATCAAAGGCTGCCTCCAACATTCAGCAGAATCTCTGTCTTTCTGAGCAGATCAGTTATCCTGGTTTTATCCATCGAAGAGCCCTTGATAAAGCAGTGGGAAAAAAAACTGGTGTGTGAGAGCTCACCTGTCCAGCCCAAAATGTACAGTTCAATGGAAGGCAACCTCAAGTGTTACATTTAGATATCAAGTAATTTTTTCATGCCTCAGTCTTTCCTGTGTCAAAAATTGTCTTTCCCCTGCTTTTGTTTTGCAAATGCAGCTCCAGGGGACATCAGCAATTCTGGCAGCCTCCTTCAGCCACAGGCAGGTGGCAGGTCAGTTGTGCTTGAGCTCAGAGCTCCAGCAGCAGGACATTCAGTTGTTTCCACATGAGTGGCTTCCAGGTACGGAGTGACTCCGTGGGACTCCTGCCCTGTGCATGGAGAGCTGCATGGTGCAGAGCTGCTCATTGGCACCTGCACAGCGCAGGGAGCAAAGTGCACCAGATCCAATTCACCCAGGACTCATCCTTCAGTCCCCAGGAGATTCCCCCAGGTGGAGCAGCAATTCTCCCACCCATGTGGTCTCTGTAACTTGGATCTTTCTTCTCCTTCACAAGTTAACAAATTGGCCATTCCCTGAGAGCAGATAATTTCTTCTTAATGGTGGCCATCTCTCAGCAGTACTTTGGCTGCCAGCTTTCGAAGGTAATTGCATTGTTATTTAGGAAAGTCAAAGGTGCATTCTTCCAGAGTGGCTCTGGCTGCAAGCAGGCGTGGGGAGGGCTGACCAGAGATGGCTTTGCTTGCTCCTGTTGGAGCCAGGTGTCACTGCAGGCAGCCAGGAGTCAGGGATGGATGGATGGATGGATGGATGGATGGATGGATGGATGGATGGATGGATGGTTATCCCCCACCCCACTCCCCACTCTTTCTCTCCCCACAGACAATCTGTAAGAAGTCATTTGCTGAAAAATAAAGATGGACTGAAAATACAAAACACAAAATGTTCCTTTTTCTGATAAGAAAGTGATGTCACAAATGACCTTATTAAAAAAAGGTAAAATGCTTGTTTACCTAAAGCACTTGTTCAAAGAGAGCAAGTGAAAATGTAGCTTTTGGGTATTTTCCTTTCTCCTTTCTCTTTCCTCCTAAATGAGATTGAAATACAGTTTCACATTTGCAAGGCCCAGTGCCCTTTCTGCCAAGAAATCCATTGACAGTCCAATCAACAGACATGTTCTGGTTACAGGAATCAGGCATCAGTCAAACGCTTGAAAGCCAGATCCAGCAAATGCAGCAGATAATAGTATTGAAAACAGCCAGTGGGGGAGATGGGAAGGTAATTGGAGTGCAGGTAAGAGCTGGGGTAAGCAGGATGGATCAGCACACTGCTGACACGTGCAAGGGGGGAGGCACGGGGGGAGAGCTAATGAGAGGGGTAATTCTAATGATAGGAGTAGTTCAATGTGTCAGGCTTTTGTTTTTTGAAGGCTGAGAGAAGGATTTATCTGTGCAGAGGCAACTCAGTCCATGGGATTTATAGACCACTTCCAACACGAGTCCTCGGCAGCTTCTAGAGCTGGCTCAGCCCTGGGATTTTGCAGATAGATCCACAGAAAAAGCAATGTGGCATCAGTGGGGAGCACTGTGGGGCTGGAAGGGATGAAGCGAGGGTTTGCAGGGGGATCAAGGCAAAGGCCTTTGTGTCAGCCCAGGGCAGCTATGAGCACCCTGGGGGGCTCATTACCATGAGCACAGCAACACTGGTCTCTGCATGAGCAGGGTCTGCATCACTAAACACAGTCATTTCAATCTCCACAAGCCCTAAAATCTGCTGATTTCATCCCAAATGTAAAAATCTAGAGAAGACAGGAGTGAAAATGAACAGAATAGAATTTGATTGTATGGACTATGTATCCTAATTTATTCCTGAGCCCTTGCTAGTAAAATACCCAGGCTCTGATTAGAGTGGTGAGCGAAGAGAATTACTCACTTCCTATGGGTAACATGACGAGCAAATTACCTGAATTTCTTGTAAATCTGTGATCCACTTTTGGGACACAGCACTCTGGAAATGGCAGAGAGGGGCTGTTGATCTCATACACTGTGGTATGTACTCCCTCATACTGATGGTGAGTTCACCCTACATGTATCACCCTGCCCCATCTGGGTTGTTTCTGCATCTTTTTAGATTCACTTTCTCCATCCCACTGGCCCAAGCACTTGGCTCTGTTTCATTTCTTGGCCCAGGAAAGGCTGTTTTCAGGAGCTGCTCCATTGTGTGCTGCGCTGTGTTGGAGGTGGTGTGGAGAAAGGGGCAGTGGGGTTGGCAGGAGAAGAATTGAACACTCTGTAGAGACAGCACAAAATAACAAAATATTCCAAAGTAATTCGGATCCAACTTGAGCAAGTGATAAATGAGAGCAGCATGGCAGTGACAGGTCAATCAAATATTTATAGAACTCCATCCATTAGCATTGCAGCAGCAGAAAGGAAGCAATGAAGTCTGGGTGCTCCAAGACCTGCCAGGGGTACACATGCTGATTGGCTTCCCCAAAATCTTGAGGTGTGTGTGGATCTTCTGACTTGTCCTGGAGGGACCAGGATAGCTGAGGTGGTAGTTGAGCTAAAAAGATGTTGGGATTATGCAGCACTGTGTATTAGAATAAATTTCTATGGTGTCCTTGGGTGCATTAATGTACGTGAGGAGATTCCTGTGCCAAAGTGATGGGGAAGCTGAGTGGTGTGTGAGGGATGAACATTGGTGTGTACACACTGGGAAAGGGCACGAGATTTTGCAATACTCTGGAAAAGCAGTTGCTACAATCAGTGAAATGCCAGAAAAGGTTAAACCACAACAGACAAGAAACCTTAAGGAGAGAACAGAGTGGAATTGGAAAGCCTATTTTTAGGATCACATGACATGATTTGATTAATATTTTAGGAGGCAGTTATCATATGCTAAGAAACAGAAGGACTATTACCAGCGTCCCAACATGCCTGTGTTCACGGTTTTTACAAGGGAATCCTACACAAATTTCTCCCTCCTCACTATGACCAATTCCACAAGCCAGGGATGTGAAGGAGTGACACATGGATGCACTGCAAGGTGCAGAGGGCTGTGGAGAAGATACTCATTTGGTTTCAGCACTTACCTGGAAATGCCACAGTGCAGCCCGTGCTGAGGCAGGAGCACACTGCAGACACACACAGCCAGAGAATTGTTGAGCTGGGACCATCTCCACAGTGCTCCCAGGCACTCCAAAGCCATCCAACAGCAGGCTGGGGAGGAGAAGGACTAGCCTGATCTCCCAAGGGTTTAAATAAATGTTTGACTTCCAGCAAAGGAAGGATTGCACTGAAGTCCCCCTTTGACCTGCTGATGAGATCTGTGTGACCAGAACTGTGCCATCCTGGCCACATAAAGGTGCATCCTGCATCCCTCCTCAGGGCCATTCTCATTCCTCTTGTCAGTTTGGGCTTCATTGCACGTGGTCTCCACCTAAGTGCTTCACCAGGTGCTGGGGCTGGCACTTCTGTGATCGCCCACCTGATGCTTTTCACCAAGAGCTGAATTCCTGTGAATATAGGAGGAATGTGGCAAGGGAAACAAGGCCTTTCTTCTTCATTCACTGTTCTCCTGACAAAGTTTCATTCATCTGGCCTGGGAGCAGTAGGGACACCATGTGTCGGAAGCAACCAGTCAGCCAAGGGGGGTGAGGCAGGGCCTGGCACTTGCCAAGAGCCCATTTGCTGAAAATTGATGATCCAAAGTTGCATGGGGAATTTGTATGAATGGAAGAAAAGACAGCCAGTAATTGGGATCGGTGGGTGAAGTGTCAGCAAACAGAAGAAAGGGATACTTTGGTGACAGTGATAAATGCTAGCAGCTTTGGGTCTCATCTGGAGGAGAGACTTTGTAAGAGAAGGAAGGAATAAAAAGACAGTGGTCTGATGGATGCTATCGAGGAAGAGGGCTCAGAAAACAAAAATTCAGCTGTGTGTTTTTAGGAGGATGGTCAGAGGCAAGTCGCAAGGGTCATTACCCAAGGCTGAGTGGGTCATAATTTTTTACAGTCCCAGGAAGAAGCCAACATTGCGCTTGCTGGTACATGGAGTCACCAGGCACCCATCCCTGGAGAATGGGGCAGCCACGTGCTGGGCACCAGACACGGACCTGCAAAGCCTTTGGGAGCAGCCACGGGGTTCTCCAGGTGAGCAGCACAGGTCTGGAGGGTCTGTGCCTCTGGGGGGGTGCAGAATCCCTGGAGTCACCTCTGGGCATCAGGGCTGGAGTTCCATGGAGTCCTGCAAGCAGGGGCTCCCAGCAGGAGCAGGCACACTCTGGGCTGCTTTATTGCCCAGCCAGCCCAGCAGGTTTCTCTCAGGGAGGAATTCGCCTACAAACCAAGGATGTGCAATGACAAGTGACCATTTCCAGAGTCATTTTTCTACCCATTTCTCTACCCATACACATTTCAAACGCAACTGGCACCTCTGCGCTGCCAATTTTAGAAACGTTTTGCTTTGGAGGAAGGGCTGGAGCACAGAGGTGATTATCCCTCCCCTCCTGGCAGCTCCAGGAGTCGTGCAACTTGCAGGGAGTGTCAGAGATGTACAGCATGTAAAAGATCTCCAGCAAACACTCTTTCCCAGGGCACTGGAACAAACCTCTGTCCTCCTTTAGACTGGGGAGGATCTTTGTCTCTTACAAGAGAAAAGGTCCTGGCTGAGGTAGCTCAGACATCCACCTAACATGCCCTGAGACAGTAACACCAGCCACAGAGAGAGGCACTGATTCAGCAGTGAGGACAGGGAGCCAGTGGAGTCAGTGGGAGTTGATGTTTACTTCTGTTGTGCTGCCTCACATGGACACTGATAAATGTTATGAATTTTAAAAATTGAGATTCACATTAGTTTCCTTTAACTCATTTTCTATTTTATGCTGAGCTTTATTAAGTGGCTTTTAAAAGCAGTTTGGCCTCTACAGCTCTTACTGCAACAGCTCTTACCTCAACAGCCCTGCCTCAAACCAGGAACAAAATGAATCTGTGGAGGCTCAAAGAAGAGCAGGAGGGCACCAGGGGTGAAGCAAACAGTCCATTGTGTGGGAGAGCCTTGGCAGAGCAGGGAGATGAAAAATAATGGTGCAAGAAGGTGTCAGCTGTGCCTTGAGGCCAGTTTGGGCAAAGGTGGCAGATCCTTCAGAGGATTGTGTCCTGAGGCACCCTGCAAAGCTGAAGATCCAGAGATATGTCTGGTCCCTTGGAATACAGGGAGAGGAATATTAATGCAGGGTTGAGATAGGTAGGTCTAGGCATTTTTAGGCAAGAGATCTGAGCTGATTTTCTGCATATTAGTGCAAATCAGGATTGGCTCCAGTGGGTTGAACTCAGCATCCTCCTGATTTTTAAGGCCTGATCCAGTTTTTCCTGAAGTCAGTGAGAAGATGCCAGCTAACTGTTCTTGGATGAGTCTCTAAATGCCTTGTTTTAATATCCACAGGCTGCAGTAAAGCAATCCACATCTCCCCTGTTCCATCCTAACCTCTGCCTGCCACCTGCCATTTAATTTTTCATGACATTATTACCATTTTTAATAATGCCACTGCATTTTTTGACCAAAGAGCCTCTGGAGACCCTGTCTGAAACAAAAGCTTCCCCATCTCCTCTTTTCCATGCCTTCAGGTGTATCTGTATCATAGCAAGCCTTTCCTAGGCATCTCTTCAAAGCCATTCACAGCTTTATCTCCTCTAATACTAGATGCATATTTGACATATCTAAATATGCAGTTACACAGTAAACTGCTGGTGAGAGATATGCAAGTGGCAAATGTCTGTCCTGGTGGCTGAAAATCAGCAATCCTGCCTCAGGTCTCACTGATTGACTGGAAACTGAGGCAGGGGGAAAGCAGGCCCAGTATGGACAGAAGAATAATACTGATTTATGGGAGGCAAAACTCTGAGATAGTGATTTACTCCCTTGGGAATTTTTTTTTTTTTTTTCTGAGAGATGACACCACACATCTGCAGGACTGGAACCAGGAGAAATAAGAGTCTGAGTTACTATAAGCAACCAAAGGGGACCAAGTGCTCTGGAGCAGGATGTGCCTCCAGGGACATAACTCTCCCCCCTACTGGCAATTCACTTTTTTACTATCGATTATAACAGGAAGGGAGAGATGGAAAACTCATGTAATTCCCTGTCCTTGGGGTTGTGGCCTGGGGGAAGTTGATGCTGTCTAATCTAATAAGAATGTGATACAGCCTGGATCATCTGGGCTCTCCTCTCATCCGCTGGGAGTTGTGTGCAAATGAACACCACAGAAAGGAATTAAAAGTCCCCTGAAATTAAAAAAATAAAACAAACAAAAAACCAGTTGATATTTCTGCTTTCTTTTCAATGGTGACTGACTCTCCATCAATGCTCTCGTGCTGCTTTGGAGGGAGATTGCCCAGCAGAAATATGGGAGGATGAAGCTCTGCCTTTCCATCAGGGCAGGCTGTGCTCTGGGGAAGGGGTACAGCAGGGAAGGGTGAGCAGGTACATGAATTTTTAAATTTGGGCAGACCAAATATTAAATTTTGGAGCCCACAATTTTAACATTTTGAGATGTACCCCACAGGTACAGGTGTGGGGATGAGCAGGGCAGGCTGAGAGCAGGTTTGCAGCAGGCAGGTGCTTCTCCATGCTGGAGCCATGTGATGGCCAGCAAAGCACATTAAAACATTAAAACCTTCCCAACCCATTGTGTGCCCATGCTGCTCCTGCTGCAATGTCACACAGAAACGAGACAGTGCTGTGACATTCACTTGCTTCGAGCTAAACCAGGCCTGACATACACTCCTGACTAATTCAGCACGGAGCAGAATTAGCCAGGGCTGGAGGGTTTGCCAGGAGCTGGGCTGGGTGCAGCTGTGCCCAGCCCTCTCCCTGCTTTCCACCCTGCACTGCACAGCAGGATTCCTTGCAGCTCTTGTCTCTCAGGGTAGGAGAAGAGTGTTGACTGCAAGCATGGTCTGACATGGCAGGCAGGTAGGAAATGGATATATTGCACCCCAAGATGATGCATCTTCCCATTCAAATCAGCTCACCAGCACAGATAGCCTTATGTCTGCAGAGAACACTATTTAGATGGCAGATTTTATTCAGATGGCATCTGAAAGTTATTTTTTATTGAATTTAATTTTAATTAATTGTGTTGCCAAGCATGGGCTGAAGTGGCCTCTGTTTTTAATTTTTTTCTCCCCAGAGTGGATATCCTTAAACTCTTTCCATAACGATATGGTTGTAGCTTGCAAAAAGGCAGTCTGGATTTATTATTCTGCCTCTTGCCTTGTTCCTTCTGATCCTAGAGAGAACATTGCAGTGACTGTTGGTTAGAAAATTAGTTAAGTGAACTGTATACAGTATTCTCTTTCTGCAGCACTTCTTATTAGGGAAAAAAGACAACATAGTTCCCTCTCTCCCCTCCGCTCACCCTGCATTCCGCGCAGAGCTCATGCAAGGAGCATTGCAATGGACTGCTGCAGCCTGCTTGCCAAAGGACTCATCCCATCGAAAAGCCCTCGGGATAACTCTGGATTTCTGATGCAAAGTGCAGCAAGTGGTACAGCACTTTGCTATCCCATGAGAGGACGAGGAAGGTGCTGAGATGCCAGTGCAGAGGTGCTGAAGCAAGGAGCCTGTCGGGGTCGCCTCTGCACTGCACAAGCAGCAGCTCTCACCTGCCTCACGTCTGAGCTCTGCCTCTGCAGCACTCAGGATTGCAGGCATTGGAAACACAGCACTGCCCCTTCCCTCTGGGTCCAAATGACCAAACTCCTCCAGCCCCACGTGCTCCGTTTGGTGGCTCCCAAAGCAGAGTGGTGCTGCAGCAATGAGCTCACCCCTATAGATAGCTCACATAGTAAAAAAAAAAGCCCAAAAAATAAAAACCACAAAGAAAAGATACTTTCCACCAGCTGCAGCCTGGCAACAGGAGGCTGCCCACTCCAGGTGGTCTGTGCATGGTATTTGGAGATCAGAAACATGGGAGGATTGTAAATGGGGGCACGTACAAGGTAGCTGACCTCTTTAGCAAAGTATGAACAAGACATCTTGCAGCCTGCTTAAAAATATTGTCAAAATTAAGCTGAATTTGTAGCAGGTAAAAAGCCAGGAATATCCTTGTAAAACTTTATTGCTATACAGTTAATAGTGGATTTTGCTTGTCCATATGGACTGGCTAAAAGAAGGAATTTTCCCAAATTCAGTCAATTTATTGCACAGGGGCCATTTTTAAAAAAGTATCTGACAAAGGAATAGATGAGCCTGTTATGAGAATAAACTCCCAGACAACTGAAAGGACAGCCCGAAGGAAGGCCAACCTGATGAGAATGGAGAGCTATTAAATGAAGCTACTCTTTGTACTCCAAATCCAAATATATCTCATGCAAGAGCAGAGCTTTCTAAAACAAATCCCTATGATAGATGAAGGATTTAGGCACAGCCAGGTTGTCTGTTTAATGAATTCCCTGCATTTACCCCACCGAGGGAGGAAAACCCAAACACTGCTGTTCAGAACCTTTTTCATGTGGATTAGAGCAGCCACAAATGACAGAAGACTAATTTTGCCTTGTTTCCCTCCTTCACAGCTCATCTGTCCTACTTTTTACTTTTAAAGGAATGAGTAATTTTAAAAAAAAACCCTTCCAATATTTATGGATGCTCTGGTTCTTTTACACTCACTAACTGTATGTGAGCCAAGAGCCTAATTACATATTTTAGGCGAATATGTAATTCTTTGAATGTGTCAGGAAAGCCTTGCCTTGGAGGGAAGAAAGATGGCTCAAAATAAAGTTATATGCCTTTTCCTGGACTGGGCCATGTCCAGTTCTGAAGGTACATTTTTGTCAGGAGTGTTACCCCTTTTCTTGTTGACTTCTGCATTAAGCCAGGCCTGCTGACAGGAGCTTTAGGAACTGCTGGGAAAAGAAGGCTCAGTGGATTATCTGATACACCACAGAAAAGAAGAAAGGTAGGGATCATCCAAGAGGATGCCATTTTGACTGCATGGGGTTTCAGCCACCTTTCAGAGGGTAATAAGCCAAAATCCCAATTTTCAGTCACTCTTTCTTTGATTTTATTATGAAAGTGGATATTGAAGCTCTGCACATGGAGAATTTTACAGCTGACCTCTGCTCACAAGAAATACCCAGCCTGATGGCTAACCCCAAGCAGTTTGTAAGGAACAAGAGCCATAGGCAATTTTTGGGGGTTTTATTTAATGAACTGATCCACCTGGCAGTTGAAAGAGAAGCCCTTTCATCCTGAAGTGAAATTGAAGCCCTCTGTGGCTGTGTCGCTAGAAGCAGCCACAAGATGATGCTGGGTGCCTGTACCCAGCCCTGCTCCCTGAGCTGCCTGTCTGCCCAGGCTGTGCAAGACACTCCAAAGAGACTGGTGTGGCCTGAGAATTTTTCCCAATACTCATGGACACTTTTTCCCAAACGGAAAAGTGTCCATGAGTACTCAGTATTGTCCAGCCCAGACTTGCACATCATTTTCTGTTACAAAGAAATGCCCTCCAGCTCATCCCCCTGCAGCTGTGGGAGGCAGGGCAGACATCCCACCAAGGCATCCCATCCCAAGAGCTCCAGGAAGGAATGATGGCCCTACTGCTGCTGACTATCAGATTCCTGCCCTCCAGGGACCACACTTCACGCAGGGACCTCTTGGAAGGAGATAAACTCTCCAGGAAGCCAAGGTTTCCCTTAGCTTCTCTGTTTTGAAAGCTGTCTCGGGATCCCTGTGAGAGATCCCTTTGTCTTAACTGGCTTTAAATGCCTACTTTTGGCATCTGAGTCTCACCCCAAGAATCTACCATGAAAAAATGAATAAATGAATCTCCCCTTAGGATTCACAGAGGCAAAATGCATTGGGGAACCTACTGGGCTAAGTCCAAATCCAGCTCAGATTTGCCTTAGGAGTAAATCTAAGCTGTCTGTCTTCATCCTTGACCTTGTTACCTTTCCCTTGGCACTTAAAAATCCTTTTTTCCAGGCTAAATAGCACAAGAGGTGCTGGGAATAGGTGTTAGCAACCATCCAAGTGGAGAGTTACTTTAAATCCAGGCTGAGTTTTTGACTTCTCCTCCTGTTCTCCTGAGCCACCAGCTATGGAGGTTTTTCATCTCTGATAAAGCAGATTAGCTGCTGGAAATGTCAGAGAGAGGCTACAGCTGGCTGCACAGTGGGGAAATATTTCCCTGCAACCCCTGGAAGCCGCTGAACACTGGACCCCAGGAGAGATGCTCCACAGTCTGTTGCAAAAAGTGGCTTGGCCTGCGATGCTGTTAATGCACAAACACCCCAATGTGCTCTGCTCACCAAGAGCAGCCAGTCAAACCCACAGACAGCTCAGTGCAGGGGAGGCGGGGCGAGATCTTTCCTTTCCCTACTTCCATTTCTTCTTTCTTTAATTTTGGTAATGGATCAGAGTCAAATGAACAACATCTGGCAATTAGCACATCCCTTGCCTGGCTCCGATCTGCCACCAAGTTCTGAGTGTTTGCCTTTATTTTTAAATGGGTGGCTGTCAGAGAGAATTAAATGGTGCCTAAAGAAGCACGCAGACGTTATAATTAAAGGCACGCCAACCTTGACAGGTAGCTGTGAGTGGAAATTTCAACTTTTCATGGAAAAGGGGCTGTTGGCATGCGCATGTGCTCTTAAACTCCATGTGTTTCCCCCAGCTGATCTATCCCCAGGTGCTTTTTATACACCCATACTTGCAATTAATTGTCTCTTTGTCTGCTCCATTTCAACAGCCATCCAGCCCAGCATTGCGAGAAGAAACGTTCTTTAAATCCAGGAGTAAAACTGGAATCCATTAGCTGTGATTGCATGTGCTGCTGTGGGACTTTGCTGTTAACAAGGATAGAAATGATATAATGGAAAACAGAACAGGGAGCATAAACCTGCTGCTGCACAGAGCATCCTGAAACCATGTAATCCACATGCCTTCTAGCTGGGAATGAATGCCTGGTGCCCTGGGCACTTTCCTGCCAGGCCATGTTATTATAATCGTGGTCTTCCCTCAGCTCATTCTGCTCCTTCTAATTAAAACAGGGTCAAATCTTCCTCCTTACAGTATTGACCCACCTGAATCACAAGACCAGCCGACTCTTCTGGGGAATAATGGGAGCGTGGAAACTGGGTTCATCTGCTACCCGCTCAGCTTTGACCCCGGTGCTGCATGGAGGACAAACATCGTGTTAATAGGATCTAGCCTGGCCTTACACCATTCTTCCAAGGATTTCAGGCCTCTGAGGCTGCCTGTCCAGCATTTTTCCTGTCATTGGTGTAGGGCTATAATTGAAGGTCACATGTGGTATCCGGCTGTGATTCATTCTCAGTCTTAGGGCTGGTGCTGGTCCTGCAGAGGTGGGCAGAGCTGCATTGCTGGTGGGAAGGGTTGTCCTGACATGGGGTCTCTGTGCTGTCACACAACAGCAAGTTTGGGTATCCCACCAGGCAGCCCAGGTTGGAGAATGCAATATCTCACCACATCCTGCCTTTTAAATCTGCATCTGTCACAACTTTTGGTCTCTTGGTGATTTTACCTGCTGTCTGCAGGTACATTAATAACATTAATATGTTAATAAATAATATATATTATGATTAATAACATTAATTATGCATTAATAACAGCCACCAGATTTAACAGCCACACCATGTTATCTGGAGTGGTTTCAATAAGGTGATGCTGACAATCTGGTTCTTAAGTTAGTTTTCAAGCAAAATTTTAAACAACTCCCTCCAATGATCCTTGCACTGCCTTCACAGGACTTGCTTGGCTTGCTTCACTCCCTATAACCTTATTAAACACCTAACCCATAGTGTTTAACAACTACCTCATAAATGTGCTTCCAGCTGCCCATCCACCCTGGGGAACTAAGGTGAATTTTGTGCAGTTCACATCCAAGGGAAGGAAGCCGAGAGAAGGATTTAGGAGAGAAGGAAGGAGCATTAAAGGCATGGTAAAGCCAGGCTAATCAGTGGGACTGTGTTATGGAATAAACTCCCTTCCCATCTTCTTGCTCCAAAACTGCTGTAGCTGGAAAACGACTGAAGGAAATTAAATTCAAGGTGAGAAACACCAGAGGGATGTAACTTCTCTCTCTGTCCTGCACCTTGTAGCTTATTCCTACCCCATTCCCTGCATCTCTCACTCAACCTACGATATCCATCTCCTTCTTTTCACCCCTCCTTCCCCTGCTCTCGTCCCCAATCCCTCTCCCTGCCTCTGATGGATGGAACCATTAGTGGAATCACTGTAAATAATGTGTAAAGTTGGAAGTTACAACAAGGTATCTCATTAAAGCCGCTTCACTCATCTTACTTCCCAATTAATGTTTAAGGCTTCGCTGGAATGCGGTGACAATATGTCACAGCATATCATTGTGGCAGGCGACAGGAAGTTAATAACCCACTGGCCCTTAAAGAAGCCTTTAATGTCAGCTGCAGAGGAGTAAATAACATTGGTTTCTTCCCCCCCAGATATCCCCCCTTATTTTTCCTCTTTTAATTTGCTGCAGGAATGAAAGAGTTTGTGCTGAAATAACATCATTATCTCATAAAGCCTTCTTCCCGAAGAGGCAGAGCACAAAAGGTGTTGCCCAAGGGACTCTGGGATTTTCAGCAGTTTGACAAAGTTGCTCCAACTTCCCACCCTGAAAATTCAGGAACTTGTGGAGTGTTTGCCTTCACCATCCTTTCTGTTTCCATTTGGAGCCTCTTTCCTTCTTTCATAATAAAAACTCCCTCACACACCTTTGCTCAGTATTAATTTATATCCCCTTCCCACACCTCAAGCTCCTAAAAACAACTTCACAGCCTCAGTATAGTCAAAAGTTTCTTTTAATGTGTGACAGCTATATCGTCGTTGGTTGTTTCTAATGAGTGGCCAATCACAGTCCGGCTGTGTCGTGTTGGTCGTTTCTCATGAAAGGCCAATCACAGTAATAGTGGAATGGAGAGGTCTCTGATTAAGTTTAGACAGCCTTGTTTGAGTTAGTTAATTGCTCAAATATATTCAGTTACATTTGATGCTTCAGAATTTCAGCTACAATAAGTATTAAAATAATTTTTAATTAAAGCTCAATAGAGTTAGCCAAATATTTCTATATTCTGAATATTTTTCTTAATCATATAATTCATATTCTGATAAAACAGGGATTCTGGTAGCAACTGAGGCCTGGAGCATTTTGTCTGACCATGAGAACTTGAAAGAAGAATAGATAGGCTAACACTGAGGAGAAATGAATTTATTAAAATCTTTCTAACCTGAAAAAAAAATTGGGTGGAACAAGGAAAAATTCCCCTCTGCCTCAAGACAGGATTAACTTAGTCTATTCTGACAGATGTATTTCTGCTATTTCTTAAAAATTACTGTCATGAAAACCATAACTGCAAGAAGTTCCACCTCCTCCTAAATTTGCCCAGAAGCCTTCATGTTGGCAATCCCTGACCACCATTTGCTGTTCCCTTGCTTAAGACCTGCATCCATCACAACAGGAAGGGCAAATAGCATCCCATGGGTTGCCATAGCTAAGAGTCCCAAAAAGTGAAGACTCTCACCAGTGAAACCTGACTGATTCCAGAGACAGAATTCCTTTAGCTTCCTGGTTAAGGACACTCCTGTAGGACTCATTCTTTTATTTCAGTGTTTTTCCAAGGAGGGAACATTCATTCCAGGGATGCGTTCGCACCAAATTTGCAAAGAGATGCTCCACTTGAGCCAAGAAACTTTCCTTAGCTCTTGCCGGTAGAGGCTCAGTCTGGCTTGCTGAGCTGCTGCCATCCTTGAAGACCTCCATCCAAAGCACAGCTGTAGCTAGGTGAGGCACTGGTGCAAGCCCCAGCAACACTGTCAGACTGGCACGACTGGAACAGTCTCACCTGACCACCGCAGCACAGCAAGACATCCAGCAGGTGTTGGGAATGAGGCCTTGGCTGCCTCCAGTGAGCCCCACTGGCACAGTAATTACCAGAGTGGGTATTGCCTTCCTAATGACAGCAATTGAAAGTGCAAACACAGCCGCAGCACATTAAAAATAGCCCACTGCTCTCATGAAGCAGCAGCTGCATCTGAGGACTTTTCCCAATGCAGAGCTCTCAGGACCGCCCCCCCAAGCTTTCCTGCCAGCTCCCCACCCCTCTGCTTTGCATTTCAATTATTTTTCCTTCTCTCTCCTTGAATGCGGACTCAAAGATTTGAAAGAAGAAAGACAGAAGACAATTTCTGCACTGCCTACTGACCATAGTCTTCTTTTCTTTATATTACCTACACAGCACTCAATTAAAAAAATGGGATATTTTTCTTTTGCCGTGTTGGGATCCAACTCTGCAGGCCTTCAATTATCTATCAGTGGAGCCAGGACTTGGAGAGGATGGAAAGAGCATCTATTCTTTCAGCTGATCTGTCCCTGAGAGCATTTAGCTCAGGTGTTTTGAGCCTAGTGATAAAAAATAACCCCCTTTTGCATGTTTCTTCTTGTGCTCTCTGATGCAAGATCATTAAGGCTCTGATCTCCTGAATTCCACGGGGTCCAAATGGCCAGGCACATCTATGAGGATTTCATTGATCAAGAGCCCCAGCTTGGCCCAGTGGTCACACCTTACATAAAAGATGAATTCATAAATCTTCTTTAGAGCATCTGTATGTGGTAAATGATGCTCTTGACAGGGCTGATAAACCTCAGCACCAACTTCTGCTGGTTCAACCCTGTGTTTAATGACGCACCCCACTCACACTTTTTGTCACCTGTTGTTTGTACTCCTCCCCTTACAACCAGCCCAGCAGGGAGTGCCTGGAGCAGAAGGTGGGGTGTCCTTGTCTGGAGCAGAAGCTGGGGTGTCCTGCTCCTTCCCAGAGCTCTGGCAGGAATGCTCCAGCCCTGAATAAAATGGGTCATCATCAGCTTTGGGGTGAGTTGCTCTCCCTGCTCACATCTTCCTCTAACCCATACCAGACACCACAAAGGTGGATGAAGGGGCACAAGAATGAGACACAAGAACAAACCCCTGTGCCTTGTGTTAAGGATTCACAGTACTGATGCCTGGGCAGTGTGAGGGTCTGCTGAGTTGTGCTGTCAGTAGTGTTTAACAAATATGGCAGTGGGAAAACGCTGGTGTTTAACAAGTGCACCAGTGGCATAATGCATAAAAGGCCACAAGCAGGTTGGGACCCAGTGTGCAGCAGCCTAACAGAAGAAGCCTGATATCTCACTCTTGTGCTAGAGAAACCAGAGTTATGTTCTCAGGGGAGCCAGTCATGGGGCTGGGACGGACTGAGATATAATTATGGAATAATGCATGTTCTTTTCCCACCACTCCCCCCTTTCTAAATTAGCTGTCATGTCACTAGAAACGTTTCTGTGTTCCACAATCAGTCCACTTAACTGTAACAAAGCAGTGCAGATCTATCAAACTCACAATGAGCTCTGCTAATGACCGCTGAAATTACCAAATCAGTCCTGCTTCCCCCACCCTGCCCTTCCCTCCGTGCCCCTCGTCAATCAGAGCTCTGCTTGCAGCCCTGCTCGAGGGGAAGCCATGGTGTCAGGCTCCACACCCATGTCCTTGCCATGCAAAGGTGCTTTTCTGGATGCAGAGTGTTGATGTTGTTGGGATTGTGCCTTTTTTCGCTGTGAGGGGGCTCTGGATGCCAGGGGTGGCTGCAGGCAGGCACTGGAGAGAGAGCAGCAGAGGTACAGCCAGCAGTAAAATACCAGCAGAGTGCATTGTTCCTGGTCCCTGATTATGCATTTAACTGCATTGCTAAGCACTAAGCACATCCTTTTCTCTTTTTTTTTTTTTCTTTTTTTTTTTTCTTTTTTTTTTTCTGTAAGCACTCCTCGGAAGTGCAATCTCGCTACTATTCAGATACAATGTGGCTTCTATTCTCTCTCCCAGTTTTAATTATGTGTCCGCCGCTGCTCCTTCTCCAAGCTGGCGGTCTCTGAGATTCATAATTTCAGCCTGACACCATAGTAACCACTTAGTTTGATTCAAGACTCTAATGTCATCACTGGCTGGTCTTGAATAGAGCAGGGAGAGAGGGTGTAATTTGAAGGCAGCATCACATAGAAACTGCAATTATTTCTCCCTTTCTGAGGGAAATGTAAACAAAAGGTCATCACTGGTCAGTGCTCTTCATTTCCATCCTCACACACTGACAAGCTGACTTTTTTGTATATTATTTATTTCTTCACCCACTTACATGCCTCCACACCGACACCAGGAGCAGCAGCCAGTGCTGGTCATCACTCCTGCGTGGGGACATGACCACTCCATTGGGAGGAATCCTCTGGTGCTTGAAAATGGCCACAGACAGCTCTGGACTGCAGTCTGGCTCCCATGAAGTGTCTGAAGAGGACTGTCCCTGATGGGCACACAGCTGCTGCAGCCCTCCTGCCACAGCCAGAGGCAGTGCTCAGCAGTGACAGACATCCCTGGCTTCTGCTGTCCTCGTGTGGAAAGGACTTGATTCAGACCCTCTTATTCTTCCTGCCTTCTTCCTTTTAGTTCCCACACAGAATTTCTTCCAGTGTTTCACTTGAATTAAATATGTGAGTCTCTCCTCTGGGGATCAGGCTCCATGAGTGCAGGAATTACCTGAGAGCCCCTGAGAGCTCTCCTGTCCCCTCCTCCTGTCCCTGCCAGCTCAGGGGAATGGTCACACAGGCTCACACTGAAAGAGCTGCTGGGCAGCAGTGCCACAGCACAAGAGACTTGCCCAAGGTCCATGGTTTGCCCCTTCTCTGGCCACAACCTTTCTCTGATCCTCCCAGGAATGGCAGAGACACATAAGATGACTATCAGAAAGACAGATGAATGTGCACACACAGAAAAATGCAATTCACTCAGCAGCATTCGCTGCAAATCCTGCTGCACTAAATGAAGCTCTCCTGCCTTCCCCCAATGGCTCAGTGATAGAAAGGAGTTAAGTGGAAATAAATGCTCATATCAAATCACAGGTATTGATTTTCTGAGCTAGTAAATGAAGGCACTTTATCTCCGATGGGAGATTGAATGTCTGTGTGCCACGCTTTGCTCCATTTTCATAAAAAGGAAGGCATGGTGGAATTATTTTACCTGGCTTCTCATAAAGTGTAGAGGGAGCAGATTCTCATGCCCATGACACGGGGTATCAATCAGGAACAACGTCAGCCCAGTGATGGAGCCACTGAGGATTGACAATGGAATAGCAAGCCTGGAAGGCTGGTCCTGGGCATTGGCTCGTCCTTCAGCAGATGTGGTAGTGCCTTTCATGGGTCCCTGCAGTCCCCTTCCCTCTCCAGGTGATGGGGATGGGCAGTTCTCTGCAGTTTTTGCTTTGGTTTGCTAGAAGGTAATCTTACATCTAAATCATTTAATTCTACTGGCTGGTTTAAGATGAGAACAAGAGTTTCACTGCTACTTATGCCCTTTTTGAGCTCTAATGAGTTCTGAGCAGGATGTGATATTAAAATTATAGGTACATTACATTTAATAATCTGCAGAAAGCCTTAAAGGGAGTTGTCCATGGCCTTGAGGAGCCGTTTAGAAGATCAAAGCTGACTGTTGAAAAGTAATTCATGTAGACAGGGGAAGTCACACTCACAAGGGTCCTTGGAAACACAACCTTTTTTTGACCAGGTTCACCTACACAGGCATGACTAAAAGTGAAAGAGCTAAATTTCTGCATCTGAGATCTGCAGATCTGTGTTCAAACCTTCTGTCTTATCTGGCAGTTACCCATTTTATCAGGCAGATCTCTGGCACCAGCAATCCATCTCTGCAGCCCTCCACCCATTTCACTATGCAGCCAGCCCTGATGTATTTTGCTGCTGATATTTTTCAAAGTGAAAGAGATCAAATATATAAAAATAGATACAAAGAAATAAGCCATTAAAAAGCAGACCCCATGCTTTTGCAGAACATGGATTCTTCTGTTATAAAACTGTGCTGCTAAAAAAAAACCCTGCACTTTCACTCCCTGCCTTCTGTGACCCTGCGCACCAAGATGAATCAGAGAGGGTCCAGTTTAATCCACTGACAGGGAGAAATGAAATGGCAGGTGGATTTCAGCCAGGAGTGACTTTTGCATGGGTGAGGGATGATTAGAAGAGACACTCATGTTCCTGACTTGGAGCCTGGCTGCCTTTCACATCCCCTCAGTATTCAATGGAGAGCCAACCTGGGATCGCTGCCTCCAGGGACAAAACCACTGACCTTAAACTCTGAGGCCTCTCTGTGTCTCAGCTTGAAGAGATCTGGAGTTTAAGAGAGGGTTGGCACAGCCCAAGGCTATTCTCTGTCCAACCCTAGGCTTGCAACCTCTGCCAAAGTCTGAGGGAACAGGACCGAAACCAAGTCCATCAGTTTGGTGGAGAAAAGCTCGTTTTCCCCATTGTGGATTCCCATAGGACAACAGGAGAGAAAATTTTCTCTTGATAATCGGTGGTTGAATTTGAAAGGTGAGAAGTGGCAATATGTGTCTAAAGAAGCAACAATTTTCACTTGGCTTGGAAGGAAACCTGCAGAATAAGGGAAGCTGCTCTGACACTGTCCCTGCCAGCCATGGAGCATGGCCCTGGAGGGCAATGCTGTCTTCATGTCAGGCTCCCACAGCGGTGTTTGCTGAGCAGCTGCAAAGCAGCACTGTGAAAATAAAAGAAATCATTTTGTGACAGTGTCCTTTGAAATTTACTTTATTATTTTGGAGTTATTGTACCTCCTCAAGGTGGTGTCTGAAATCTTCCAGGAGCTCAGATCTGCCCAGGGAGGTGGGCAGAACTCTTTTATAGAACTCAGTTAAAGCACTCAAGTCACTTTTGTCAGAGTCACCGGGCAAATAGGTGAGAATTCCTTTTTATTCCCAGTGGGAGAGTTGAACACAAAGCTTTATCATTCTGTTTTGGTAGGATTTCAATTTTCATGATGACAATCATACACCACTAATATTTTTTAGCCTCTCTTTGCAACCAGTTGTGGGTTTGGAGTTTTTTGAAGGGGGGAAGGGGGATACTTTGGTGGAGGGGAGGTGTTGTTGGGGTTTTTTTTGGTGGAAGAAGGGGATATGCTACTTTTTATAAATATCCTTCCCACCCACTTGTCTGAGGCATCTTTTTCAGTAGTCTTCTTACTGCAAAAAGCAGAAACACCACCCTATACAACCTTTCCACAGAGTGCAAACATCAATCCTGTCTTATTAAGCTGAAGCTAAAATGCTCATAGACAAACTGTTAACAAGAAGAAAGCATCCATGCTGTGGTAGGAAAGGTAAAATGCAGTAATTGTCCAAACCTTCAAGAAAAAATGTCTCTGTAAGGAGGGGAGGACCTTTTTCCTTCCTGTGGCAAATGGCCAGAAGACTCTAGGAAACCTCACTTCACCAATATATATTTATTTTTTATATTTAGGCACAAAATCACCTTTCTTTCCCTTGATTCCTGTGAATTTGTTCCAAGGACAGACAAGAGAAGCTAATACCTTTCCCTGCCCAGTTTCCTGCACATGCTGGCCCTATCTCACACTGCGGCTCTTTTTTAGTGCTTTCTGAATCTGATTTATTTGTGTCTCACAAAGAAAAAGAAAAGGCTCTTGCTTTCATGTCTACACAGCAACAAGAGGGAGAACTGGAGCATGTGCAGACATATAGGGTGAATTAATCTGATTAAATTCAGGCTTCTAAGTTTAAGCTAGTCACCCAAAGCTCCTTTCAGTACAGTAGGCAGACATCTCATCAATATACAGTCAATGGAGCCAGAGGTGTAATTCATCTCATTCCAAAGTAGATGCCTAAAGTAGGTCACATGAATCACACCCTTGAGAGTTTTTCTTCTCCCCATTGACTGTAGAAGAATCCCACCGTGACTAAATCACTTGTAGATGCTGAAACCAGCTTTGACTGAGTGGCTTCCCTCCATTGCACAGTGCCACTCCATGCATCCACGTGCTTGTGTGAGCCACTTTCCTCCCCTGACATCTCTGATGCTGAGGGTTTGCTGTTGTCCATACTTACTCCCAGAAGGTGAGGCAGGTCTAGCTCTGGAGGCACAGGGATAAAGGTCCAGGTCTCACTGAGGGACCCTGAGGCAGCCTAGAAGGGCACTGAGAGCAGGGTAGAGCAACATGGAAAGGAAGGTGCCCTGATGACATTGTTATCCTGATTTGGATGCACCAGAGAGCCCTGTGCAGGGCAGCGCAGCTGGATGGAGCAGTGCTCTGAAAGCATCTTTTGGCAATCTGAGAAAGTCCTCATCATCATCATCATCATCATACCTGGAGTAACCAAGAGAGAGAAAGCAGATGACAACACGATTGAAGCACCAGAATACTGGAGCTCAATCCCTTTCCTCTGCTATGGAATGCAATTCACTGCCCTTGTGACTCCATTTCCCTCCTGTGGCACTAAAAAAAATGTCTCTTCTGTCCCCCTCCTTGGATTTATCTCTTGGATTTTGAATTTCTTATCATCTTACTAGGTGGCAGGGGATGGAGGTGTAAAATCATGGCCCACTGAGCTGCTGATCTCTGGACTGATACACAACTTTAGTCCAAATAGCAATAGCATTAGTATCTGAAGATGGAGGAAGAAACTGAGAGGTTAGTTGGGAATGTGAGATGGATTCACTTGGTCATTTTGTTGGAGAAAAGGCATTTTTCCTTTCTTTGCCAGGAGATTCTTTAACTGACCTTTAGATTTAAAAAAAAAAAAAAACTCAGACAAACGAAAAACAAAACCCCAGACAGAGAAAAGGAAGAGAAGAGAAGAAGAGAAGAGAAGAGAAGAGAAGAGAAGAGAAGAGAAGAGAAGAGAAGAGAAGAGAAGAGAAGAGAAGAGAAGAGAAGAGAAGAGAAGAGAAGAACCCAAACTTAAGCTCAACAGCATGAAAATAGAGCTGTGAAATGCACACCAGCCTGCTCAAGTCTAACTAGAAGCCCTCCAAAGCAGAATCCAAAAGTTATTCGTGAGATTTTGATGCCTAGTGAAGACAACTTTTTAAAGCAAAGGAAAGAAACCTGTTGCAGGCTGAACAAGTGAGTGCTTCACACAGCTGTTTTCATGAATCCAGAAAGACAGTCCATACATTATTTAAACCATCCAATTTATTGAACAGTTCAAACAGGCTCTCTCTACACCAGTCAGAGCTGACAAGGGCTCACAGAAAACTTTGCAACATGTTCTGCTTTCAGCCAGTTCTGCTCCAGCCATGGCAAGTTTTGCTCCCTTGCCTGGATCATTTACATGAATAAAGGCCTTGCTCCTGTCACCTCTTTCCTGCCTCAGAGCAGAACCTCTGGTGTTAGCAAGAGTCACCTGTGCTTCCTCAGAGAGAGGTGTTGTAGAGATTCATGGCCCCAGGGCAGCACCTTCACATGCAGTGATGACTCTGCTGGCAACACCACAGCACAGATATAACAGCACAGGAAAAGATGAGCCTTTAATAACACCTATTCTCAGATCT